>CM052702.1:8036617-8146971 GCA_028551405.1 Uromys caudimaculatus
AAGACCCCGGGGCCCCAGAATGGCGCTGTTATATAGCCCCGAGGCAGCGTGTCCTCCATTGGTTGGCGCGCCCCGGGAGTGGGCGGTGATTAGTCATGTACACCCATAATGCGCTTCGGGGTTTTCCCGCGCTATCCGTAAGTTTCCTTAGAGCGACAGCGGAGGTCAGCGCCATCTTGTAATGGCGAATACTCTAGCCGCTCCTTACAATTTGTGTTTCTGGGTCTAATTTGTTTCATTTTACATGATTTCAAATTCCATGCATGTATCTGCAAATGCTATGACTTCACTTTCTTTCCTGCCAAACACAGTTCTACTCTGTATATGTTTCAGACTTTAACTTTTCATCTTTTTATAGATATCTAAGTTGTTTCTTTTTTTTTTTTTTTATGAATACCACAATATTAAACCTGACTGTGGAAATACTTCTATGATATGTTGACTAACAGCCTTCACTAATGTAGTTAAGAGGGTATGACAGAGCAACGTGTTAGTTATGTCTTCAGTATTTTGAAAAACCTGTATTTAGATTTCCGTAGTCATTGCACCTGTTCATATTCCCTCTTGATGAGGTAGGATTTTTATTACTGTGAAGAGACACCATAACCACAGCAATTCTTATAAAGGAAAATAATTATTTGGTGCTGGCTTACAGTTTCAGAGGTTCAGTCTATTATCATCATGGCGGGAAACACGGTAATATGCAGGCAGACATGGGGCTGGAAATGGAGATGAGAGTTCTACACTTGATCCACAGGCACAAGAAGGAGACTCAGAGCCACACTGGGCATAGCTTGAGCATATGAGATATCAAAGCTTGCCTCCATAGTGATGCACCTCCTCTAACAAGGCCAGACATAATCCAATAAGGATACACCTCCTAGCAGTAGTATTCCTTGTGGCCAGGCATTCAAACACAGCAGTCTATGGGGGCTGTTTGTATGCAAACCACTAGAACTTTGTTGTTATTTTTTCTTGATGTTTTGTTTCTCTGGTGGCTAAACAAATTGCTAACATTTTATATATTTACAAGCCATTTATATTTCTTCCTTTGAGAACTGTATATTCAGATAACTAACCCTTTTGGGGTTTGTTTATTTTTTTACTTTAATACATTCTAGATAGTAATATCTTGCTTGATTTGTAGTTGGCAATGTTTTTTTTTTCTTATTTTGTGGGCCATGTTTTTTCTTCAATGATTGTTTCAATGATGTTTTAAATTTCATTATATCCAATTTGTCAAATCTTGGTATTATTTCCTATGTCTTTCACAGAAACTTTTCCTATCCCTGTATTTTGCTGTTTACCAATATTTGCTCTAAGCTTTATGAAAGACTCTGGTTTTATATTACAGTCTCTAAGCTACTTTGAGTGTATTTTTGTACAAGATGCCTAATTCCATTTCTTTACATATAGATATCCAGACATCTAGACCTATTTCTTGAAAAGGCTCTCTTTTCTCTAATGTGTTTTTGACTGATTTGCTAAATCATATGTAACTGTCCCTGTGAGAGCACATTTGTTTGTCTCCCAGTGTATTTCATTGATCTACATGTCTATTTTCTGCCAGTTCCACATAGTTTGCCATTATGGTTTCTGCAGTATTATTTGGGGGTAAGAATTGTGCAACTAAAGATTGCTTCAGATATTGGGGTTGTTTATATTTTTATCCAAATTTCAGAATTTTTTTACTTCATATAGAGAATTAATTAAATTTTCAGATTGCTTTTTGCAATATATCTACTAATACACTATTAATTCTGCCAAACCGCAAGCACAAAAATCTTGACATTTTCTAGTGCCTTCTTCACTAATTTTCTCTAGTATTTAATCATTTTTATAATGGTTAGGCATATTAATAGGTACTTTATGTTTTTAAAGGTATTGTAAAAGGAATAGTTTGTTTACTCTCCTTTTGGAAATATTCATTTGTAGTGTATAGAAATGTTATTTATTATTGTATGTTAATATTCTATGTTTCAATTTTGCTGAGAATATTTGTCATATCTAAGAATTTTATGGCAAAGGCTAGGATTTTATAAATAGAGTGTTATGTCAACTATCCTAACATTTATTATTTCTTGCCATTAACTGCATTTTAGAGTTTGTTTTCCCCTTTTAATTTTCCTAATTTCTGAAATGTTAATTAAGACATAATAACAAAGGAAGAAGGTAAGCTGTCAGATGATCTTTGCCTCTCCATCTGTTTCTTTATATCCAGTCCACCCAGTCTCATTCCCAGCTCTGTAGCAGAACTCTGACTCCACCCCCAATGGATCACTGAGATTTCTGCCTCCAACATTCTTTCCCCTAATTCATCTTATTATCCCAGCCTCCAACACCAGCAGACACTCCCTGCAGGCCAGGGAAACAGGTAAGCTAACAGAATATCTTTGCTTCTCTCTCGGCTCCTACTGATGCAACTCCCAAATATCAAATGCAGCTCTCTAGCAGAATAGCTGCTGTTGTCTCTCTTTGTACTCTGACCACATCCCCAACAGATCACAAAGATCTTTTCCTCCAATCTTCCTTCCCACAATTCCTCACATTACCCCAGTATGCATCACCAGCAGACATTCCCTGGTAGCACATCAGAAGGCCAGGGAAATAGGTCCATATAAAATTTCCTGCCAGGAAACATAGAACAATGACATTCAGAGAGGAAACCAAAACAAAGGGAAACCACCTCTTAAGTAAGACAAAACCAGGTATCACCACCTAGACCATAACCGCTCCAATCTCAGAAGCCTAGTCACTAGTAGAGAAACACCATCCGTAACAGCTAAAACAATTTGACTTTACTAGAGTCTAACAATCCAACCCCAGCATGCCCTGAATGCTCCAAAAATAGCTGAAGTCCATGAAAAGACCTTAAAACAAGCTGTATGAATATGAAAGAGGTCTTTAAATAGGAAGTGAATAAATGCCTCAAAGAATTCCAAGAAAACACAAATAAAAGTATAAGGAAATTAATAAAAGTATTCAATACCTAAAAATAGAAATAGAATCATAATACAACTAAGGAAATTCTGGAACTGAAAATTTTAGGCCTCAAAGGGAAATCACAGAGGCAAGACTCACCAACAGATTATAAGAGATGGAAGAGAGAATCTCAGATATTGAAGGCAGAATAGAATAAATATATTCATAACAATTGGTCGAAGAAAATGTTAAATGTAAAAAAATAGTACAAAATATCCAGGAACTCTGGGATATGATGAAAAGACCAAATCTATGAATAAAGGAAAAAGAAAAACAGGTCATAGGTAAAGAAAACTTTGAAAAAAAAATCATAGAAAAAGATTTTCTAAACTAAAGAATGAGATGGCTATAAAGATATAAGAAGCTTTCAGAACTGCAAGTAGACTGGGCCAGAAAGGAAAG
Organism: Uromys caudimaculatus; assembly: GCA_028551405.1. NCBI lineage: Eukaryota > Metazoa > Chordata > Mammalia > Rodentia > Muridae > Uromys > Uromys caudimaculatus. The sequence continues at coordinate 8,040,002 of CM052702.1, forward strand.
TTCCCTTAGCACATAACAATTAAAAACAAAAATGAACCAAACAATAAAAGAATATAGTAAGCTGCATGGAAAAAATATCAAATTGTAAATAAATTAAGACCTATTAGAATTACATCTAACTTATCAGTAGAGATTCTAAAAGTCATAAGGGCCTAGACAAATATACTACAGACCTTAAGAAACCACAGATGACAGACCAGGTTACTATATGCAAATTTTCAATTATCTTGGATGAAAAAAAAGATATCACACGATAATGGTAAACTTAAGCAATATTTATCTATAAATCCAGCCTCACCAAAGGTGCAAGAAGGAAAGCTGCAACCTAATGAGGTAGAAAACATGGAAAGTAATCACACACAAGAAAAGCCAAACGATGGAAACCATGAGCACGTGTGCACACCACTACCATCAGTATCATCAAAACTACCACCATCAGCAGCAGAAACACAAAACAAAATAAAGTGAATCATGACTTGTCGGTGTCTCTCATTATCAGTGGTCTCAATTCCCTAATAAAAAGACACAGACTAACAGAATGGATGTTAAAACAGAAGATCTGTCCTTCTGATGCACCTAAGAAAACCATCTCAATATCAAGGATAGACAGGACCTCAGGGTAAAGAGTTGAAAAGAGCCACTTTAAGCAAATGGATCTAAGAAACAGTATAGTATAATTAGGTTAATAGCTAACAAAATAAGCCAAAGCAAAACTAATCAAAAGAGACAGAGACGGACACAGCATACTTATTAAAGGAAAAATCTAGTAAGGGGTCATTGCAATTCTTAACATCTATGCTGCACACAAAAGGCGACCCAAGTTTGTAATAAAAACAATGCTATAACTTAAATTACATGTCAACCATCAGACACTTAATGGGAGACTTCAATACCCCACTCTCAACAATAAACAGGGCAAGCAGAAAAATCTAAGCAGAGAAATGCTGGAAATAATGGACATTATAAACCAAAGGAACCTAACAGATATTTATAGAACATTGTACATATTTATAGAACAAAAGAATGTACCTTCCTCTCTGCACCACATGGAACTGTCTCCAAAAGTGATCACATACTCATACACAAAGCAAGTCTTGGCAGATATAAAATAATCAAAATAACAACCTATCTAACAAGCACAAATTACAGCTGGACATTAATAAGAACAGAAATAATCAGTAAATTTACAAACTCACGTAGACTTAACAACTCTTTACGGAATAAAAAAAGGGTCAAGACAGAGAAATAATGAAAAAATTAAATACTTTGTAAAATTGAATATACATCATACCCAAACTTACAGGGTATGGTGGGAATGATCCTAAAGGCAACTTCAAGGCATTAAATAGCTACATTAAAACAAAATAAAATAAAACAAAATCAGCAAACAACAAAACACTAGAGATATACGCTTACTAGCAACTTAACAGCACACCTGGAAGCTCTAGAACTAAAAATGAGAGAAGAAATCTCAGCCAAAAGGAGGAGACTGCAAGAAGTAATCAAAATCAGGTCTGAAATCAATAAAATGGAAACAAGAAAAAACTACAAAGAATTAATTGGACAGAGTTGATTCCTTGAGAAAAATCAGTAAAATCATCAAAACTTTATCCAAACTAACTGAAAGTGGGAGAGAAAAATATTTGAATTGACAAAATTAGAAATGAAAAGGGGGACACAGCAGCAGACACCAAAGAAATCCAGAAAGTCATAAAGAAATACTTGAAAAACCTGTAATCCACAAAACTGAAAGCTCTGAAACAAAATGGATACCTTTCTCAATAATTACCACTTAATAAAGTTAAGATTAGATGAACAACTTAATTAGACCTATGTCCTTTCAATTATATTCCATTGATCAATGTGTTTTCTTTCACACCAATACCATGTAGTTTTTGTGGTTATAAATCTGTATTACAAATTGAAATCAGGAATGTTGATATTCATACATAAATTCACATATGTATGGATGCCTAATCTTTGGTAAAGAAGCCAAAAGTACACCTAGAAAATGATATTTGTCAAAATTGATGTCTGCATGAAGAAGAATCCAAATAGATTCTTACTTATTGCCAGGCTCAACAACAAATGGTTATAATAAAGTCCTTAACATTCAATCAGATACACCGAACCTGATAAAATAGAAAGTATGGTATAGCTTTAACATATTGGCACAGGAAATAATCTTTCTGAATAGTACACCTTTAGCACAGGCACTAAGATTAATGATAAATACATTTGATCTTATGAAACTGAAAATCTATAAAGCAAATGACATTATTGTTCTGAAAAAAAGAGGCAACCTATAGAATGGAAAATATTTTTACCAATTTCTTATCTTTTAAATGACCAATATTTGAAATATATAAAGAACACCTGAAACTAGATATCAAAAAGCTAAATAAAGGACACTGTCAATAGGACAAAACAGCAACAGAGTGGGAAAAGATCTTTACCAATCCTAAGTCCGATAGAGGGCTAATATCCAATATATACAAAGAACTCAAGAAGTTAGACTCCAAAAAACCAAATAACCCCATCAAAAAATGGGGAACAGAGCTAAACAGAGAATTCTCAACTGAGGAAATTCGCAGGGCTGAGAAGCACTGAAAGAAATGCTCAACATCCTTAGTCATCAGGGAAATGCAAATCAAAATAAGTCTGAGATTCCACCTCACACCAGTTAGAATGGCTAAGATCAAAAACTCAGGTGACAGCAGATGCTGGCGAGGATGTGGAGAAAGAGGAACACTCCTCCATTGTTGGTGGGATTGCAAGCTGGTACAACCACTCTGGAAATCAGTTTGGCGGACCCTCAGAAAAATGGGACATAATACTACCTGAGGATCCAGCTATTCTACTCCTGGGCATATACCCAGAAGTTGCTCCAACATGTAATAAAGACACATGCTCCATTATGTTCATAGCAGCCATATTTATAATAGCCAGAAGCTGGAAACAACCCAGATGTCCCTCATCAGAGGAATGGATACAGAAAATGTGATACATTTACACAATGGAATACTACTCAGCTATTAAAAACAATGACTTAATGAAATTTGCAGGCAAATGGATGAAACTTGAAAATATCATCCTGAGCGAGGTAACTCAGTCACAAAAGAACGAACATGGTATGTACTCACTGATAAGTGGATATTAGCCCAAAAGTTCGGAATACCCAAGTTTCACTTCACAGTAACCGCTGGACTGAGAGTGAGGTCCCAGATGGAGGAATTGGAGAAGGGACTGAAGGAGCTGAGGGAGTCTGTAACCCCATGGAGGGAGCAACAGTGTCAACTGACCTGACCTCCCCGGTCCTCCTGGTGGCTGGACCACCAACCAAAGGATACACATCGAGGGACCCATGGTTCGGACCACATATGTGGCAGAGGAGAGCCTTGTTGGCCATCAGGGGGAGGAGAAGCCCTAGTAAAAAGGAATGTCAAGGTGGGAATATGGGAGTGGGTGGGTGGGTGGGTGGGAGGTAGAATATCCTCATAGAGGTCGGGGAGGGGGAAGGGATAGGTGGTTTCCAAAGAGGACACCTAGAAGTGGGGAAACATTGGAAATGTAAATAAAGTATCAGAAAAATTTAAAAAAAAAACCAACAAAAAAGAAATCCATACCAATGAAAACCTTAAAAAAAAATAAAGTACAATACAGATCTAAATAAAAGATTGTTTTATAGAGGATATTCAAATAATGGAGAAATTCTTAAAGAAATATTGAGCATCCTTCACCATCAAGAAAATGAAATTTTTCTTCGAGATTCCATCTTACACCTGTCAGAATGGTTAAGATCAATGACAAAAGTGACAGATCTTTTGGTAAGCTAGTGAAGAAGAAGGCCACTCATCCATTGCTATTCAAGCTGCCAACTTATACAGGCACTATTAAAAACAGTATGGTGGGTCCTCAGAAAGTTAAGAATTGATCTACGTCAGAATCTAGTCATACCACTCTTGGGAATATACTCAAAGAACTCTCCATCCTACCCCAAAACACTCGATTAACCATGTTCATATATGCTGTCTTCAAAATATTCAGAAACTAGAGACAAGCAAGACGACCCTCAGCACAAGAATGAATAAAGAAAATGTGTCACGTTTATACAATAGAGTATTACTCAGCTGTGACATCATATAATTTCAGGCAGTCTGATGGAGCTAAAATAACATGCATTTCAAGAGAGGCAATGCAGAACCAGAAAAATAAAAATGGCATGTATTCACTTATATGTGACATTCTTCATTAAATATTTGATAATTAACTACAGGCAGTAGAGCCAAAGAGGTTAGTTACTGAGGAAGGCACATATGGACTCCCTAAAAGGGAGAAATAGAATAGATTTTATGGATGGATTTGGGGCAAATGGGGTCTAGGAACGGTAGAATAAGATGGGGAGCAGTAAGGGGGATGGGGTTGAGGGAAGAAATGTAGAGAGTGAAAGCAAGAATTGATGAGCACATGAGGGATGATATGGAAATCTAGAACCATGGGTCATTCCTGAAATATATGAAGTCTCCAAATAATGAGACAGGCCACCTCTTATCACCAAAAGAAGCTTTCACAACAGAGTCTGGATAATAACAAATTGAGTTGTTAGCAAAAGGGTCACCAAGCAAACTAGGCTGTTGCCTAGACTATAAGTTTCTCTACAAAAAAACAAAAAGACAGTAAGGATCCATTGCTGAAAATAACACCCATACAACTAACTGGATATAGAGAGGTAAAGCTAGTACTTACATAGAACCTGGATACCCATGTTCTATTATCATTATAAGAAGATACTCTGCAGGTTACTAAAAGAGAAATGTAAGCAACAACCAAGCTGTAAAACCTTTAATCTACAATGCTGTTCTTCCTGCAAAATACGTTACAGCAATGGTAGAACAAAGCTTTGGGGGAAGTAACCTACCAATGAATTAAGGACCACTCCCTGAAATAAAACCTATCACAACACTGACTAGGTAACCAAGAACCAGAGAGTAGATAGTCCAGAGATCTAGATTAAAATCAAATCTTGCTAGTGTTTTTTAAGAAGGCAACAATAAATAGACTCCTAAAGATACTCTAATATACTCATAGATGGCCTTATCAGTCATCATCAGAGAGGCTTCTTCCTAAAGAAGATATAAACAAACACCCAGAGAGAGAGAGAGAGAGAGAGAGAGAGAGAGAGAGAGAGAGAGAACGAGAACTCAGGACTCACAATTCTAAATGGGATGTCTCCATCAAATCTCTCTACTCAGAGCCCTGGGAACTCTTGGAAAAGGAGCAAAAGGAATGTGGAAGCTAGAGGGGCTGAAGAACACCAAAAGAACAAAGCCCTCTACATCAACCAAGCGAGTCATCTGTGAAGTCATAGAGACTCAAGCAGCAGGTACAAATATTACACAGATCTGCATCAGATTCTCTGCAAATATATATTATAATTTTCAAGTTTATATTTTTGTAGGACTCCTGACTGGTTGAATTTCTGTGTCTGTAATTCTCATGCCTTCTCTTAGGGCTCTTTGCCTTGTCCAACTTTAATGTGAAGATTTTTTGTTTTAATTCACACTAAACTTTGTTGACCAAAATTTATCTTTTCTACAAGAAATGCAGACACAAAGGATAAAGCAGAGATTGAGGAAATGGCCAACCAATAACTGGGCCAACTTGAGACCCATCCCATGGGCAAAGAGCAATCCTTAACACTGTTAATGATACTCTGTTATGCCTGCAGATAGGAGCATGTTGTCCTAGGATCCACCCAACAGCTGACTCAGACAGATACAGACACCCACAGCCAAACATTGGATTGAGCTTGGTGACTCTTACAGACTAATAGGAGGAAAAATTGTGGGCCCCAAAGGGAATAGGAACTCCACAGGAAAACCAATAGAGTCAACCAACCTGGACCCTTGGGGCTCTCAGAGTCTTAACCACCAACCAAATAACATATCCGGGGTGGACCTAGGCCTCCCTGCACATATATAGCAGATATATGTGCAACTTGGTCTACATGTGAATCCTGAACAACTGGAACAGGCCTATCCCAAAACCTGTTGCTTGTTTGTGGGGTATGTTCTTCTAGTTGATCTGTCTTGTCTGGCCTCAGTGGGAGAGAAAGTACATAGCATCACAGAAACTTGAAGTGGCAGGGGAGGGGGCATACCCATGGGAGCTCCATCTGCTCAGAGGGGAAGGTAAGGGGTGGATGAAAGGTTGTGGGGGGTTACTGGGACAGGTTATTGAGCAGGAGGTAAATTGAATAAGTAAAGACAATTAAATTTAATTTTAAAATGTTTATTAAAAATAATAATTGCATGATTTCTCTCCTTTGCTTCTTTGCTGATTTTCTCTTATATTCCTTCTTTTCTTGTTCCTGTCCTCTTCCTTTCTTACATGTCTCTCTGATCATTAGTCTGCCAAAATCCTGACCTTTTTGTCTTTGATGATTATTGTTATACACAGACACACACACACGCACACACACACGCACACACACACACACACACACACACACACACACACACACACATACACACCGACACACACACAAATCTATCATTTTTCGACTTAATAAACATATTAGTAAAATGGAGCTTAATGATATAGTGCTATACCAAATATATACCAAATATATCCAAATCATTGTTTTACTCCACTCTCAATAAAGAAACTCTTTTTTCAGTAAATTATAAATAACCTAGAGACCCACAAACAGACGACATACAAAGATAGAGACCTACAAAAAAACAGCATACAAAGAGTGAAAGATTTTGGACAACTCATTCCTTTCTCACACACTTCCCTCTTAGTCTCTGGGATATATTTATGAGAATAAGAAGAAAGAATGTGAGAACCAGAGGTGATGGGTGATTTCAAGTAAACAGCATTTCCCAGACACAACGGGTCTGAAGCATATACAAACGCACAGAAACTCTGACAGCGTGCAGAAGAGATGTACAAACGTAAGTCAGAAAACTTGCCAGCGTGTTTGGGGAAAGTGGGCCTAAAGTCCCACCCCTAGGCAAGAGTCTGTTCTCAAATAGTGGTTGTTGGAAAAGGGGAAATCAGGTTATTTTAATGGGGTGACAATACATATATAAATCATTCTCCAAGCATGTCATGTTCAGGAGTTATTGCCTAAAACAAATGTCTCCATATTTTAGTGGCTTTCTTCTTTTCTTTTTATTTTAAGAGAAAAAATATGAAGCTGGTTGAGTAAGGAGAGATGGGAACATAGGCTGATTGGAGAATTAGAAAAGATATAATAAAAATATAATGTATGAAATTCTCAAATATTCTTACTTTTAAGAATTATTCTATTAAAATGTTAAGAATTATACTATTATATTAATTATATTATGTTATAATATCAAGAATTGTGTTATTATATTAAGAATAAATTTTAAGAATGACTTTAAAGGAGTTTATTGTACATTATGTGGATATTTCTGCAGCTTCCCTTATGGGTGATTTCTAGGGATTTTACCACTACACTGTGATAAGACTTAATGTGTTCTTCCAGTTTTACCCTAGAATGTGCTTTTTTTCCCTAGAGAAGATCCCATGAGCTGCTAACAAAAAATAAGTCTATTTCAATTTGTCAATGTAGTGTTATATAATTATTTGTTATGTACAAGATAACTCATCACAACTCCACCCATTGCCAGCTTGATGCAGAAATGTAATTATTTCATGCATAATTTTCAAATAAATACAATAAAAAATAATAACTGTCCTAATACAATATAACTAACCTACATACAATCAAAAATGTACTAAAATCTCATCCCAACAAAACAAATGGGCAAGTTCATAATTGAATGCTTAGTCTTATATAACTTAAACATGATAATATGCATTAAATAAAACTTAGTCATTTATACTATCTCAATGAGAATATATTTTATGGTAAAGAAATAGAGGTAGGGCTGGTAACATAGCTCAGCAGTTCAGAGAATTAATTTTTAAGAAGACTAGAGTTCAGTTCCCCCAACCCGTGTTGAACAGCTCACAATTTCCTGAAACTCGAGCTGCCAGGCATCCAATAACCCCTTTGGCTTTTACAGATATCTGCATGCACATAAATACATACAAAGTCATCTTGAGGACACTTAAAATAATAAAATAAATCTTTAAAAGAAGAAATAGAGGGAAATCATAAATATCTGCTTAATATATATTTGCACGTGCACAAACATATCCTTAGCAACATGAGGCAGAAACATGAATTTCAATTCTCATTTCTGAGCATGTGGTACTGGCTCATATTTATAAACACTTCCTTCTACACATCACATACACAGTATTTCACACTGTCTAAGTACTTTCACAGTCTTTGTCCTTTAGTGGGAGTGTGACCTAACCTTCATGAATGGATGGTGTGGGGCATTTACATTATGCTTGGATTGGGTTCTTGTTTTTCCTGTCGACTTTATTCACAGGGCAAGGTAAGACTAAGAGATAGGTTTATCTCCTGCATTCTGGACAAGCTGTTACCATTTTTCTGGAGAAGCATTCTGATTACTATTATCACTTGTCATACTCAGACAAGCATCTCTTCTAGTACCAGTCAATTTTTTCTTATCTACTTGACTTGAAGATATCAGTAGACCAAAATGTCCAAGGGGAAGTCTTCATTTCCCATTTAATGAAAGGTTTCTTGTGCCTCTTGGTAGCAATACTCCTCTCTGTAGCTAATACTTGTAGGCCAAAAGTGTTGAGAATGATTACAGGCACCCCCAGAGTCTTTTAGGCATTTATCTTACATACAGAGATGGTATTTGCCAGAGAATCTATATTTAGGTATCTGCAATAAAAAAAACTAAATACATACTCCATGTGTAGGTTATTCAATTGACAGACTGTAACCATCCTTTTGCAGTCTTTGTATCTGTTGCCAGGCACTTCTGAGAGACGTCTAATAGGGTCTTGGCAAGACGCCACAGCCAAGCACGTTCACTACTGCTGTTCATAAATGCCTTTGGGGTTGCATTACAAATCCTGTAACCCCTGAGGTTTGCTAAGAAGGTCTGCCAAGGTTCAGCTGGGATTGCCTATTAGCCCACTGAACTCCCTGAGCCCTAGGGACTCTAGAATGGGTTTCATTCAAGCAATATGGAAAAGAAAGTCTTATGATTGTCTCTGATAAGCAGGTAGATTACATATACTCCACCCTAGAAATATGATTTAAGCAGAAAACTATCAAAGCCATTAGTTATTCTTGTTGCTGGGATAGAGAAAGCTGAACATTTTTGGTTAAGTGATAAAATCAGTAATTAAATGTAGCATTGTTTTTATAATTTGTACTTATTCCTTTCTTACATGTAGAAGCCAAAACACGTTTTTCTTTTCTCCATCTACTCTCTGCATGTGTATAGTGTCTATTTTGATCATTGTTATATACTTAGAGAAAAGGATATCATGAAGACAGGGATATAAAATAAATAATTGTTAAATGAGTCTTTGTTTTACCGAAGTACAAAAAAAAAAATGGTTAAGCTCCTATCAGGTGTTCAGAATGACTATGTGAAATTCAACACATCATTCAATAAGAAGCAAACTTAAGAACCAGTGTAGGTATGGTGTCTCCTTTCAAAAACCACATGATCAAAAAAAGCAGAAGGATACCAATATAGTGGCTTGGTTACATGCAAAGAAATTTTGTGGGGTTAGACATATAATGTGGACTAAGAATAGAATTACATTAGTCATGTGTGGAATGGCTGATTCTTCCCACCAGTAGCCCAAATTCAGTCCCCTCTCTGTGTTGTTCATCAGTAAGCGATAAACGAAGATCCTATGGAATGGTAAGAACTATTCTGCCTTTCATAAGTACAGAGAACACAAGGGGAAACTGTGAGATTATTCTTCATATGATACAGCTTCTACTCTGTTAGTTATGCTTCTCAAACAAGGTCAATGAACGTTTTTTATTTTATTACCTTTTAAACCAAATTGTACCTTACTTTATAAACATAGTACACTTAGATTTCTCGCAAACTTCCGCTCATCTTTCTCTTTGTAGTTGTCTTGGATTAACTGCCCTTTGACTGCAATCTATGTAAAACAATCTAAATGTGGTTAAAAACATGGTAAATGAAAATAAAGGGAAATGCAGCTCATATGATTGTTTTGAAAGACAATATAATGAAAATAATCCCTTACCCAAGAGGTTCTAGAGACTCGGCAATTCCTGTCAAAATTCCAGTATAATTTTTACAGATGTTGAAAAAAAAATAATTAAATAGAATTATGAATTGGCAGGGGGAAATGTTCCCAAGTAACAAAAATGATATTGGGTAGGAAAAACAAAGATACATGCATCATGCTCCTTGCTTTCAGATTCTATTACAATGCTGTAATAATCAGAATAGTTTCAGGTTGACATATAATTAACACATGAACCAATGGAACAAATATAGAGACCAGAAAGAACTGACACAAATATAATTTTTAGTAAAGAAACTAAAATTGTATGGATATATGCATGCAAAGGAATTCAATCAAATACCTGTCTTATTTCATAAGCATCTAATATGAATATAAGAACAAAATATACACCCAAAATGACAAAAAGCAAAAGTTTTTTATTTTGGTTTTAATATGATATTGTTGATATCTTATCAAAAATGTGAGTAACAAATGCAAAAGTTAAAAAAAGTTAAATTATACAAAAGATCATCTGAACAGCAAAGAAGACTATTAACAAAATCAAAATGCAGTCTGTAAAATGACAGAAAATATTTGTAAACCATATATCAGATAAAATATTATTATCCAAAATACACAAGGAATCCATAGCAAGTAGCAAGAATATTACAAGATTAGCCGATAAAATTTGGCCAAGATTTGAAATAAACAATATTCCGATGGAGACATTAAAATGACCAACAATGTTTCTAGCATTAATGAGAAAATGGCTATGAATCAAGGCTCTAGCTAGAATCACTGCTTCAAACTATTACAGTGTGAGTACTGTAAACACAATGGATGAAAAATCCTGACCATGATATTAAGCGTAAGAAAGCAGAACAGCAGTGGTTCCTGAATTCATAAAAAATGTCCAAGATCTATTCAAATTCTCATAGACAGGACTATCACACACTCCAGCATCTACTCCTGAATATAAATCAAAAGGAAATAAGTCAGTATTTTGTAGCTATGGTATTTCTATGGCAATTCTAGCATTCTTCAGAACACCTAAGCCAGAGAGCAGACCTAAGTCTCAGGCAATGGATGACTAGATAGAAGAAATGTGGTTAAAGAAATATAAACTAAGAAACAAATATTTCTTATATCATAAGATTTATTTATTTATTTATAATTATAAATAATTTTATAATTATAAATAATAAATATATTAATAAATATATAATATAAATAAAATAAAAATATGGACATTTATAGATAAGAACTATAAAAATATTACTTAAAAATATAAATTTTATATCATTTATACAAATATATAGTCATAAACCTAGCTATAGCATATATAGTCTCTACGTGCCTATATATGTGTACATGCGCACAGTAGAACACTACGAACCTAGGAGGTGTTATGTAAAAGAAATCAAATAATGAAAGGTAAAAGCTTTATATATAAGTCTAAAATGGTAGAAGTAATAGAGTAGGCAATATTGCTTTTACCAGAGGTGAAAAGTTGAAAGAACATGGGGCAAGAATATTCAGTGGGCACTAGTATTCAGGAATAAACTGAGTGTGTTCTGATTCTGCCGTTCAGGAACACAGTGAGTGAAGTCTAAACAGCTAATGTGCCATGTAGTGGTTCTATTTAACAATGATATGTACTAGAAATAGGAAAAAACATATCTCAGGCTTTCTTACCAAATGCAATATTACAGTTATATAAATAAATAGTTGTCTGAATTAGTTTGCTTACTATAATAATTTTCCAAGGTGCATATATAACAGATCTTTAAATTTTAAATATATACAATTTTTGTATGTCAGTAAAGCATTCAACAAAGCTATGGGAAGAAAATACCACAAACCTGATTTTGTTTAGTCAGGGATGGTGAGGAGGAAGTAAGGAGACATGGGAGGAAGAAGAAGAGAGGGAATGAGACCACATTACCATCCATGAGACCTCTGGCATGCAAAGGTACCAAAAGGATCTATTGTTAAAACAGATGATTTTTTGAAAAATCTATTTTATTCTGTTGGAAAAAAGTTGATTTATTTTTTAAAAAATTAAGAAAAAGCATGGACTGGCTTTAAAATCATTACTGTATATGTAGTACTGTATACTTTCCATGTGTGACTGGAGGACATTGATCAGATTTTACAATTTCATTAAAAACATGCCATCAGTTCTTACAAAAAAAGAAATAAATCTTTAACAGAGATGATTGCTTAATTAATCATAGGATAAAGAGAGATTGATGCTTAGAGCTATTTCATAGATTAAGAAGAGCAGAGTACTGGCTGGCTCCGGAACCAGTTATTTATTTTCAAAGGAAGCATTTACTCATAGAGCTCATTGTACGTTTTGTGATACTCGCTTACATCGAGATGAACTGAGTTTAATTTGCCATGGGAACTTATCAAGGTGAGCTACCATTATACCCACTAGTTTATAATAATTCATTCTTCCTCTTGGATAATATTTGACATTCAGTTTGAGCTATGCCCATGGGATTTGGTCAGTCCATCTTTTGGTTACAGAACTTGCAGTGGTGACTTTGTCCTCTTTGTAAAATGAAAACTTTGATCTTAAGGAAATGTGATACACACATTACCCAAAATAACACAATCATTTAGAGAAGCAAGAAAAAAAAATATACATCATAGCCTATGAGATCCGTGGTCCTTAACTTAGTTTCTATGGAGTTCTGGAGAATGTGTAGGTGAGATTCTGGTAATTTGAACCCAAAACCATAGAAACAGAAATGGCTCTTTCTGTGGGAGTTTTCAAAGAAAGTTCTGAGCTCTCAACAAAGTTTTAACAATTTATAACATCTGAAAGGTTAACAACCAAAAATAAACTGTGTGAGGGACAGGCTATATGAGTAGTGTATCCACCTAATATCAAGAAGATATATAATTTATGTGATCACAAATCAGGAATATATGCAGGGCCTCTGACAACAGTATTGACAGAAGAGACTGATTTTACTCTTAGTTCTTCAAGGCCATCTTTGTGGTTATAGTTAAGAAGATGTACACTGAGATATTTCTTCTTTATAGATTAATAACAAGATATAGGACCACTGGGAACCAAAGTCTGCATTTAGTCATAAAATACATACATTTGCAATCCTATGGATTAGCAATTTTTTATGCTAATATAATCAATGATTTGAATAAACATTTCTGGACTTCATACTATAGACTAAGCTATACAAAATTGAAAATATAATGATACATTCCTCCATTCCATCTACTGTACAATTCAGTTAAAGGGACTCACATTAGAAGTTGAATAATAATATCCCCTCTCTAAAACAGCATGTAAAAATAGTACAACTGATAAATTATTTGTACTCTGCAAAATTTGGTAGGTGGGGTAAAGGGCAGTCTACTTATTTCTAAGACAAGTGTCTGTAAACCTTCCAATGATAAATAAGCAAAGGAATATTGCATAAAATAAGAAAAGCAATGAAAATAGCTTTCAATTTTACAGAGTGAGTTTGGGTGTTTCATTGGTTGAATACCAGTAAGAAATAATCCTATTTATATTTTAAAAAGAATAAAATAATTGCTTTGGTAAAAATAAAGCAGAGGTCTATTAGAATACTAAGCTAATAAAAGCAAAGCTAGCAAAAAATCATGGTATAACACTTTGGACACTGGACGCAGAGAAAACAGAAATCAAGCTGGAACTAGAATGGAAGTCTCCTTCCCTCTGGACACACTTGCCTCTGGATAGTATTCTTAGTACAGGAAGATACTATATAGAATATTGGGGTAGACAGGTGATCAATGACCATTCCCAGCTGTAGACCACACATAATAATAGTTAAAAAGTGAACCTCCTGACAAGATGTGCTTATTGGTCCAATAGTGATACAGGTGTTCCCAGGGTAACCTACTGCTTCCTGGTTGCATTTGAGGACTGTACCTGAGACTGTTATAGACCTTATCAAAAGCCTATAGCAAGGGATATTCCAGGTGTGCTATGGAATCTATTACTAAAGTGTTAATAAAAGTACATGTAGTCAAATTTCCTCCAAATATATATGTCATACATATAGACTAGAAAAGCAGAGTTTTTATCATCCATATCCTTTTTTGTGCTTACTAACATACATCTTAAATTTAATATGTTACAAAGCAATCATCTCCAACAATTTCTCTCATTTTGTCTTAGTCAGGATTATTATTGCTGTGATAAGACACCATTACCAAACAGCCAGTTGGGGAAGAAATAGTTTATTTTACTCACAGTTACATATCAAAAGTTCATTATCAAAAGCAGTGAGGGCAGGAACTCAAACAGGCCAGAAATCTGGAGAAAGGAGCTGAAGTAGAGGCCATAGAGGGTTGCTGATTACTTGATTGCTCCCAATGGCTTTCTCAGCTCGTTTTCTTGCATACCAAGAACCACTGGCCCAGCACAGGAAGGAAACACCCATAATGAGCTGGACCCTCCTCTATGACTAATTTTGAATATGCCCTATTGTTGGATCTTATGGAGTCATTTTCTCTAAATCAAGGATCCCTTCTTTCCAATGACTCTAGCTCACGTCAAGTTGTCATAAAACTAGCCAAGACACACATCCTTCCCCATATCAAGATATAATAACTCTGCTTCTGTTTAAACATTGAAAAACTGTGGAGTAGTTCTCAGGCATTGTTAGAAAAATCTTATATGGCAGTTGGCAGTGATCAAATTGGAGACTCAGAACTGTCACGGGACTGAGAAGTCATGGCCACTGAGTGATTTACCCTAAAGAGAACATCTGTGTCAACCTGTGCAAGACTCAGAGAAAGCTGAAGAAAAGGGATGAGTGTGTGAGCCAGAGAACTAGGAGTGAGGCACCATCTTTAGGATATGACACAGACAGTGTAATCATGAGCATGCACAGCCATAATCACTTGCAAAATGTCTGCACAAAAGGGGAAGAAAAGAAAAAATGAGATTAGGAAGAGAGGCTACTTAGAAACAAGAATATTGTCAGCAGGAGTATGGGAAGCATTACGGAGGGTTTATATGCATGAACGTGAACACAATGCATAGGACACAAGTATAAAACTGTTAAAAAGAAAGCTAATAAAGCACTCCACCGAACAAACCAAGGCAACCACTAGTTCTCTCGACAAAAAGAGAAAGACGTGCAAGCAGAAGCAAAAGTATCTGAGAACGAAGGTGACCAATGGGAGGAGACGTAATGACATGAACATGAATAAAATAAGTTACACACATATATGAAAAGGCGATAATGAAACCCATGTTATGTATAATTAATATATGCTAATAAAACTTATTTTAAAAGACGGCAGAGCATGGGCTGTGTTTGCAAGTTGTATCATGAATGTGGATGTATGTTAATGATACAGTTGGCAACATTTTCTTATTTATCCTGATATGAAATAAAAGAGAAAGATGCATCAAGGATTATCCCAGTTTTTCACTGAACAAAAAAACCAAAGTCATTATATCTTGATCTAAGGGAGGAGGATGTGAGAGGAAGTGTTTGAGACGATTATTTTAGAACATATTAAAGCTGAGATGTATGTTAGGTAAGCACACAAAGAATACGAATAATAGAGAGCATGTGTTGCTCTTATAAAGTGGGAGGCAAGCTCTACAAAAATGTAGAAATGAAATTTGAGTAATTATAAGCTTATAATAACATATATTTTATAAACAATTTATACAAAATTATATAAATTTTATATAAAATATGCAATTATAAAAATTATAATCCATACAGCAAAACCACTAAGATTACATTAGAATTAAAAACATGATAGAGAAAGAAACAATGGGAAACAGTAGAAGAAATTTTAAACAAACATAGTGGGAAATGAGCATGAGATATTTGAGTGGCAATATCCAGTAACCTGTCAAGTATGTGGACCAAAAATTCAGAAGAAAGGTCTTAGCAAAGATAATAGCTAGCCGTTATACAACAGGTCATGATGAAGCTGATTCTGGAAATGAACAGAACAGGGAACAAGGGCATCTGAAGATGTCAAAAGAGAAGCAGCCATAAAGGGAGTAAAGGCAGAAACATAAGGTTGGGTAGTCTGGGATTGAACAGTGTACAAAGTCAATTGCTTCATTAAGACAAGTAAAGGACATCTATTTAACTTTAAGATCTTGGCTATCTCAGGCAGAGTGTGTTTTCAGCAAGAAAGAAGCAGTGTACGTAATTGAAAGTAGAAAAGAACGGTACAGAGTGGTTGGTGCTTTGAGAAATGTGAAAGAAGAATGTAGCTCAGGGGGAGAGCACTCACCTGGTATGTGTGAGGACCTGGATTCTCTCTCCGGCAGGACAATACAAATGAAGAAACACCAGCAAAATGAGAAAATAGAAGGGAAAACAAAATGGAGTGAGATGGTACATTTATCCAAAAACACCTTTGTTTCATTATCTACGTGCTGTTCAAATTATAAGGTTTAACTCCCACCTAGCACAGTCAAGTATACAAAACCACACTCTCAATCTACAGTCAGAGAGCTAACAACAACCAAGTGAGATAAATATTTCCAAAACTGTAGAAATATACCCTTAAATTTGACTAAAATTCCACTTATTTCTAAATTTCCATCAAGTTCTTTTCTGTGTTCTTTTGTACTGAGTACTGTACTACTACTGCTACTACTACTACTACTATTGCTACTACTATCCCTAGCTAGAAGGGTATGTGCATGCACCTCCCACGAATAAAAATAGCTACTACTACTACTACTACTACTACTACTACTACTACTACTACTACTACTACTACAATGACTACAAAGACGACGACTACTACCAGAAATTGGCAAACAAAATTTTTGAAGTAGTTCTCTTAAACTTCCATCTTTACATGACTCCCAGAATTAGACTAAAATGTCCAGGCTTATGTAGCAAGCATCTTAGCCTGCTAAGTCACATCACCTTCTCCTGAGTACCACTTCTCAAGCTTGCTACCAAGTACTTTTGCTTGAGTCCTAAGTCCAAACAGTATCATGGTTTCTGCTTGCTTGTATAATTGTAGTACTCAGGAGGGAGAAAAAGTGTTACATACTTATGTAAGAATCCATGAGCTGTAGTATTGCCCAGACCTGGTAACATATTTGTCTTTTTTAATTCCTACTGTTTTGGTAAAAACCATGCTAAAAAAACAACTTGGAGAGGAAAGGGTTTATTTGTCTTATGTATTCCAAAGGTACATACATACATACATACATACGTACGTACATACATACATGCATATCCCTAAGAGTCCACTGAAGGAAGCCAAGGCAGAAACTCAAGGGAGGAACCTAGTGGCAGGAATTGAAACTGACACAATTAAGGAATGCTATTCCTCAAGGCTTGCTCAGTGTTTGTGAGATTGTTCTTCTTGCTGTTTCTTTTTTTTTTTTTTTTAATTTGATTCTGTTTTACACCACCCTGGACTACCCACAGTGGGCTGGAACCTCCTACATTAATCATTAATTAAGAAAATGCCCTACAGACATGCCTATAGACAACTGACAGAAACATTTTCTCAACTAAGTCTAGCTTGTTTCATGTTAGCATAGAACCAACCAGTACAATGTATCAAGACGGCCTTTCAAACAACGGTTGTGCTGTTTCTATCAAATGTACCTATTGAAAGTCACTCCCACCTTCCTACCCAGGTCCAGTCTTTCCTGTGTTGTATAAAATTTTGATATCCTAAATTGCGCATGGACAACAAAGTACAAAGAACAGTCTAATTCCTTAGCAGATTTGATCACATAAAAACATGCTGCTGGAGCTTAGAGGAAGTCACTACAGTTTCTAAGACCTTGCTGTCTTCCCATGGCATTTGTTATACTTCTTGTGACATTCACTTCCCCTTGGCTGTATTTATCAGTTTACTTCTCAAGTATAAGTTTAAAGGTATGTATTTTCATCTGTGTGTTAACTGCTCCTGTAAAGCTCTTATTCAAGGTGAATGTTTTCTTTCAGAAACTGTGTTAAAGCACCAGCAGTTCTATAGAAGAAGAAAAAATAACTTCAGCATCACAATGGAATATTTAAAGACAAATATCATAATGTTTAAACCTCAGATCTTTCAACATACTTAAAAGATGCTTTTCACATGAAAATAATAAAGGCATTGATGCATTTATTCTGTAAATTAGACCATGTGTGGGTGGCATTGTTTTGGCACAGAAAGCCATGTAGTTCCCCTATCAAAAAAAAAGGTATAAAAAAAGGAAACAGGGATACAGAGATGATTGCACTCCTGTACTGTTCCTTAGAACCCGAAAGTCATTCTCATAACAGATAGTTTTGAACTCATGTTTAGCAGAAGCTGCCAAACTCTGCAAGACCTATACTATTCTATTCCCTAATCAGTTTCAAAGCCTGTAATTGTTTAAGTCCATGCCAGCATATCGAGGCTGCCAACTCCTCTCAGCTGAACTGAACAGGAATGTTGAAGACATAGCTATACGTTATTACTTGCTCATTTATTTATTTTTTTCTTTTGATCAAATCATGACCCTCGTTTTAAAAAAACAAAGATTCTTACATTACAGAACCTATTTCTTTGAGAATCACCATGCAGTGGCTTTACATCTTTGAACCTAGGGTTTTCATGTCTGAGCAGTCCTGTTGCTATTTAGTAATTGAGCAGCAACTACCTGGCATGACCCTGTGAGGTCAATATACATTGGATAAAACCTGCAAGGTTGTAGTTAAAACAATCAGCCATTATAGCATGTTAGTTATGGGATCAGATATATGAACAACTCTGTTTATTTGGGAGGGGGCATTTTTGTATGTATTTAACAAAAATCTGCAAAGGAAGAAGTATGTTTGCCCTGCAATAGTGTGGCTCAGAATCTGTCATTGTGAAGGAGGGTTGATGAAGTAATAAGATCCTGCATACGTTTCCACTTGCAATATGAAAAATGTCCAGACTACTCACATTTCATTAATTGTCTGTGTTCATTCTTTGCAGAATGTACCTGCCTGACTGTTGCTTCCCCAACTCTAATCAGCTGTTTTACTATAAGTACAAAGATGCAGGATGTTTTCAAGTTTCACGCAAAATTATGCAGGAAATTGTCTGTATTGGCTACAGGTACCACTCCTGAAGGGTGACTTTGGCAGTGTTCTCCCTAGCCCATGCACTGAGGACTGCATGTGAATTTAGGGCAACACTTTTTAACTTTAGAAAGTATCAGTTCTGTTTCTCTTTTCCTCTGTAGCAACAAACCTTCACATGGGAGCTTAACGGAAGACAAAGAACTAAATTGCTACAGTTTGAGTCTGTACTGAGCAGAGAATGATCAAGGACTTCTAGTGATTTATCATTTCAGTAGACAGCATCAACTGTAAATCTATGGACTATATTTACCTACAAGAATTAGGCAGAATTTAAACTTCACTGGTTATTATCAGCTGCTGTATAGAAAGGACCAATGATCACATCCTTTTGAAACTGAGTCTTGGTCATATCGTGATCACAGTGTGCAAAGATATGGGCAAAAGCAGAGACAGACCTTGTATAGAAGAAAATATTTCCCATCAAATATATGACATTCATGTTTTAAAAGATATTTTACTTGCTATCTAAAAGACTTCTTTTGGAGAAAAATGCTCTTTCTTGTATCTCCTTATTCCCAGAAAAACTAATGTCCATTCTCAACACATTTGCCTCAACTTTTAGACTTAGCACCCCCTGCTGCCTGCTGCCACCAGCTCTCCTGCTCAGGAGCTGATCCATCCTGCCCTGTTCTGACTCTGACTCTGTTTCTCCTGTTTAAGAAGGCACTCAAATTCTACTGTCACAGTTAATGTAGGCTGCCAAAACTGAACCTTTATACTGACTTTTCTCTTCCATTGCCTGGACTCCATGACCCCCTCTACTGCCTTGTTAATGGAAAAAAAATTACTCTGCAAAAACCTGAAAGCCCAGAAGGGATTCATATGAAGTCTCGGTTCCCTTTCTCTACATACTATGAATTTGAAGGACACTACATCTGTGCCACCCTAGTGACATCCAAAAACATCCCTTTTCCTAGCCTTCTAAGCAATCTTTCCTCTCATCACTTTTTAAAAATCATATGCACAGACCATGCTGAGCGTGGTCATAGTCAGTTTCCAGCAGAAAATTTCAGCGTGTGAAATCAATGAGCCTCTTTCTACCCCAAATGCCCTTTGCCCCAGACTCTTTGCCTCCATGTCATTAAATACACGACAGAGCTCCCAGACTGCACGCTGGCCACATCCCCCATCGCCATTCTCCAGATCACTCCGGACAAAAAGGGGCAGTGCTGACTGCAGTAATACACACCCAAAGCTCTTTGAAATCCCCAAAGACAGATGCTTTATGAATACCAGACATTATTATTATCTACTCCACTGCTCCCTGTCATGACAAAGTCTGCACAGGTCGAACATCTGCAGCTTCACTTCACCCTCACAAATGTATTTTTACTTTTGCAAGCTGTTGCCCATTAACTTCTTGCTAATATTTCTGGTTATTCTGGGACTCTTTTATGGAAAAACTTGGTTAATATTGGCACTTGTCACTCTTCTGTCTTTGCAGATGTCACTTAGCTTTCTTTTTAAATTAACAACACAATTAAACAAAACCAAATGCACATTTTTGCCCTTTGGTGTACCACCTCACTTTTAGATATGTTAGAATTCACCCCATCACCTAGGCATTAACTTAAGAAAGTATTAGTTTACCCTCAAACCTGCCTGGTTCAAGTTGGTGGTGCTGAAGGATTTTAAGAGTTTACAAAATCTAGTTTATCTTTAATCTACACTGCACTTTTTCTTCATTATTATGTTTTTGTCAAATTTACGCTTCTTACAATGTTCTATACTTATAATAGAAATGTATAGCCTCTGTGTTAGCTACATCCTTAGCTGAATTTTACATTAATGTTTTCTCCTTTTGTTAAAGGTTGAAGAAATTTATTCAAAAAAGAAAGCTAAAAATAACATTAAAAACCAAAATCTTTAAGTGTATTGATACATTTACTTTTTAAAATGTCGTTATTCTGGAAGGCTAGAATTTTGAGAGCTCTTGTTTGAGGGTAATCCAAAAGCAGGCTTCAGTACAGTGTTTCATTGATGCTTCCATATGAATCAAAGGCAGATTATAAATTTAGGACCAGGAAGCCGCACTTTAGTCTCATGTCAGGTCTGCTTAATCTTATACGGGACCTGTAATGTTCTGAATACACCGCTAGCATTTGTACACACTCCCCTCTATGGAATCATTTCTCCCTTCTACACAGCAGTGCTAAAAGCTAGTGGGTTAATATTTCTTAACCAGGAGCCCTGCAATGAAATGCATTGTATCAAAATTAGCAAGCATTTCACAACATCCAAACCTTTACTTCCACCACTCCTCTAGGAGTCACCATCCTAAGAGCTATTTCTTCTATTATTCAAATTCTTCCTCATAGTCAAATGCCTTAAGATTCAGTAGACTAATATTTTGGTCTTCTACAATAGAAATCTGTGTTTCCCATATGTTGCAGAACCAGATGGTTCAGGTTGGTCTTTTATTTGTCAGCCTCAATATAAAACACTGCTTGCTCTCTCTCCTCTCTCAGGGTTTTAACAAAAGCTATCCAGTCTACTAGCCTCCAACCCCCACTCCTGGTTTTCACAACAGGCTGAACCAAAAGATGAGCAACTTCTCAGCTGCTGGCCTCAGAAGGCACTCTCAGCATGGTCAGCCCCCACTTCTGTTCCTGCTGGCTTTTTATGCAGTCCCCTTGATTGAGAACTGGTCCAGCTGGGCAGCCTGCTAACTACTTTAACCCACTCCTTTCCAGCTTCCCTCTGTTGAGCCTAGCCTTTTTTTTTTTTGGCTGATTAAATTTGCGATTGTAAAGCCTGAATTGAGCTCCTTGCCCTGGCCTTGTCTGGACCAAAAGTTGAAAGTGATTAACAGCTGTGTACCTGCTATGAAGCAAAGATTGGGTTAAGCTATTTTAATAGCCATGATCTCACTGAAGACAGAGAGCCCGAGAGGCAGTGTGATTATTCACATTATGTAAAAAGTAAATGGAGGTCCAGAGCTATTTGTAACTAGTGGGGTGTTCTAAAATGTGATGTAACGGGTTTCCACTCTTGTGTCTGACTACAGTCCATGCACATAGTCCCCTTAGAGAGATACACTCATGCATCTCAGCACAACACTAGCCACAAAATCTGAGCATTCCTGAGCCCGGCATTTTCCATTAAATCCAAAAATCTCTAAATTTTAATGAGAGATCATGCATCACTAAGCAGAGAACTTTGCGTCTCAGGAAACAATAGCCAAGAACGGAGCAAAAATGATGAGGGACAGAGACCACAAATAACCAGGAGGGATTAGTCAGGATCCTGTGATGAGTGGGTTTGTAGTGGTTTTGCTGTTTCACTGCTGAAAATAAAAGAGATGGAAACTTTGATGTATTTGAACAAAGAAGATCCCCGATCTGACATATACCGTCACCAAATAATTACCACTGAACCGAAAGGACTAAAATGGGACAAGGGTAGCCACAATCCGGCCTGAGAAGGCCACTGTGATGCAGTAGAAGAGTGTAGACCAGTTGGCAGATGATGCCAACCAACAGATGAGAACAGCCCAGGCCGGACTGTAGAGGGGACAGTAGGTTATTACATGAGTAAGACAATTTTAAAATAGGAAAGGCAAAGTTTCATACTGCACCGTCTTGCCTAGATTCCTTCTTACTGTCTGTTCTTACTTCTCGGGATCCTTCTGAATTATTCGTCCACCCTTCTTACTGTCTGTTCTTACTTCTCGGGAGCCTTCTGAATTATTTGTCCACCAACCTTCCACATTCTCCCCTTCCATCTACAAGCTGATCCTTGGCCACCAGGAGGCTTTTGCTAGGGATTCAACATAAAAGTAACTGTTTCATTATTTGTGAGCCTAGGAAGAAAAATGCACTCACTGAGTGGCCCACATTAATTTACTCCTAAACAGGATTCCTTCCCTAACTAATGCTCTTGTGCTGAAGTCTACAGTCCCCATCATACAACAGATACTGACAGATGTGAGCAGTCCTAGGAATTAGTATCAGGGCCTCAGATTTAAAGGACTATTAGGGACCTCAAGAGATAAATAAATATGTTTTTCAATTCTAAAGTTGTAAAATGTGTAAGAATATGATGACCTGTAAATCTCTACGGAAATATGGAAGAAGGAATAATAACACTTTCCCTCGAGAAAAGACAATGTGGTCTCTATAAGCCTGTATTACCCTTACCCAGTGTTTCTTAATAAGTAACATTCCCTCCTTGACATGTCAAGTAGTTGGTCTAGATACTAAGTACTAAGAGTATCTAAGCATCTGAAAATACCCCAGGCAGCACAAGAACTTAACTGAGAGTCATCAACTTTAAAGCTAGAGGAGATACTAGAAAATATTTTGTCACATATAACATTTTACATATTTCTGTGTATACTCATATATGTGTTTATCTCTAGCAAATCTACAAATGAACATTTAGAATATTTCTATATTTTGGCTGCTATGAACACCATGAAAGTGCTATTACCTTAATGTATACACTTATATTTGTGCTCTCTCTCTCTCTCTCTCTCTCTCTCTCTCTATATATATATATATATATATATATATATATATATATATATATATATATGCTAGTGAAGTTTCATACCACTCACAGACGAATAGATGATATGAATGAATGATGCCTTAGAATTTAAATACAGATTTCAGAATTTTACCTATATAATGAGATGAGTCAAGTATACTCCTTTCATTGCTGTTGTTCATTACCTGTTTCCTTAACTGTAAATTTATTTGTTTTATTATGACAAAAACACTAAAGATATGTTCTGTAGTCACAAAACTTCAAGTAAGCAACAAATTATTATTTGATGTAGTATAGGTCATATTCCTAAAGCCTGTTTATCTTACTGAAATAATAGGCATTAATTTTCTCCTTCTATTAGCCCCTAGCAGCTACTGTTCCACTCCCGTTTTGTGAATTTGACTATAGTAGATATTCCATAGAGTTCATTCATGCAGTATTTGTTGTACAATAAATATCTGACCTCACTTAATTCAATGTTATCAAGATTCATTCTTGTAACCATAAAATGCAGACTTTTCATCTCTAAAGCAGAAAAGTGTTCTATATGCACATATCATATTTGTACCTATGCAATATATAAATGGTTATTTAAATTACTTTGGGGGAATTACAATAAAAGCAGGGATGTTCACATCTCTTCAAGATGCACACTTCCAGCTGGATAGTGGTGGCGCACGCCTTTAATCCCAGCACTTGGGAGGCAGAGGCAGGTGGATTTCTGAGTTCGAGGCCAGCCTGGTCTACAGAGTGAGTTCCAGGACAGCCAGGGCTACACAGAGAAACCCTGTCTCAAAAAACAAACAAACAAACAAACAAAGATGCACACTCCTTTTGCTACTAAACTACAGATTTGCTTTCACAACAATAAATTTTTAGTTCTTTATTATTCTACCTAACAAAGCATTTCAAAAGGGTACTTGTTTAGTTTGAGTGTTTAGAGATAATATATTTGATGGGTTTGGGATAAACAGATATGTTTTCTCCAGTCAGGTGGTTCGAAATAACATTGGAGTCCTGAATTGTATAATGATTTGCTACTTTTCTTTAATGTTATTGTATATTACCAGAAGATATCCCTGAAAATGTATGTAAAAATATAAGAGATACTGAGAATGTTGTTATTACATATTTAGAAATATATATACAAATATGTGTATATAATAATAATTAATGAAAACCCATTGTTTGTGGATTTGAAAAAGAGCAAGGAGAAATATATGAAAAGGTTTGAACAGAGAAAGAGGACAGGAAGTGATTTGATTATATCATAATCTTAAAAAAATAAGGAAGTCATTTCCAATGATGAAAATGTTAAATTGGTAATTTGTAATGATTTAATCAAAGTGTAGCTATGATTCCAGACTACAGCTCTACAGTATTTCCATGAATTCCATCCTGTTAATTTGATTTCCTCTTTCTCTTACATGCGCATCAAACTTGATGTAAATTACAGTTTACTTGTTAATGCAACACACATATACACATAACTCCCCAGCCCAAAAAAAACCCTCTAAATTGGGAAAAATAATATATAAGCAAAAGTCTTGTATGGAAAAGAAAAGTTCAAACAAAGCAACAGGAGACCATAAATATCTCCAAAATATGTCATTGACTTTGTTTTGTGTTGGTCATCTACCGTAGGACATGGAGCCTGCCGTCAAGAGTATTTGCTATACCCATGAGACTCCTTTGGAGAAAGCAAATTTTCCTGTGCAAGAGGTCTTTCATTAAAAATAGCTTCTTGTGAGGAAACAGTAGCCAAGGAGGGAGCAAAAATGATTAGGGACAGAGACCATAAATAGCCAGGAGGGATTAGTCGGATCCGGTAATTAGTAGGTTTGCAGTGGTTTTGTTGTTACTCTGTTGAAAATGAGAGTCAGAAACTTTGATATATTTGAACAGAGAAAATCTCTGATCTGGTATATTCTTTAACCAAATAATTGCCACTAAATTAAAAAAGGTAAAATGAGACAAGGGTAGCCACAATCAGCCCTAGATGTCTATCGACAGATGAATGAATCGAGAAAATGTAATACATTTACACAATGGAATATTATGCAGCTGTTAAAATAAAATCATGTAGTCTAAGGTAAATGGGTATATATCTGCAAACATTTCATGTGAATTAAACACATATATGTTACTTAACTAATCTGAGAATAACTTTTACTCCCTCAACGTTGTTAGCCAATTCATATAATTAAATACATAAAATTCCTCAATTAATCTAAAAGAAGCTACTTAAACTAATAAACAATTTTACCACATGTAGGTATGAAAATTAAGATCAAATTTAATTTTACAAATTAGCAACAAATAACTGAATATCAACATTAGATACACTATTTTAAACTGTAACTAATGAAAACATGTAGAATACATAAGCATCAGCTGATAAAACACTATAGTTGCGTGCTTGTTGAAATTATAGAATATGGCTAGAGGACACTTATGGAGTTCTTTAGTATTTGTCCAGGAGAGGTAGTGGCAAACCGCATATAGTTCTACTTTTAGTTTATGAAGCACTTTCATAGTGATTTCTTCAGTGGTTAGGCTGTTTGCATTCCCACCAGCATGGTAAAAGAATTCCCTTTGGTCAACATTTTCTTAATGCCAGAAGCTACTCATATTTAATTTTTAATTATTGAAAACAGATTCTTTTCTTACACAATATATACTGATTACATTTTCCACTCCCTTTCTCTCTATCATCAAAAAAGACCTGGCTTCTAAGAGATTATAATAAAATATAACAAAATAAAATATAATAAGATAAAATAAAAACTAACATATCAAAATTTATAAGGCAAACCAACACTAGTAAAAGAGCTCAAGTGAAGGCATAAGAATCAGAAACCCACTCATTCACATATTTAGAGGTCCTCTACGAAAACTATACTTGAAGCCATAATGTATGTTTTCTTAATTAGTGCTTTTTTGACTGAGTTGGGATGGAATCTTATATTTTAATTTGCATTTTCTAATTGTTAGTTAAATAGAACATTTTTTAGGTGTTTGTTGGTCACTTTTATTTCATTGTTTCAGAACTGCTCATTTATTGATTGGGTTCTTTGATTACTCATTGTGGTTTTTTTTTATTAATTCTTTATTCTAGATACTATCTCTTTTTCAAATCATAGCTAGACAAGAGTTCTTCCTGGTATGTAGGTTGTCTCTTCTCTTAATTGATTATTTCCTTAGATATGCAGTAAACAAAGAATTCTTACAAAAACACGAGGAGCACAACTGATTATATATATATATATATGACCATTTATCAACATATAAAATTTGTATCCTGAAAGGTACAGTTATTAAACTTGAAGAGAACACTTGGAAACACACTTCTGTTAAGAGACATGTACCCGGAAAATACAAACTTCTGGATCCATGCATAAAATAGAGCGAAAAATCTTGAAGACTCAATTTGATATTAATTTCCTATATTCTTAAAAGCTAGAACTCTATCTCCCTCAAAATGTAGCTCATATATAAGCAAAGACTACAACATGTAAGTCATCAGGTAGTATAAATTAAAACTATAATTGATAATACTTTGCTCCAACTAGATATATAAAATTAAAAATCTGTAAGAAAGAAAATATACAAAAATATCTGAGGCAATTGGAGCCCATTTAAATTGATAGTGGAAATTTTCAGAGAACTAAACAAAAACTTACTGTGTACACAAACAATTCTGTCCAAAGTTTTTATTTAAGTGAAAGTATATGTTCGTTCCAAATAAATATTTTTCATAATTATAAATTTATTCATAACAGTAACAGTTGAAGCAATTCACAATGAACTAGTAAATCAACACAAAAATTATCACAGTTCATTAGCATAGCATGCATTTGTTAATAGAGCATTGGCTGTTGCACCAATAAAATGCATACAGTCAGATGTGTAATAAGCAGACAAACCAGAAGCAAACAAATTTAAACTTTAGGGTTTAATATTTAATTTATAGAGTTATATGTAATGTCAACTTATAGAATTAGAGTACATTATAATAAGAAAAGGACCATGTGGAATTTTCCATATCCTTTGTCAATGCAACTAGGGTTGTCTTTATGCTGTTCTTGCTCATGAAACCACATTATTGAAAGTCAATGTGTACAGCTCTCTTATCATTTATAGAACACACTATCTCACAGCAGATACTCAATCTTCTGGCTCTTACAACTAAAAGAAAGATATAAAGAAAAGAAATAACCCAATTAAAGAATGGAGTACATATTTAAACAAAATTTCTCAAAACAGGAAACTCAAATACCTGAGAAACATTCAACATCCTTATTCTTTCAGGAAATGCGAATCACTACTTTTCATTTTCCCTTATATCCATAAGAATGGGCAAGATCAATCAAACAAGTGACTGCTGATTCTTGCAAGGAATTAGAGTAGAAGTAACACTTATCCATTACTGGTTAAACTGCAGACTTCTACAGCCACTAGGGAACCAGTTTGGTGAGACCTCAAGAATAGGGGAATATCTCCAGCTATATCACACTTGGGCATATACCTGAAGGATTCTTCATCCTACCACAGAGATATTTGCTAAACCATGTTCATTGTCTCTCTACTCATAATACCCATACATTGAAAACAACCTTAAATGTAGATGTTCTCAAAAGAAGAAGGAGGAGGAGGAGGAGGAGGAGGAGGAGGAGGAGGAGGAGGAGGAGGAGGAGGAGGAGGAGGACGAGGGAGGAGGAGGAGGAGGAGGACGAGGGAGGAGGAGGAGGAGGAGGAGGAGGAGGAGGAGAAGAAAGAAGAAGAAGAATGGATAAAGAAAATGTGGCATTGGCAGAGCCTCTCAGGGGACAGCAATACCAGGCTCAGGTCAGCATTGCTTCTTGGCATCAGCAATAGTGTCTGGATTTGGTGTCAGAAGATGGGATGGATCCCTAGGTGGGGCAGTCTCTGGATGGCCTTTCCTTCAGTCTCTGCTCCATTCTTTGTCCCTGAATTTCCTTTAGACAGGAACAATTCTGAGTTAATATCTTTTGAAATGGGTGGGTGGCCCCATCCCTCAACCAGAGTCCATGACTAACCACTGGATATGGTCTCTACAAGGTCTATCTACCCTTTGTTGGGTATTTTGACTAATGTCATCCCCATTGGGTCCTGAGAGTGTCTACCAGAGCCTGACCAATACAGATGTGGATGCTCACAGCCAACCATCAAACTGAGCGTGGGGATCCCAATAGAGGAGTTAGGGGAAGGACTGACTGGAGGAGCTGAAGAGGTTTGCAACCCCAAAGGAAGAACAACAGAGTCAATGAACCAGGACACCCTACCCCCAGAGCTCCCAGCGACTAAACCACCAACCAAAGCATACACATGGAGGGACCCATGGCTCCAGCTGCATATGTAACAGAGGATTGCCTTATCTAGCATGAATGGGGGGGGGGGGAACTTTGGTCCTATGGACACTCCATGCCCCCGCATAGGGGAATGCTAGAGTGATGAGGCAGGAGTAGGTGGGTGAGTGGGGAGTACCCTCATAGAAGCATGGAGGAGTGGCATGGGATAGGGGGTTTGAGGAGAGGAAACTGAGAAGGGGCTAACATTTGAAATGTACATAAATAAAATAACTAATTTTAAAATAGGAAAAGAAATAAAAATCATTGTTTTTAATGTCAAATAAAAGAAAACGTGTCACATGTATCCACTATAGTATTACTCAGCATTTAAAAAAAAAAGATGAAACTCAATGATAAATAGAACTTGGAAGTAATCCTTGTGAATGAGTTCATCTAGATCTAGAAAGAGAAATATAGCTAGTACCATTTTCTTAAATGTGAATATTAGCTGTCACATCAATGATAAGCAAGCTACAACTGATAGAACCGCAGAGATCATGTATAAAGAAGGACAAATAGATCTTCCTAGGAAAGAAAATAGGATAGTTAGAGACAGATGGCCTGGGAACTAGATCAGATCTATGACATGGAGAAAGGTAAGTATGTGGGGCTTGATGGAGTGAAAAGTAAGCACTGTATGTGGGTTAGTATGGAAACCTAGTGCAGTAGAAGTTTCTGTACAGATAAAGATGAGAGAGAAAACACACACACACACACACACACACATACACACACACACACATATATATATACATATACATACATATATATGCGTGAAGGTGACTTAAATGAAATCATTAAACAATAGAGGAGACAGATCCTCATCTGGCTAACTCCTGTCACCAAATGAAGCTTGAAGTTTGAGATACTAGGATTGGATCAAATCTATTTGAGTTTTTGGCAAATGGGGTCCCATTGGAATCCCTCAACAAGCTAAGCTGTTGCCAAGGCTATAGCTTGTTCTACCCCATTGCTGAAGACCTCACTCATTCTACATGGGGAAGTCGAGCTTCTACATAGAAAAATCTACATAGAGCTTTCACTCTACGTGTGTATGTGTAATATATATATATATGTGTGTGTGTGTGTGTGTGTGTGTGTGTGTGTGTGTGTGTATCAGTAGCTCTCTCTCTATATGTCAATAAAATTATATACAATAAAATAAAATTATATATATATATATATATTATTGGCATGTAAATTTATTGCTCTATACATATAATGTATATCAACAAAATGACACCTAATGATATTCTACTATACTCATAGGTGGGTACCTTGCTTAGTCATTATCAGAGAAGCTCCTCTTGTAAAAAATGGAAACACACACCAAGACCTAGAATCAATATAAACCAGGTGACAATGTTACACTTAGTCCTTCATGAAATATCTGCACCAAATACCCACCTCAAAACTCAAGGAACCCTGAGAAAGAGGAGAAAGAAAAAGAGTATAAGAGTCAAAGGGGATGAAGAAAAAAATACACTGATGTCCCCTAAATCAAACTGATTGACAGAAATATGAACACATGAGACTGCAGCATCATACACAGGGTCTGCACCAGATGGGGTCCTGCAGCCGAAGGAAGATGTCAACACAAGACCCCATCTTTAACTAAGAAGCAATCTCCAATTTGTATCTACCTACAAATGAAAATTTAGTTTTCTCCAAGGGAGTCTGACTGGGAAAAACAACCACTCATAAGGGTAGGCTGCATGCCCAGAAGTGTATGGTCAATAAAAGATAAACTCAAAGTTGAAGGCTCCTTGTCTCATGTCACATCAGGGCTATTCTTTTTTTTTTTTTTAATTTGAGTTAATATTTTGTATTTATTTTACTTTATTTTGTTTTTATTCTGCCCTTTTACACTACAGTTACTTGTAAACATTATGGCTTCCAGTATAGTGGTTTTATGGAATTACTTAGTGTGTAAATGAATGCATCTCCATTTCTTGTGTCTTCTCATGGACTTTTTCTTTGTGTTTGTTTTCTGTTTTCTAATTCCAATGTGTTAGCTTCATTATATTATTATATTATATCATATCATATCATATTATATTATAATTTCAAAGAACCCTGTTTTTTCTAATGAGAAAGAGAAAAGGGGTGGATCTAGACAGGGGGATGGTGGGAGGAGCTGGGAGAAGTAAAGAGAGGAGGCATGATCAGGAG
Source organism: Uromys caudimaculatus (assembly GCA_028551405.1). Taxonomy (NCBI): domain Eukaryota; kingdom Metazoa; phylum Chordata; class Mammalia; order Rodentia; family Muridae; genus Uromys; species Uromys caudimaculatus. Next base: position 8,071,293 of record CM052702.1, read on the forward strand.
AAAACAATCTATTTCAATAAAGGCAGAAACATATAAGTAAGTAAATGCATAGATAAATAGATAAATAAATGAATAAATAGACTTCAAACAATATATTTATTTCAGGAAATGCAAAATAAAATTGCCTACAAACCTACATCAGTTCAGAGGAAAATATTTTGAGATGAGTTCTATAGTGGCATCTGTTGAGTTAAGGGGCGTGGTCTAGCTTTCAATTTGGGCCGATAAGGTCTGCATGGGTGGCAAAGCTATAATCTGTATGACTTAAGCCAAAAGAAAATAAATTTATTCAATCTCTGGAGGGAGTAGCCCTGATTTTATTAAACAGACAGATGATTTAAAGTCTTCACATTACAGATTTGTTTCCTAATTGTCTGCTCCAAACTTTCTCCTGTTGGCTACTTTTTTGTCAACTTGACACAAGCTAGAGTAGTTTTCAAAAAGGGGAGCTTCTATTGAGAAAATCTTTCTACTAGAATGGCCTGTGCACAAGCCTGTAGTGCATTTTCTCTATGATGATTGGTGTGGTATGGTCCAGCTAACTGTGGCTGGTACAACCCTGGAATGGCACTGCTGTGTACTATAAGCAGACTGAGAAAGCCACAAGAACCAAGTCAGTAAGTAAGCAATACTTCTCCATGCACTGAATCAGCTCGTATCTCCAGGATCCTGTCTTGTTTGAGTTCCTGTAGCCAAGTAAACTCCTTCCTCTGCTAGCTACTTCACTGGTGCTGTTCCATCATAGCAACAGAAACCTGAAGTAAGACAGCTCTCTTCTCCCCACAGTATATGTCTCAGAAGATACAAATTATGAATTTCCCACAGTCGTATCTTGACTTCTCACCACTCAGTGATGGACGGAGGTCTATTTATTTCATTACTTTCTTCTTGTTTTCCCATCTAGCTCATTCCACTTAGGAGTATACTTTATTCAAGAAATCATTTCCAAGTCTTATCAAAGCCAAAGAAAATTTTCAATTTAATATTTAACAGCAAAAATATTTCCAACACTCTGTAGGTAACTAGGTTAAATTTACATTTAACAAATAAAATTAGAAAAAAAGATACTGCCTGTCTGATAAATTTGCTAGCAGTCTATGTCTAAGAATCTCCCAGTGAAAGAAAGTTATATTACTCAGGGTTAACTATTGGCAGCTTTTAATCTGTATCTCCTAGTAAACTGATTTAGTTTGGGTGTAAACTAAATTCCTCCTTTACATGAGTTCTGCTTCCTTGTAGCAAATTACTGGTGAGAGGAAGAGGTCCTCTTAGTCTATGATAGTTAATTCTCACTCCTGTGAAGAATTTTTCAGTCATCAATACTTGGTTCTTGTTTATGCTGACACAGAAGAATAAAAGCACATTGTACTTATTATAGACCTCTGTTTTTCTATTAAAAATTAGATGTGTTAAAAAACCAACAGTGGCATTGATGAATAGTTTAACATCGGTTAATTCAAAAATACTTCTTATCCCTGTGGGTCCGCACTTCAAATCAGAAAATCAGTGTTAAGCTTTCAAGAAAGAAGTAAAAGTTACGAAGCATGTTCATTCTACTGAGTAGCAGGTGCTGTAGTGCACTGATGTATAACCCCAGCGGAAGCTCAATACACCACACATTAATTGCAGCTTTCACGTAATATGCCATGGATGATCTGGGAAAATAAAATGATAAAAATACTACATTACTTGAAAAAATGTGTCAAGAAGAAATATACCTTAAAATATTACATGGTACTTATGTGTTTCCTCTCTCTCTCTCTCTCTCTCTCTCGCTCTCTCGCTCTCTCTCTCTCTCCCTCCCTCCATTTCCCTGTATCCCTCTGTCTTCCCAATGTATGTATGTGTGGGGTATGTGGTGTGTGTGTGTGTGTGTGTGTGTGTGTGTGTGTGTGTGTGTGCGTGTGTGTGTGTGTGTGTGTGTGTGTGTATAGCTGTGCATGTGTGCCTTTGCAAGCGCTGTCATATCCTATCTGTCCAAGCATGAAATGTCTCCAAAGATTAAGTGCACCTATTTTGAACTGGAGGCTACATGCCATAATTTTTAGCTAACCCGTTTCCTTCTTAGTGAAAACAGAAATAAAAATATATTGTGCACACTTCATTGCTAGAGCCTTTGACCTCAGCTGCCTGTCTGGCTGGGACTGTGATGAATGCTTTGTGTCCCTTCATTTTTAATTGCTCATAAATTGTTATCCCACGAAACACAAAACTAGCCTTGTCCTCATTTTAGTTGGGGTTGGAGGTCAACCTAACAGTAATACAATTAAGGAGTGTCTTTGTGTGGGTTGTGGGAGTGAGGAGGGCACTAGGGTTGCAGAAGAGGGGTAAAGAAACGCAGTAGTCCTTTCTGAGAAAAACAAAGGATATTCCTACTTTTGAGAGGAAAAAAAAAAACCTCACACAGAAGAGAAAAAAAACAAGATCATGTTTGCTTGATGAATGTCTTCAAAGGGTTTAAATGGGCATTCCTGGACAGCAACAAAGAAAGGGAATTTCGTTTCAAGCCTGTGTTTTTGAGCAAAGAAATGCGTTTTTGTGGCTCATGATGTTTAGTATAATTTTGTGAAAAATATTACGAGCTGGTTTCAGGAGACTCACCTAGGTACAGGTTGTTTCCAGAAGAGGCTGTTTAAGGCTAAAAGCAGAAGTCCACCTTCTACCTGGACCACTCTGTCATAAGAGGACACGTACATCTGACTCCAATGAGAACTGGATCTTTTCTGTGGGCTTTCTACAGTCAGTCCCTGTTCGTATTTATTCTTCTACTGCTGTGACTAAAATATGACCTTAAGCAGCCCTGTTTTAAGTATCAGTGGATCAAAAGCTTTGCATTTCTTCTCATTTGTGAAAACTGTCAAAGACAGAGATGGTTATGCACTTTCTTTACTCTGGATAAAGCCCAGCTAGTGGCCTATTGTCTAGTTGTATTATTTTGATTAAACTAAACCGGAAGCAATATGGTCTAAATGGAAACAGTGTTGTACTTACATCAAAACCAAGCCTCTCTCCTTTCTCCCACATTCATTTCATATCTTTAATTTGATACTCAGGTTTGACTTCCCTGGATTTTAGACTTCTGTTTTATAAACAAAATACTCTTTTGGCCCTTACCTTATGAAAACGTTATGTAGGTAAGAGACGATTATATATCTGCTATAGATTTCAAAAATCTTTTTAATTACTACTAATTTTAATTAAATTTCCCAGTAGATTCTGACAGTTTTTAACATCAGCCAAATTTTGAATAACCAGTTGGTTTTCTAACATTAGTTGCTCCTTTCATTATTTATTAAAGTTGAGTTCATTTATTTTTCTCAGTACAATTTATATGTCTTTCTTTCTGACTCACCTTTTGCAAAATAGAATGTGTTATCTGTATCCTATACGTTAATGCATAATGTGGACCATCTCAATGCTTCTATATATGTTTCTACAGTGTTTATATATAGACACTATGTTGACAACTACAGATAAAATGACAAACAAATAGGGAGAACAAGGTAAGTCTATCCTTAATAAAAATGATATTTTATTAATATCTCATTTTAGCTATTCATGATATTTAATAAATAGATATCATTTTTGAAAGTAGAGATATCAAGGATAGCCTAATGAAAAATAAAAGTTTTGTAAGTACAGAGCATCTTGGCTGTTCTTTATCCCTCAGATCAAGGCAAAACTGTAACATCCATATCTGTAAGATGAAGGCATTCAGTGTTTTTCTCCAATTCTAAAAGAATAAGAATGCCTATAAGGAAGAAATAATCACTAACCTGTAACATGGAGGGGATGGGGGAAGGGGCGAGGAGGGGGAAGAAGCAAGGAGAGAGGAGGAGGAGCCGACATTTTGGCTCTAGTAATAATTTTATTTTTCATTTTTTCAGGTTTTATTTTTATGAGTTTATTTCTCTAAAAGTAAGCTCATTGCAGTAGCAAATGATTCTGGTACTTTGTTTCTTAGACGGTGACAACGCTGGCACTTTGTCATAAGAAGGAAGGCAGAACGAATTGCTTCATAAGGTTCCCAGTGGTCTGAATAACAGACAAATCTGCTAGACTCCTGAGGAGGGAATTGTTGGCTGAATTCAGCAGCTCTCAAGTCCAAAACTGCTCATCTGTTCCCTTACTACTGATGGCTACTTGACTGGAAGTATCAAAGCTTTTTGTGCCTCCAAAAATGATGATAATTATTCAAACAGCGGCAAAGAAGCAAATTTTATTTATTTTTACATCATTTTATAATATACTTCAAAGTGAAGGAAAAGCAAAATAGATTAAAATATTAAACACCAAATAAGAGAATTAGAGGCTTATCAAAAAGTTGCCTGACTCTTTGAATATAATTAAAGTTGAAATTTGTACTTGAATATTTTAATTGTATTAGACATCAGTTAGAGAGTATTTTCTATACAGCATTACATTCTGAGACAAAAGGATCAGTGTACTATTTGAAATAACATGAAAATATTTTGAATTGTTCCTGGAATGTAACTTTGAGAATATACTGTTTTCCTTGTAAAAATGTCTTATAACTGTAACAAGGCTTTCTGATTTACAATATTCATGAGGACCTTAAGAATTACATTTGCCCACTAACATGTGCAGTGAATTCAAATGATTAGTGGAGTCAAAATAAAAAGAACACACATCATGATGTGGTACGTGGATGCTTTCTGTGTCACTTTTTTTACTGGCTATCTCTGAGTGTAAGTTACATGTTCTCAGTGCAAGGGTTTCATCAGGTGTTCTGTTTCCACTGCATCAGACTCAGAGCTTACACAAGGGACTAGACCATACTAGATGCTTTCTTGACATCTTGGAGGTGAGTGAATGCATGATTAAATGAATGTATATTTTTATTACTTGCTGAGCCTATCCAATGACATTGAACTTCTGTAGATCCATGTCCTGATCCAATGAGTTCTATTTTTTTTTTTGGGGGGGGGGGGGTTTCGAGACAGGCCAATGAGTTCTAATCCAACTTTCTCAAGATATCAATTGATAGGCGAGAACCACATTTGCTTTGATATTTTATCTCAGAATATTAGTTATTGCCTCATTGGGTATTACGATAATCACAGCACAAATTTGATGTTTCCGTTACTATTACAATCAATTCCTTCCCTACAAGTTACGATTAATGTTTGACCCACTCTATAAAGTGGTGTGCAAGATCCAAAATCACAAAAATCCTCATTATATTCAATAAACAAATTTTATTTTAGGCTGTGTATCAAAATAGTGTAGCGTATTGGGCCTAAAAGACACATGCGATATTATGATTTGCCAGATTTTTAATATAATTATTTAAATTCACCATAAAACTTCAAATTTCAGTTTACAGGCTTTTGTCATTAGGTTGTTCTAGAAGATTTTCATTCCAACAAAATCCTGCATCATTCAGAAGAATCCACGGATATGTAACTAGTCAGAATAGAACATTTACAATCAGCCATTAAGATGAGTATCCATACCAGGACAACTAAACAATATTGAATAAAGGTGATCTTTGAAATTGTTGTTCCAGAAACCTACTTTGTACTTGCATTTTGAAATTCAAATACAGCTACCTATATTTAACATTAAGCAAACCCTGATGGTTATTTGAAATTTATAGCACTCTAAGCTAGGTATAACATCAGGAGGATCATGAGTTCAAAACCAACCAGTTCTACCAAATCAGTTCAAGGCGTGTCAACTACATCTTAGATAGATCCTGTCTCATAGAGAAAAAAAGAGAAAAGGTGAGAGGAGGAGATGGATGAAAGGGAGAAAGAAAGTCAGAGAGGGGACTGCAAAGGCTAAAAGAAGAAAGAAAATAAGAGAATTCCAGTTGTTACTTAGAGCGTATTGCTCATATAGAACAACAAATCTAAAATACTGTTGGCAGCTATGGTTAGAGCCCCACAAATAGTTCAACAATCCTGTTTCTATCCAGTTGGTTAGCAAAAGAACAGAATTTTCAGTATATACTAAACAATTATTTCAAATATGTCAGCATAATATTACCACATCAGTAATTTCTTACTGAAATCTTAATGAAGATCATGGTATTAATTTAATTGTAGGAGAGTAGTGTAAAACTACAGATTTTTTAGTATGATTTAGTAGTAGATTTTAGTATGATTAATAAAGGGCACTTTCCATAATTTAGTTGCTAAGAACATTTTTTTCTTCTAAACACAGGGATAGCTGCACAGCTCCTGTTCCTCTCTCTTAGGCCTTGCCATATTACGTTTCTGTTGTTGTTGTTGTTGTTGTTGTTGTTGTTGTTGTTGCTGTTACTGCTGCTGTTGCTGTTGTTGTTTTGTTGATTTGCTCTCTTTTGGTTTTTTGTTTATTTTTTTCATACTCCCCCTCCCCAGACTGTCTTAAGTATCAGTCTACTCAAACTGTCCTTGGTGTTTATTCCTTTGCTCCTAAGAGCAGGGTCTAAAGCTGTGCATAAAACTATCCATAGATTTTGTTAGCAGAATGATAATCTACTCCATAGTCAGAACAGCTTTCATAAATGAATCAATTTTTTTATAAAAAATGCAGAAATGACTGCATTCTATAAACCCAACATATACATTTCTTTTTAATGATGGTTGCTTTTCCCCAAATATCAAGTGGAATCAATAGTCCTAGGATGTACTTTTTCTTTTAGCTTTTCATATTCTCCAAAGGCTTGTCATCATAGACAAACTCTACTGTGTCTGAGTAGTGATGGTCATCACAATAATACAATAATAAGGAGCTAAGCTTTGTTTTGTGAATGGTCTCTCAAAACCCATGAAGCATTCCATGTCCTTGCCATTTGAGAAACACATTGAAAATAAAACCAATCAATTGAATAATAGATGTCTTACTATACCTCCCCTTCCTCCCCTGTTCTTCCTGTCCCTCCCTCTCTCTTTCTCTCTTTCTCTCTTTCTCTCTTGAGCAACCAAGAAGTCACCAAATGAAGGCCTTGATCTACTCAGAAACTCACATAGATATAAGAAAACAGGAATCTTTCTCATGGGAAAGACACTCCCACTGGCATCACTGGGATCCTACTTCTTTCTCTCTGTATCTAGTTTATGCTCAGTTTCAATCAATTCACAAGCACGAAGTTTTAAGTGTCTACAAAAAATGATAAAGGTCCTGTATTGTTCATTCTATGATACAGAAATGCAGAGCTTCAGTTTTTGGCTATTCTTTACTTCTCAGCTTTTATAGAATGGATGCCACCAATGTCACCTTTCAGTAAAATAGTCATGGACAGCAGAAGGCCTGGAAATGCCAATTGTAATTAACTTTCTTTTCAAATATGTTTGACAGTTTCATGCTGAGAAGTGCTTCTTACCTTTTGAACTTTCAGATTGCTTGGCTGGGCAAAATGTGTATCATTTTCTTTTAAAATTGCCTTACAAAGAGCTATGTACTATGCTATTCCTGCACACGTCAGCCATTTATAAGAGATTTAGATTTTTAAGCAGATTATCCTTGTTCCAAGTGAGAGACCTTGCTTTTGTCTGAAGCATAGGCTATGATCAGGTGTACATCAGAGTCCCAGAACAAGGGCATTCAGATATTCATAAATGTCAAAGAGGATGACCTTCCTCATGACCTATCATCCCAGATGCTCTACCGGGCAATATTCCACAAAGCTGTGAGAGACAGAATGGTGATTTTTGACAACAGCTAGGGATGGGAAAGAAATGCTCCTTGAGTCCAACTTCCTACAGTACGGTTATTCATCATCTCTAGAATGACATCAAAAATCAATAAAAATGGAAGAACTCTATAAATGCATTTTTTCCTAATTGAGAAACTTAACCCGATTTTTGCAGAAAGAACAATATACCTTACTGTGACCTACTTGAAAATGTAAAAAGTCACTTTCTGGCTGCTTGTGTCTGTCTCTCATTTGGCCTTTCTACTGTGAGTATTTTATATTTATATATATATATATATATATATATAAAATAGGAGTGCTCATGGTTTCTTTCTTTCTTTTCTTAAAAAAAAAAAACAGGACTAAATTTTGAGCACCATTTTGATCGAGGGAAAAATTTTCATACTTCAATAGTGCATGTAATGGAATTGGTCAGATTTGAAGCATGGGAGTGCATTTTATCTTGGATCTTTAATTTCTTACAGTTCAGGTGACAGGAATTTAACTAAAACTCGGGTTATGTGACCAATAAGTGTACTTCTCAAATAATGTGGTATTCACCTTAATTTTGTAGAACATTTTTATAAAAGGGTAGGTGATACTCTTATTTTAAACTTTATACTTATTTATTTTTACCTTTATGTGTATAAGTGTTTACCCTCTCATATGCATGCCTGGTGACTTGGAAATAAGGAGACCATGTCAGATACCCTAAAATGAAGTTACTGATCTCCTCAAAACCAAAAGCTCTAATTAATTTGTAACATTATGGATTTCTTTGTGATTTTATAATTATGATAGCCTTTAGTTCAAATATAAAAAAAAATCATAGTTCAGCTTTTTGCGAAAATACTCCCTGATATTCTGTCAAATCAGCTGCAAACATGAACTGTCAGGACTGAGGGTTTTCTGTAATATTTTCTATTAGTGTTCAAGGAAATTTGACATTTGTTGCTTCGATGTGAAAAAACAAATCAAGGCAATCAGTGGCCCTAAAGAATATGTCTGTCTGGATGTTCATTACCACTTTATCAAAAATGGTCTGCATTTCTGGGAGTTTAAACTGGAAGTTTCCTCTGAAGAAATGTGAGGAGTCGGTCTTCAAAAGTCTACTCAAGTTCCATTCACAGAGAGCTAACTTTCTACAGACTGTGCCAACAGGAAAGGATCCTTACCTTTTCAGTCCTACCATTTAATGCATATTTTTGTGAACTCATGGAAAATATATGAAATAAGAGGACCTCCCCCTGATTTTTCAAGAGGGTAAGTAATGTGAACAAAACATTAAATAAAACTACTTATATTTGTATTCATAAATATTAATAATTAAATATTATTTTCTGTTTTTGGTAAATTAAGAAGAAACCTCAATTTAAAAGAACATGTGTGGTAGGGAGATGGGAGGATTGGAGTGAGGGAGAACAGGACAGAAAGTAATATATGAGAGAAAAATATGTTTTTAACAAGTGTCCCCAACAAACTGGCCTATAGATGATTCAAATAAAAGAGCACAGCTCACCATGGGCAGTGCCATCTACTGGGCAGACGGTCGTAGGGTGTAGAAGAAAACAAATTGAGCAAAAAGAAGCTAGGCAGTAAGCAGCATCTTCCACGAATTCTGTCTTAGCTCCTGCCTAGATTCCTGCTTTAAATTTCTGCTTTCCTTTCTGTCCATTTACTGTTACCATGTGTGCCAAACAAATCTCTTTTGTCCCAAGTTGCTTTATGACAGCTATATAAATTCAAACTAGGACAAATATAGCAACTACTAAATGTTTTTTAACTTCTCAAATTTAATGTTGATGATGAGTTCAATACCCTAGTCAATTCATGGTAAGCATAACATTTTAAAGCCATAAAGCAAAGTGCCCAAATGCAGTATCCCTATTAATTCCAACTTAAGAAGGCAAGTTGGCCAAGATAGCCTGGAAATTTGAAGTAGCACACACATTTCTTGGTAGCACAAAACATATGATTTTCTTTGCCTTGTCACAAAGTAAAGAAGACAACAATTGTGCAATGGAGTGTGGAAGAACAGATTTGTAATTATAGTTGACATGTGCTCCATATTTAACTTCTGCTTTCAAGAGATTCTAAGCATAGGTTGCTTAGTGATGGCTTCAGTCATGAGTTAGAGACCTATCTTCAAAACTGGAAAGCTTCCTGTAAATTCCGACCTTGCAAGAATCCAGCACATAAACCTCTACTACATGTCAGTAACTAATCTATCCAAAATGCCCACCTACTTTAGAAATCATCATAACACAAAATCTGGATATGTAGTAACTTGCATATACAAAATGCAGGCAAGTCTTGGGGTTGGTTACAAGGGGAATTGAATACAGGATAGTGTTATAGTGCTGTACTGATAAGTATAATTCATTCTGTTCTCTAAAACCTAGGGATACAGAAACTAAATCAAATTCTCTTTTGAATCCATTCCCACAGCACTTCCAGAACTTATTTCCTTCTATTATTTCCGAAAATAAAGCTATCAAACTGCTTCTAGATATCCAAATCTCACAGTGTGATAAATCTCTTAGTCACATCTTTCTTACCCCATTGATCACAGATTGGATTGTGATCCATAGTCACCAGGTTTTCTTCTTGCATCCATAATATTTCTTTAAAATCTCACTAAATACATCCTAACCTGGCTTAGGGTTACTTCAAATAAGTCCTTAGTACCATATTTTAGTGCAATGAAAAATCTGAAATAGATACTTTGGGACACAGCTCTGATAGAGAGAAAAGGAGCCAGCATCATTCTTTTTCCGTTCTCTTCACAAATTCATTATGATCCCTAGGCAACCATCCTCACATTAGCTCTAGCAATCAAACAAGGTTATCTCATGGAATTAATCAATAAGCTGTATATGAATACTGTTGTGAGCATTTAAACATATTGTTAGCCTGTTTTATGAAATTCAAAGGTGCAGTGCATATACTAGTAGTCACCGACGGCATAACACAATCCAATAGACAGTTCTAGAGATAGGAACTCAAGATCAAAGTGCTTGCCGTATTGGTTCTGCTAAGGCCTCTTCCACCAGTCTGTGGATGGGCACCTTCATGCTGGTTTTCATATGGTCTCTTCTCTGTGCATGTTTCTTCAAGTCTTTGCTTTTTCTTATAAAAGACACCAGCTCTATTGGCTGTCACCCCACTTTAATGACCTCACGTAACCTTATATTTTTCCTTAATAGAACTATCTCTAGTAAAATTCTGGGGTAGGCCTTCAATGTATAATCTATACATAGAACAGAAGCCAGTCTAGGATAGATACGCTTAACTTGATTTTTTTTATTTAACCCAATATTTCAAATAACTTTTTCAGATTATAAGTATTCAGATTATATATCTTTTCATACCAAAACTTCAAAATCTGCTGTTCCTTCTTTTCCACCACATGTTAATTTGGACTAATCATCTTTCAGATACTCAGTATGTGATAGGGGCTGCCATATAAGACAGTGCAGATGCAAAGCATCAGTATGTTATTCCCAGGTCTGATGCAGAGAAAAAAAGCAAAAGAAGCATGCACATGATTTCATGATTCTGAAAACCTTTGACTTTCACGTCTCTGTTCTGACCCCCTTCAGCTATGACCTCTAAACAGAAAGTCCCTGACCAAGGAAAAGTTTATAAAGAAAAGACGCCAAATCCATGTAACCTACCAAAACAGTTTGAGTTATACATATCTTGATGCCTAGAAGACAATATTTACAGGTTTGTCACAAATTAAAACCACCTTCCTGAAATTAAAATGAATCTCATTTTCTTCTGGTTTCTCTACTCTTCTTGACACATCCTTCATTCTTTCAATTAACTACCCTTTGGGACTCAAATGAGACGTTCTCTGAATGTCTGACAATAAGAACTCAATCCTCTCTCTCTCTCTTTCTCTCTCTCTCTCCCTCCCTCCCTCCCTCCCTCCCTTCCTCCCTCCCTCCCTCCTCCTCTCTCTCTCCCTCTTCTTTCCTCCCTCCCTCCTTGTTGGTTACAAGTCTTAGAACAGAGGCATGGACCCACTACACTCTTTTAATTACCTATTGAATACATATATACTTTATAATCCCTTTTGTGGATTTAGAATTTGTCATTCCAGTCTGCTCCCTTCTGGTAGACTGAATATGAACGTCCCCTACCCCATAAGCTCACATATTTCAATATTTGGCTCCGAGTTGGATGAAGAACTATGATATATGACCTTATTAGAAGGAGTTTGAAACTGTGTCAGAGGCTTTGAGGTTACAAAAGCCCACACCAGACCTAGCAGTCTCTCTCCTTCTGACTTTTGCTTGTGGATTAGATATAAGCTCTTAACTATCGCTCTATCACTATGTCTGCCTGCCTGCCTCCTGCTATACTCAACATCATAAGGGTTATGAATTAACTCTCTAAAACAACAATCAAGCCACAACCAAATCCTTTCTTTTATAAAGTACCTTGGGCATGGTGTCTCTCTCTCTCTCTTTTTCATTATTTATTGGTTATTGTATTTATTTATATTTCAAATGTTATCCCCCTTCCCAGTTTCCCCCCCTGAAGCACTATCCCCTCCTCCCTCCCCCTACCTCTATGAGGGTGCTCTCCCACAGGCCCACTCATGAAAGAGAGTAAGAAATAAATAGATAGACAAAGAGCTACCTTCCCATGGCATGACAAGATCAAATATTGAATGATACTTGGAAATCCTCACCCACTACAATCTCAGGAGGAAAGTAGGGCCAGAAAAGCTGAGGTAGAAGAAGAAGTCTCTATGCCCTTGATGCCTCAGATGTATATGGGCACATTGGCATTAGTTCTTAATTATTGTATTTTGACAATGTGATATGTGTCAAGATTTTTTTATAATAAAATTTAATTGTTAGAGAACTTTAGAGAAATGTTCCATATAACAGTACAAATCAATACAGTACTTTAATGAACAGTTTACCAACAAGTACCAAAGTATAAATTGTGCATAAAATTTTATCTAGTAAACTTATTTCTAGGAGTTTAGGTTGACAAAAACATGTATGTGCTGTGGGATACCTATCGCAGTATTATATACAATTAGAAACATGTCAAAATTAAATACAGAAGTAATAAATCATGAAATTACTTGTAGACATTTCTATAATAATTAAATGCTATTTTGTAAGCTAAAACTTTAGAAGCTAATATTATCATCATCTTATAACTTCCCATTATATATATGATTAAAGTAAATTAAATCATTTTGTAAAAACATGGTGTCTTTTTACAGTGACAGAAAAGTAACTAAGAGAAACTTCTCTGCCATCTTTCAGCTATATTGTACTCCATGTACTCTTCCATGTAGTTGAGTTTATGTTAGTAAATTACCATTTTTATTTGTAGTAATCTATTAAATCATTTTATTTAAAACTTTCTCTCACATAATCTTCATTGCCTGAAATTATCTTTTTTGTTACCTTCTCAGCTTCAGCATGAATGCATTCTTCATGAAACTTTTCAGGATCATTACAACAAGAAATTGTTTTATGTCTAAATGTCTAGATTTCTTTTGGAGCAGCTGATCTAATAAATTGAGACTGTTATGTTCCATGGGCAGCATGGAACTTTCTACAACTTTTACACTAAACATGTTGAACAGGAGCTTCATGGCTATTTCTGCTATTCTGCAGTGTTCTATGGGACATTTATTTTTATTTATAACACCAATTTAGATATAAGGATGTGCTCTGATGAGACTTGAGCTTTCCTATGCCAAAGCTGAAGGTTACAACACTGAAATCCAATCAAGGCTAAACCACTGCTTAACTTTGCTTTCAAGAGCACACTGCATGCCAGTGAGCAAGTTGTGTTTCTACTTCAAGTTTATTTACGAATAAGTTCATTTTTAACACTAAAAACTTGAAAATTAAATTAAAATTCCCTACCAAATATCTCAGATTTTAATTAAATATAAACTCACCTGAGTTCTATTGTTAATTATATGTATTTAAACTATATAATTAATAATCAAAACTTGCTCTACAACTCAGATCTATGTAATGAGCACTGATCACTTTATTTAGTGGTGCCCAATATGATATATAAAATTTATTCCTTTCCTCATCTCAACACAGTTACATAGCCTTTAAGTAAAAGGATGAGAATAAGGAATACATTTTTAAGTATCATGCAAATGCAGAAAGAAAAAAATCCTTCCAATACACAGAAGCTACATTGAAAGTAAAAGTAACTACACACAATTGATTTTTAAGCAAACATGTGGTTTTTAACCACCTTTGCCAATTTTTGAACGTGAATCTGTTCGAAAATAAAAGAAATTTGACCACATTTCATGAAAGTTGGAAACCCTAGTGATTAGGGTGGAAAGAGACCTGTCATTGTATCTTGATAACAATGATCAACAATGTAAGAAAAAGTTAAGTGGACAGGAAGCTTACCACATTTACTGCTGTAGAATTCAACCCTGCTTATGAGAAAAACAAGACCAAATTCCTTCTGCATGCAACTGTGGCAAAGCTATCTATGCCCTCTTGATTTTCAAAATGGGGGGATTTTTTTTTCTTAAATGAGGTCGTTGGTCTTGATGGGAATCAAATAATTGCTTAGAATGGGCTTTGAAAAGCATCTTGGGAAAGAGTGTCCCTCAATCCTTGTGGATAAAAAGCTGCTCTGTTTCCAAATGCCAGGTGTAAACGTGATTGGCAACCTCTCTTTCAGACACATAGCCTTGCCCTTGTTATTAGGACAGGCTTTGGAAAGAAATAAGAGGCATGTCTGGGCTTCTGAGTTGGTGAAAACTTTGTCAGATGTGTTCATTAGTATCTTTTTAATTTTTTTTTCCTGTTAGACTTAATCTGTATGCCCAAGTGTCCTGACTCCCTTTTGTGGCCCATAGCCAGGAAAACAGAATGTCTGGAGGAACACGATATTTGGATGCTGATGCGACTTGCAGAGCTTGATTGCTGTGTGGAGTGACTACAGTTTTGACTGGTGTGAATTTCCTCATCAAAGAGGAATTCTGATGCTTTACATGGTAATTTGTATAACTAATCTGAGCTTTTTGAAATTGCATTTTCCTTGTTGTTGCCGTTAATAAATGCCACAGGACCATCCATCCACATTTGGTCCCAGTGAAAATAACAACACACACGAAAGAAGTGATGCAAAACTAGGTCCACCCATGTTTCCTAAGGAATGATGGGTAAGACACGGCCACCTTTTGGCTATTGATAAGAGTGAGGTTGGAGGAGGTGTGCTGGAGTAGAGACTAAAGTTTGTTGTTTAAGATGTAAATCGACCATGTTTTAAAGACCTTATAAGTAAGTGCAGAGAGTAACATTTAAGAATTTCCAAGATCTTCCGCTTTCACTCACAGCTCTCTACTGCCTTACAGAAACAAGTGCTGTGTTCCTTTAGCTTTGAGGACTGCTTTGCTGAAAGCAGACTGTAGAGGGGTGTTGTAATAGAACAGTTGAGGATATGTTGACTGTGGAAGGGAACAAGTGGTGTCAGTTTGATGTAAACAGTCACATCACCAAGGCAGTGGTGCACTCTCCTGTCTTGGAAATACTTGAGAGCACCTCACACTATGAGACTCTGAAATCCCGTTTCCCAGGATAATGAATTATGTAGCATTTGTACCGCAGCCTCTTCTGAGCACTCAGCTCAAAATGTTTGCATCGGTGCCAGTGAATGTAAGGTGATCTCATTCAGGCAAGGGAGGTGGAGTGCACATTAGGAGACACAGTATAATTCCCCAGTAGCTTAATGCCAATCTATGATTAAAATTCAACCCCAGTACCATTTCTTGGTTAAAAAAAAATCTGAAGGAGCTACAATTTCATCACACAGATAGAAAAGGAAAATCTCAAATTCGACCTGAATTGAGTCAAGGTCTTGCTGCTGCAAGGCAGAAAGTACTAAAAGTCCTTAGTTGTGAGATTTCTGCTCTCATTGGCATCTTTGAGTTAAGGAGACCTTTCATTCTCCTTTAGTGGATAGTTCTAAGGAACCAACAGTTCATAACAGTCATCTCCACAAGTAGTCATTCTCTAGTTCAGTGCTCTCTACTTGGTAATAACACCCTGAATATTGCTTTCATTTCTTAAGGAATTTAGGTGAGCTCGAAAATTGCTTATTCTTTGTTCCCCTCCCGATTCAGGATAGGTTTGTAGTGATCAGTCTGGCTCCAAGAATTCGACTTCAAGGAGTAAAGCTCTGTATGTGATTGGATTATCTATGCATATATTCTATTGAATACATTATCATTTTTTTTCTATTTAGTATGTAAAAATTGTTTGGATACTATTATGTTTGGATACTAAGCCGGGAGAGATGTTTCAACAGTTAGAAGCACTTGCTACTCATGCCTAGAAATTGAGTTGATTTAACCCATATGACAGTTCACAACCACCTATAAGTGCAATTTCAGGAGATCTGATGCCTCTTCTGTCATGGGTGCCATGCACACACATGTTGTACATACATACATGCAGACAATCATACATAAAATTAATAAATGTTTTTAAAGGGGCAGATATCTTTAAGTAAGCATAAGTTGTCTTAGGAGAACCAAAAGCATCAGTTTATATCTCTCCAACAATAAAGATTTCATGTCTATATGAAGCAACTATTATATGGCATAAAGAAGAAATATATTATTTTATACCATAGGTTCCTATAATATATGTGTATGTTTGTATACTTATATGCATGCATGCATGAATGTGTGTACATACATATGTATGTATGTATGCATGTATGTTTGTTTATGCTTGTTACATTGCCAACTAAATTGTTGTTCAATTATATATATATAATTGAATATGTATATATAGTGGTGCTTTAATCTAATACTGGTGAAAGTTGGTTATTAGTTGTCAACGTAAAGTGAACATGGTTTGAACAGCTTTAACAAAATGTAGTCTTTGATTGTAGACATTTTTCTTGGGTGGCATTAGAATAAAGCATTTGCTACTTTGCTCCTTAAAGTATTGTCTTACAAAAAAATATAACTGGCAGCAGCAAATTTTATAAGCATTTCAAACTTCTTATTTTTGAGCCTTTTACTTAAATGATAAACTAAAAAGGTAGCAAAAAAAAGTCCCACTGCTCCCTCACCTCTCCCCCCCCAAAAAATAAAAGATTTCCAGATAGATGTTCTCGATTAAGAGCAAATCACCATGAGAAAGTACCATGCCAAGGTGAGCTCATTTTCAGGGCTGACTCCTGTCTCCCTGTTCTCTATTTAATCCCATGCATCTGTTCATTCATTTGCTCCCCCCACTCCCTTACTATGATATGGCTGCTTTAGGTTGCTTGGCAACCATTATAATGCTGCTGCACATGCGTGCTACATAATAAATCCTATCTTGCTTTATTTTTCTCCTTTAAAAGAAGGAATTACAAAACAAGATCTTTCCTCCACCCTTTTCTAGTGGCCAAAAAACATTTGTGGGAATTTCAAAAGCACATAAAATGCCTGCAAGTATGCTGATAAGTAATTAAAATTCTTGACAAAGTGTAACTGGTCATTGCCTAATGTGTATTCTGTCAGTTATTATTTGCAATGGCCTTCTTTTAAATATGTGCACTTGAATGTACATATGTCGATATATGTTTGTGTAGGACTATAAAAAGAAAAGGAGATAACGTGCCAGCTGGATGTCTCTAACAAAGAAAATGAAGGGAATTCCTTGAAATAATCTTGTTTTATATTTTCTTTAACAGTGGGTGCAGTAGTTTCAAGAGAGGACCTGGACTAAATCCATCCACTTTTTTCTGTAAGAAATCAGACAAAGCTTATGGCCTTCCCTTCCCCTCCTTGGCAAATCCTAGGGTCCTGCTGCTTTCATTTGTTTTTGATCTGCCTCATTAAAAGACTATTGATGGCTTTAACCATTGTCCTTGTTTGGGTGCTGAATTACAAGCACTAATATCTGACTGTGCGAGATTAATGGGAGTCCAGGCAGTTTACGATTATCCTGAGGTCCCTGACCACACATGTAGGGGTTTGGGTAGGGGTCATGCACTCCTATGAAAAACTCCAAAGCAGGCTTAAACCTGGGAACGTTTTAATAGGATTGAATCTGTAATAGGATTTGGCAGCTTGGCTGAAACTGGATGGTGTGGTTTGTTTGGGGTTTCTTTCTTTTCTCCCTTTATATGTGTATCTATTATCATACAGTCATTATCATCATGGGAAAAAGGTAATATTTCATTCTTATTCTCAAGTCCAAATATTGTTGTCATTTAAAGGATTCTTTAAAGGGAAAAACACTATTCGGTATAGAATATATATGTTTTCTAATGTTAAGGCAAGAAATGCTATTTCTATTATGTAGTAAATTAGAAGATACAGCATAAAAGATGGGAAAAGAATAAAATATCTTTTGGGAATGCTGTGTATTTCTTAGCTAAAACTGCTTTTAAAGATATAAAAGGCATTTGCAGTATAGGACCATTTAAATTGTTTCTTCCAGGCAGGTAAAAGGCTGGCCTCTCAGGCATCTCCTTCTGCTGAACAGCTTTGGACCCTGAAGCTCAAGTCTCTCGTCATCAAACAAGCCTGTTTCTGGAGTCACACAAGCACTCAGATGCATTCGATTTTTGAATACTACTGCAAATGAATATTATTCAAAGTAAGACACCACATTTTTGCTAATATCCCAAATGAAATCCTATCAGTATTCTAGTTCTATGTAAAGTCCAACACATAGGACAACAAGCATCACTAACACTCTCTTTGATGTCAGTCCACTTGACTATAATGTCTAAATTCTAGAACAACAGAGGAACAATTATTCAAGCTTCTGTACTCAAGTCATTGGATATTAAAGGACACTATCATGTAAATATGCCTCCATTAATTTTTCCAGGCAAGAAATACAAAGACAAGCTACACAGTGCTGGCCTAGAGGGTCACACAAGTGCCCTATTACAGGATCTAACCTGTAAATCTCAAAGCACAGAAGGAATTACACTGGCTGTAGGACCTCATAAAAAGGTAATGAGAAAATAAATTACAGATTTTGTTTTGGTGACTTTAAAAGTCTAGTTATAGGTCAACTTTTAGGAAACCTGAACTTTTAAAATTGAGAGTATATTTATAACACCTAGGACTGCCACTTGCACATACAAATGTTCAATGCAACATATCAGGACACTGTGTTATTTGCTGACACTGTCTCAGAAAGTTGTGGGCAGACAGAACCCTACAGATGAAATGAGCACGTCATTTCAAAGAGCATGTTGCACAGAGACATTTTATTCTTTGCTTTTCTTTCCAGACATTATGTTTCTGAATCCATCTTTTGTAGGGCAATGCCAAAGATCTCTCAGCACCTAGATTTGCGAATATTCTAATTATTCTTTCTAAGTATACAATACTCACTTCTGTACATACTATAAAAATTAAGCTCTTAGTGTGTGTGCAACTATCTTGAAACTATATAGATAATGGTATAGTATCCTTTCCATGAACATAGAAATTTATAGAGCTGGCTTTAGTTCCATACAGAATAAACATCATAAGAGTCACACAAGTGTTGGCAGTAGGCTTCTCAGACATAACACCCTGGCTACTGGATAGAGCTGAAGGGATATGGTACTCCCTGAGGACAAAGCCACAAGAGAGCTGACAGCCACTATAAATTGGAGCTTAAAATGCCTCATTCCCAAGGCCCTCCAAAACACTCCCCATACATAGTTCTTGTAAAGATACGATCTCTGAGTATTGCTATCTCGTAAATAATTCTGACTACACTTCCCATTGTTCATGTTTTAGGTAAGAATAAACATCTATTTCTTAATCCAGACACCTGGCATTTTCTTTTGTGGATCAAAAACTAATTTGAGTAATAATGTATATGTATGCAAAAACAATTAAACTAAAAGAAAACAAACAAAAAAATAATCCCAACAGGAACTGCCATGCTGCCTATTCTTTCTTAGATAAGAAGATACGTGGTTTGGCAAGGAACAGATCGATGGCATTTGAGAATTTTACCTGAGTTGGACTCAGAACTGATTTAAACTTAACTTTGAAATGTCCAGAACTGAATCACAAAAGTGATCCTTAGATGCTAATGTATGAATGAGTTATTTCTTTAACGTTTGTAAAAAGCTTTAAATAATAACTAAGAAACAAATATTCAATTGCCTACAAAGTCATTTCATTTTGTTGGCTTGAAGTGACACATATAACTTTCCATACAAAAGAACAAAAAATTCTTTAATAAAGCACCTGTTTCTTTGATTGTCAGAACAACAATTAAATCTAAATGATACTCTGGAAGATTTTTTTCAAAGCATTTGTCATTTGGAAGGCAGAGGTGATGGAGACATGGCAAATACTGTACACACAAACACAGAAAGAGAAGGAAAAAGAGATTTCATTTGTTCAATCATAACATTGGCAACGCTAAAATTACAACACGGTGGGTAATCATCTTATTTGCAAAGCCTCTGAAAAGTTAAACTAAATCTCCATGAAGTCACTTAATTTTCTATATTTTTCTATAACAACTTCTTAACAGTTAACATGCCAAACACTACAATTTTCAATTGATTTTTTTTCAAAGAAAGCCCAACATATCTATTTAGGGAGAAAGTGTTTTGTTTGGTTTGTTTTATTTTGTTAAATAAAGATATATCATTATATTTTACTGTATAATTTCTGAATATAAATTATACTCAGAACTGTGATCAGAATTATTTCTGTTTATGTTTAATTACAGTGTTCATGATGGCATGAGACAAACATAAACACTCATCAGCATGTATGGAAACTACTGAAGGCTCCCTGTATATGCTGCCTAGTCTTCTGATCCCAGTAGAGAATGAGTCTTATCAAAAATAGAAGCTATCTCTGTGTGTTGGTTCCCGTTCAAGATGTTATAACACTGATAATGTACATGCTCAGTCTTATCATAAAACAATTCATATGTCGACTTGAGAAATTGTGACTAATTGATTATTTCATTTAAAATGTCCATTTTTTATCTTATTCTTTGCCTCTTTTTGACACATCAAATAAAATGGTCAATAGGGAGTCGAGTTTGGATAATGGCAGATCAAGCTACTCAGGGTTTCTCACAAACTGAGAAGTTCTATTCAGATATACTGGCAAGGCCTTTTCTGTCAAATATATTTATGAAATGCTTAAATAACTGAAATAGTTCCTGGAGGGCATGTCTAGAGCCTTTCCAGCACCCCTTTTACAAAAGTCCCTTTTCGGAGTTCACTGGGTACAGCTACACAGCAAGCCTGACATACTGTTTTAGAACTTGTCAAAGCCCCACTAATGCCAGGAGTAGATGACTGTCTAGAAAGGGATCTCAGGTGAGGAACTGCATACCTAGATATCAGTTCTTTGTGCTATTTTCCAGTGTTTATTTAGACTATTGCTTAAAACAACCAAGTTGTTGAGGGGAACCTCAACTGAGTTACCAGTTCCCTCATTGCTCTGCCTCTAGGGAATCTAAAGCAACTGTAAAAAGCTGAAGACAAATCTTACCAAAGATGTCAACATCATGCAGACACTGGCAGGAGTGAATGGAAGGGATGGCCCTGTTATTTGTTTTCCTGTACCCTTTAGGATGATGACTTCATACCTTAAAAAATAACTGCATTGAGTTCTGCTATTAGGATTGATAATGGCCATTTCTGAAAGCTTGCAAAACCCTATGAACCCTGAAACCAGAAGCTCAGAGAAAATCGCAGAGAACCAGTGGATAATGCAAAAACATAGTGTACAGTTCTGGTTCAACGTGTGTAGGTTATCTTTTCTTTATCCAGCCTGTACGTATGTCTTGCCTATCTGACTCAGCTACAGCACAGCCCAAAGAGGCATGAAGCTACAGCACAGCACAAACCCTCATGACTTGTCATGACAAACCTGCCTTCTACCAAAGAATTAACCAAAACAAATCCTGTTGAAGACAATAATCTAATGTATCATTTGGGTTTAATAATAAAGATAAAACAATATTGAGACTTTTTTCTTTCAAACTCATAGTACATTTGTGATATGTTTTTTAAGGAAGAAAAGATGAAGAAATAAAGAAATACAGAGCTACTGAAATTGGAATGTGCAAATTAATATGCACATATTAGATAGACAGTAATTTAAAATTCAATCAGGCCCTAAGTTATCAGGCCTGTTATTTAGAAAATGGCATTCAATGAAATCTATGGCATTGCTATAATACAACCTATACTAGATCCAGCCTAACCTCAATAACTAATCCCTATACTCACTTCCATGTGAGAGCAAATCTGTGTAATATAACAATAGTTCTCATTCTCATGCAAGCTACCATGGCCTGATTCTTACCAGCATCATATTCAGCAGCCACACTAATCTAAGTAATAATTGTCCAACATCATAGAGCTAGTTACAAATGACCCATGTGCCATTAATCACGTAGCTCTAGTCATCCTATATTCTTAAGTTATCACACAAGAGAGAACTGATTCTCCCGAACAAATGACTGGAATTCTTTTTAGTTGGTAATTTTCATTAGCCAAAAATGAACTAATTTCTTAGAAATATAAGAGGGTTAAATATCATGATTACTCTAACTGAAATAATTGTGATAAATCTGTAATAGGGCAGGATTCCTATAAAGAGAATCATAACCTTATTTTGAGCATTTAGACAGAGATTTCTTTTGTTCAATCTCTTTAAGAAAGTGTCCCTGGTAAAAGTAATAAAGTAAATCCCACTTCCCTGAAGGATTTTGTTCTCAAGGATGCTACTGCTATATGACTTTGCATATATGATATAAAAGGAAATATGTGGTTATCCACACACAGGAGTGTATCTATGCCTCCCCTTTTGCATATCAGGACATTGTAGGATGACATTGTAGGACTGCACCAAGTTTTACAGTTGAATCTCAATGTCATGGAAAGAGCAAAAGATCTCACAACTTAGCTACCCATCTCATCTCCATGCTTAGAGATTCAACATCTCGAGGATCAATTTATACTGAAAACTTGTTTCTAAAGGTTCCTCCCAATTGTGAGCTTAAAGCCTTCCCTACCTCCACTCTCACCCATGTCCTCAGATCCATGACACTGATATTTGTAGCCTCTCTGTCATTTCAGTTCAGTCACAAGGAACAAGAGTAGGATTTTCACCAGCCTGGTGACAGAGGTTGGGCACCAAAGATCATAGCAGGTACCTGGATACCTCAAAGATTGACCCAGCTATGTGGCAAGTAAGTTGTTTATTTTTCAGATCACAATTGCTGTGGCCCATGAGAAACCTTGTCAAGACTGCAGGGCGCAATGAGACAATGGAGGTTGGCTGGGGACTATAATGGCTGCCTTGATGTTGTGCTAATTGCTTGGCTTCAGTGCAGACATGTCTCAGCAGTCAAATGAGAGGCCATGCTTTGTCTCTTTCCTGTCTCCGTAATCTTAGATAAACATACAGGACTCTCTTTTACTTATAGTGGTGTACCTACAAACAAAATATTTCATGTGGTCACTTAAATATAAGAGAGTTGTAGAGAGAAAACAGTGTGCAAGGTTTAAAATGATTTCTTTCTTAGAACAAGCCAGTTATTCAAGTAATAAGAAAGACCAACCATGTAACTGTAGTGTACAAGATTTTATATGTTGATTTACTGCTGTTGTTGTTTTGGGGACAAGTTCTGGCTATGTAGTTCAAGATTCCCTTATATCCACATTAATCCACATACGTCAACTTCCCAAATACTGAAGTTACAACATTTGCTTCCATAACCTATTATGAGATTTTAGTTGTCCTTAAGATTTAGAACTTCAGTTGAAAATAAACCTCATAAGCATCATACATGCTTTCAGAGGTATGTACAATACTCGGCCATTCTTCCAGGAACAGAATAACCAAAAGGACATTATTTCCAACAGCCACATTCAAAACCTGGCCTCGTGATTTACCTCTGTTCACATATATAGAAAACACGGGAGTGTGACCGTGCCAAGACTCAACCTGGATAATGGCTTCTGATCCAATAAACTGTTCAATGATTTCTCCTGCCAAGTGGCAGGGCTCTCAGCAGACACTCTAAGCTTTTCCTTACAACCCTACAGGGACAGCTCTGACTTCTTCATTAATACTACAAGTTTAGCAGTAGTGATTCAGTTGCCTATAAAAATACACTCTATTGACAGGGATTATTTAAGAGAAAGGAGAAGGTTTAAACATAGGATTGTGAGAAAACATGTGTGAACTTGTCAGAAATTAAAGTTAGCTGCTTCTCCAGAAAAATCAGGAAATGAGCATAGGATAGCTTCGCACTTCTGGATGGCATTTTCACATAGAGACTGAATGAATTTTGACCACAGAGGAGAGTTTTCATAGGTCACTGTAATGACTTATAAACCCAAAGATCTAGACCATTCTATACAATTCCCAGAAATGTTAGCACACATTCTAAAGTATGTCTAAGTTTTGAGTACCTTCTCCCTTCATTTCATCAGCACCTACTTTCAAGTACGGAAGAGCCCTGGGGGATGGATTTTAACAGGGATATATAGAAGTTTATATAGAGAAGTTTCTGATAAAAGAAACATGTGCTCCAAGCTGTACTTTGACCCATAATAGTTCTTTATTGATCATGAACTTAGACATTACAAAAATTTCCATTTACCTTTGTATGAACATGTATATGTCTATGTACAGTGTAACTGAGACCTCAGCCCCTCAAAAAACTGAAATCAATGTCTTGGTCATTCTTTCCTGGAACTTACAGTAGTTTTCTGTCACTTTTTCTTGCAGTTATAAGACAGAAGCCTCTGTTCCCTTAGTCATCATTGTCAAAGGGACAATATTAATTACAAGAGTCAGCTACCACTTCTTCTCAAACATCCCATTTTCTTTTTTCTTTTTTTCTTTTCAAAGACAGTAACAAAGAACATCCTTTGTATTAAATTTCTTACACACGTTGTGAGGAAAAATCTTGTACCTTTCATGAACTCTCCCAATAAGTCAGGCTCACCAAGAGTCATCTTCCTTCCTTAAAGTCAAGAAACTTTAATTTGGGATAGTCCATCTGTAAAATCTCTTCTGTAACTCACCAAATATCTGGCTGAATACTTGGGTGTTTGAAGGCAAAATGTCTCCAGGAAGATCAGGATTTGAACATGTGATCCCAGTGGAACTGTTTAGGGAGGTCTAGTAGTGTGGTCTTGCCACAGAAACGATTTCACTGGAGCTAGGATTTGAGAATATGTAGCTCTGAGCTACTCTCATTGTTCTCTCTGTGCTTGTCAGGGAGATTTGATCTCTCAGCTTCCTGCTCTGGTTGCCAGGCCTGTCTCTTGCTGCCCTGCCTCCACCCTGCCATCTATCTAGAACCAGAGCCAAAATCAGTCTTCCTTATGTGGCTTCTGGTGTTTCATAACAGTAACAGAAAAGTCACTCATAGACTAGAATAGAGGACACATCATAAACTAAGGAACTTGGAATCATCTTTGAACTCAGCTGATCACAGTACCCAGAAAGACAGTGTGCTTGGAATAGAATTGCCTGAACATGACTGTTGATTCCAGATCAATTGCCAGGATTTTTCTCTCCACCAAATAGTAATGGTTACCACCAGACCCCCTTAGGCTTATATAGAAACAAAACAGCAAAATCATTGTAGTTGCAGTGTCTTCTAGTTGGAAAGTAAATGCTCCTCTGGTATTACTGAAAATGTGACAGAATCAGAGCCCCCACCTCCCTAATGAGTAAGAAGCATTAAAACAATAGGGAACAGCATGCCTTTAATCCCAGCACTTGGGAGGCAGAGACAGGCAGATTACTGAGTTCGAGGCCAGCCTGGTCTACAAAGTGAGTTCCAGGACAGCCAGGGCTACATGAGAAACCCTGTCTTGAAAAACAAACAAAAACAAAACAAAACAAAAAACAAAACAAAAAACAAAACAAAAAACAATAGGGAACAGTATTTGCTTACCTGTCTTTCTTTACAACAGTGACCCATCTATCCAGAAGAATTTGTTCTGTCTACCCATGTACTGCTGCATGAGCTGCTTACTAGCACTGCAGGCAGTCCCTTTCCCCTCCAAGTCTCTGTGTGGTAACTCAGGTGGCTCACACACACACACCACTGGTAAGAAGCATACGTCCTAAGGACTACATAGGGCTCACAGTGAAGATGGACAAAATTGGTAAATAAATAAATTGAATAAATAAATAAATCTTTTCATGACCCAGGAGTGAACTCGAAGGGCAAAAATAAAAATGAATGCCTGTTTTCTATGATAGTAGGATTCTTTCCTGCTGGTTTCCCCCCTTCATTAAGTAAAGCATGCTTATCAGGGCATGGACAGCCTGGAGTTTTCTGGGTTCTTGTGACTCTAGCAACAGTTTCAGTCGGGTGTGCTCCTAATATTTTCTCTAGGATAATTAATTTCTATTCATTATGAATTTCAAAATGGAGATCTAGCAGGTTAGCAATTCTTCTCTAAGCAGAGGAAACATTAATATGTAAAAAAAAAAGCTATGCAGAGAATAAGATCTCCCTGCCTCATCTCCTACTGACTGTCACTGGGTAACAGACATGCCCACGGCTTCACTCAGTTCCAGAGAACTCAGCTTATGGACAAAGAATAGGAAAGTATGTAGTCCAGGAAGCACCAAGCCAAAATTAGGGTGACAAGAAACTTTGTGAGAAAAAATGGAAGGGAAAGAGGGAGATCAGGGCTGAAGTCTAGGAATATGAGGTTTATGGGCACTAAACTCATACATTCTGTCAATAGCAGAACAGAGCAATCACCTGATATTTAAAAGGAAACTTGTAATACAAGCAGAACAAGTAAACTAACAAATTGTGTCAAATGAATGAATAAACACAGGAAACTACAACTGATTTTGTTGTTCTACCAACACAAAAGAATTTCTCCTTGACTTTCTTTTTTTTTGCCATCTTACATACTTATTTTTATTCTTTTCTTTGGCAAATAATAGCTATGGATGCTAATGAGACACAAATCAAGCTAATTACCATGTCCTACACCTTACCAGCTTGCAAGGTTTTGTGTCCAGGACATTACAAATCTAGTCCTTTAACCATTTTGACGTATACATTGTTAATGAAAATAATTACATTGTATGTTGGTTCCTTTTATGGCTCAACAAGATGCCTAGAGAGTTGGTGACACACCATTTCTGTGAGATTGTTTCCAGATTAGCATATGAATCAATAAACTAAATGGAGATGATCCATCTGCACAGATGTGGGTGGGTAAATTCAACCTGTCAAAAGCTCATCAGAACCAAAAAAATGACCAAGGTGAATTTGCCCTGTCCTGGGCCAGGCCATCATTTCTCCTTCTATCAGACACCAACACATCTGGATTTGAGTTTGGGGCATTCAGAGTTAGACTAGGACCTAAACTGTTGTCCTCTTTGAGTCACAGACCTTTGGCATTAGATAGAACTAAATT
Source organism: Uromys caudimaculatus (assembly GCA_028551405.1). Lineage (NCBI taxonomy): Eukaryota > Metazoa > Chordata > Mammalia > Rodentia > Muridae > Uromys > Uromys caudimaculatus. The sequence continues at coordinate 8,098,363 of CM052702.1, forward strand.
GTTAAGGTTACCAGCCTTCCACTGTAGCAATCTTTAGCACCCATGATCATGGGAGTAATTTCTCATAATAAATCATATGTTTTTCAGAGACCCCTAACCCAAATTGAAAAGTCTTTGGCAACTCTTACCTGTATCAAACCGTCTTCTACAATGACGTATGTGAACTTACTTAACCTTTCCAATATCAATATAAACCAGATAATGTTATCACTATCATTTTCCATTAGAAGAAATTGAGTCTTAGCTAACTTAATCAACAATATTTAGCTAATAGTGCACACAGCATTGTGGAGAAGTCAAAGGAACTGCACATGCACAGAGCACACCAAGAGAACATGTTGTGAGCACACAACAGCATCCTACAGTACACAGTGTCGCACATTGCAACTGATCAGCATTTTAGTAGAGATTGTAAATTATAGAGGACAATGCTTTATATTCCAGAGCCAAGCAAAAAACTTCCCATTCTCAGGACAAGTATACCAGAAACATAAAAACGAAACTGATTAGCATCTTTCTTGGTATAAGAAAAGAATTCTTTCATCATTGATTCAATTCATCTTAGATAAAAATCTGAATAGCCACAAAATGGGGAGTTTTGCAGATAAGCTCTCTTAGCTGTGAGCAGATATGAATTCTAATTCTACACTGTAGCCAGAAAAATACTAGTAAGTTCATCATTGCTTTGACCAGCTGCTATTTTAATACAATGGAAATAAGACTTAGAAAGCTGAAATAAAAGATGTATATTTTTGAAAAGTAACAGATTCTCTAGAATAATGGTTTCTGAAAAGAAAATTCAAGGATAAAAGGGTTTGCAAAATTGCTTACATTTATACAAGATAAAAAGAGGGAAGCTTGTGTTAGAAATAGGCCCAGAAGCTGGGGTCATGGAGATCCAGCTGGAACATGCGGGGATACACACCGGCAGAAGAACTGTTACAGGCAAAGTGCATATTGCAGAAAGCTGAGAGAGTCATTAAGCTCACATCTGTGAAACAAGATGAAATCCCAGACAGGCTTCATCTGAACCATCAAGAAATTGAATGGAGAGGAGAAATACCTAATGCTGGCTTGTGAAGTATTTGCTAGTCATTCATATGGAAAGTTGTCTGGCGTGTATATATTGCAAAGTGCTCCATCTTTCTAGAATCAGCAGCAGAAGAGATACTTAATCACTCTCTAATGATAAAATATTTCCATTGGCTTACTGTCTTTACTTGTATAATGTTTCTTTCCAGCAAGATCCAGTTATTTACAAACCAAAATACCTGCTTTGTAATTCTTCCTGAGTTTTCAGTCTGTCAAACAGAAGAAGAAACATAAAACTCTCTGGCCATGCCAAGATTCTTATTGGTATAGGGAAAAAACAAAATATGTTCTAGGCAACAAATTCTTTCTCAAATAATTGAGTTTCATTAGTGTACAATGTGCTTTGTCAGAGAGTACATTTCTAATCCCCTACAGACACAGTCTAAGAAGGGTACCAAATAGGTACAAAAGTAAAAATGATACAAGACAAGGTTATATATAGTAAAAGAGTATCAGGCAAGATGACTTTGGAGTGAAGAAGACACTTCAGCTGAGCCTTTAAGTAAACCTTAGGTAGTCATTAGTAAGATATGAGAGCTGGATAAGAGAGATTTAATAGAGAACCCAAGAGAATAAGATGGCAGATGCAAAAATGGGGACACTAATGTACAGATGCAATTTATGAAGATTTTACAAAAAGATTAACAATTTTGACAAAAGATTTCAACCCATCTAGGAAAGAATTTGACTCTATCTGTAGTGTGAATGGGGCTGTGCATGAGGAAGATGATCTGGTACTACTGAGAACTCAGACTGGACAGAGAAATGATCTTGCATGACTGAGAGCTCAGAAGGAGCAGGGAGATGACTTCATGTAAATGGGAATTGAAATTGAAGAGGGAGAACTTCGAGCTGGTGAATAGGTAGAAACTACTGCACTACTGGGGGCACAGGGCAGTGTAGATGAAGACAGAATTGTAGAAATGAGGCAGAAATACAGCAAAAATATTACAAAGAATAGACAGAACCCAGTTGTGGTGGAACACACCTGTAATCCCAACACTGGGAAGGTACAGCTTGAATTAAAGGTAGTTTGAGGCCAGCCTGGGCTATGTGAAACACTGTCTGACAAATCAAAAATAAAAATAAAAACAAAAGAAGGAACAGAGTTTTGCTTTGCAAATATGTGTCTATGAGGTCACGCATGATGCTCAGTTGTTTTAATTTTAGATCTAATTATAACTCACTGGAAATGATCTGTTACACATGAGGACAACTACGTTATTGATTTTCACTTTGTAAAAATTGCTACCAGTAAGGAAGATAGAGCTCCATGAAGGCAATGAGAAATCTATGGCTACTACTGGCCTTGTCTCTCAATACCAGGGACAAGAAATTTGTCCTGTCTGGTGAAAGAGAAAAGAGTGACCAAAACGTTGGAGTCAGCCAGTGAGGTAAGTAAAGTTAGCGTGAGTCTTGGGAAAATGGGGGACCAGAGTTGGTGAGTGAGATACAAACTTTTCATGGAGACCCACAAATCATATCTGAAGTTGATAATTGACAAATAAAGGCATAAGCCTATTGTTTAGAGCTGTGGCTGTTGTCATTGCAAATGGGGGAGAAAGAAATAGTGAGGTTGGGAAGGGACAAGGAATGGCCCCATTTTCTCAATGAAACTTCCATAATCATTAATGCTTTTAATCATATGCATGCATGACTTTGATTAAAACATAAATTAAAAAAACAAAGACTAATTGACAGGTTTGGCAGCAGTTCCAACAGAAGAGCAGAGTCAGAGGCGAGAAGTTGCCTGGTTGGCTTTCCATAGGTAACTGACTAAGAATTTGGGGGTGAAGCCTTCCTGTATACTAAGGAAATCAGCTACAGGAAATATTTAGGACTGGTGAGATAGAGAGTTTAGCTCTACACATTAACTCAAAAGTGTCTTAGCCGGGTATGTCATAAGCTACATACACAGCATGGTAATTCACCCTTAGGACTAAGCCAATGAATACTCTTTTGTTCACCTGAAAGTGGAATAGCGAAACTCTGAGTGTTTACTTAGTGTTTCAAACCTTCATAACCCAGCATCACATGGAAAGAGATGCAAAAGGAACCTGAATAACCCAATAAAAGAAACCATAGACATCCCTCCCCATCCTGTGTTTTGTACCCTGTTCAGTAGCCTTAACCTATGCTGAACTTATAGATAAAAGAGCAGAGAAAATAAAAAAGAGAATACTGAGATATTAAATATTTAAAATTATAGCTCCTTCTGGTAATGGGCACCTTTAGTCGGGGTCATTTTAAAATACTCTCAAATAGAAATAGAAAAATGGTTAATGTGTAAAAAGCCTGTGACAGAAACCTCACTCAATATTAGTCAGATACCAATATTTATTAAAAACTGTACAATGGGATATTTAAGCAATTCAAATGACCAAAAGCTAAATTGGTATATATACTGGCACAATCCAGCTAATAAAATGTTCTGTGAAGTCAACACAGTAGAATCAGATCTAACTTGACCAAAATGCTAGCCCCCTTCTTAAAACACTAGGGGTGTTGGGTTAATCTTATTGCTTTTGATGGTGAACCATTTCCTCTTCTCTCTCTCTCTCTCTCTCTCTCTCTCTCTCTCTCTCTCTCTCTCTCTCTCTCTCCTCATCTAGATAAGCTGATAAGAAAACCCAAGCATTCTTACCCCAGTGCTAATGGAGAAAATGAATTGTAGTATATCCTGCTAGGTGTCAAGCCTCACCTCAGCCTGATCTTCTAACTATAAATAACAATACCTCTATACCCATCAAACAAGTGGTGGTTGGGCAATTACACCACCCTCCATAGAAAGCTTCATGGGTTCCCAATAGGTCATCTCAAGTTCCTTTGATTGTCTGGTGAATGGCATTATAATTGAGAGCCAAATCAATTTGAAGTGAGAGATTAACCCTGCCCTTCTCTGAACACCTATAAAACAAGATCCTATCTTCCTTAAGAAGAAAGGAAAATAATAAAGGTAGATAACACAGAGCAGCTCCTGTGTCTCTGAGACCATCCCAGGACTCTATATTTATAGATTATTTTTACCTATATGAAAGATCCATGAGGGAGCATTATTCTCAATCCTTCCATATAACTAAAGATAAAAAGATTTCAGAAAGCAAGAGGGGTGTGCCCAGTGTCCTATAGCTGGGAAGACACACAGAGAGTGGAATTCCTGCCTTTCGAGTCAATACTGTCACCCATTTCCCTGTAAACGTTGCCAAAAATGATGTATGAAGACCAGAATATCTGAGCCTGTCTATATCTCCGTATGGATGCTGATACTTACCTCACTCCTTCAACATGGCCTTGCCTCTGCTCTTTCCTTTTTCCTTTGCCAAGCTGATGCTATTCATTTCCTCTTCCACAGGAGAACTGCTGACCCCCTGGTTCCCTTCCACATCCTGAGTGTATCTCACATGTGCTTTTAGGGTTCAAGCTTGCCTTTATTTGTGTCATCATTTGACTGATCTTCTCTCTAGTGAACCATAAGTTGGGTGACAGAAGGAGCTGTGTTTGCTAATTATTAGATGACAGTAGTGGCTGCTACTGAAACAAACAGGCCCTCTATAGATGTGATATTTGTTTAGTAAGCAACCAAGTGTTATACAGACATTTGTATTTCACAAAATGTTATACATTATCTGTACCTTGAATGATCTTTTCTATAGAAATTTATGAGCAAATGGACTTTGTGGATTGATCTAGATTCTCTTACTTTAGAATTAAAATCCTTAAAATTACTTTGGGGTTTTCTAGTGAAATAGAAGGAACATGCTTCCTTTATTAGGTCTTATTTGTCTCCTTTTAAGTAACTTCACACTCTGGTAGTTCAAACTTATGTGGTTTGTAAGCCATTACAGTAGTAGATGAGGATAGAGATAGGCTAGCCTCTGTACCACCCACATAGTGTCCAGACAAAAACAAACTCATGTGTGTTGAGGAGGATGCCATTCTAATATTCTCAGATCTCTTCACATAGCATTTCTTTTTTTTTTTTTTCCCTCCTTTTTTATTTTTGATACTTCACATAGCATTTCATTCACCCATGGACTGAACAATTGAGAAGAGATCAGAGGTAAAAATAGAGAATAAATTCAATGGAGAACTCACTATCTTTTGTGCATTTTCCACAACTTTTATGTGCAATGCTTATTCTTTAATGATGAAAAACTGTAAAACTAGGTTCTGTGCATTGCAAATCTTACAAGTTACAGTAGATTTTAACTCAGACATGATGTTCCAAAGCATATGTTCTCTCTGCTGCAGAATGATAACTTCCCCTTGTCCCCTGAATCCAAAATGCACCACACTAGTATTATAAAAGATTAGATATAGAAAAATATACTTTAAGAATACAAGAGGCAATTTTCAGACTTCACTAACAAATTCATTTCAAGGTGTCACTTTAAAATTCGAGAAGAGATATTTTTACCTATTTAAAAACAAATTGTGTAGTTAACTCAAAAAATTTCAAATTTAAGTTTGTTAAATAAGATGACAGATGGCCTAATTACTCAAACTACTTTTTGCAGATGAATTGGAAAATATATAAATAAATAAGCAAGCAACTCTCTCTTTAAATAAAGTGATGCTAAGAAGCCCATAGTTAACTCCTTGTTGGTGGGGAGGAAAGAAACATGCAAACATACAAGGCAAAAATGGAAATAAAGGTCTATTATGTTCAACAATAGACATTTGATAATAATTTGACAGAGAACATTCCAAAAAAATGTTATAGAGAAACAAAGAACTAAACCTAAGGATCACAGTGAGTTAAATCTCTGAATTATGAAAGCAGTGCCTAGAATGAAAAGAGCTCTAGCATGTATGAAGTCAATAGTAATCAGTATATATTTTAATAGATAGACAAGTGGGAGGTAACGCAAACTTCTCAGTGGGAAGCCTATGTTGATCTCTGATGGTCTTTGGGTTGTGAAATGGCTTGGCAGGAAAAGGGCCCTTGTCATTAATCCTGCTGTCCTGAGTTCCAATCTACATTGTTGAGGGAAAGAACTTATTTCAGCAAATTTTCCTTTGACTTCACACAGACACACACACAATGATAGATATATAGATAAATATGTAAGATAGATAGATAGATAGATAGATAGATAGATAGATGATAGATATACAGACATACATATATATGTATATATATATATATATATATACACATGTATAGACCCATACATAGATATAAGAAATTAAAGTAACCAATTTTTGAGAGACTGGTGTCATATTATAAGACCATCAAGGCAGGGAAGAAATGAGAAGTAGCATCAGTGTCAACACTCTTTATTGCTCAATGGTGCAAGAACCCTAAGGGCCACAACCTGCTGGTGCCAACATGGCAGATGCCTACGTGTTCTCTAAATAAATCTCACTCAATCATTTCCCTTCTCAACAACAGGAAAGTACATTAGAAAAAAAACAGAAGCTAAGATAAGACCAGCATATCTCATCATCCTGCCCTTGGAATGACAGAGATATTTAACATTTGACAAATGATACTGTGCTATTTGTTAGAAGACTACTGCTCATCTTAGTCTCATTGTAACTCAGGCCACTTCTAAACAGACAATTGACCCCAGGCCATGCAGGCAGAGTCTAAGGCTCTGCTTCTTTTTAAATCTTCTCTTTCCCATGCATTCATTTTTGTATTTACTCATCCAAAGGAAAAGTAATATTTATCTCTGCATCTGAGAAAATACTAGTCCACAATAGATACGTAGATATTTACTCAAGGTCAAGTAAACCAGAAACAAGCATTGTGTTCATGAAAGGAAGTTCATATCTAGCCGTAAAGGCTTTACAGCAGCAAAGAGTGAAAAGCAATCCAAGTCTGATTTAGAATAACACATGTAACTTTTCACACTCCAGCGTTACAGCCTCAAGGAAGTCAGACAGTTTAGTTCCAAGCAGTGTCTAGAGATTCATGCCAGAGTTCATGGAAAGTCTCTTGCTTTTATACCTGCAAATCTAGGAGTGGGGACATCTAGACTATCTATTAGCAATGATCATGGCCATGGACAAACAGTCAGATGTGAGCTGAAAGACTATAGAGACTAATACCAAGACATGAGCTTTATTTGCTCAGGAGCCTGGAGAGAACATCCCAGGTGGAAACAGAGGAGATACATATTGGTCTCCCTTCACACAATTGACATTTTAATGAATGCCTACAAGGAAATAACTGTGATAATGAAATGGGCTTGTCAGAGCCCTGCAGCTGCCCTTTTCACCTGGCTCTAGCCTTCTTCATTCAGTTGCATTGTCTTTCTCGGCTCTCACTATGGATTTGTGCTATTTATGTTTTCTCCTTGAGGATATGGTGTGGGAAAGGAGGGCAAAAAACAGCAGACACCAGAGGAAAGTTGAAAAGGAAAGTTTACTTTTAAATTAGCATAATACCAGATGATGATAAATGAGTTTATGTAAAAAGTTGCCTACTCTACAAACTGACATTTGTGTTTGGTACAATTACTATGTGGGGTGTGTGCATGTGGTCTCCAGCACCTCCAAAGTGCAAGGGTGGTATTTTCATAAATGTCAGTTCTCTCTCTGCTATGAACTCATAGGGCTTGGGGATCTGACAGAAGTTTGAAGAGAAATAAACTGAAGAGGTACAAGTGAGGTCACTTAGCACACAGCAAGGCTTCAGAACTAATATCTCTAAGCACTGGACAATTTTGATTACACATGGATTGAAAGGATACACAGGTCTACCTTAATGGTCCCCTAAGTAGGACAACTGCAGCCACGTCTGATGCATTTTCATCTGTGTGACTCTGACCATTCCTACATCCAGTTTTGGAGTGCTGGGCTCCTCACCATTACTCAGTCTGCACATTTTCCTTGGCAGTGCTTTTCAGATAGCACATGCCTTCCAATTAAGGCTAACCCTAAAATTTTTAAGGCAGAGAAGCTCCACAAAACATGAAGTAATTTTCCTTAAAAGTGCTAGTAAAACGAGGTCTGTATTATCTCAAGAGATGTATGAGCTGAGAAAGAAATGTAATCAGGATGGACAGAATGAAAAACTAAGATGCCCCAACCACAAATGTATAGCCATCTTTATGACAAATAGTTATCTTTGGTGTACAAGTAGGCTCTGAACCTGAAAGTCTTCTCTCCTCAGGTGCCCATAGTGAAAATGAAAGCAGAACAGACATATGTCACCAGCAATGGCCTACTATAGAAGTGGGGTCCCTGCAGACCTGCCAATATTTAATAAAAATAAATAAATAAATAAATAAATAAATAAATAAATAAATAAATAAATAGATAGATAAATAAATAAATAAATTTGAAAGGTTTTGGCCCAAAAGCACAGAGCTTTCCCAGGACACCTGTACCTTTTAACTTCCTAACTGTGTGCTCTTGTAATATATAAACTTTTAATTGTTATGAATTTTAAACTGTTTTGTAGGCTACAGATTTCCATTTAACATATCATAGGAATATTCCTAAAGGAAACTGTTCTAATGCTTTGTTCTTAAGTGAGTAAAGAATGCTGTTCTCTACCTCTCAGGAAGCTGATATTCTGATAGTACAGACTTAAGGACTGATTATACTAAAGAGCAGGACATGAGTCAAAAGGGAGGGTACATCTATTATGTAAAATTCTCCACAGGAACATTAGAAATTTTACATGCATTGATTGCTGGTCAGCATTAGGAAGACATTCACGAGGTGACTCTATGAAAGTCACCACTGTTTGCATTAACAAGAAGGAAACATAAGCTAACTGATAAGAATGTAGTGGTATGATGCAATTAATACAGTTATGTCTGTTAATTAGTGTTTTCCAACTGTCAAAAGAAGATGTCGTGTAGAAGGCAAACTTATTTTACTGATTAAAAATTAGAATCCATCTTGTGAAACTGTGATGGACCTTCCTTTGATCTAATTAAAAGAAGAGTTTGCATACTCAAAACTTGTGCCTCTCTGAAATAAATTAACATATTCATAAGTGAGATAGATGGGTCCTTTGCAATTAACATGGGACAAGGAGAATAAAGCTAATTAGTAAACATGCTTTCTTTATTAACTTGTAGGTCAAGCTCTGTTTTATTATAAACTAATAGTGATAGAACAGAGTTATTTTTTTCAAAGTTAAATTACTTGCTTTGAAATTATGTGGCACTCTATTGCTGAAATGAAGCTTGTTCTTCCTTCCAAAATACCTGTTAGTGCACAACCATAAGTGTGTCCAGATGAAAACGGCAGCTTTAAGCAGTTTAATGGGTTTCTTGAAAATGCCCAATTTTGAATTTATAGCCTTAATGACTATCTAGAGAAATCAACAGTTTTCTTAACTCTTCTGGTGAATATCCTTCCTTAAGTTGTATTTATCCACAGCACTTGCTTCTGTAGCTTTTGATGCAAAAAGTAACAGCAGCAGCTCGACCATGCATCAAGTATAAATATCTTCCTTCCAAATCTGTCTCATGATTGAGTTCCCATTATGATTGCTTTAGTTAGTTAATCCAAATAGTTCCTAAAGTGCAATTTCTAGGATCTCCTCTCTAAACCCACTGGCACTCTGTTTGACACTTTCCTGGGTTCTCTAGGTCACAGGAAGCTGGAGAAAGCCATAGAAATCAGTGTACAGAGGCATGTAGGAACGCCTCTGCCACTCCAAGAACTTATCAGCTCCTAACATAAATAGGTGTCTGGCCAGGCAGTACAAGGGCCTAAGAGAGCTTCAGATTGAAATAAATGACCCATGTGCAGATAGTCTTTGGAAAAATTTTAAGTGTCTAATTGTCAAGATCAAACCAAGAATATATAGTCTTTTAAGGGTGACCTGGCTCACAAAAGACAAGTCCAACAATTGATTAGAAGTGTTAATTGCAACTTAAAGTGCCAGGGCAGGTTGGTACCCATGGAGGACTTCCTCTTCTCTGAGGAGGAGGGGAATGGATAATGGGGAATAGACTTATGAAAGTGGGACTGGGAGAAGAGGAAGGGAGGGGGCTGCCACTAGAATATAAAGTGAACAAATAAATAAAGAAGTGTTCATTGAACAAATTTTCTCTTTGATCTGCTTTTCACCAAAGGTATTGTTACCTTTGGCTGCCCTGTGGCCCCAGAATGCTTCTTCAAAATGTTTTATTCAAAATGCTACTCTTCTCTAAATTCTGCAAAAGGGTACAAGTTACATATTCACTTATCTGTTTTCCTTTTATATATGAAATCTCTACCCTAATGTTCTCAGCTGCTTTTACTTACTATCATTGTCGCTCCACTTGATTGTGGAAGTAAGACACTGGCATCACTGGTTTCAATTAGCTGTCCACTGTATAATTCCAATAATGACTGGAAATTTGTGTGTCCCAGTTATATTGGCAAGTTCAATGGAAATCCTAGCAGGTATTAAGTGATAGCTATCAATGTGATTATTTAACATTATTGGCTAGCCCTACATTTTTTTCTTTTCATTTCTCAATAAGTTACTTTTTGCTGTCTACATTTCTGGTTTGATAAAACCCAGGTATCTTGGAAGAAGTGGTACACATGTTGAATTGATTAGACAAGTGCCCATTCTGTAGTTATTAATACACTGTGCTGAAGTTTGACAATCATATGCATTTTCTAGGGTTCCTGGAAGTACAGTTTCTCTGAGAGCAACTAGTCCTTCAAACCCCAAGGGAGATGATAGACTAGTAAAGATGCTTGAACCAGGAGCGGGTCAGCTTTATGTTTCATGAACATGAACATTTGGTTCAATTCATCTAGGTAACAGCTTTAAGTATAAACATTTGTATTATAATTCAATTATCCCACTCAGTTAAAAAACCTCCCTGGCTGAAGTCATCAAACGCTGATCAGAATGTTCTTCTAAAAACTATTGTGGGACAAGTGTCAGGGTAAAGTCACATCAAGTTTCCAACCCTTAACCAACATGAAATATTCATGGATTTCTATTTGGCTATGCTCCTTCCATGGCCTCAATCGTTCCTGTTATGTTCCTAATTCAACATGCAAGTTTATCTTTCCATAGCCAACCTTTATTCAGGAGTAAAGGTCAATTATGACTGCACTTTGCTAACAGTTATCACTATTACCCAGGATGCACTCAGTGCTCCAGTGATATTACACTGTGAATAAATGTGGCAAAAAAAAAAAAAAAAAAAAAAAAAAACCCTTGCTGCTAAAATGTAAAGGCAAAATGAGAAGAATCAACGTTTTCTTCTTGTTACCCTTATTATTTACTTGAACAAATGTCACAGAGAAAAGAATCTTAGACTTAATCTCCCTCAATCAGTGTCAAATACACTACAACTTAATACAAGTTTATACCGCATAATATTAGTTTCTTTGTGTGAGCCATTTTCTGACACCTTACATTTAGCTAAATGATTTTTCCACATATATTTTACATGAAGATAAATATGAGAAATTATTTCTACTTATATTCAGTGTGATGTGAAAGTAGCTATAAAATACAAAGTTGGACTAAGCCTCTAGGCTCTGGCACTGACAGAGATAACATGTGCACACAAAGCAATCCTGAATAGCAACAGTGACAGGAGGGAGCACACACATGTGTATTTTGTCTCTCTTCTAGGGAAGGACCTAGCCTCTGAATGGTCTTCTTATCAAAAAGGTCTTGATTCAGACTCTTGACATACCACAGTAGGGTAGTTACCCCTGCCTTCTTTGCAGGTGATAAACTCTGATGAAAGTCCAGCTGTGGTGGGGAGTTTAGTAGAGGAAGGGGATTTCAATCAGTAAAATGTAGAATAAGAGTTGTTTTCCATAAAAGCAATCTTTTCATCTCATGTTTAATTCTTATATTTTTCTAAAGATTGTGTTGTTATGTTTTTCATGGATGGAAATGGGCGTGTTTAAATGAAAAATTATTAAATTCAAGTTCAAAATTGTAGAAGTGGTGGTTACCAAGAAACAATAAATGGGTTTCCACATAAACATAGTGATTGATGTTTCATTACTTATAGAGAATTATTGAGAGAGAAAGAGAAAGATTAAGAACAATAAAGGTATTCATTTGAAGAAAAAGTAGCAAATTCACAAAACCTTTGTAACTGAATCTTCTATGTGCTGTAAAGAGAGATCACAATCCAGCCACCAGCCACCCATTGTTTAGCCAACTGCAATACTATCAACTTGAGGACATTTCCTCCTCCTCCTCCTCCTCCTCTGCCTTCTCTCCTCTTCATTTTCTTCTCCTTCTCTTCTTCTTTCTCCCCCTTGGTGTTTTTTTTTGGGGGGGGGGATCAGCTTTGGACCTTAACACTCTGCCCCTTTTGGCAAACTATCAGTTCAAATAAGGGAAGATGCAGTAAGAACTAAAACAACACTGACCAAGCCAAAGTACATTTGTTTAAAACAAAAATTCACCTTTACTTTTAAAGTTTCTTTATTGAAAATGCCCCCAGTAGACACTGTAGAGCCCCATATACATGCCAACTGCCCTGCAAAGTCTTTTTCTCTCAGTCAAGGTGGAACTAGTGTCTTCTGCATCAGATTTATCACAACAGAGTTCTTGTACATCTTGCACGTCTTGTACAAATCCCTGCTTCTAACTCTAAATCATGTGTTCCATGTCAACAGATTTTATGTGTCTATGGGTATTTACCTTCCACTGGTCTCCTGGTGCAGTGGACACCCCCAAAAGCCTATTCTTTTGTTATTCACCTTTTCTGTCTCCTTACAGACAACATTTAAAGAGATCAGGGTGTTTCTGATTCTTACGTTTTGGTTCCTGGCTTGAAATACCTCAAAGAACATCATGAATGTTTACTGAATGAATAAATAACCAAATACTTTTTGCTATGTGAAAACCGTTAAGGAATAACTTCCCATTATAAATGTCATAGACACATTTCCCATTCCTAAAATACATGCAAACAACAGAAGAGAAAACTCCCAGGCTTTCAGAAGACAAAACCTATTATTTAATGAATTATCCATTGTTTTAAAGGTTTCATCTGGACTTGGGTCTCATGACATGTGGAGGATTTCAGTCATTCATGAGCACCACTAACCCCCTTCCCCTTCCCTGACAAAACTGCTTTAGGTTAGTGTTTACTTGCTTTCTGCCTCTGAAATTTGGTAACAGTCTTTCCCTAGGTTGAGCCTCAGGCCTTTCATGGAACTCTGACTCCTGAGCAGGACTCTGATTCTTTCATAGACCCTCCAAGTTAGCCAACTGCATATGTAAGGCAGAGCTTCCCATCTCCTCTACAGGCAGAAGTTCCTTCGCCTCTCCCTCCCTCCTACTCCTCTCAGCAGCAGTAACGAATGCTTACCAATGAAATCATCTGCATTATTCTACAGTAAGAAATGCAAGAACCATATATTCAAGGATTGAGATGAAAAAAAAAAAAAAAGTAAGACAGACTGCATGTGACTGAGTCTAGAGAGTTATGCTCATTGCCTGGTGCAGGAGCTTTTCACAGTAAGCCACACTGTCTGCGTTTCACAGTAAGCCATAATGTCTATGTAGCCTCCCAGCTGAAGAAACCAGGTAGCAGAGAGTTAAAGCACTTGCTCATTGGTTTTTTTCCCAGATCCTATTTTAATTTGCTCCCTCTTTTTGGACAGCTCTGTGAAGGCAGTCTGGTGCGCTGCCTCGCCATACTAATGAGACTCATCCATCTGCCTCTGTCATTGCCAGCCTCTCCTTTCTGCTGGAAGTCAGAGATGAACGCTCAGGACAGGTCCTTTCTAGGCTGCAGTACTTAATCATTTCTAAACACGCTAGATGGCCTCAGGCAGTGAAGGCAACAAGCATTTAACCCAGGCTTGGCAGCTCGGGCTTGCCCACACTCTGCCTGGGAGCTCTGACAATGAAAAGTTGCTGCGTTTTTCCTCTCCACTTAACCAGACGCTCTTTGCTTCTTGGGGCAAAAGGTTAAATAGATATAAGAACCCATGCTAGTTTTGAAGGCTTTTATTAGCAGTACTTCTAGGAGAGAGCAAAGAGGATGCTGTTGTCCCTGATCCATTTGTCCCTTGGGATTCATATTTAGGCTGTGTCCTTGTCTTTTACAAAAGGGATGTTGCCTTTACCCATGGTGCTTTTGTTGTGGTTTTACAGCACAGGAGTTAATACAGGCAGGTTGGCTGCCTATCGCTTGTTTAACATTCAGTTCTTAAGAAAATAATGAACCAAGAGAACAGACACCTTTATTAACAATGTAGAGAAAACATTTTTTCCGGAGTGACTAGAGTCTCAGATTTATTTTTCCACTCCATCTACTCCTCCATATGTCTACAGAATCCACCTTTTTCCCAGAGCTCATGTTAGTATAAAGCAATTGTCTGGGATGTGTAAGAATTAAGTATCCCATCATTCAGACTAGACATGCAATTAGACGATTTGCACTAATTTCTACTGCTGAGACCTTGTCACTTTAATTTATCCTTACTTTGCTGCATTTAGGCCTTTTCTGGTGGGAGCCCGAAGATTTTATACAGTTTTCGTCAATGGAGTTTTGATGTAGGAACTTGAGTATGCATGATGTCTGGAAGAAAGAATTGGAAGGTTTTACCAAGAACTGGATAAAAGAAACAAAAGCCTGCATGAAGACGTACATATCTCTATGATTTTGTCATGATAGCAAAATAACTAAAGGTTTACTTCCAGAAAAGTTGTGTAGAATGATTCAGTGTGAATCTTTCTCTGATATTATTATTTTCAAATTTTGCTATCTGCTTTCCTTGATCCACATGTTACAAAATGATTATCTGGTCATTTAAACCATGCTGAAATGTGATCCCAAAACCAGTGGAATTGCAGGGAGAAAGAAGCAAGCGAATCTTAGGTTGGAGATGACACCTGAGTTACACAGCAAGATCCAGAGGGGAGATGCTGAAATTAATTATTCTTGTTTAATGATCTGTAAGGACAATAACCAGATTGAGCAGTGTCTTTATGGATATTATAAAAAAAACTCTCTAAATAAGCTGCAGGCAAAAAGTATAACTCAAAAGAAAAACCCATGGAATGTTACCTCAAAGAGGTGAGAATCTCCCCTTCCTAAATTTTTCTTCATGGAGCTATGATAAATCCTATGTGGGCCAATTATTGAGCTTCCCAGTACCTGCCGTGCTTTGAGCCAGTCCCTGGATTACAAAAACTTCCCACAGCCTGTTCTAATTTCACCTTGAGGTGATGTAGAATTCTGTGTCTCTGCAGTTCTAAAATTGAGTTTGCCAGGGGAATAACACCATAATCATTTCAAAATAAAGATATGAAAACACTCCATTTCAAATCAATTTTATATCCAAAGAAAAATTTGCTACTAATTGTTTTTACCAACTGAATTTTAAATAATGAAAAAGTGATAACAATGGCCTTGATTCTTTAGCATAAAACCCTAGAAGATTTGGAAGCTTGGTGTCCACCTCCCTTCATCACATGAAGAGGTATCACCACTTTCCATTAAATTTCAGCTCTGATAATGCAGTATTCTCTTTTCCTCAATCCCAAGAGTCACTTCTTCTCTTTAAAAGACTCAGTGTTGAAACTTTTTCTGTACGTGTTGTTCAAAACAAACCCATATTTATTCGCATTGTATCTTATTGGATGAGTTTTGGACACTTCATGAGTCAGAAAGTAACATTAATAAATGAGTCTTTAGACATTCACAAAAATAATCCATGAAAAAATGTTTAACCTTAGTAATAATTCAAGGAATTCAGATCAGGACAATGTTTATTGAATAGCAAACCTTACTTTTGACTCTTCCCCTAAAAGACCAAGAGTTCATTGCTATTGATGTTACAAGATTCATCCAGGAGATAGTTAACAGCTTATCTGAAAGATCATGTCAGTTTTTAAGAGAATTTATAAGAAACTTTCATAATAGGTTAATAATGTCTTTATAATCTCTTATTAAAGGTGACTATTCAACACGCATGTACACAGACACACATATAGACATATATATTTAATAATATGCTATTTGTGTCATTGTATCTTTCATAAATATAATAAATATGTTACTTATTTGTAAACAAATTTCTACATTCAAAACTGTAGGGCAAAGGAGATGGTGCAGCAGGCAGGAACACTTCCTACCCAACCATGATGACCTGAGTAGGAGTTGCCAGTTCCTGAGTAAAAGCTAGGCATGCTACATATACCTGCAACTCCAGCACTAGAGGGGGCAAAGTCTCTGAGGCTGGCTCACCACAGCTCAGCTCTATTAATAGTCCCCATTTAAAGTGATAAGTCAGGGAGTCAAAAAGCAGGGCATGTGACTTCTTTTCCTAAGCTTTTCATGTTCTCGGGTGTGCATGTACATGCATGTATGCATACATTCACCACACAAACATACCCTATGCATATATGCCACATACAAAAATATAATAAATAAAATCTAAAAATGTAAAATACATGTGGGAAAATATTTATTGAAGTTTTACTGACTCACAATTGTTTATACAACACTTATAATTTGATGTTTATATTTTAAGAATGAGCAGAAGTGTATAGAACTTCTGTTCTATACATATACCTGTGTCATCAATGATATTTCTGGATAGCAAATCCTCTGCAGCAAAATATGCTCTGTATAAAAATAATTTACCCATGATTTCTAAAAGGGAATCACATCGTTTTGGTTAGGAATACCTCTCGTCAAATATGAAACAGGCAGTGAAAAGTCTAGAAACTATTATTAGAGGTACCAGCTTATGTAAATTGATTTAGAAGTTAAAAATATAAATAAAGGAAAATAATGCTGCACAAAAGTAAATGATTCAAGGAAAGTTATTACTGAATGCTTTCCTATTTGGTAGCTACATTCATTTAAAATCAATGGACTAATTAAAACTAAAAAAAGTGGAAGACGAAATAAATAAAAATACTAAATTTTAAAATTGTACATATTTCTAAATAGTCCCAAAACCAAGAAAGATGCTCAAAATGAAAAAGAGAGAGAGAGAAGAAAAAAGAATATATCTCAATATGTGTGTTGCCCATGAACTCAAGAATTGGTTTCTCTTGAGGAGAGAAAGGTGCATGCCTTTCCTGGAATGACTTTTACTCAAACTGCCTTTGATTAGGTTTGGCCATTAGAAATTTGGATAAACCCAATTTATGTACTTGAACATAAGAGTACTGTTCTCAACTCTGTCACCACAAGCTTCATAATAAAAACTATTATTTTATAACAGATATCTTCAGGCATTTCCAACATTTACAGAAAAATGGGGGTGCTAGGTTTTACCTACTCTTAGTAATTTGGGGAGAGAATAATTTGGGTCTCTTATACATTTGTGTATAGAATTTTTATTCAGATTCTGAAAGACATGAACTCACCATAGGCATGTGTCAGCTTAGCTAGAAAAAATGCTGAAAAGTCCTTTAGTTAGTTAATTAAATAAGCTAGTATTTTTAAAGTACCATAGGGTACACTATACTACATTATACTAAGCAAGAATCTATCTTCTTGCTTTAAGCAAGACCACGCATCTACCTCAGCAAGCACATAAAGTTCAGTTGGCACCATCTTCTTGTTTTACTGATTCAATAACTTGTTAGTGTCCCATGAACTAAACAAACATCAAAATATCATCTGATATAGTTCTATATGACACACACATGTATATCTATATGTGTGTATATACAGATAGATATATAAACTTGGCATCTTTTCCAGGAGATATGCCAGGATATATTCACAGCTTTATATAAACATGTAATTCATGTATTTCTGTGCATATGGCAGTCAGGGGAATATAGCTAATCGACTGAACATGTTTTATTCCAGATGTTTTTATCATATTTTCTCGCTATCACTAATAAAATATCCCCATAGTTGTTCCACTTGGACAGTTTGATTAGTCTTTAATCCCAAACCTCATTGAAAGAAGGAACACAAAGCATTTTATGCCCTCTGGAATGAGACAACAATGGTGGTAAGTCAGCCACTCCCGAGGCTCTGCAGACAGAGAGTCCATCTTAATACAAAGCAAGCTATAAGCCAATATGAGATGCTTTATTTTGGATCCCTAGTACTTCTGTCTTTTAGATTTACTTTCTAAACTTCACCTGCACCTAACTGCTCAGGGCTACATCTTCTGTCTTCCACGTGGAGGCTGAGATCCCCTTCCCCCCTGGGCTGCTCAGGCTGAATTCTACCTTTTGTACAATCATGCCCTTGCACTCCGACTCTGCGTTCATGTATCTCTTTGTCAGAGATAGCCAAATGTACTGCAAAATCTGCTTTCTTATCCAACTGTTTCCCAAAGCCATACTTATTTCTAATAAAAGCTCATTTCCTACTGAAGATCCCTAAATCACTGCTCACTATGTACACCCTGTGTACTCTTTCATCTAAATTAAATTTAGATAACTACAAAAATTGTTTCTGATGAGCTCTGGCTTTAGACTCCCTTTTTTCATTTAAAAATCAGACTGGTCTTTTCTAATGTCCAAAGGTCTCACATGACTTAGGCCAGTCCTCCTACACTTGAGGCCATGTACTTACAAAAGTGGATGTGCTGGCCTCGTCTTTATGCCTACTCTAATAATTACAAAGGCTAATATGCCCTATCTAATATCATCTCTTCATCATTTTTTTAATGCAGATAACCTCACCAACCCAATGTTGAACATGAATGCTTTCGCCTTTCCTGGCTAGGTTTATGTCAACTTGAACAAGCTAGAGTCATCTAAAAGGATAGAACCTTAGATTCACCTGTAGGGCAATTTTCTTAATTAGTGATTTATGGGATAATTTCCAGCCCATCGTGGATGTTGCCATCCTTGGGCATAATAAAGTTTACTGAGCAAGCTATCATAAGCAAACCAGTAAACAGCATCCCAACACACACACACACACACACACACACACACACACACACACACACCATGGCTCTACAACAGCTCCTGTCTCCCGGTTCCTGTACCATTTGGGTTCCTGTTTGAACTGCCATTTCTGATGAACAATGATGTGATAGTGTAAGCTGCATAAACCCTTTCTTCCTTAAGTTGCTTTGTCATGGTCTTGTTTCAACACAGCAATAATTATCCTAATAAGACAAGGCTGCTCAAAATCTTCATGACAAATGCTTTCCAGAGGCATTCCCTTTATCTTTAACGATTTTCTTCTAAGGCAAGCAGTAGCAAAAAGTGAAAGGACTTCTTATGAGGTTAACACTAGTAATGAGAAAGAAAATGCTATCACACTATGTGCATGTGCCTAAAACACTGTAAAGGCAGACACTATGCTGGGGGAACTAGTTTTATCATCTAGTTTGAAACCTAACAGTACAACAAACATTAACTACCATGACTATATTTAAGTGCATGCTCTGATCAAGAAATTTGCTATTTGAAGGCTACTATAAAGCTGCTATACCTGTAAAGAAACCTTTTCTGATTCACCTTAAATAAGCATTGTTATTTAGCTTATATGGATACAGTGGTGACATAACAATCATTTGTCACTGAGGCAGCCAACTGAGCAACCTGCAATGAGAACATCTGTTCTAACACCAGAACTAGGTTGTGGTCCAGAGGAGGGAGACCCTGGTTCAGATTGTGTTCCTCTCTAACTTACTACTGTTGGCTGGACAAGTTACTTCAACTCTGCCTTCTTAATCCAAAGTTTCTAACAGAAAAAGTGACATAATAACTGAATGATAAATGTTAATGTATTTAAAGCCTGCAGCAGAGTGCCTGACCCGGAAAAGGTGCTAAGTAAGTAGCGTCTTTTAACAGAAAACGATAATGTTAGCAAATTTAAGATGAATGAGGTAGTTTATTTCTCACAAGGCTCAGAAGTCAGACTACATGCTTACAGTGAAAACAAAGAAAATGTTTTTAAAAATATTTTTTTATAAAGTATAACAAGAACATTCTCAATTCCATGTTCTAAAAAGCAAAATACCCTTGGTCTCTTGGAAAAATGAGGGCAAAGAACTTGAGAAACCACACAAAATATACTAGCTGAATTATAGTGTTACACTTAAATTTAGGAAATTGAACAGGGACAAGTTTAGAGGCAAGATTTACCAACAGAAAACAAGCAATAAAAAAGAAAAATTCAAACATTGAAGACAATATAGAAGAAATGGGTATATCATACAAATAAAATGCGAACCCCAGAAAAACTCCTGATACAAATATCCAGGAAATCTGAGACACTATGAAAAGGCAAAGAATGATAGGAATAAAGGAGAAAATCCCAGCTCAAAGGCCCAGATAATACTTTTTAAAAAATCATAGAAGAAATTTTCCTCTATGAAACCACAAGAAGTAAAAGTTATAACAAATAAACTGAACAAGAAAGAAAGTGACTTGGAACACAATAATCGAAACACCAAAATGTACACAATAGGGAAAGAATATTGTAGGCAGCAAGGGAAAAAGACCAAAACATATAAAGACAGATTTACTAGAATTACATCTGACTTCTCAATGGAGCCTCTAGAAGCCATAAGGGTCTGACCCGATGTTCTAAAGACTAGGAGACAACTTATCCAAGCCAAGACTACTTACTATATGCAGAAAAATTTTCAATTACTGTAGATGGGGAAAGAAGATACCTCATGATAAAACTATATTTAAGTAACACCTATCTACAAATCTAGCTTCTGAAAGTATTAGAAGGAAAACTCCAACCTAAAGAGGTTAACTAAATCCAGCAAAACACAGGGAATAATTTCAGAGCAGCAAATTCAAAATAAGAGAAACACAAAACACACACATACGTGCACACACATACACAGAGAGAGAGAGAGAGAGAGAGAGAGAGAGAGAGAGAGAGAGAGAGGAGGGGGAGAGAGAGAACAACAATAAATTAGCAAGAATAAACCAAAAATTATTGCTTATTGATATTTCTCAACAACAACAGTTTCAATTCCCCAATAAAAAGACATAGACTAACAAAATGGATGCAAAATCAAACAAAAAAAAAAACCAAACAAACAAAAGGATTAATCTGCTGCATATAAAAAACACACTTTCTCACAATGTTTATGTCAGGAGTCACAAGGCTGATAAAACAAGAGTGATTCTTTTTTGAACCTCTCTGTTAACTAGCAATAAATTAGACAACGTCAGTGTGAGTGAGAAATTTAAAAGATAAAAAAACAAACAAACAAACAAACAGTGAGTTGAATCACTGTGCACCAGCTGCAGTCACTGCTGAGGATTACATACTCCACCCAGGCTAAGTATCTCCATTTTTTATCCAAGTCTGTGTGTGCTCTGGCATGCACTCTGTAAACATATTATTTTTTCATTAATTATTTTATTTATTCACTTTATGTACTAATTGTATTCCCCCTCCTTCAAGTACCCCCATACACAACTCCTTTCTTAATTCTCTTTCCCCTTCTCCTCTGAGAAGGGAGAGCCCTCCTTCATCCCCAGCCCTTCATCCTGGCACATCAAGCCACTGAAGGACTAGACACATCCTCTCCCACTGATGACAGACAAGTTAGCTCACTTAGGAAAATGGAATCCACAGGCAGACTACAGATTAAGCGACAGCCCCTGCTCCAGTTGTTTAGCGATTCTCATAAAGACCAAGCTGCACATCTGGTACATATGTGCCTGAGCACCTACATCTATCCCATGCTTGACCCCTGAAATAAACATTGTGAAAAATTTCTTTGTTGATGCAGAATAATTTCTATGATACATTAAAGGGAGGAAAAGCAATGTACCTAGCTTGGTGTTGAATTGTTTTTTTATGTAGGAAAAGATAAAGAACAATAATGTGTGCTCATATCCATTTATATATTTTTATAAATAGACCTGTGATAGACCTATATGAATCTTCAAACAAGTGATAACCAGAGTTGGAATACAGATCAGAAAAAGTAATGAAAGTGAGACTCCATCAGACTCTAGCCTCGTGTTGAAACTTCCTTGCCACTGAAACAGTATGAAGTGAGACGTTCAGAGCATAGTGATGTCACAGGACTTCTGCCAGCATGAGTGGCTACTGTTAGTGTGGGAGTGACTTACTGTTGTGTGTGCTCATGATAAAGGCAGGGGAGAGATCTTGATTCCTCTGTGTCTGTAAATACTGTTTTGTTCCTTCTACAATGTCATGGCAAAGAACAGAAACTCTCCAGATGGTGATACTACATCCTTGACTTTCCAAGCCAGCAGAACTATGAGCCAGATAAATTATTATTATTTTGATATGCTAGAATTTTTTCACTTTTATATTTATAAACATGGTCTCAATCTGAAACACAGGCTACTTTGGAACTTGCTGTGGAACCAATGTTGGCTTATAACTTACAACAATCCTCCTACCTCAGCCTTTGGAGTGATGAGATTACAACCATGCTATTCTATAGCGACAAAAAAGGGGCTAAGATAGATAAAATGTGTTTTTATAAGAACTTTTATCTTGTAAATGTATGTACATATTAGCTTTCTTAAAAAGGGAAACATACATCAACATCAAGGGTAGACATAAGTTCAGCGTAGAGGGTTGGGAAAATATTTTAAAACACCTAAGAAGCAAGAAGGTATAGCCATTTTAATATCTAACAAAATGCCCTGCAAACCAAAACTAATTAAAAGAGAGAGTAAAGGATATTGCATACACATCAAAGAAAAAATGCACAAAGAGGTTTCAAGTCTGAACATATATGCTCCAAGCTTATGAAATCCAAGTTTGTATAAGAAACAATATCACAGCCTAAATCACATATAGACCTTCACCTCCAACTGTCTCCAATAGACAGGTTATCAAGACAAAAACTACTGAGAGAAATGTTGGATTAAACCATATTATAAACCAAAAGGACCTAACTGATATTTAAGGAACATTTTACCCAAACAAAATGAATCATTTTTTCAGCATCTCATCTACTTTACTCCAAAACTCATCAAATACGTGGAAACAAAGCAAGTCTCAACAGATACAAAAATACAAAAATAAAACACTTCATCCTATCTGACTATTATTAATTAAAGTAGAATATCAACAAAAACAGAAACAACAGAAAGCTTATAAGCTCATGGAAACTGTACAATTCTCTGCTGAATGAAAGAAACAGCTCAAAGACTTTCTAAAATTGAATAAAAATATATGTACAACATACACAAATTCATGGGACACAATGAAGGTTGTTATAAGAGACAAACTCAAAGCACTTTGTTCAGATATATAAAATTAGAGAGATTTCATACTAATATCTTAACAGCATAACTACAAGCTCTAGAACTAAAAGAAGAAATTGCATGAAAATGTGTAAACAAATATTCAAACTCAAGACTAAAATAAATAAAATAGAAACAAAAATCAATAGAAGGAATCAATGAAACAAATGGTTGGTTAAGAAAATCAATGAGATTGACAAACCCTTATCCAAATTAACTAAAAGCTAAAGACAGAATATACAAATCAACAAAATCAGAAAAGAAAGGAGAGAAACAACAGACACAGGAAATCCAGGGAATCATAAGTCTGTATTTTAAAACCTTGACTCTGGAAAAAAAAAAAAAAGTGGATAACTTTCTCAATAGGTACCATTTACCAAAGTTAAAGTTAAATCAAGATCAATTAAGTAATTTAGACTGAACTATATAACATCCAGTGAAACAGAAAAAAATCATTAAAATGTCTCCCAACCAAAAACAGTCCAAGAGAAAAAAGGTTTTAGAGCAGAATTATGCCAGAATTTCAAAGAAGAGTTAATGCCAATACTCTGCAAATTATTCCACTAAATGGAAGCAGAAGGGACATTTCACAATTCATTTTATAAAGCCACAGTTACTCTGATAACCAAACTATATAAAGACTCAACAAAGAAATAATTACAGAACAAAACTATTATGAAAATATTTGCAAAAATTCTCAATAAAATACTTCAAATCATTGGAAAAGGACATTGAAGAATATATCAGAAGATGGAAAAATCTGACATACTCATTCATAGTTCAGTAAGATTAACATAATAAAAGTGCACTCCTCATCAATATTCCAATATAATTCTTCATATAATTCTTCAACGATCTTTAGTAGACAATACTGAGAGTCATATGACAAAAAAAAAAAAAAAAAAAAACCAAAACCTCAATAGCTAAAACAATCCTGAACAATAAAAGAACTTCTGTAAGTATAACCTTCCCTAATTTCAAGGTGTACTATAGAGTTGTAGTAGTAAATACAACATAGTGTTGGTACTAAAACAGAAACATTGATCAATGAAATTGAATTTAAGACTCAACCATAAATCCACATACCTATAGATTTTTGATAAAGAGTCCAGAAATAATAACTGGAAAACAGACATGTTCAAAACTGGGTGGCTGCTCATATCAGACTGCAAAAAGATCTATAACCTCATTCACAGATTCCAACTCCAAATGGGCCAAAGACCTCTACATTCAGTAAGGTACACTGAATCTGATAGTAAAGAAAGTGGAGAATAACCTTCAACTTATTGACACAGGAATAGTTTCTAAACAAAACATTATAATCACAGGCAGTAAGATCAATGATTAATAAATGGGATCTGATGGAATTGAGGAGCTACTGTAAGATAAAGAACACGTTCAGACCAAGTATCAGCCTAAAGGATGTGAAAAGACTTTAACCAATTCCACATCTGATACAGGACCAATATTCAAAATATATAAAGAACTGCAGGAACTAGATATCAAAAAAAAAAACAAAACAAAAAAAAACAATAACAACCAGTTTAAAATAGGATACAGTTCTAAACAGAGAATTCTCAATAGAGGAAACTCAAATGGCCAAAAAAAAAAAAAAAAAAAAAAAAATCTGAAGAAATGTTCAACATCCTTAGGCATCAGATAAAAGCAAATCAAAACTACTTTGAGATTTTATCTTATACCTGTCAAGAATGGCTAAGATCAACAGCTCATGCTAGCCATTACAGGGAGTAAGATGAACACTCTTCCATTCTAAACTGAATCTAGAAGTTTCTTTTCAGTCAAGTGCTACCTAAGTGTTGTTCAGCTAGATCTTAAGCCAATATTCATTCTTCTGGATTTTTAACAGCCAACCTGGAGGCCAAAGTCAGGAAGATAAGAGGCTAAGGGCACAGCCAGCATTTTGGTCACTTCCTTAAGTCACATGGCTCTTGTGAATAAAGATTCCTTCTCTCATTTCTGTGTGCAAGTCCCACACAATAGCTGATTAAAACCCTCTTTTGACCTCTAAAGGCACCAGGTACACACATATTATACATACATACATGCAGACAAAACAATCATACACATAAAATAACCAATTTCTAGTAAACCATTCACCTTCTTAACAGAAAGGCTGTGGAAACTGAACTATAACTTGTGTATATTTTGTGGAGGAGTATCAACATGGATACCCTCACTGCTTCCAAGGTAGCCACATGGTAGGCAAGACCCTGTCACATTTCTGAAAGTAGATTTGGAGAAGAAAATTAATAGATCCCTAGGCCTCCCCTCAAGACACCAGAGGTAACCACAAGAAACCTCAATTGACTTTGACGGTAAAGATAAGTATTTGGTTACCTACTTGTTCTTAAACATCACACAGCAGGAAGATAGATTCAAAAGGGGAAACAATCAACAACACTACAGAACAAAAAGAACTAAATTCAAGCTTTAGAAAAGTACTAACAGTCAGTCCTTCCAAGGCTCCACATTAACTTCTAAATAAGAACCACTGAAAGGAAACAGGACAAGCACAGCCATCCCAGCTATAGAAGAATGAGAGAATCCTTCAAACTCTAAATAATGTTTTCTTTCCCCAGGCTGAAGTCTCTAATCAGTATAGTCCCATACTATGTGCTTTTAACTCATTGACAGTTACCCAATGCTGATGTTAAAATTATTCTTCAATTATGTCTCCTGAGATCTTTCCAAAACAACAATGAGACTTTGTTTGTTTCCCATATCACTCACTTTGGGGTAAACTCTCTAAGAATTATATTTTGTCTTCATTCTTGGACAGCTCAGGCCTCTGGAAAGGTAGATTGTACATATCAGTTCCTAATGGTATCTGCTGAAAAGTTGTGTCAGGAGACTCACCTTACCTGGAGGGCAATATTACTAGTATTCCTCCTTTAATGTTCATGGCAGTTGGCATTTAGCTTCTGACCTAAGCCCTTGAGAATGCTTTATAGACACGTTTTCTATATTCAGGTCTGTTCTGGGATGACAGACTCAACATTTTAGCCAATTCTTCTCTAGACTCAATGAATTCCAAAACCTATTTTAAAAGAAATAATTTGAAGAAACTGCCTGATTCGTGATAAAAGCCAGAGAAACTTACTGGTTGTTTCCAAAATGGATTAGCACATGTTTTCACAAATTTCCTGGATACAAGTAAACAAGTAATAACTCTAGATCACCCCGGTAATTTAACTTGAACCAGGATGTTTTCCTTAGTTTGATCAGATATGTGGCTTCAATCTCCATTCTGTTTTCATGGCTGGAAGATATGACTTGACATATTTAAACTCTTAGTAAATATCTTTAGTCCAGGTTATAGAGATGGCTTAGTGACTAGGACTGAGCACTGCTCTTGCAGAGGAATCATATTCTGTCCCCAGCACCTATATCCAGTGGCTCACATCCACTTATATCTCAAGAAGAATCTAACACTTCTGGTCTCTGTGGACACCTACACTCACATGTATATCCCCACATTAAAACACAAATACTTGCACATAATTTGGAAGGAAATACATTCATAAGGGTTTTAGTGACAAAACCCATGAAAAAAATTTTTGTATTTCTTTTAATTTTTTATTCTTTTTATTTATATTTCATATGTTTTTCCCTTTCCAGGTCTACCTTTCAGAAACTCTCTATCCCATTCCTCCTCCCCCTGTTTCTATGAGGGTGCTCCCCCTCCCACCAACTCCTGTCCTCCCACTCATCCCTGGCATTCCCCTGCACTGGAGCTTTGAACACCCTCAGGCCCAAGGGCCTCTCCTTCCACTGATGTCCAAAAAGGCCCTCCTCTGCCACATATGGATAGAACTTGAAAATATCATCCTGAGTGAGGTAACTCAGTCACAAAAGAACAAACACAGTATGTACTCACTGATAAGTGGATATTAGCCCTAAAGTTCAGAATACCCAAGATTCAATTCACA
Source organism: Uromys caudimaculatus (assembly GCA_028551405.1). NCBI lineage: Eukaryota > Metazoa > Chordata > Mammalia > Rodentia > Muridae > Uromys > Uromys caudimaculatus. The sequence continues at coordinate 8,125,504 of CM052702.1, forward strand.
GACCATCTGAAGCCTAAGAAGAAGGAAGACCAAAACGTAGGTGCTTCAGTGTTTCTTAGAAGGTTGAACAAAATACTCATAGGAGGAAATATTGAGATAAAGTGTAGAGCAGAGACTCAAGGAAAGGCCATCCAGAGATTGCCCCACCTGGGGATACATTCCATATACAGCCATCAAACCTGGACATTATTGTGGATGTTGGGAAGTATTTGCTGATGAAAGCATAATAAGCTCTCTCCTGAGAGGCTCTGCCAGAGCCTGAGAAATACAGAGGTGGATGCTCGTAGCCAACCATTGGACTGAGTGTGGGGTTCTGGGATAGAGGAGTTGGAGAAGAGACTGAAGGAAGTGAGGGGGTTTGCAGTCCCATGGAGGGAGCAACTGTGTCAACTGGCTAGACCTCCCAGAGCTCCTGGAGACTGGACCACCAAACAAAGAATACACATCGAGGGACCCATGGTGCTGGTTGCATATGTGGCAAAGGAGGGCCTTGTTGGCCATTAGTGGGAGGAGAGGTCCTTAGACCTGAGGGTGTTAGATGCCCCAGTGTAGGGGAATGCTAGGGAGGGAAGAGGGGAGTGGGTGGGTAGGTGGGGGAGCACCCTCATAGAGGCAGGGGGAGGGGGGATGGGATAGGAGGTCTCTAAAGGGGAAAACATTTGAAATGTAAATAAAGTAATAAAAAAAGTTTGTCTAGAAAATGTTCTTTCGAGCAAAGTGCTAGTTCTATACATTAAAAAACATTATAAAGCCTTTCTAAAATGCAATTTGGCATCTTCTTTAACTACTGTTTGTTCTTACCCCCTGAGAATATTTCAATTTAATGTGTAATAAACTGTCTTCTATATATGTGCATATGCACACACATACAATTTTCAGAAAATATATATTCTTACCTGTATATATTTGCTATTAATATCTCCCAAAGGTAGGAAAGCCCTTAAGAATAACTACAATACATGTAGCACACTATAAAATATTTTAACCAATATTTTATTAACCTTTTTATTGTCCCTGAAGTGACAAGAACCAATCATAGCTCATAGATGTTCAATCTGACTCTAAAAGTTATTTTGATTTTTTTATTTTTCACTGTAGTAAAATTAATAACCTTACCCTCTATAATTTTTCTAGCCTGTAGTGAATCTATAAAATAATCAGCTGATTTGTTCATCTAAACCTGTGATTAGGAACCAAAATCTATCAAATACATAAACTTATCTCTATCAACTTATCTGTCCAGAGGACAAGAACCAACAGCTTCCTTCACAGCATTAAGCATGTCATGTTTGTTTCACAAAACAAGCACTAGTTTTTATTCATCCATCAAATATAGTAATTTGAAGATGAAAAATATTCAGTAAACATAAGGAATGGATAGTTCAAAGAAGCAGTTCAATGTACCACTACATATCATGGGCTCTAAATCAAGCAAAAATAGTTTCACATATTAGCCCTGACACTCACTGCCTGTGAACTTGGAAGTGGTGTATCAGCAGATGCTTAGTAACTGATGTTGAATTGTAGAATTTGCCCATATCCATGGTATAAAAGTTCTCATGATGGATAAGTTATTGCCATGATGTCACTAAACAGGGGAGCTGAGAAAATATGAGCACAGTTGTTCTCTTCAGCTAATACTGGGCAGCTGCAATTACCTCTGGATCTTGGAAAAAAACTTAAACATTCTCCAGTCCTTAGTTTCATAAATTATCAAAAAAAAATCCAAAAAATTATAAAATATGCCTAATTAAATTAAATGCTTTATGCAAAATTGTAATCATAGTACCTGGAATGTATGGCACATTAAAAACAAAAGTATGTTTGTCTATTATTGAGCTATATGAAAGCCAAATGTGTCAAAGACATTTTAAAAGTAATTTCTGAGAGAACCGTTGACTATTCCTATATGTTTTTATTAAGTAGAACTCCTTTATGTCTGTGATATTTCTAAATATTAAAGAAGAAATATACCATGAAATTACACAGAGATAATGTGATTGTATTCAACATATCGATATTAACAATGAATTCAACCACAACAGTCCATGGATAAAGGGGATTTATATCTCGGGAAAAAAATCCCACATTTCATTCTAGTTCCTATGTCATCAGAAATATTGCCACTGATGTGCTATAATTACTTCCTTCCCCTTTGTTACTTTTGGACATAGCCTTGAGGCAGCAGCCTTGGAGGTAGCAGCGAGGGCACACACTGCATCAGAGTGGATTGGAGAGGAGGCTGTATGTGTACTGTGACCAAAAGTAGATTTGCAGCGGATTCAAAATATATGAAAAGTGAATATTCTAGTAATGCAAACTTGACTTAGTGCAGACAATGAGGAAAGGAAGTTTGTGTTTGCTATTTACAAAAAAACCAGCACCTTCCCTACCCAGCATGTTGATGGATGTCTGTAATCCCAAGATATAAGCAGCAAGATCAGGAACACCAGCCAGCCTAGGCGATACAGAGAGATCTGTTTCAAAATGGGTGACCAACAGAGCAAATGAGGCAAAAACAGAGAATTAAATATTACATAAAATAAAAATCTTTAAAGTTATTTCTCCAAAAGTGGTCATTTTAAGTCCTTACTATTTACTGGGAATACCATTTTCCCAACTCATACTTGGAGTCCTAACCTCTTCCTTCTGCTGGATCCCCAGACCTTGTTCCATTTCTTGTCCCACATAAAATCCCCATCTCTAAAGTTCAAAGAATAACCTCTGAATAACAAAACTTAAGGATAAGGCTGATTTGAAGGCCACACCTCTAACAAGACAGGTAGTGTAGGAAATCACACAGGAAGTTGGCTTGTACCCTGTCTTTATTACAACTCAACAGATCAGAGTCTACAACCGAGACAGCTTTATTTTACTTACTGACAATACAACTGCAGTGACACAAATCAATATATAAAGAATGGAAACAGGAATGTGAACACCTTAACCATGAGATGAAAGGCTTTGAAGAAGAGAATTTGGCCTCTCCTCAAGGGCCCCAGCATGAATTAAGCTTATAAATGAAAACAAAAACTAAACAGAATACTAATGTGACCCAGTTATATCATTGTGAACATCTATCCAAAGGGCTCTATATCCTCCCTACTGGAACCCATTGAATAAGACCAAGAATATGAAAACAGTCTATCTTTCCAACAGGAATTGATTTCAGACATGAGCAAAAAGTAAATTTAGGAAAATTGTAAAATAAATATGTAGATCTGAAAACTGTTATTTTAAGAATAGTATACCAGATTCAGATTTTTATTTTGTTATTTTGGCAATTCATGCTCACTTTATTTTGATTCACCTACAGCCCTTGGTATATGGTACAAGCTTCTAATGTATATATGTGTATTTATGTGGCAGTTAAGTGTAGATACAGGTCAGGAACCAGAGGGGAACTGAAGACTAAGCCTACATTAGAGAGGAAAAGAGGGTCTGAGGAGAGGGGTGGAGGTTAACACAGCACATGTCACAGCAAAGTGGAAAGGGGACTACTGAGGGTTTCAGGTACAAGTTAGATGGTGGGAAAAAAATACCAAAGGGGAAGATGAATCAAAATAAAGTGTGTATGAACTGCCAAAATAACAAAATAAAAAGAAATGAAATTTTCTCACATAGTTCCTTCTCAAACACTTTAGACAACAAAAAAATAGTATCTGTAAAAAGGGATTTCCTTTGCTTTCCTCAAAGGGGAAAATACTTTCTAAACCATATTATTTATGAAGAATTAAACCATATAACAAATTTCCCAAGCTTTTCCAAAAAGTAAAATAAAATAAAATTCATCAGCTATGGAACAGCAAGATGGGCAGTAGTACAAGCAGTGCCAACACACAGGGCCACAGCAAAGTGCCCTCTCTGGACAGGACAGTATAAGACACACTTCTAGGACACTCTGTGGCATTCTTCCAGGACTCCCTAGACCTCGAAGTCACATGTACATGTTTTTTATGATAGCCTAAAATATTATTTAAAGATGCAAGTTGTTCCCCTTACTTTAGTTATTTTAGTTTTCTGTCGCTAAGAAAGAAAATGCATTGATCATTCGATTAACCACACAGAGACAACCAAGTTTCTCCGGAGCCAAGTAACCATGCTAGCTCTTCTGTCCTTAGCACTTTGAAAGTCAGATCTGAAGATCTGGCATCTGAATATCAATATTTGAACATTCCCCCCTTTCCACACTAGACATAAATCTTCCACGGCCATGCTAAGCAATGAGCTAAGTCTTGGCCTACATTTTTGGCAAAGAGAGGGGACATAAATGAGATACCTCACCCCTACTTTAATTTTGTTTTATGCAGTGAGAGTTGAAAGTGCCTTGTGGGCCAGAAGTGTGTGCGGCTTGGATCACTGCTGAGATATGCATTTCCATACAGAGAGACAAAGGAGTTGGTTTTTACTCCCAAGCCTTTTGCTACTTAAATAAAGTTATTGGCTGCCTAATGAATGTTAGCTGCAGTGCTCCCTGTGGTCAGCGGGGCTGTTGTTTAATGAATTGCTTAATGTGCTTGATTACTGTTACAATGTTGAATGAAGAAAAGGCAAGAGAGAGTTGAAAGATTCACTGGAGGATATGATGAAAATGAATTGGATCAATAGGAACTTTTTGCTCGTCTCTGAGCAGCACATTATGGGCTGTATTGTTAGAGTTGGAGGATAATGCAATTTTGTGGCCTGTTGTCTTTTTATAATTCACATATATAAATCTCCTTCGACAGTGAGTTTTAGGGCTAGCCTTCCTGGAGTTATAAATGATCCCCAGACTCTAGCCCTGGTTACTTACATGGACAGATAAATTAATTAGGAAAACTTTTATGCCAATTACTTTATGCCCTTGGCTTTCATATGTTTCTGAAGAGCAGCAGCTAATTAAAGATATGATTCATAATTACTAGTCGATCAAGTAGTTGAGTAATGGAATCAGGAACTCTTCCAAAGAAAATTATCCATCACATCCTTACTAATTGTTACATAATACATAAGGATGTGGAATTCAAATACAGAATCACTCACTTTGAAAGGTTTTATTCTATACTTTAAAAAATGTATAATTATAAGCATGATATAAATTCTTGCAATACTGAAGCATATAATTAAAACTTTTATCCTTTCTTTTTAAGTAAATAGTTCTACAAATCTCAAATAATCTCAAGGCTTAAAAATGATCTTCAGGGTTAGGTGTACCTAACCCTCAAGAGACTGGAGGCCCCAGGGAGTTCAGAGGTCTGGTGGGGTGGGGTGTGGGGATGGGAACATCCTCATGGAAACAAGGGGGTGGGGAGGAGGTATGGGATGTGGAACAGTCGGAGGGTGGACGAGGGAGGGAGGGAGGGAGGAATAAAATCTGGAGTGTACAAAAATGAATTAATTAAAAAAGCAAACAAAAATTATCTTAAGGATTTTTTTTGCCTTTTTGTTTGTCTCTCTCACATCACAGAGCCAAATACATTGTCCCTCTTCTAGTCCCACCTTTTAGCTCCACTTACATAAGATTGCTGAAACCCAGTGTCCTGGAGTGGGAAGGAGGGAGTACTAAGAAGCACTCACTGACATGCATTGGATCAGGGAAGTTCCCAGGCTCAGAAAAGCCCTGAATGTTAATACTTGAGGACGACTGAAAGCCCCAGAACAGGCAGTTGTATACATCCCAGTTGTATCCTAGCTTAGGGTAATTATGGGCCTTTGTGTAAGGTAGCACAAGTCCGGAGGGGTAAAAATAATCTCATACAGAGAAAATGTTTGTGAGGCAGGAAGTCCCAGCCATAAGCTGTGACATGCCACCTGAGGGCTATCTCAGAAAACCTTCCTTTCCCTTCTCTCCTCCATAGCATGGCTCTGCTTTTCGCTGTCTTCTTTTCTAATGTCGTACTTCAGTCATAGAGATGACAGGGTGGGCAATAGAAGACTAGACCCAGAGTTACCATCTGTTGCAGGTCATTTCTATAATCCAAGTGTTCAGTCTTGCTGAACACCCAGACTCAGTTCCCTGTCTTCCCAAAGAGTATACCTAGACACACTGATTCAATAACTAAAGAATAAAAAAAAATTCTATTATCTTCATCTGCTTAAGAAGCATTCAATGCTAAGCATGTTCAATGCCAGACACTGTGCATGATCCTGGAGAGAGAGACAAGAGTTTAATCACTATTCCAGAGAAGCAGAATGAGACGCACTCCAGTGAGGAGTTGGCAGGATTTGAATGAATAGCAGGAGGAGGCAGCATTCTAACCTGAAGTGACTTCTACAAAACTCTGCTGGTGAAATAGGCTGAACTAAATCTGAGGATATTCTGATTATTGAAAGCATCTTGAAAACAGATGGCTTTATTTTAGTTTGCATGTTGTTGAAAAGCAGGTCATTTCATCTCTAAGAGTTCAGTTGTTCTGAGGACTAGGCTCACACTAAGGAAGGGTCTTGGATGGTGTCAGTCTGGAGAGAAGAAAGCAAGTTGCTCAACAGCAAAAGACAAAGGTTCTTGCTAGAATGTCTGAAGAGTTGTAAGTTAGAAAAGTCAGACAGCCTGAACTACTTTAAGCCTCATACAACCAAAAGCTACTTTTGATGCCATCGGAAGCACATGATAGGCCCTGAAGATGACTATCACACTGAAGTTGGACTATCTCAAAGAATGAAGATGATGGCAGAAGTGTGAACACATCTGTATGTGGGGATGTGCATGCATTCTTTCTCAAAGAGGCATGTACACAGTCCATTTTCAGCCTTCATTAGAACACTCACGTTTCCCTTCCAATTGGTCCTTGCTCAGCAAGTAGGTAAGGGTTCTTCAGGAGCAGAAGGCATGGGCCTCAGGCTCATTCAACTAAAATCTCCATGAAAAAGATGAACCACTTGGCCAGGAAATACCTTGTGTCCCAAGGGATACTGCTTGTACAGAAGTGTCTCTATTTTCATGACAGAGATTTGACCACATTGTCTTTGATTCATTTTCTAATCATCAAGCCTCAGTCATAAGAGCAGCAAACAGAAAGTGGAGGTTAGAAAAATATATGCATGAATGTATATCACTGCTTGTTAGGCTTTTCCAATAGCAGACACATGGGATATCTGGAATGACCAAATGAGTGGGACTTTTAGTTTTGGGTGTTTTGATTTGCATTGGGTTTGTTTTCTGAATATGAGACCAACTCATTCATTAGGTGACACCTTCAAAGGCTATTCTGTTCCCAATGAGAAGGCCCAAGGCGTCATAGTCAACAATGCCATTGATGGAGTATAAAGTGGGTGCCCTCAGCTGCTGTACAACTTCTCAGTAGTCATCAAAGAAAATGGGATTCCATAGCAATGGAAGCATCAACAGTAAACCCAAGACACAAGGGTTCCCACATTCTGGCTAAAGTCTTTGGAAAAAACTTAAAATGAGTCAATTAAAAATTGCTGCCCAGCTCCTCTACAAACTAAACAATTGAGCTGAAAGAGAGGAACATTGAATTAACACTCTTCACTTCTCCCTCCACACCTCTAGTTGGTAAAAGCAGATGTCCTGCCAACTAACAGACTGAATTCATGATTCCTGCACTCTCCTTTATGTAAATAAGAAAAGTTCTTACCAGATTGTGATCTCACAGGAACAAATCCCAGATCTCCAGAGCTCACACAGAATGATGTGGTGAAACCTGAGTGAGAAGGCTCAATCTGCCAGCACTCCAGCCTAGGTCTCTTCTGCTCCGGACCATGAACAAAATTTCATATGGATGAGTGCTATAAAACAGTAGGAAGAAAGCAAGCCATAGTGTGGGCATCTATATAAACCAGGTCTCTCTTCTCACCTTTTCCAGAGAGTCACCCATCATGTGACTTTGAAGTTGCTGACCTCCAACTGAACTAGATGCTGAAACAAACAAAAGTGGAACACTTGTGCTTGTTAAGTCTCTATGAACAATAAAATGACTACAACAGCGAATGAGTATTCAAATATATTCAAGAAAAATTAATGTTACATTTAGGATTGATAAAATCCTGTTTATACATTTATTTTTACAGTTAACGTCCCATGTTGATGAGTACTGAAAACTCACAAAGTATTTGTAAGGCTACTTGCAGTGACCACTCTCAGGAGTAACAATAATCTGACTCTGTGCCAGCAAGGTAAATCACAGAGGAAGTCATCTTAACAGTGTAAGAACTGGCGTTATTAACTGTCAATCTGTGTAGCCTATGCATGGAGGATCTGACTGCAGAGCAGAACAGCAGAAGGTAGTGCCTTTTCCTTACTCTGTGCTCCTCTTGCCTGGGCTCTAAAGATAGTTCACCCTTTCTTTTGTCAGACGCTCAGATGCAAGTGTTTCCAGTATTCATTGGGATGACTGCTTCACACTCTCTTCTCTAAATAGCGCTCTGACTCAGAAAGCCTTGTATACATAGCTATTTTGAGTCAGACTCTCACAGTGTGGAAACTCCTTGGGATTACATCAGGCTCTGTGGAGGAAGAACTCACTTCCAGGCCTGCAGAACAGCATCAAATACCTACTTTTATACAATGAATAAATGAGCGATAAGAGCCGAATGCATACTCTTCTCCAAAATTTTACTCTCAACCTAACAGCCATAATGGTATTATGATGCAAGGTCATAGGTTGTTCCTCTGTAAATTTTTTCCTGTGCATGGATGTTGCTTGGAACATTGTCAGCATTCCACCCAAAGGCTGCGAGAGACCATTCTTGTTATTCAGTTTCATTTTTATCCCTCTCTCCCTCTGTCCTCTCCTTCCTTCCCTTCCTCTGGTCATGCTTGCCTCCTTCTGGTTGCTCAAGTGCCTACACATAGAACTCTGTGCAAAGATCTTTGCAATGGCCAAACCTCGCCTTCGAATGTCCTTCTTGCATGTATATATTGCTGGCTTCCTCACATAATATCAAGTCTTGGTTCAAAGAGCTTTTTAATGAAGCTTACTCTCACTGAAATTGCTGCTCATGCTCAATCATCCTTGTTCAATTCTTTCTATTTTCCCCCAGAAATTTCATTTTCAAAAATACTAATATGATTATTTACCCTTTATAACCCTTGCCTCTACTTTTACTTTCTTGTGGAAAATATCCTTTGATTTGGATTTATATTTTTATTGATGTAACCCAAGGATTTAAATCGATCCTTAGCACTTAATGCTTTCTCAGTATATACTCAGTGAACATACACACACAAAGATTCTCTTTTAAAAGGGAGGTGGCTGTCTCAAGGATCTCCCTGAGATATGGAAATAGACATAGGGTAGATGGGGATAAGAACAAAAGAGTCAAGTTGAGGAGGGGATACGAATGGAAGCAAAGAGTTCTGGGAGACGTAATTGAAATTGAGGAACATCGGGGTCAGGTAGAAACCTAATGCAATGGGGATTCCTTGGAATCTGTGAGGGTGTCTCAAGTGAAGACTCCTAGAAATGGGGGATATGAAGCCTGAACCAGAGATCTATTGTAACAGAAAACCTCCCAGTGGAGGGCGTAGGATACCAGCTCAGCCAAAAAACCTTTCAACTTACAATTTAGCCTGCTGCAGGATGTGCTGCTGTAAAGGTGACACAGAACTTGTGGGGATTGCCAACCGATGACTGGTCCAACTTGAGACCCATGCCATGAAACTGAGCCCTGGATGGGCTTAACCTGACACTTCCTGCATGGACATAAAACAGAGGCTGAATAGCCCAGAGACTTAGGATTGACTCAAACACAACCAGCAAAGCAAGCAAAGAAGCAAACAAAGTCAATGAAATGATTCCTAATGAGATTTTGCTATACTGGTAAACAAGAGCCTAACATAGTTATCCTCAGAAAGGCTTCATCCAGCAAATAATGGGAGTGGATACAGAGACCCACAGCTAAATATTAGGCAAAGCTTGGGAATCCAAAAGAAGAGGGAGAGGAAGAACTGTAGGAGCCAGAAGAGTCAACGACATTACAAGAACACAACCCAGAGAATCAATCAACCTGGACTCACAGGGGCTTATGGAGACTGAAGTAACAATCAGAAAGCCTGCATGGATCTGACTTAGGAATTCTGCATGTATGTTGTAGTTGTGTAGTTTAGTATTCTTGTGGGACTCCTACCCATGGGAGCAGGGGCTGTCTCTGGTTGTTTTTCCTGCATTTGGGACTCTTACTCCTACTGTGTCACCTCATCCAGTTACATATGAGGTATGTGCCTAGTTTTATTGTAATTGGTTAGGCCATGTTTGGTTGACATCTCTGAAAGGCATGATTTTTTAAAATTTTTTATTGGTTAATTTATTTACAATTATTTATTTTTTACAATTCGAATGTTATCCCACTTCCCGGTTTCCTCTCCAAAAACCCCCTATCCAATCCCCTCCCCCTGCTTCCATGAGGGTGCTTCCCCCACCCACCCACCCACCCACTATTGCCTAACTGCCCTAGCATTCCCCTACAGTGGGGCATCAAGCCTTCATAGGATCAAGGACCTTCCCTCCGCTGATACCAGATAAAGCTCCTCTGCTACATTTGTAGCTGGAGCCATGGGTCCCTCCACATGTATTCGTTGATTAGTGGTTTGGTCCCTGGGAGTTTTAGGAGTCTGGTTAATTGATATTGTTGTTCTTTCTATGAGGTTGCAAACCCCTTCAGCTCCTTCAGTCCTTCCCCTAACTTCTCTATTGGGATCCTCATGCTCATTCTCATGGTTGGCTGCAAGCATCCACATCTGTATTAGTCAGTCTCTGGCCTGTCTCTCAGGGGACAGCTATACCAGGTTTCTGTCATCAAGTGCTTCTTAGCATCAGCAATAGTTTCTGGGTTTAGTGCTTGCATTTGGTTGATATCTCTGAAAGGCCTGCTCTCTTATGAAGAGAAAAAGATAAGGAGTGGATCTGGAGGGGAAGTAAGATGACAGGGTGAGTTACTGGGAGTAGCAGCAGGAGGAGAAACTGAAGTCAGGATGTAATATATGAGAGAAAAATTAACTAACTAATTAATATGGCTTGGAGGCTAGAGATATGGCTCAGAGGTTAAAGAGCTTGTACTATTCATTCAGATGGTCTAAGTTTGCTTTTCAACAGCAGTGTCACGTGATCAACAAACACCAGTAACTCCAGATCCATTGTATTCAACACCTTCTTTTGACTTCTGCCAGTACCTGCATGCAAGGAAACATATCCCCTCATATATGGTGTGTGTTGTGTGTGTGTGTGTTGTGTGTGTGTGTGTGTGTGTGTGTGTGTGTGTGTGCGTGCGCATGCGCGCGCACGCACGCAAAACAAATACTTAAATCTAATGATTTGCTTAGCAACAAAGAATTTGAAAGGATCATAAGTAATCAGAAGTCCAGGCATATCTGTATCACAAAAATCTGGTTTCTTTGGGGAATATTAATTTTTAGAGTAATTACTTAACATTAATATCTTGATTAATAATAACATTAGCACACAGTAATTGTTCTGCTATCATTTCATTAAAGATTACACATCTCTCAACTGATAGCTTCTAAAAGAGGAATAAGAAAGTAAGATTAAAAGGTACATTACAAATTTAAAGCATACTTAAAGCTAGAATTTTCTTTCCAAGTATATTATTTAAGTGGTCATTTTATTTAGCTTTTTTGTAAGCTAAAATTACATTACTGTGGAAGGAATACAGTGACAATTTGTCCTCAAAAACCTCTTATAAATGTTTATATGCATCTGCTAATTATTTTTTGGAGGCTCAAGTAGTCTATGAGGTTGAATAATAAATAAGAACAGAATAATTAGAGTGGATGTCAGCAACTTAGAGTGGTAAACAGCCTCGGATATCAATTAGCAGAGCTCTATGCCATCTAAAAGAAGGGCCCCAGAGTTTGGCAAACAAAGAGCTTGAGTATTTGTTAAAAGCAAAACTAGCAGAATATGGTCAAATTGACCAACACATGACCAAATTGAGATAACTTTCCATTCACAATACAGTAAAGAGAGTACATCTCTACTGTAGACCTTGGGAAAACTTGCTGAATATAGAGCTTGGGTCAGTCAAACAATTGTGTTTTAGAAAGTCAACCTTGGGGATTGCAACCCTATAGGAAGAGCAACAAAATCAAGGAAGCAGACCTCCCCACAAGAGCTCCCAGGGACTAAATCACCAACCAAAGTGTACAAATGAAAGGGCCCATGGCTCCAGCTACATAAGTAGCTGAGGATGGTCTTATCTGGCATCAATGGGAGGGGAGGCCCTTGGTTCTGTGGAGGCTTGATACCCCAGTGTAAGGGGACCCTAGACCAGTGAGGCAGGAGTGAGGGGGTGGGGGCAGCACCCTCATAGAGGCAAAGGGGATGGGGGATGGGATGGGGGTTTGTGGAGGGGAAACCTGGAAGGGGAACAACATTTAAAATGTAAATAAATAAAATATCCAATAAAAGATAAAAGTAAATAAAAATGAAAATAAAAGAAAGAAAGCCAACCTTGATATAGAATTGCAGAGCGTTTCCATGCAACTCCCTCATACCATCTCCAACCCTGTCCCCACTGGGAAGAACAGGGGCTTAAACTTGCAAAGCCATGCAGAAGTCAGAATTGGACTTAACCAAAGTGTACTGCTTATCTTGGGTTACAAGCAGAACAGTCAAATTGGAGCCAGGGGATTTGAAAGGCAAAGGGAGGAAAGTGCAAATCCCACTAGCTCAGGTCTTTCTCTCGAACTTATAGATCAAATGAAGCATCTCTCCTTGCCTGCTTAGAAAACTGCAAAAAAACAAAGCATAGGAGTCTTCTCCTTAGATACCTAGAATTGTTAACAACAACAAAAGGTTGCTTTGCCTAGCATTTGAGAGATACAGCAACAAAGAACTCCAACTGTAGCATGTAGACTCATTTTCTTGTCTCTTTCAAAGCAGAGGACACTAGTCTGGCTGTTGAATTTGACTTAAAATAACTAAATCCAAATAAGATGCTTTCCACCACCTTGCTGATACAGGCATGCAACACTGTCCTCCTCCAGATTTTGAGGAACATATGTTTACATCTCATGTCTACTAACAACCCAATGCTCCTGAGCCATCTTTCTGCCTCTCTTTGCCTGCCTCAACAAGCCGTACATTCTGTGAGTTTCAGATGAAATATCTCATTTGTTGTCATTGTACGAGATCGTTTAATATTCTGTGGGCACATGCCATATGTTTTGAAGGAAGATGATAAGTCCTGTTTTGTCACTTTTTCTTGGCAAAATGTAAAAGGAAGGGAAAACAGAGACATTTTCCATACATGAAGCTTTAAGAAAATATTGGGGAAAATATTGCAAACCGAATTATAATGTGCTAAGTGTAACTTTTATTGGTGAAGGAGGAAGTTCACAGTTATCTTCTACTGCTTTACAATAGATAGCGCTGTGCGCAGAACCTTGGCAAGCATAGGCTCTGTCATACAATAATAAATCAAAGTTCCGCTCACCATGTGAATGACAAACTTTTTTTGCCCATGTATGATAAGTTCAGTATTCAGTTATTTTCTTAAATAAAACGAAATGACATAGAATGAATTGTGACAACATGACTCATAGGTAAGTGAGATTAAGGAACTAAATGCTTTAAAATAGTAGAGTTAATATTCAGGGGAATAATAAAGAACAAAACTAAGTAATATAAAATCATAGCACCATAGTGATAGGAAATCAGTGGGAAATACTAAGTTGCTTCCTACAGCAGATTATTCACATTATGTCAAAAAGTACATGTATACACACTTTAAATTTTAAATATCTGTCATATATATACATATATACATATATATATATGTATATATATATACATATACACATATATATATGTATATATATATACATATACACATATATATATATATATATATATACATATATATATGTATATATATATACATATATATACATATATATATATATATATATATACACACACACACACACAAGCAAAACCCTAATGTGTGGTTGTAATCAGATCAGTGTACAATAGAGACATTTTGAAATAGTATACTATAAGTGTTCCACCTGTCTAAGCAATGCTTCAACTATATAGACCCACACTAGGATAGCAAGCGCAAGTATTAGCATTTCAAGGAAAGCACAGGCCTGCCCTTAGAGGCACAAGGCCATCCTGAGTCAGGCATTTAACAATTTATAATATATTATATATATTATATATATATAATATATTCAGTGGGCTACAAATTATATTCTTCAAACAATTATAACATAAATAGAATAAAGGAAAGAAAGGATTTGACTCTGGAAGAAGCCTTCATCTTCAGAAACTGTTACAAAGACCAACGATGCCCAACCCCAGAATATCTTAACATCTTGTGCTTGGTACTGTCATGGTTTTCACCACAAAGTGGAACCCTGCTTGACATCATGGACATAAAATATTTCCCCCACTTTTGTAGTTTTGAAATGGATCCAACTAAACTTCCATCTCTTTATGAAGTTGGCCTTAACTCATAAGAGAACATTCCTTAATTAAGAATATGTATCCATAGAGAAGAGTTGGGGATGAAAGAAGGTTCTGTGTATCTTGTCGACTGAGCCCACTAGTTGCCCTGAAAGCACACACCTTCCTCTCTGGGAAGTTTACATGACAGACTTTCAAGGGAGATGTGCTTACTCTGTTAAATTGATCAACTAGAAGCCTTGGCCCTGTAGCTCCTTGAGATAAATTCCATCTCTCTGAAAATATATCTAGACAAAATTATGAAAGCAAGGAGAAAAAAAAGAGAAAGAAAATTTACTTCATCAATACAAAATATAATCATTTCCTTTAAATTTTCCAAAAATTAATCTGACATCAACAAATACAAAAGAATCCTTGATATTACCATTTTATTCATAACAATTTAAGAACAGTACTTGGAAAAGAAACCTAGCTAAACACATTGTTGCCTACTACACATGTTCAAATGGCTACCCACAAACCAAAATACACACACACACACACACACACACACACACACACACACACACACACACACACACACACACACATATTCCCAGCCTGCGATGAGGAAGCCATGGGAAGAAAGTCAGTGAAGAGCACCCTCTCTGCTCTTTGCATCAAGAGGTTCCTGCCTTCTTTGAATTCTGGTCCCAGCTTTCTTCAAAGAACGAATATGTAGATTTGGAAGCCAAAAAACACTTTCTTCCCCAGGGTGTGCTGGCCATGGTGTTTCATTACAGCAATAGTAACCCTAACTAACAGGTAACTTCATGGATTTGTGACCTGATCCACAGAAGTGAATTCCTGATATTATGGCCCTGCTCAAAAGCCATGGCTGAGAATGTCCTAGGCCCTTATTGATTTAATTTTTAAATTAGTAATAATTCTATCAGAAAAAGAGACTTAAACATATTGGTTAACAGACATACTGGGAAATATAAACTAAATAACAGAATAAAACAATAAGTCCCTCACAAAACAAAACAAAAACAAAAAACCACCAAAGTCTAATAAAACAAAAGCACACAAAAAAAGTAAAGTCTATCATATATTGGCTAACTACTCTGAGCATGGGGCATGACCTGGAGTGGATTGGTTGACATAATGGAGGAACAGATTTTTCCTTTTCCAGCTGGGATAAACGACAGTTCAGTAGTTAACCCTTACTGTAAAAACTAGCTTTGCAATCATTCATTCATTTCTTAAAATAGAACACTGTTCTTAAAAAAGTAGCAATAAAATTACTTATAGATCAATGCCTTGCTCAGCCATCATCCTGAAGCATATTGAAAAAAATACAGAGACAGAAACCCACAACTAGACATTACACAGAGAATGAAAGACCTTGGAATACTCAGCCCTTAATGGGATATCTGCATCAAATTTCTCCCTTTTATACTCAGGGAACCCCTGAAAGATGATGCAAAAAGAATATAAGACCCCGAAACAATGGAGGACACCAAGAAAATAAGGCCTACTAAGTCAACGTGAGCAAAGCTCATATGAACTCACAGAGAAAGAAGCAGTACGCACAGGACCTGCATGGGTCTGAACCAGGTCCTTGGTGCTTATATTATAACTTCCAGTTTTGTGTTTTTATGGGATTTCTGTGTGTGCAAACGAGTAGGTCTATCTTTTGGCCTTTTCTTGGGCTTTTTTCCTTCTGTTGATTTGTCTTGTCCAACTGTGATGTGTTCATTTTTGTTTTTCTTATATTTTATTTTATTATTTTAAAATGTGTACCTTTTATTATTGAGCATTCAGTCCTCTCCAGGAAAATTGGGCTGCGGAGGCATGATTCACAGGTCACATAGAAAAGATGACTTGTAGATAAGGTAGAAAGTATTTATCTGGAAAACAAACTATTTTGGAATAATACTAGAATATTCAGGAAAATCAGTTCTAAGATGTAATTACAGAACGCATCTACTCGTACACATTAAAACTTAGGGTGGAAGTATCTTAGGTGACTGGCTGTTCCCAGTACAAATCCCTTCTTCTCTATATCTTCTCAGTGACCCACTACAAAACATGCTGGATGCTCACAGAACACAGATTTGTTTCAGGCATTGGTAACCTTGTTGCCTAGCCTACTAGAAACCCCAAGTTAAATTATACAGTTCAATCTGAGTTCAATCCATTTTCAACTAAGGTATTTTACTCTAGTTTTCCGTTTGGCCTTTCATTGTTTCTTTCTTCTTTGGGACATTTATAAGCTGCAGGAACGTTGTTAATACAATACCAAGAACATGAAGAAGAAGAAAGGACAAAGAAGTGGAGGAGGGGCATTTTCCTGTGAGCCATTTCCAGTTTTTCAGTGTGATTCCCCACTACCTCTGAAGACTTTAGCGTAATTCAAAGGCATTCCCCTGAATAACCTCAATAAAGCCATCAAAACCAGGAAGTTATGTTGATACATTAGCATCATAAAATCCACACACTTCCCTCAAGTTTCACTACTTTGTCCTATAATGTCATTAGTGACAGAAAGATACCCCAAATCAGTGTTACCTGGGGTGTTATCTCTCTTGTCTCCTACATCCTCAGATGCTCAGTTTTGTCTTGTATTGTGTGACCTTGGCACTGAACAATATGTTTCTTTATGATTAAATTCAGGATTTTATATATTTATTTGAAAGGTATTACGGTCAGTATGTTATTTCTTTCTTTTGCTTATTACCTCATACTTGACTTTAAGCTGCTTCATTATTTATAATGCTATTTTTATCATTTAAGACCTGGTTAATCAGGCTTCTCCATTGTAAAGCTCTTTCTTTTCTCCTAAATAATTAGTAGTTGTTTAGGAGGAGACACTGGCAGACCACGTGAATAATCCATTCCTTTGCCAAACTTTTATACACTGTTGTTTAGCACCCATTGCTGTTTACCAAATGGTAATTTTCTTAATCATTCTTCCTACACAGATAGGGAGGGAAACTGTTCTCTTTTCACAGCTGACTTGTATATGTTTCTGGATGGCTTGTCATTTTGAGAATCAGATTATCCCAGGTTTGGAACAAACTCTGCAAGCTGGCTTACAATCTGTTGTGTTTTGATCTATAGTATCCACCATATTCTTTGAGCACTCTTGGTTTCTGGAACAAGAACGTCAAAGGTTATCATTTGCTTGTACTTCATATGGAGATCTGGTTCCCTCTAGAAAAGAATTCTCTTGAAGAAACTAAAGACCTAGGGTTGTAGACAGCTCAGCAGTAGGTTGAGTGTACTTATTGCTTTTTCAGAGGCTTGGTTTTGCTTCCCAGCACTCACAAATGTCTGTCAGTGCAATTTGATTGCATGTGATGCCCTCTTCTGGTCATTTCGAGTACCAGGGACACATAATACACAGACATACACGCAGGCACTTGTGCAATATTCATACACACGCATGCAGGCAAATACTTATAAAATGAAATAAATAAGTCTAAGCAAGAAAAATGGGATCAAAGATTTGTAAACTACATGAGTTATTGAGGTGTCATTCCTGCTATACCTTGATATGTAAGTCCAACCCCATCAGAGAGTGGATTGGTTATTTTTCTTATATCTGTGACTAAATACATGACAAAAGCAACTTGAAGAAGGTGGAGTCATGGGGTTTGAGCACTGCACAGCATGGTGGGGAGGTCACAGCAGGGACAAGGCTGCTGGTCTTGCTGTCTGCAATAAGGAAGATGAGCAAGGAGTACCACCGTGCCCCTCTCTTCTTCCCTTTTACACAGAGACCTGCTCTCATGTGATCATGCCCTTCACGTTGAGGGTGGCTCCTCACTCCTGTTCAGTTTCTTTAAAATCGCCCTTACAGACATAAATGAAGTTTTATTTCTTAGAGATTCTAAATCCGGGCAAGTTGTTAATGAAGATTAGCCATCAAATGATTTGTTCCAGCTCTCCTCTAAGAATATATGAAACTGTCTTCTTCAGTAACTAGAAACTTTTGTTCTGTTATTGACATTCTATTAGATTATACTGCATATTCTCTTTATTATGCTTGTCATTCATTCTTCTCTTCACCCTGTGCCACTACCATCAACCACTCACAGGGACTTCCTTTGTGAATGCGTGTAGATGCTAGCAAGGTCCTACAGGATGCTTCCACTGTCCTCTCCACCTCCCACTCATCGGTGCTCATCTTGATCAACCCTGGTTAATAGCTCTGGTGTCAAATTCTTCAGGAATAAATGTAGGAAACCAGAAAGCTAGGAAAGAAAATTCTCCTTGACAGTTTCTTCGAATTATATCTTGAGGCTGTGTTCTCATTTTTAACAATGGCATTAGATATATGAATCACTCATAATCTCCTTTGTAAACCCATTCAAAGAACATAAACACTATAAAAGGATGCAAACAAAATTTCAGTTGGAAGAATTCAAGAATCCTTTGGATCAGTATGAAAGTAGAGTCTTCATCAAATCTGCATGTTGAGACTTCTCCGAATATAAAAGTGCTTTTAGACATATGCTCTCCTCCACTAAAACCAAGGCAGATAAAAGGAGTGGCTCCAGGAACATTAGTGCCACTTTGATTCCACATCTCTTCCTACTCACGTTTCAGTTTGTACTACTTGTGTGATCTTGAGAATTTACCTAACATTTCTGAGCTGATTTCATTATCCATGAAAGGCAAAACCTATCTTCCTTGTCAGCATCACAGGAAGGTCTTCTTGATTTTCATGAAAAATATACTATTTTGAATTTCTCAATAATAGTATATTCTCTGTCTAAGATCAGGAGAAAATAGATCATAACCAATCCATGATGGGGAGCCCTCTTGTGAGGCTCTCTTTGGATTTAGTGTTAAAGAAGGAAACAATTTCTGCAGCTCCATAGCATGCTGCCACAGCTGGAGAGAGCCTACCTGTGGGATCAAAAGGGAAAGCATGCAGGCTTTGAGTGGGCATGAAGCTGGCAGCTGATGAGTTCCAGGAAGAGAAAGAAAGCCAGACTCAGGAAGCAGCTGTGTCACCTAAGGCCTGGATCGAGGCAACCAGAATTGTCTACCAGATAAACACCATGAAAGTTTGGAGTCAGCAGTCTGAGCCTGCTTTTTTAATCCACAGTTTAGTTCATATTTTCAAAAATGTACAAGTCTGTTTACTGACATTATTTATGATGGCAAAAAAGAAAAATCATGAAATTAGAAAAAACTGGATACCCAGGAATAAGATAATGGTGCATTTTTTAAAAGCACAGACTAAAAAAAAAAAAAAAAAAAAAAAAAACCAAACAAACAAAACGACTACACAAATAAGCAAGTATAAGAATTCATTTATTTTCCATTAACCTATTAAACATATTTGCAAAACATTAAAAGCTCACTAAGGTTTTTCTTTATTTTGATTTTGGGGTTTTTGTTTTAAGATGCAGATATTTTTAATAATTAACACTGTGTTAACATGTATAAATTTTGTCATTATTTAAAAATATACAATTTAGTAACATCTCTCGCTGAATAAAATGAAAGAAAGCTTTGAATTTTAGTCGTAAAAACAATGGGATGAACACAGACTATTAATTGCATTGAAAGATTTCTGAAGTGTTAGAAAGAAAAAAACCCAGCTCTCCTGCCAGGCAGATTTTTCTGTAACTGATGCTGTGCTTGAAGAAAATGAAGCCTACTTTGAATCCAAAGGAAAAGGTCGAGGTTGGATTTTCACCAGTGATGTAAGCCAGAGGGATATACTGGCTTGCCTGCCATTGAGTAGAGGAGCTCGACTTTAATCTCACTGAAAGAAAAGATGTTATCTAATAAGGAAGGGTGTGCCTGTTCATCAGAATAGGTTACGTCCACCCATGACCTGTAGTTGGTTATTCTGTAGTTCACTTTCACTGTTGCTGTGAGGATCAAAGGAAGACATAATACAAAAATGATTTACTAACTCAAGAAATATGAGAAATACATCATTTGTGGTTAAGAATTAGTTTTACCCAAATATTCCGAGACCTGACATGAATACTTGAGGTTCCCAATGTACTACATCTAACCTACGGAATAAATATATTGCAGATAAACTTGAGCACAGAGAGAATCATCCAGCTCGCTGACTAGCTGCGTGGTATGTGAGACCCTGCAGGCAAGAAAGAAATGATTGTCTGATCTGAGGATACACAATAATATTCATAGCTATTCAACAGTATATACGGCACGTCCTCGGAGGAACATAATCGGGCAGTGTTAAATTCAGAGCACAAACTTACAGGGAATAAGAAATTTCAGTAGAAAATAAATGATAACCACACCGGGGCATCTTTGACCATAACTTTGGAAGATGGAGGGTTAAAGTGCCTTCGTATGTCACTTGTACCCATATATTGTGACTGCCTAATTCATGGTTTTGAGAACCGCAACTCGCAAACTTTCTAGCATCTGGGGATATTCTCTGTCATTAATTTGGGTGTAGAGGTCCCTTTGCAATAAGTATAGGGGAAGAATAATGGCAGGGTATAGCCTTTACTCAGTAGACAATAGCAGCCTGTATGAGTAGGAGACAATTAATAGCAGCATTACTTTCTGCTCCTAAATTCTCAGGTCTAAGCATAGAAATACATGTTCACTAGAGAGTCGTCAAAAACAGTAAAAACAGTAAAAGCCCCTGTCTCAAAAAAAAAAAAAAAAAAAAAAAAAAAGAGTAAAAGTGAGATTCCAAAAGTTCATTCCTAACTAAAGCCCCTTTGCCATGGACCAAAATTTCTCCCTAAATGAACATATGGATATCCAGATTCCTCAAAGAGAGTAGAGTAACACTTTTCTTCCCATGCTCAAAAATCAACGACTTAATGTGATTCTGAACCTCTTTGATTTCTCTCTTCAAGAAACTCTCACACTGCAGAGTACCTATAGGTTTAGTAATTGAAAAGTATTATCCACTATATAAACAAACTCAAAGAAAAAAACCACATGGTCATCTCCTTAGATGCTGAAAAAGCATTTGACAAAATTCAGCATCCCTTCATGATAAAAGTCTTGGAAAGATCAGGAATTCAAGGCCCATACCTGAACATAGTAAAAGCAATATACAGCAAGCCAGCAGCCAACATCAAGCTAAATGGAGAGAAACTTG
>CM052702.1:8147471-8176576 GCA_028551405.1 Uromys caudimaculatus
AATTACCATAGATGGTGAAACCAAAATACTCTATGACAAAACCAAATTTACACACTATGTTTCCACAAACCCAGCCCTACAAAGGATAATAGATGGAAAACGACAACTCAAGGAGGGAAACTACACCCTAGAAAAAGCAAGAAAGTAATCTTTCAACAAACTCAAAAGAAGATAGCCACATAAAAGTAAAAATAACATCAAAAATAACAGGAACCAACAATCACTATTCCTTAATATCTCTTAACATCAATGGACTCAATTCCCCAATAAAAAGACATAGACTGACAGACTGGATCCATAAAGAGAACCCAGCATTTTGCTGCATTCAAGAAACACATCTCCATGATAAAGACAAACACTACCTCAGAGTAAAGGGCTGGAAAACAAGTTTCCAGGCAAATGGTCCCAAGAAACAGGCTGGAGTAGGCATTCTAATATTGGATGAAATTGACTTTCACCCAAAAGTCATCAAAAAAGATAAGGAAGGACACTTCATACTCATCAAAGGAAAAATCTAACAAGAAGAACTCTCAATTCTGAACATCTATGCTCCGAATGCAAGGGCATCCACATTCATAAAAGAAACTTTATTAAAGCTCAAAGCTCAGATTGTACTTGACACAATAATAGTAGGAGATTTTAACACCCCATTATCATCAATGGATAGACCTTGGAAACACAAACTAAACAGAGACACAGTGAAACTAACAGATGTTATGAACCAAATGGATTTAACAGATATCTATAGAACATTTCATCCTAAATCAAAAGAAAATACCTTTTCTTAGCACCTCATGGTACCTTCTCCAATAAAAGCGGTCACAAAACAAACCTCAATGTATATAAGAAGATTAAAATAATCCCATGCCTCCTATCAGATCACTATGGATTAAGGCTGGTCTTCAATGACAACAACAACAACAGAAAGCCCACATACACATGGAAGCTAAACAATGCTCTACTCAATGATAACTTGGTCAAGGAAGATATAAAGAAAGAAATAAAAGACTTCCTAGAATTCAATGAAAATGAAGATACAACATAGCCAAACTTATGGGACACAATGAAAGCAGTGTTAAGAGGAAAACTGGTAGATTTAAGTGCCTCCAAAAAGAAATTAGAGAGAGCATATACTATCAGCTTAACAGTACACCTGAAAGCTCTAGAACAAAAAGAAGCTAATAAACCCAAGAGAAGTAGAAGGTAGGAAATAATCAAACTCAGGGCTGAAATCAAAGAAGTAGAAACAAAAAGAACTATACAATGAATCAACAAAACTAGGAGCTGGTTCTTTGAGAAAATCAACAAAATAAACCCTTAGCCAGACTAACCAGATGGCACAGAGACAGCATCCAAATTAACAAAATTAGAAATGAAAAGAGAGATATAACAACAGATCCTGAGGAAATTCAAAAATTCATCAGATCATACTACAAAAGTCTATACTCAACAAAACAGGAAAATCTGGATGAAATGGACAATTTTCTAGACAGATACCAAATACCAAAGTTAAGTCAGGATCAGATAAGCCATCTAAACTGCCCCTTAATTCCTAAAGAAATAGAAGCAGTCATTAAAAGTCTCCCCCCCCCCAAAAAAAAGCCCAGGACCAGATGGGTTCAGTGCAGAATTCTATCAGACCTTCAAAGAAGACCTAATATCAATACTCTTCAAACTATTCCACAAAATAGAAACAGAAGGAACACTACCCAATTCCTTCTATGAGGCCACAGTTACACTGATACCAAAATCTCACAAAGACCCAACAAAGAAAGAAAACTTCAGACCAATTTCCCTTATGAATATCGATGCAAAAATAGTCAATAAAATTCTTGCAAACCGAATCCAAGAACACATCAAAACAATGATTCATCATGATCAAGTAGGCTTCATCCATGGATGTAGGGATGGTTCAATACCCGGAAATCCATCAATATAATCCACTCCATAAACAAACTAAAAGAAAAAAAGCCACATGGTCATTTCATTAGATGCTGAAAAAGCATTTGACAAAATTCAACATCCCTTCATGATAAAAGACTTGAAATGATCAGGAATTCAAGGCCCATACCTAAACATAGTAAAAGCAATATACAGCAAACCAGTGGCCAACATCAAACTAAATGGAGAGAAACTTGAAGCAATCCCACTAAAATCAGGGACTAGACAAGACTGCACTTTCTCTCCCTATCTACTCAATATAGTACTTGGAGTTCTAGCTAGAGCAATTAGATAACAAAACGAAGTTAAAGGGATACAAATTGGAAGGAAGAAATCAAAATATCACTATTTGCAGATAATATGATCATATACTTAAGTGACCCGAAAAACTCCATCAGAGAACTGCTGCACCTGATAAACAACTTCAGCAAAGTGGCCAGACACAAAATTAACTCAACCAAAACAGTAGCCTTCCTATATTTGAAGGATAAACAGGCTGAGAAAGAAATCAGGGAAATCACACCCTTCAGAATTGTCAAAAACAATATAAAGTATCTTGATGTGGCTCTAACCAAACAAGTGAAAGATCTGTATGACAAGAACTTCAAGTCTCTGAAGAAAAAAATCAAAGAAGACCTCAGAAGTTGGAAAGATCTCCCATGCTCATAGATTGGCAGGATTAATATAGTTAAAATGGCCATCCTTAGGAAAGCAATCTACAGATTCATTGCAATACCCATCAATATTTCAACTCAATTCTTCATATACGTAGAGAGAGCAATTCTCAAATTCATATGGAATAATAAAAATCTCAGGATAGCAAAACCTATTCTCAACAATAAAAGGACTTCTGGCTGAATCAGCATCTGTGACCTCAAGTTGTACTACAGAGCAGCAGTGATAAAAACTGCATGGTATTGGTACAGTGACAGGCAGGTAGATCAATGGAATAGAATAGAAGACCCAGAAATGAACCCACACACCTACGGTCAATTGATTTTTGACAAAGGAGCTAAAACCATCCAGTGGAAAAAAGACAGCATTTTCAACAAATGGTGCTGGTTCAACTGGTGGTCTATATATAGAAGAATGCAAATTGATCCATTCCTATCTCCTTGTACAAAGCTCAAGTCCAAGTGGGTCAAGGACCTCCACATAAAACTAGATACACTTAATCTAATAGAAGAGAAAGTGAGGAAAAGTCTGGAACACATGAGTACAGGGGAAAAGTTCCTGAACAGAACACCAATGTCTTATGCTCTAAGATCATGAATCGACAAATGGGACCTCAGGAAATTGCAAAGCTTCTGTAAGGCAAAGGACATGTCAAAAGGACAAAATGGCAACCAACAGATTGAGAAAACATCTTTACCAATCCTATGTCCTATAGAGGGTTAATATTCAATATTTACAAAGAACTCAAGAAGTTAGACTCCAGAGAACCAAATAACCCTATCAAAAAAATAGAGAACAGAGCTAAACAGAGAATTCTAAACTGAGGAAATTGGTAGGACTGAGAAACACCTAAAGAAAAGTTCAACCTCCTTAGTCATCAGGGAAATGCAAATCACAACAACTCTGAAATTCTACCTCATACCACTCAGAATGGCTAAGATCAAAAACTCAGGTGACAGCAGATGCTGGCAAGGATGTGGAGAAAGAGGAACACTCCTCCATTGTTGGTTGGATTGCAAGCTGGACAACCACTCTGGAAATCAGTTTGGCGGACCCTCAGAAAAATGGACATAATACTACCTGAGGACCCAGCTATACCACTCCTGGGCATATACCCAGAAGATTCTCCAACATGTAAGAAAGACACAGGCTCCACTATGTTCATAGAAGCCATATTTATAATAGCCAGAAGCTGAAAACAATCCAGATGTCCCTCAGCAGAGGAATGGTTACAGAAAATGTGGCACATTTACACAATGTAATACTACTCAGCTATTAAAAACAATGACTTCATGAAATTCTCAGGCAAATGGATGGAACTTGAAAATACCTTTCTGAGAGAGGTAACTCAGTCACAAAAGAACAAACATGGTATGTACTCACTGATAAGTGGATATAAGCCCAAAAGTTCGGAATACCCATGTTTCACTTCACAGTAACCGTGGGACTGAGTATGAGGTCCCAGATGGAGGAGTTGGAGAAGGGACTGAAGGAGCTGAGGGAGTTTGAAGCCCCATGGAGGGAGCAACAGTGTCAACTGGCCTGACCTCCCAATGCTCCCAGAGACTGGACCACCAACCAAATAATACACATGGAGGGACCCATGGTTCGGGCCACATATGTGGCAGAAGAGGGCCTTGTTGGCCATCAGGAGGAGGAGAGGCCCTTGGACCTGAGTGTGTTAGAGGCCCCAGTATAGAGGAATGACCAGGTGGGAAGACGGGAGTGGGTGGGTGGGTGGATGGGTGGGTGGGGGAATTCCCTCATAGAGGCAGGTGGAGGGGGGAGGGTATAGGGGGTTTCCAAAGTGGAGACCTGGAAAGGGGGAAACATTTGAAATGTAAATAAAGTATCAAAAAATAATAATTAAAAAAAAGAAAGCAGAGAAACTACAATCAATTTAATGAAGAAATAAGATCTAGCTTCCCACCCTGTCCAACAACAGGACCACATTAAAAAGGGGATCAGAGACCAACGTTACCTGTGAACAAAAAGACACAGACAGGTGATTTGTAGATGTGCCAGAAGCTAGAGATTAAAAACAAAAATGGGCAGAGGAAAAGCAAGAGACCTTACAGATTTGGGTGGGTTTTGTTCCTGTGCAGAGCAGTAATGGAGACAATACTAGAAAATGAAGAACATTCCCCCATTTTCTCCAAGTGATGAATACTGCCTGTGCTACATGAAAAATAAATGGCCATTTAGGGAGAGTCATTTGTCCCCATTGATGAATGTCAGTGTCAAGTCTATAAGGGCTGTGACACAGGAAGGGCTTTCCTGGCTACAGTTTCTAAGAATGAACTGAGCAAATGTGATGTTATGGAAAACCTGAGCCTCTAAAAAAATCAACCCAACTTGAATGAATTGGGACTGCAGTGTATGCACCTGAGATGGACACACATTTGAGATGATCATCAAATTCTAGGAATTATAGTAGTCCCGCTTAGAAGAGCAACCTGTCTCAAGGGTCAGAAAGGGGAGTACCAAATCTGAAGAAATTATGCCATCAATAGGGGACAGAGAGAAGGAGGGAATCTGTGGTTCTGATTCCTCCCTCGGGGTGGTTAGATGGCTCTGCATATGAGACCCTACCAGGTAGGCAAGGATAGAGCAGAGTCCAGAATATGTGTGTTGGCAGGATCAAGATATGGCAGTGAGCCTTAGGTGGGAAGAGTCTCTAAGGAATTTTGTATTACAGCTCTGTTAGAGGATATTAAATACTCAATGAAACAGCTCTTATAGATGATATTCAGTGAAATAGCTTGTGCTCTTTAATGAGGAGTCACCATTAGATGAGATGGACCATCAGGAGCACATAGCCAGGAGACGTGGACCCTGACAACCTGGAAGAGTCCAAATTAACAAGTGACTTGGGTTTTTTTTGGTGTTTTTGTGAGTTTTAAGAGGTAGAATTAAATTACCTAATATTGGCCCAGCATAGGGCCTATCGTTTATTAATAAATTATAGTGTCTTGTGTTGTTTACATGGCAAGAAGTGAGGTAGAAACCCCCGATAAATATTAAGGAATAGAAGGGGCTGTAATACTCCCAAAAATCAATTGCATTCAATAAAGATGTGGAAATACGTCTTGCAGACTCTAAAAAAAACCCCATGTGATATCCCAAATTACTATTCTCAGCACAACTTTCAATCACCATAGTAGGAGAAAACAAGGTATTTCCATGATGAAGTCAAATTTAAACAATATCTAACTACAAGCTCAGCTCTACAGAATATACTAGAAAGAAAACTCCAATTCAAAAAATGTAGTTAACTACACCCATAAAAAGACAGGAAATACATAATCTCACACCAGCAAAACAAAAAGAAGAGAAACACACACATAAACAGATACATCATCAAACAAATAACAACAACTAGCAATCATTGGTCATTGATATCTTTTAATATTCAGGGATTTAATTTCCCAATAAAAAGACAAAGACTAAAAGAATGGATGTGAAAACAAACAGGATCTACTACTCTGCTGTATACAAACACACATCAACATCAATGATAGACATTACCTCAGAGTAAAGGGTTAGAAAAATTTTTTCCAGGTAATGGACCTAAGGCACAAGCTGATGTAGCCATCTCATATCAAACAAATAGACCTCAGACCAAAATTAATCAAAAGAGACAGGAAAGGAAGGACACTTCATACTCATCAAAGAAAAATTGACAAAATGACATCTTAATTCTTAACATCTATGACCCAATTTTAAGGACACCTGCACTCACAAAGGAAACACTACTAAAGCTTAAGCCACACATCAACCTTAACACATTGGTATTAAGAGACTTCAATATAGCACTTTTGCCATTCAGACAAAACTCAACAGAGAAATATTGGAGCTCACAGATATTATAAACCAAATAGACGTAGCAGGTATCTACAGAAATTTTCTCCCAAACACACACACACACACACACACACACACACACACACACACACACACACACACCATTTTCTCAGTACTGCAAAGAACTTCCTTCAAAGTTAAACACATACTCAGTTTACAAAGCAAGTCTCAACAGATACAAGAAGATTAAAATAACCCTCTATCCTATCAGACTACCATGGACTAAAGCTGGATTTCAAAAACAACAGAAACAAAATGAAAGCCTACAAACTCATAGAAACTAAACAACTCTTTATCTGGGTCAAGGCAGAAATAAAGAAAGAAATTGAAGATTCCTAGAATTCAACACAAATGAATGCAAGCATACCAAACATATGGGACACAGAGAAAGCAGTGCTAAGAGAAACATTCAGAGCACTAAGTGCCGACATAAAAAATTTAGAGAGATCTCATACTAGCAACTTAACAGCACACCTGAAAGCCCTAGAACAGAAAACAGCAAACACACCTAAGAGGAGTATGTGACAGAAATAATCAAATTTAGGACTAAAATCAATGAAAGAGAAACAAATAGAAAAATAAAAAAAATCAACAAAACAAAGAGCTAATTTCTTGAAAAAATCAACAAAGTAGACTAGACTTTGTCCAAACTAAAAACAGAGAATATCCAAATTTACAAAAACAAAAACAAAGCAGTAAACATAACAACAGACAACTAGAAAAGCCAAAGAAACAGTAGGTCATACTTTAAAAATGTGTACTCCACAGAATTCTAAGATCTAAAAAAAAATGGTTCTCTCGATAGATACTACTTATCAAAGTTAAATCAAGATCAGATAAAAACTTAAGTAGACCTATTCTAAGAAACTATTCAAAGTTTCCCAACCCCGACCCAAAAAAATGACACATAGACAAATGCAAATGCATAAATATTTACCACACCACACAAAACACAAGTCTAATTGAATCACACACCTCAACATATAACTGGACACTCTGATTCTGATTGAAATGAAAGTGGTATTGTCACAATGAAATGCCTTGGCACAGAACACAGATAAAATACACATCAAGATGAACAATTAATAAATGGGACCTTGTGAAACTGAAAAGCTTTTGTAAGGCAAAAAGTGCCATAAATAGAACCAAAATCTCCCTACATGATGTCAAAATATTTTCGCCAACTCCACATATAACAGAGGACTAATATTCAAAGTATATACAGAACTCAAAAAAGTAGATCTCAACAAACCAAAGATTTCAGATAAAAAATGAAGTACATCTCTAAATAAGAATTCTTAATAAAGAAATCTCAAATGGCTGAGAAACACTTAAAGAAATGTTCAACATCCTTAGCCATCAGAGAAATATAAATCAAAACTACTTCGAGATTTCATCTTACACCTATCAGAATGCTAAGATCAATAACATAAGTGACAATTCATGCTTGTCAGGATGTGGAGCAAAGTGAACACTCATTCATTGCTGATGGGAGTGCAAACTCATAAAGCCACTGTGGAAATAAATATGCCCTTTTCAGAAAATTGGGATTTGATCTACCTCAAGATCCAGCTATACTACCCTTTGCCGTATACCCAAAGGATGTTCCATCCCACCACAATGGCACTTGCTCAACTAATGTGGCTTTATTCATAATGCCAGTAACTGGAAACAACCCAGATGTCTCTCAACTGACGAATGCATAAAGAAAATGTGGAACATTTACATAATGGAGTATTACTGAGCTGTTAGAAAAACTCACACCATGAAATTTAAAGGCAAATGGATGGAACTAGACAATTATCCTGAGCAAGGCAACTCAGTCACAGAAAGGCATACATGATATATACTTATGTATAAGTGTATATTAGCTGTGAAGTAAAGGGTAATCATGACACAATCCATGGCCCCAGATAAGCTAAGTAACAAGAAGGAGTCTCTGGGGTAGGAGGCACATGGATCTCCCTGAAAAGGGAAATAGAATAAATTTTGTAAGTGGACTGGGGATGTGTAGGATGGAAGCAGGGATCAAGTAGGGAAGGGTTCACAGAGGCAGAAAGTACTAAGATAATCTGCTAAAATAGGTGACATTTAGGGGACTATGTCATGGAAATTTACTGAAATATATGAGAGTGACTTTAAGGAGGATCCCTACGAAAGGAGAAATTATGAAGCCTGGAGTAGCCATCGTCTGTAAACAAGCTAGGCTCCCAGTGGTGGCGTTCAGACACCAACCCAGCCCTAAAACCTTTGACCCACACCTGTTCTTTCTACAAGATGTGCTGGTGCAGTGGTGGATCAGAGGTTTTGGGAGTGGCTAACAATTACAGATCTAATTTGAGACCCAAGAGAGACAAAGTCTGTGCTTGACACTGCCGGGATGGCCAAGAACCAGAAGCTGGGTGGCTCAACGATCTCTGATAGAACCAAACACAGCTAATCAAAAGAAAAATTTAATAAAATTATTTCTAAAAATATTATATTATACTCATAAATCAATATATCCCCATTGCCATCAGAGAGACTTCCTCTGACAGCTGATTGGAGCAGGTGCAGAGACCCACACTCAAACATTAGGTGGAGCTGAGGGAACCCCACAAAAGAGAGAGTAAAGAATTACAGGAGTCAGATCAGTCTTGAATACCACAAGAACATGCTCCACAGAATCAACTAAGCAGGGCTTATAGGACTCTCAGAGACTGAAGCAGCAGTCATGGTGTTTGCATGGGTCTGAACTTGGTCCTCTGCATGCATACTATGGTTGTTTATCTTGGGGTTTTGTGGAACTCCTAGCAATGGGAGTGGGGGTGTCTCTGACTCTTTTGCCTGCTCTTGGTATCCTTTTCCTCCTACAGAGTTGCCTTGTCCTTCCCTGATTTAAGAGTTTGGGTCTTGTCTTTTTATATCCTATTATGCTGGTTTGGTCGTTATCACTGGAAAGCCTGATTTTTTTTCTGACTAGAAAAGGAAGGGCAGGGGATGAAGGTGGAACACTGCAAGGAATGGAGATGGACTGAGTTTGAGATCATTGTATGAGAGAGGAATACTTAAAAGGAAAAAAGAAGAACATCTTAAAAGCAATAAAATAAAAATTAATTAATTGTTTTTTGTTGGGTTTTATATATAGGCATAGGCAAGCAATGAAATGTGTGTGTGAAGATCATGGAACAAATTGTATGTGTCTATTTTATCCTGCTGCCTGCTTTTTCATAGTTTCCTTCCATTCTTAAGACACAGGATGTCAAAATCAGTTTGTGGGTCTGAGAGAGAGGTGAAAAAATTGTATATTCTCAGGGAAGGCTAAACATTCCATCATGCAGGGAAGCTTTTAAGTTCAGGAAAACAATGTCAAAGCATCATAAAGTTACTAAACCTGATTATGTTTACTAGGTCCCTCTATCCCCAAGGTTGTATAGCCATTAAGTATTGCGAGAGACAGTCTCACACCAGCCCAGTTCCCTGGAAGAGGCAGATCAGCCAAACTGACTGTAAGAATGAGAGGCCAAGTTGGGCAGTGGTGACACATGCCTTTAATCCCAGCACTTGGTAGGCAGAGGTAGGCAGATTTCTGAGTTCGAGGCCAGCCAGGGTTTACAGAGTGAGTTCAAGGACAGCCAGGGGTATATAAAGAAACCCTGTCTCAAAAAAACAAAAACAAAAACAAAAAAAGGAAAAAAAAAAAGAATGAGAGATCAGTCTTTCTTTGGAGAAAATAGAGACCAACTGAGTCCCTTGGAAAGAACATTCTCTAACCTATTGCACAATGTACTCCAGGTTCCTGGCTTTCAAAAGATGCCAACTTTGCCTGAATAAACTTTGGTGATACAGCTATCTTTGAGTCATTATGCTCTTGTAAGTAACTCCTTACCCATATTCCCATAAGTAAACCCAATAACATTCATTGGTTTATCATGTTGTACTCCAGACATTGGGTCCCTATCTAGGGTTAGTAGACATTTATCATGTCTCCCCAGGAATGTTGGCACACAACACCACCATGTTAGTCTGAGGGACAGAACTCAGATCATTGAACTTAGCAGTGAGCACCTTTATCTACTGAAGCATGGTGCTAACCCACTAACTAGATGTCCCTAGATGGTCTCTATTTCTACAAAAAAAAAAAAAAAAAAAAAAAAGGAAATGAATTTGGAGATGGAGGATAGAGAACATGTCTTCTTTAAGAATCACTCCCAATATGAAGGTCATGTGCAACTGTGACTTTGATCACAATGATAAATAGACTGATACATATCAGGCTGCATTCAAGTGAAGAAAGTTTCCAGAACTACATTTCACAGCCACCACCCATCAAATATTCAATTTCATAAACACTGGGTGCTTGATATCATTGGAAATTTATCATAGCAATCTGTATCTTTAATGCTAGTAGGTTTTACGAAGCATTCAAGATGCTTTACTCCCTGGAGAACAAGATGTTAAAGCACAAATTATGATAGGAACTGATATACATACTGAAAATAAGTATATACAGAAAACTGATTTATCCCTCCACAAAGGCTAGAAAGCATGGCTACTTAACTCTCATACAAAAAATTTCGTATTAAAAAAGTAAGAAAATTGTAGTACACAAGCTTTACTGCTATGGATGTTCAAAAGCAATTTCCATTTTTCATAAGTTCATTTTAATACATATATTTCCTCAAATTACCCAGGAGAGCTTCTGGTACTGCATGCTAGGAACATTCAAAGTTTAAATGCACACTTCACACATTTTGAGTCTAGTTTAGGGGGAGAGAAAGGGAGAGACTTTTCCATTGCTTTTTTTTTTTTTTAACAGTAAAGCATGCATTTTTTTTAAAAAAAAATTCCCTGACCATGTCTGTTTTTCAAGTGACTGCTCCGAGTGCCCCACTAAAACTGAGTCTAGGCCAATTACAAAAACCTCAGTGTGACTTCAGGCTAAATGAGGATGGTATTTTAATGTGAACTGAGGGAAATTGTGGCCATTCTATACTGTAAGCTTAAACATTCAGGCACTCCTTTGGTATTTCTAACTCTAGAGGATATCATTAAAAGGGATGGTTTATTCTATTTTGTTTCCCTGTTCTGCTCCCTCCCCTTCCCCTTGTCCCCTACTCACCTCACCAGCTCTTCCTGCGTTAGCAGATATTTCTTATAGAATTCACAGCACAGCATGTAATAGAAAAGTAATAGACAACCTCCAAATAGCCATCAGTCCGGAATCTCTGTACATATGTACTTATATGCATACACATGCAAAAACTCTAAGATGCATATCATAATTAAATATTTTCTGATACATACGAAAGAATCTGAGTGACATAATGTTTGTTAACCAGGACTCACTTTCTTTTCCTGAGGAATCAGCAGTAGTCAAGTGAATAGCCTTGCATAGAGCAAGAACAGGAGACATAGAAAGTTTGATAAAGAACGGTCAATCATACCAGTTATTAGAGATAGCATCCCCTCAGTGATGACACAAATTGACACACCCTGCTCTCAGCAATCAGTAGACAGACTAGGTAATGTTGCAATCTACCATTCTTTACCATACATTTAAAATGAAACAAATAAAAAATAATAATGAAAATATAGAGGTTTTGAGTTACTGATTCAGAGTGCAGTGGCACATTGCTTTGATTCCAACACTCAAGAGAAAGAGGCAGGCAGATCTCTGAGTTTGAGGCCAGCCTGGTTTTCATAATGAGTTCCAGATCAGCCAGAGCTACATTCTAAGACCTTACCTCAAGGAATAGGAAGATAGGAAAGAAGAAGGAAAGAAAGAGAAGATCTAAAAGTTATTTAGGAACTTATGAGTATAAGAGTGTGAATATCCCTTATAACTTTTAATAGCAACTATTTCAAAAGCATTCCACAGGGCTATGAAAGTGCTGATGGCTTTTGTTGTGCTATGATCATATGTAAAGACAAAGATAAAGTCCAGAAAGTAAAAAGCAAACTAATGTCTCAAAATTCATACCAAAGATTTATAATAAACAAATGATATGAAGACATGTCCTGTTGGGAAGCAGGTTTATATACACCACGGTTTCTAAAACACAGGTGAGTCAGTCTGCCTAATCTGTGTTAATATATGTGCAATCTGAAAAAAAAAATGATTGTCAAGCTTGCCATATTTTATTTTGGATCTATTAACTTATGACATATAGTGTTTACCTAAGGGGGGGGAGTATTTACCAATATAACAGAATGTACCAGTCAAGTAAAAGCCTAAATCAGGGGTTAAAACATGAAAATATCTTTATGGGTAAGGAAAGTCAGAGAACAAGATACTATAGGCTGAATGTGATGGGAAGGAGGAGTGAGGATAGACAAACTAGAGAATAAAGAAAGACAGAAAAACTACTGAGCGTGTACCAAGAGCAGCTACCATACAGAGAAAAGTCTGAGTCTATTAGACTACACAACGTAAAAATTTATGCTTTCTAAAATCAGGTTTTATATTTCAAACAATCTGTGAAACAACTGAAATATATTTGACCCAAAGAAGAGGAAGTGACCTTGTCTTAGAAACAGACTGTGTCTTAGAACCACAGTATACACAGGTATTTTGGAGCACAGGTGGCCTGCTGAATTAGAGCCTCGGAAAGGTATCCTAAGAAGTGACAATGGTTTTGTCACAGCAAATATGCATTTAATTCTGTTAGAACTGTTTAGAAAAGAGTGGCTTTATTGGGGAGTTATAGTGCCCTTCTTCAGTAACTTTAGACTTTGAAGTGAAGATAAGTGAAACAACTGTCTGCCAGGAAATAGAAATATCCATTTTGGTCTATGGGTCTTTTGAGAGCTAGCTGAGCAAACACCATGTCTATCTGTCATAAAAGGGTTGTGTAATTAACATATGCAAAACACTACCACCATCCTGCTGGAAGCTAACTTCTCTCCCTGGAAATCCAGCCTCTATTTATTTACAACAAAATAAAGTGGACCCTTCTGGAAAGAAACACAGCTCCGTGGCGGCCCGAACACTGTCGCAGAGATGCTTTAAATCTTTTATATCTCCCATACCTCCAGGGGCTGGTGCTGGATGGTATTGAGCCAGGGCCCATAAATAATTTATGCTAAGTAGCAATTTAGTTGTTTGGCTTGAGGTAAAGAAATCCAAGAAATTCATAAATAAAGTTCCCATTTTTGCTTGTGTTCCAAAGTTAATTTACGTTATTCTGCAATTAACTAACATAAAGGTAAAAAAATATGACAGGCCTAAGGTACAAACTCACACTCATAAATCTACTCTATCTTAACTAGTGGTAGTTTAGTGATCGTCACCTACTTCCCTCTCTTTTGTGGTTCTGAACAGGGGCCTTCCTTCATCTTGTTCCCTGCTACCTTGTGGATTTGTAAATGTATTACAATTGTTTTGAATAGACCCCTGGGTGTGAAGAAGAAAAGAGAGAGGTTTGATCTGGGATAGCTGTGAACTGAACAAAGTGTCTGCTACATCTGAAACATTTTACTTCTTCATAAAAGATACCTGAATCAAACATGATAAATATACTTTACTGTTCAATCAAAATGGAGAATTAGAGAACCTGACAACTGGCATCAGACAGCCAGGCTTTGCTGTTCCATGGGTGTGGTGGGAGGCAGGGAGCAGAGGGATCTGCAGCCTACGCATTCCAGAGGAGGCAAGCATCATTGTGCCGACATGGGTAGTGTGGCCCTCATTCAGAACAGAAGCTGAGAAAGCCCCGATTCTCACAGTAAAACATCAGCTGGCTTCCTGGGCAGATGGCTCTGCTTTCAGCCAACAATGTAGAATATTTTGTTTTCAAGCTCTCACTGGTAACTTCAACCTGCAATTTTCTGCTATTTAGTTGTTCTCCAAAGCCAATCTGAGACAACTGATACCTGATATACTGTTTCTCTGTGTCCAGTAAACTCTTCACCCTGAGCACCTTACACACTTTATTCATGAAGCAAGACTAGACAAAGTGGAACTAAAGAGATGACTCAGTAAATAAGAGTGCAATTCCATGAAATTCTGTTCATCATACTAACACAGGGCAGCTCACAACAACTTCCAATGTCCAGAAAGATTTCATGCCCACAAGCACTTGCACACATGTACACCCACTCCCCTAACACATACACGCAATTTAAAATAAAGGTAATCTTCTATAGAACACTGGAGAAAGCTTCATGATTAGATTTTATTTATTATTTGGGTATTCAGATATATGTACTAAATGCCTACTCAATACCAGGATGAAATGCAATAGATAGGATATATCCTGAGATGAATAGTGATAATTCCTATATTTAATTGCTTTATTGACTAAAAGGTGGGACAAAAAAGAATAAGCCAACAATTTCATTAATGTTGTGATTATAGTATTCAGCACTGAGGCAGGGTAGGGAAGGAGAAGTGCCTACTGCCCAGAGAAGCCTTCCAGACCCTAGTGTATTGCGGATTGCATTTATCAAAGTAGCTACAGATGAGTCTGCAGACAGGTGCCAGAGAATATCCAGGTTGTACATGCTTCTTCCACGTCATACTGAAGATTATAGAACCCACACATAAACTTTAAACAAAAGAATCCCTTAACCAGATTTGTAGCAATAACGCAATTCTAGAAGAATAAAGAAAAAATTGAAAGGAAAAAATAAAAAAAATAAAAAAAAAAACCTCTTAAAGCTCAACGCCAAAATGTTTTCGGCTGATCATAAAACATTCTCCCATCCTTTGTACAACTCAATTAATAACAATGATGATGGTTTTTTTTTCCTTTTCAAGATGGTCAGCAACAGCCTGGAAGCTAGCTGCATTGGGTTTGTCATCACGTTAGATGGTTGCTACCGGCCTGGAAGCCAGCTGTGTGCTTCATTGCTACAGCTTTTAAACTCAGGTCATCTTCACGTTTAACTTTTATTCTTTTTATGTCTCTTAGGAGGACTTTTTCTTGACACAGTAAATTTTTCCTCATTGTAATGGGTTTTCAATTACAATGCTTCTCAAATTTAGGGGAAAGTAAATAATACATTTATAATACATTAATGCAAATAGGTACATTCTGAGCCATTACTAATGATATAGAGGAACAAAACACTAAACATGTGAGTGAGAAAGATGAAATGAAGCGCCACTGAACATAGCTGTCAGCGGATGTTGAAAGATGAAGAGACAGTGAGAAAACCGAGACAATATTTAGCAGATTAAAAGGAGCTAGATGACCTGGAGCTAACAAAGAAGAATGTATATGAGAAATAAGACCAAACCTAGAAAACCTGAGGTTGTAAAAATTCCAGGAAGAATGGACATAAAGGGAAGCCCTGATACTGTACGGAGAGTAAGCCCGTGGTCCAGGGTAGGGGAACGGAGTCAGTTCTAGCCTGTAGAAAAATCATATGTGCTACCTGAAAACCTGCAGATGAGTTTGACTGGATCAGAAATCCCAGGTACACAATGGAATCCCAGGACAAAATACCACACCAAAAAGAACTGTAGAAAAGTAGATATCCCAAATGGTGGTGGCTTCACGGCTGCTTTCTTCTGGCCTTCTATCAGTGGGAGGCTTAATCATAACTGTCTATCCATGCACAAAAGGAACAGTATCTGAGAAAACAAAGATTCAAAGGGGAAACTGTCTACAAATTGAAGGCTTCCATATAATTTTTTAATAAACTAATCACACAATTTTTAATTTAAAAAAATGAGCTCACTAAAAAATTCAGCATCTCCTACAAGAGTTTGAGCCTTGCTTTTGAGTATCTAAGGAAGAATAAAGAAATGAGTGATAAACTCTCCAAATTAAAAAAAAAAAAGAACCAGAACTCAGAAATCAAAAGCATCAGAAGAAACAAAAGATGGAAAAAAAAGATAAAATAGATGAACTGAACAAAACTTACAAAATATAGATGACAAGATTTGTTTGCCAGCTCAACATATGAGCTAAAATGATATAATGTGTTGTTTTCCTTACACTGTGGATGAAGTGGTTCAGATAGATTAGGGGCAGGATTAATCACTGACCTTCCCTCAGTAGATTTTATCTGAAATCAATAAGTAATTTATCACTATAAAACAAAATTTATACTCAACATATGTAATTAAAAAGAATGAATAAGCTTTTGTCAAATAGAAATCAAGTATTATGTTAAAGGGAAATATGAAAAAATATGAAGATCTTGAATATTTAAAAATGGAATAAGAAATTAGCAATTCAGTTAAAGGCATGAAAGATGTAAGTTGTTAGTCTTTTATTGGAATATTAAGACGATTGACGTTAAGAAATATCAATGAACAGTGTTTATTGATGGTTATTGTGCTCCCTGGTTTGTTCATATCTCTCTCTCTCTCTCTCTCTCTCTCTCTCTCTCTCTCTCTCTCTCTCTCTCTTTCTCTCTCTCTCTCTCTGCAATTATTTATGTGTTTTCTGTTTGGTTTTCTGGCATGCTATTTTTATCATTAATTTAAGCATTTATTCACTTTACATCCCCAAAACAGTGCCCCTTCCTCCTCTCCTCCCAGTCTCACCCTACCATTCCCTTTTTTATTCCCCCACGCTGGTACCCCACTCCTAGATATCACCCTGCCCAAGTCACAGCAGGACTAAGGTTATCATTTTTCACTGAGGCCAGACACGGACATTCAGCTAGAGGAGAGGGGTCTTTAGACATGTAACAGAGAGATAGCCTTGACTTCAATTGTTAGGAGACCCACACAAAGACCAAGTTGTACATCAGCTACATATGTGCATGCTTTTTGGTTGGTGGTTCAGTCTCTGTGAGCCCCATAGGCCCCAGGTTAGTGGGCTCTGTAAGTCTTGTGGTGTCCTTGACCCCATTTGGCTCCCTCAATCATTCCACAAAAGCATCTACAAAACTTTCTGAGCTCTGCCTAATGTTTGGCTGTGGGCCTATTCATCTATTTCCATCAGCTTCTGGATGACAATTATGCCAGCTACCTGTCTTCAAGCAGAGAAGAGTATCATTAATAGTGTCAGGAGTTGGCTCTCTCCCCTGGGGTGGGTCTCAAATTGGTCCAGTCATTGGTTGGTCATTCCCTCAATCCCTAATCCAATTTTATTCCTGCCCAAATTGTATAATGGACAAATTTGGGGTTGAAGGTTTTATAGTTGGGTTATTGTCCCTCTCTCTCTCTCTCTCCACTGGAAGTCCTGCCTAGCTACAAAAGATGGCTACTTCAGGCACCATATTCTGTATTGCTAGGAGTATTAGGTAGGGTAACCACCATATCCCAGGAGGCTACCCAGCCCCAGGTCTCTGGACAGTCCCATAGATGTCCCTCCATTGATTTTCCTTCCCTCTTTCAGCCCTCCAACACCCCCAAACATTCTTTCTCCATAATTGTTCCTACCTGCACTTCCCACCCAACCTCTTCTTCTACCCAGTTCCACCTCTCCATCCTTTTCCATTATCTTCTGTGTGACATTTTCTTTATCCATTCTTCAGTTTAGGGACATCTGGGCTGTTTTTAGTTTCTAGTTATTATAAATAAAGCCGCTTTGAACATAGTTGAGCGAGTGTCCTTGTGATAAGGTGGGACATCTTTTGGGTATATGCCCAGGAGTGATATAGGTGTGTCTTCGGGTAGAATTATTCCAAAATTTTCTGAGAAACTATCATATTAATTTCGAAAGAGATTGTACAAATTTGCACTCTTATCAGCAATGGAGCAGTGTTCCCCTTGCTCTACATCCTCGTCAGCATGTGCTGTCACCTGAGTTTTTGATCTTAGTCATTCTGACTGGTGTAAGATGGAATTTCAGAGTCATTTTGACTTGCATTTCCCTGATGACTTACGATGTTGAACATTAATTTAAGTGCTTCTCAATTTTTGGAGAATCCTCTACTGAGAATTCTCTGTATAGCTCTGTATCATAGCTTTAATTGGCTTCTTTGGATGTCCATGTCTAGTTTCTTTTTTCTTTTTCTTTTTCTTTTTCTTTTTCTTTTTCTTTTTCTTTTTCTTTTTCTGTTTTTTTTTCCAGACAGGGTTTCTCTGTGTAGCCCTGGCTGTCCTGGAACTCACTCTGTAGACCAGGCTGGCCTCAAACTCCGAAATCTTCCTGTCTCTGCCTCCCAAGTGCTGGGATTAAAGGCATGTGCCACCACTGCCCGGTCCATGTCTAGTTTCTTTTATTCTTTATACATTTTGAATATTAGTCTTTCTTCTGATGTAGGGTTAGTGAAGATGGCCTCCCATTCTGTAGGCGATTTTGTCCTATTGATAGCATCCTTTGCCTTATGGAAGGTTTTCAGTTTCATAAGCTCCTGTATATTAACTGTTTGCCTTAAGCTGTTAGTGTCTTGCATCAATGCATTCAAGGGTCTTACCTACTTTTTTCACTAGTAGGTTTAGTGTATCCGGTTTTATGCTGAGGTCTTTGATTCACTTGAACTTGTGTTGTGTACAGGGTGATAAATAGATTAAAACAATTTTACATCTTCTATATACAGACATCCAGTTAGACAAGCACCATTTGTTTAAGATGTTTTCTTTTAACCTTTGAATGGTTTTTGTTGCTTTGTCAAAAGTAAGTACCCAAGAAAGAAGAATGATACAGAACATTGAAGGGGCTTTTCAAAGAACAAATACCTTATTGCCAGTAGGATAGCTGAGGAGGCAAAGACAGGTGGATTATAAGGTCATAGCTCAAGACAAGCCTACACTGTACCTTTGGAGTCAGTGAAATAGCTAATTGAATAAGATACTGGTTCTCATCATTCTTAATGCTGTGATTCACTAATATAGTTTCTCATGTGGTAACCCCCAAACATAAAATTATTTCACTGCTACCTCACAATTGTAATTTGCTATTTTATGAATTATAACATTAATATCTGATAGGCAGAATATCTGATATGCAACCATTGTGAAAAATTGTTGGTTGCTCCCAGAGAGATTGCAACCCACAGGTTGAGAACTGGTACCATAAAGGCATTTGCCACTGAGCCTGAAGAACTGAGTTCAATATCTTCTATATGGTGCAAGGAGAGAGAGGATTCCTGAAAATCCTCTGACTCCCACACTCACTTTATGGCATGCACATGCCCACAAACAAACATAAAAAACACAAAAATACAAAAATAAAATTTA
Organism: Uromys caudimaculatus; assembly: GCA_028551405.1. Taxonomy (NCBI): domain Eukaryota; kingdom Metazoa; phylum Chordata; class Mammalia; order Rodentia; family Muridae; genus Uromys; species Uromys caudimaculatus. Next base: position 8,167,018 of record CM052702.1, read on the forward strand.
AAACTTAAAAAGGAGTTAAATAACAGAAGAAGGTAGGCCTCAGTTTAAAATAAATAAATAAGGTAAAAGTTTCAATTGATAGAAATTATTCTCACACATTTAAGAAACATTGACAGGTGTTTGATTGATCTATCCAAACAATGTGAGGTATAGAGATAGATGTGTGGGAAACTAAGAAAACTACTAAAAATAAGCAATTGCTAACTTCAGGAAAATTAAAAGGTAAAATAAGAGAAAAAAATATTATTGTGTCTTATTGGCCTAAAAATAAGTGTTTACATAGCCACTGAAATGTAAACATTATGTATTCATTTGTTTAAAGAGTTATAGCTATTGAAGCATCCTCCCTTGGGCCTTTCTGCTTGTTAACCTTCTTCAGTTCTGTGGGCTGTATCCCAGGTATTATGTACATATTTTGACTAATACCCACTTATCAGTGAGTACATACCATGCATGTCTTTTTGGGTCTGAGTTACTTCACTCAGGATGATATTTTCTAGCTCCATCCATTTGCCTGCAAAACTCATGATGCCCTTGCTTTTAATAGCTAAATAGTGTCTCACTATGTAAATGAACAACATTTTCTGTATCCATTCTTCGGTTGAGGTACATCTGGGTTATTTCCAGATCCTGGCCATCACAAATAAGGCTGCTATGAACAGAGTGTAGCATATGATGGGGCGTCTTTTGGGTATGTGCCCAAGAGTGAAATAGCTGGTTCTTCAGGTAGATCTATTTCCAGTTTTCTGAGGAACTTCCAGATTGATTTCCAGAGTGGTTGTACCAGCAATGGAGGAATGCTCCTCTCTCTACATCCTTGCCAATATGTGCTGTCACCTGAGGTTTTGATCTTAGCCATACTGAATGCTGTGAGGTGGAATCTCAGGGTCATTTTGATTTGCATTTTTTCTGATGACTAAGGACTTCCAACATTTCTTTAAGTGCTTCTTGGCCCTTCAAGATTCCTCTGTTGTGAATTCTCTGTTTAGCATTTTACCACATTTTTTGATAGGGTTGTTTGGTTTTCTGGAGGTTAGCTTCTTGAGTTTGTTATATATTTTGGATATTAGCCCTCTATTGGATGTGGGTTTAGTGAAGTTTTTTTTTTCCCAATCTGTACTTGGAAGGGAGAAGAAAGCAACCTCAGGAGGGGGATGTTGTTGGGGAGAAGGAAGGAAGAACCTGGGTAGGAGAAGGGATGGGGTGGGAAAGGAAAGCATGATCAGGTAAGGAGGGGGAGACAGGAGAGAAGCACTGAGGGCCAACAGAATGAATGGAAATGTGCAACCTTGTGGGTGGGGGGACCCTCTAGAATGTACCATAGACCTGGGAGGCAAGGGACTCTCAGGACTCCAAGGAAAGGACCTTAGATGAAATGCACTACAGTGGGGAGAGGGAATTTGTAGAGGCCATCGCCAGTAGAAAGACAGGGCATTAAGTAGAGGGATAGGGTTGCCATCCCATAATCAAATACTCTGACCCAGAATTGTTCATATCTAAAAGAACTGCAGGGACAAAATTGGAGAAGAGACTGAGGGAAAGGAGGGCCCAGTGACCAGCCCAAATTGGGATCTATCTCAGAGAAGGCTCCAAGGACTGACACTACTACTGAAGCTATACTGTGCTTATAGACAGGATGCTAGTATGGCTGTCCTCTTTGAAGTCCAACAAGCAGATGACTGAGACAGATGTAGATACTTACACCTATCCATTGAACTGAAGTCAAGTACCCCGTGGTTGAATTAGAAAAAGGCTGGAAGAAGCTAAAAAGGAGAGAGACCTTAAGTTTTGGTATGTTGTGCCTTCATTTTTATTAAGTTCTAAAATGTCTTTAATTTCTTTCTTTATTTCTTCCTTGAGCAAGTTATCATTGAGTGGAGCATTACTTAGCATCCATGTGTTTGTGGACTTTCTGCCTCAAGTCTCTTAAGGGTTAGATGTGTTTTCTCTCACCTAAGTTAGGCCAGGCAGTCCTCCACTATCTGTATATGTGTCGGGGGAGGGGACCTTCAGACCAGTTTGTATATGCTGCCTGGTTGGTAGCACAGTGTATGAGAGATCTCAAGGGTCGGGGTCAGTCGAGACTGCTGGTCTTCCTATGGGCTGCATAACAACCCTTTAATAGGTACAGGCCAAAGAAGAGAAGTGATTCTGCTGCCAAAACCAAATAAAACCAAACCAACAAACATACAAACATAAAAACCCAACAATTGAAGCTTATGGGAAACAATGAAAGCAGTGCTAAGAGAAAAACTCAGAGCTCTGACTGCATACAAAAAGGAACTGGGGAGAGCATACACTAGCAGATTAACAGCACACCTGAAAGCTCTAGAACAAAAAGAAGAAAGTACTCCCAAGAGGAGTAAACAGCAGGAAATAATCAAACTCAGGACTGAAATCAACCAAGTAGAAACAAAAAGAACTATACAAAGAATCAACCAAACCAGGAGCTGGTTCTTTGAGAAAATCAACAAGATAGATAAACCTTTAGCCAGACTAACCAGAGGGAACAGAGACAGGATCCAAATTAACAAAATCAGAAATGACAAGGGAGATATAACAACAGAAACTGAGGAAATTCAAAAAATCATCAGATCCTACTACAAAAGCCTATATTCAACAAAACTGGAAAAACTGGATGAAAAGAACACTTTTCTAGACAGTTACCAGGTATCAAAGTTAAATCAGGATCAGATAAACCACCTAACAGTCCCATAACCCCTAAAGAAATAGAAGTAGTCATTAAAAGTTTACCAGAGAACTTCTTAACCTAATAATCAACTTCAGAAAACCAGCTGGATATAAATTTAACTCAAACAAATCAGTAGCCTTCCTCAACTCAAATGATAATCAGGTTGAGAAAGAAATTAGCGAAACAACACCCTTCACAATATTCAGAAATAGTATAAAATACCTTGGTGTGGCTCTAACCAAGCAAGTGAAAGACTGTATGACAAGAACTTCAGGTCTCTGAAGAAAGAAATCAAAGAAAATCTCAGAAGATGGAAAGATCCCCCATGCTCATGGATTGGCAGGATTAATATATTAAAAGTGGCCATCTTGCTGAAAGCAATCTACAGATTCAATGGAATCCCCATCAAAATTCCAACTCAATTCTTCATAGACTTAGAAAGAGCAATTTGTTAATTCCTTTGGAATAACAAAAAACAAAAACAACAACAAAAAAACAAACAAACAAACAAAAGAACAGGATAGGGAAAACTCTTCTCAACAATAAAAGAACTTCTGGGGAAATCAGCATCCCTGACCTCAAGCTGTATTACAGAGCAATAGTGATAAAAACTGTGTTACAATGGAGTACTACTCAGCTATTAAAAACAATGACTTCATGAAATTCGAAGACAAATGGATGGAACTTGAAAATATCATCCTGAGCGAGGTAACTCAGTCACAAAAGAATGAACACGGTATATCCTCACTGATAAGTGGATATTATCCCAAAAGTTCAGAATACCCAAGTTTCACTTTATAGTAACCACTGGACTGAGAGTGAAGTCCCAGATGGAGCAGTTGGAGAAGGGACTGAAGGAGCTGAGGGAGTTTGCAGTCCCATGGATGGAGCAACTGGCCTGACCTCCCCCCCCCCCCAGGTGCTCCTGGAGGCTGGACCACCAACCAAAGAATACACATCAAGGGACCCATGACTCAGATCACATATGTGGCAGAGGAGGGCCTTGTTGGCCATCAGGAGGAGGAGAGACCCTTGGGCCTGAGGGTGTTAGAGGCCCCAGTAAAGGGGAATGTCAAGGTGGGAAAACGGGAGTGGGTGTGTGGGTGGGTGATAGGGGAATACCCTCATAGAAGCAGGGGAAGAGGGAGAGGATAAGGGGTTTCCAAAGTGGAGACCTGGAAAGGGGGAAACATTTGAATGTAAATAAAGTATCAAAAAATTAAAATAAAAAAAACTGTATGGTATTGGTACAGAGACAAACAGGTAGATCAGTGGAATAGAACTGAAGATGAAGAAATGAACCCAAACACCTATGGTCACTTGATTTTTCACAAAGGAGCTAAAACCATCCAGTTGGAAAAAAATGACAGCATTTTCAACAAATGGTGCTGGTTCAACTAGTTGTCAGCATGTGGAAGAATGCAAATCATTCCCTTCTTATCTCATTGTACAAAACGCAAGTCCAAGTGGATCAAGGACTGCCACATAAAACCAGATACACTGAAACTAATAGAAGAGGAAGTAAGGAAGAGCCTGGAACACATGGGCACAGGGGAAAATTTCCTGAACAGAACACCGATGGCTTATGTTCTAAGATCATATGGGACCTCATAAAATTTCAAAGCTTTTGTAAGGCAAATGACACTGTCAGTAGGACAAAAACAGAAACCAACATATTGGGAAAATATCTTTACCAATCTTCCATCCAATAGAGGGCTAATATCCAATATATACAAAGAACTCAAGAAGTTAGACTTCAGAAAACCAAATAACCCTATTAAAAATGGGGTACAGAACTATACAAAGAACTCTCAACAGAAGAATATTGAACGACTGAGATGCACCTAAAGAAATGTTCAACATCCTTGGTCATCAGGAAAATGCAAATCACAACAACCTTGAGATTCCACCTCACAGTAGTCAGAATGGCTAAGATCAAAAACTCAAGTGACAGCAGTTGATGGCAAGTTTATGGAGAAAGAGGACCATTCCTTCACTGCTGGTAGGATTGCAAGCTGGTAGAACCACTCTACAAATCAGTCTCGTGGTTTCTCAGAAAATTGGACATAGTACTACCTGAGGATCCAGCTATACAACTCCTGTGCATATACCCAAAAAATGTTCCAACATATAACAAGGACACATGTTCCACTGTGTTCATAGCAGCCTTATTTATAATTGCCAGGAGCTGGAAAGAACCCAGATGTCCTTCAACAGAGGAATGAATACAGAAAGTGTATTCATTGAACATTTATACAATGAAGTACTACTTAGCTATTAAAAACAATGACTTCATGAAATTCTTAGGCCAATGGATGGAACTAGAAAATTTCATCCTGAATGATGTAACTCAGTTACAGAAGAGCACACATGGTATGTACTCAGTGATAAGTGGAAATTAACCAAAAATCTTGGAATACACAAGATATAATTCACAGACCACATAAAGCTATAGAAGAAGGAAGACCAAAGCGTGAGTGCTTCAGCCCTTCTTAGAAAGGGGAACAAAATACACATTGGAGCAAATATGGAGACAAAGTGTAGAGCAAAGACTGAAGGAAAGACCATCCAGAGACTGCCCCACCAGGGGATCCATCCAACATACAGACACCAAACCGAGACATTACTACATATGCCAAGAAGTGCTCTCCCAGGAGTGGGTGGATACCTCTGCCTGTGCCCATAGCCAAGGAACGCCAGGAGAAAGTTACTCTCCCAGGAGCATGGAAAAGCCATGAGTGGGGTTAGGGCGAGCCCCACTGCTCACCGGGACCTGCCCAGAACCAACGGGATACAGGGCCTGAGCAAAACTCGGGGACAGGAAACCTCTAAACCTTCTGGTTTCCATCTGTGGGTGGAGACCTCTACCTGGACCACCAGGGGTCCATAGCCAAGGAGGGCCAGGAGAAAGCTACCCTCCAAGGAGCTTGGAAAAGCCGTGAGTGGGTTTAGGGCGAGCACCACTGCTCACCAGGACCCGCCTGGAACCCTCGGGTCACAGGGACTGAGGTAAAGTCCGGGACAGGAACTTTCTGGTTTCCATTTGTGCCTGGGGATCTCAGCCTGGGCCACGGGGCTCTAGGGGAGAGCTGGTATCCTAGGAGTGCTGACACACCTTTGAGCACAGGCAGGGTCACCACTTCTGTTCAAGCTCACTGGATCAAGAGGGACCCTTGCAGAGCCATCAGGACATAGAAGCCAAGGGACAGCTGGGGACAGGTTCCTTCTGGTTTCTGTCTGCACTCCAGAACTGACCCTATGCCATGGCACTCAAGGCCCATGATCTCTCATAGAGAGCTGATCTTCAAGGAGTACTGACACAGAGGCCTGCAGGAGGAGCAAGCCACAGCCAGACAGAGTAAGACCAGCTAACATCAGAGTTAACAAGATGGCAAAAGGCAAGGGTAAGAACATAAGGAACAGAAACCAAGGCTACTTGGCATCATCAGAACCCAGCTGTCCCACCACAGCAAGCCCTCAATTCCCCAACACACCAGAAAAGCAAGACTCAGATTTAAAATCATTTTTCATGTTGATGATAGAACCTTAGGAAAGAAATTAACACACTTAAAGAAATACAAGAGAACAGAGATAAACAACTAGAAGCCCTTAAAGAAGAAACTCAAAAATCCATTAAAGAATTATAGGAAAACTCAATCAAAAAGGCAGAATTACAGGAAAACACAATCAAACAGACAAAGGAAATGCACAAAAGCATCCAGGAGCTAAAAATAGAAATAGAAACAATAAAGAAATCACAAAAGGAGACAACCCTGGAGTTAGAGAACCTAGGAAAGAGAGCAGGAGTCATTGATGTAAGCATCACCACAGAATACCAGAGATAGAAGAAAGAATCTCAGGAGCAGAAGATACCATAGATAACATTGACACAACAGTAAAAGAATATGCAAAATGCAAAAAGCTTCTAACCCAAAACATCCATGAAATCCCGGACACAATGACAAGACAGAGCCTAAGGATAATAGGTATAGAAGAGAGTGAAGATTCCCAACTTAAAGGACCAGTAAATATCTTCAATAAAATTATAGAAGAAAACTTCCCTAACCTAAAGAAAGAAATGAATATAAATATACAAGAAGCTTACAAAACTCCAAACAGATTGGACCAGAAAAGAAATTCGTCCCATCACATTATAGAGAAAACACCAAATACACAAAACAAGGAAAAAATATTAAGAGCAGTAAGGGAAAAAGGTTAAGTAACATATAAAGTCAGACCTATCAGAATTACACCTGACTTCTCACCAGAGACTATGAAAGCTAGAAGATCATGGGCAGAACTTATACAGCTCCTAAGAGAACATAACTGCCAACCCAGGCTGCTATACCCAGCAAAACTCTCAATTACCATAGATGGTGAAACCAAAATATTCTATGACAAAACCAAATTTATACAATATGTTTCCACAAACCCAACCTTACAAAGGATAATGGATGGTAAACATCAACTCAAAGAGGAAAACTACACCCTAGAAAAAGCAAGAAGCTAATCTTTCAACAAACTCAAAAGAAGATAGCCACATAAAAGTAAAAGTAACATCGATAATAACAGGAACCAACAATCACTATTAATTAATATCTCTTAACATCAATGGACTCAATTCCCCAATAAAAACACATAGACTGACAGACTGGATCCATTAACAAGACCAAGCATTTTGCTGCATTCAGGAAACACATCTCCTTGATAAAGACAAACACTATCTCAGAGTAAAGGTCTAGAAAACAATTTTCCAGGCAAATGGTCCCTAGAAACAGGCAAGAGTAGCCATTCTAATATCGGATAAAATCGACTTACACCCAAAAGTCATCAAAAAAGATAAGGAAGGACACTTCATACTCATCAAAGGAAAAAACTACCAAGAAGAACTCTCAATCCTGAACATCTATGCTCAAAATGCAAGGGCACCGACATTCATAAAAGAAACTTTACTAAAGCCCAAAGCACACATTGAGCCTCACACAATAATAGTAGGCCTTCAACACCCTTTATCATCAAAGGACAGATCTTGGAAACACAAACTAAACAGAGACACAGTGAAACTAAGAGATGTAATGAAACAAATGGATTTAACAGATATCTATAGAACATTTCATCCTAAATCAAAAGGATATACCTTCTTCTCGGCACCTCATGGTACCTTCTCCAAAACTGATCATATGATTGGTCACAAAACAAACCTCAACAGATGCAAGAAGATTGAAATAATCCCATGCCTCCTATCAGATCACTACGATTAAGGCTGGACTTCAATGGCAACAATAACAACAGGAAAACCACATACACATGGAAGTTGAACAATGCTCTACTCTATGATAACTTGGTCAAGGAAGAAATAAAGAAAGAAATTAAAGACTTCCTAGAATTTAATGAAAATGAAAATGCAACATACCCAAACTTATGGGACACAATGAAAGCAGTCTTAAGAGGAAAACTCATAGCTTTGAGTGCCTCCAAAAAGAAACTGGAGAGAGCATACACTAGCAGCTTAACAGCACATTTCAGTGCTCTAGAACAAAGAGAAGCTAATGCACCCATGAGGAGTAGAAGGCAGTAAATAATCAAACTCAGGTCTGAAATCAATCAATTAGAAACAAAAAGAACTATATAAAGAATCAACAAAACCAAGAGTTAGTTCTTTGAAAAAATCAACAACATAGATAAACCCATAGCCAGACTAACCAGAGGGCACAGAGACCGGATCCAAATTAACAAAATTAGAAATGAAAAGGGAGATATAACAAGAGATTCTGAGGAAATTCAAAAAATCATCAGATCCTACTACAAAAGCCTATACTCAACAAAACTGCCAAATCAGGATGAAATGGACAATTTTCTAGACAGATACCAAAATTAAGTCAGGATCAGATAAACCATCTAAACAGTCCCATAATGCCTAAAGAAATCGAAGCAGTCATTAAAAGTCTCCCAAGAAAAAAAAGCCCAGGACCAGATGGGTTCACTGCAGAATTCTATCAGACCTTCAAAGAAAGACTACTAACAATACTCTTCAATCTATTCCACAAAATAGAAACAGAAGGAACACTATCCAATTCCTTCTATGAGGCCACAGTTACACTGATACCAAAACCTCACAAAGACCCAACAAAGAAAGAAAACTTCAGACCAATTTCCCTAATGAATATCGATGAAAAATAGTCAATAAAATTCTCGCAAACCGAATCCAAGAACACATCAAAATGATCATTCATCATGATCAAGTAGCTCCATCCCACGGTTGCAGGGATGGTTCAATACCCAGAAATCCATCAATATAATCTACTACATAAACTCAAAGAAAAAAAGCACATGGTCATTTCATTAGATGCTGAAAAAGCATTTGACAAAATTCAGCATCCCTTCATGATAAAAGGCCTGGAAAGATCAGGAATTCAAGGCCCATACCTAAACATAGTAAAAGCAATAGACAGCAAACCAGTAGCCAACACCAAACTAAATGGAGAGAATCTCGAAGCAATCCCATTAAAATCAGGGAGTAGACAAGGCTGCCCTCTCTCTCTCTATCTATTCAATATAGTAATTGAAGTTCTAGCTAGAGCAATTAGACAACAAAAGGAGATCAAAGGGATACAAATTGGAAAGGAAGAAATCAAAATATCACTCTTTGGAATCAGCGCCGGGATCGCAAGAGCCAGGAGTGGGCCAAAGACGCGCCCCACAGCTCACCAGGTACTGCCCTGAACCCGCAAGACACAGGGACGAGGTAGGCGGGCCTAGAAACCCCCCCGGATCCCAAAAACGGGCGGCTGTGGCAGGAAACTTCTGCCCGGGACACTAGGATTCCATAGACAAGCAGCTCTGGGAGAAAATCCTCTCTCGCAGGCA
>CM052702.1:8177076-8192584 GCA_028551405.1 Uromys caudimaculatus
ACACATGGGTACAGGTGTAAAGTTCCTGAACAGAACACCAATGGCTTATGCTCTAAGATCAAGAATCGACAAATGGGACCTCATGAAATTGCAAAGCTTCTGTAAGGCAAAGGACACTGTCAATAGGACAAAACGGCAACCAACAGAGTGGGAAAAGATCTTTACCAATCCTACATCCGATAGAGGGCTAATATCCAATATATACAAAGATCTCAAGAAGTTAGACTCCAGAAAACCAAATAACCCTATCAAAAAATGGGGAACAGAGCTAAACAGAGAATTCTCAACTAAGAAAATTCACAGGGCTGAGAAACACCTAAAGAAATGCTCAACATCCTTAGTCATCAGGGAAATGCAAATCAAAACAAGTCTGAGATTCCACCTCACACCACTCAGAATGACTAAGATCAAAAACTCAGGTGACAGCAGATGCTGGTGAGGATGTGGAGAAAGAGGAACACTCCTCCATTGTTGGTGGGATTGCAAGCTGGTACAACCACTCTGGAAATCAATTTGGCGGACTCTCAGAAAAAATGGACATAATACTACCTGAGGACCCAGCTATACCACTCTTGGGCATATATCCTGAAGAGTCTCCAACATGTAAGAAAGACACATGTTCCACTATGTTCACAGCAGCCATATTTATAATAGCCAGAAGCTGGAAACAACCCAGATGTCCATCATCAGAGGAATGGATACAGAAAATGTGGTACATTTACACAATGGAGTACTACTCAGCTATTAAAAACAATGACTTAATGAAATTTGTAGGCAAATGGATGGAACTTGAAAATATCATCCTGAGTCAAGTAACTCAGTCACAAAAGAATGAACATGGTATGTACTCACTGATAAGTGGATATTAGCCCAAAAGTTCAGAATACCCAAGTTTCACTTAACAGTAACAGCTGGACTGAGAGCGAGGTCCCAGATGGAGGAGTTTTAGAAGGGACTGAAGGAGCTGAGGGAGTCTGCAGCCCCATGGAGGGAGCGACAGTGTCAACTGACCTGACCCCTGGTCCTCCGGGGGGCTGGACCACCAACTAAAAATATACATGGTAGGACCCATGTTTCGGACCACATATGTGGCAGAGGAGGGCCTTGTTGGCCATCAGGGGGAGGAGAGGCCCCAGTAAAGGGGAATGTCAAGGTGGGAAAAAGGGAGTGGTTGGGAGGGTGGGTGGGAGGCGGAATTCCTTCATAGATGTGGGGGAGGAGGAGGGGATAGGTGGTTTCCAAGGAGGAGACCTTGAAGGGGGAAACATTGGAAATGTAAATAAAGTATCCAAAAATAATGAAAAAAAGAAAAAGAAAGAAAAAAGAAATGCTCTGCCAGAGCCTAACAAATAAAGGGACAGATGCTCACAGCCAACTATTGGACTGAGCATGGGGTCCCCAAAGAAGGAGTTAGAGAAAGGACTGAATGAACTGAAGGGGCTTGCAACCCATAGGAAGGACAATGATATTAACCAACCAGACCCCCACCCCAGAGTTCCCAGGGACTAAACTACCAACCGATAAGTATACATGGAGGGACCCATGGCTCCAGTGGCAAATGTAGCAGAGGATGGCCTTGTTGGACATCAGTGGGAGGAAAGGCCCTTGGTCTAGTGAAGGCTAGATGTCCCCATTGTTGGGGAATGCCAGAGCAGGGAGGCAGGAGTGGGTGGGTGGGTGGTTAGTGGAGCCCCCTCATAAAAGCAAGGAGAGGGAGGATGGGATAGGTGGTTTTCAGAGGAGAGACCTGGAAGGGGGATAGCATTTCACATGTAAATAAATTAAATATCCAATAAAAAAAGAGAAAAAGAAAGAAAAGAAATTTAGATGCTAAGCTCATTTGCCAAATGACACTGCTTTACTTATTTATATATTTATTTTCCAACATAATATTTTTATTGATTTTTTGGGGGAATTTTCTTGTAGTATACCACAATCACACTAAGTTCCCAGTTCTCCCAAATCCTAATTTCCCCTCTCCCCATTCAAGCCTGGGAACCCTTCCCACAGGGAAAAAAGAAAAAGAAGAAAGAAAACAAAAAACACACAAGTCTAATTTGTGTTGCTCATATACTCACTGGAGCATGATCAAACTCCCAGTAGCTAACCCTTGAAGAAAACTGAGTTTGTCTCCAGCTAAGCCCCAGCAAGAAGCCATCACTTTTGGGAACCCACACTTCTTTATCCTTATCATAATTTTTAAATGTTCTCCTCTATGGCTAGAGTGTTACTTTGGGGTTGGGGGTGGTGTCACAGTAGCCTTTTATGACTCTTCTTTTAAACTGTGAGTCTACAGTCATTAATACCACTGCAAAAGTAGTTTTCTTGACTTCACAATCAGCAGGAGCATAGACCATGGATACTGGACTTCCATATGGTATCTGGTGTAAGCATTTACCATGGCCATCCACATGGCATCGGGCGTCGACACGTGCCACAGTGCCTCAGACTTCAACATGGTCTCTGGTATCAGTACAGACCAGACATCAATACAGCCCTATACCACAGCAGAGGCTACAGATACCAATATGGCCCTTGGCAGCACAGACCATAGATATCAATATGGAACCCTGTTGCAGTAAGTCCCACTGAAATTAGCATGGTTTTAAGTGTTAGCACAGACCACAGACATCTGCCAGGCCTTTGGTGGTAACATAGGTCATAGACATTAACATAGCCCCCAGCAGCAGTAGGACCATAGACTCCAACATGGCCTTCAGCATCAGTACAGACCACAGACATTAATATGGACTCTGGTAGCTGCACAGGCCACTCACATGAATGTGGCCTCTGGTGGCAACCCAGAATATGGAGACTAACATGGCCTTCTGTGATAACACAGACTACAGACATTCTCTTTGCCTCCAGTGGTAGCATGAGCCTCAGACCACAACATGGCCTCCAGTGGCAGCCCAGACTACAGACTTCCTCATGAACCTTGGGCTTCAACAGGTTCTGGAGCTGCATCATGGACCAAGGATACCGACATGGCCTCTTGGGGCAGCATGGACCATGGAGGTTTTTTGAGGAACTTCAATCCAGAAAATTAACCATTCTTTGTCTTGGACATCCTGTTGTTACTCGGGGACAGAGTGATCTCATGGCTGGACACCATGTTATGGGGCTGAGTCTGTGCATGATCTAGGTTGCTGCATACCACCCTGCTAACCGTACTTGGAAATGACACATTCTCTCATACCTGTCTCGAGTTTTGCCTCTCTCAACCATACAGAGCTTGGCAGGGCATCTGGTAACAGAGATCAGGCTGCTGCCCTTCTCTCTACTCAATGACAGTCACCTTTAGGCTCATGGGGATTGACCTTTGTGCTTGTAGCCTGCATGCAGCACCACTGTCCTAAGCTCTCCATTACCCATCAGAGCAAGCAATGCAGGGTGCAGCAAGAAAGTTTCATGTTGGGCTTGCTGGCAGGCCCAAGACTGACCCTATCCAGCAGTGACATCTGGTTCTACAGGACTCCAAGTGCTCCAGCAGCTTGGAGATAGAGTACACATTGGGATAGACCAACTCAAAGCATTGGAAGTGGGCCTGTATGACAGTCCAGTTGCCAAGCATTCTGCCTCATTTGGATCTTGAAACTATTTTCATTAAAGGAAATATAATTCATTTCACCTGAAGGGACAAATACAAGTTGTAGATGGTAGTAAGGTCAGGTAGATTTAGAGATGAAGATGTTCAAAGTTCCTTTCAAACCTGGGTTTGATTCGTTAGTAAACTCAAGTCACTTAGTAATAATAATAATAGGAAGGATGAAGAAGACAGAAAGGTGGGGAAGGGTATGAAGTAGCAACTTATACTGACTGGTGACTTCTACAGATCTTGAAGACGAAGCCAATTTAGCTCACATTCCCACTCCGTATTCACCCCCTATCTTTCTATTGTTTAGCTTTCGGTAATATAAGCAAATGGAATCAACTCTGATTTTAACCATTATCCATCATCTCCCCAAATGACATTTTCTGTAACATCCCTCCAGAGACACAGAATTTCCTCAGCACATGGTCCACGCTGATGGAGAGCTACATTATTTTTTTCATGATGTCTTAGCCCTTGTGCCTACTAACATACTGAGATTCCCAGAATGAGGCAGACAGGAACTAAATGCAACGAAGCATCATAGCTATTATTCAATGGTTTAAGTAGTACCTCAGAGCTCATGAAATGTCCGTTATGACTTCCCCTCTCAGCTCACTGGACAATTCTATCATAGGATATTTCCAACAGCTTCCAATTTCTAAGAAGATATGTATGTCTTTTAGATATTACAATGGAGCCCTCCATTGCTGAATGGTCATATACAATGAAGTATTGACTACAAAAATTATTTAAATATTATCTTGAATTAACTTCTAATTCGTTGACAAATAATTAAGTCCTAATCATTGTATGGTTTATTTTTCTTGGATTAAAAACTCAGATAAAAGTGGTACTTCCCTGTGCATTAATGATGCAGCCTAAGGCCAGTTTCAGACCACTTAATTAAATGTAACTCTCCTCCTAAGCATCAAACAGGTAATTTGGCATCCTGAAGTGGTCAATCCATCACCTTAAATGCAAATTTCAACAGACAGTGTCTTACACATTTGACCCACTCTCTACAAGGGTCTTCATATGCAGCTGGAATGGCATCTGCTTACCACTGTCGTCATTTTCTAAAAGCTTTTGTGAAACAAAGAACAGATATGATGCTCTCTCAGATCCTGTACAAAGTGAAGTAATGATCAATTTCCTGACCTCTAGAGGCCTTCAGCCCAAGACCAAGAATTCTAAAGCAGACAGATATAAAGGATACTCAAGTAGCTGAATAAGCTTTAGATCATTGCATACATTACATGGATGGTAAGAGCAGAGATTTCTACGTGGGCAGAGGAGAAACGGAAGAGAGGCAAGCAAGAGTTCTGTCAGTGTCCTGCACATTTGACCAAGTGGAAATGTCAGATGTGCAGAGTGAGCAAGCAAATAAAAAATAACCGGATTTTACTTTTCAACACTTCTATGGGGTTCTGTATTAAGCAGCTCGCTGATAATTGCCAAATGAGCAGGAAGCATGGCAGTAGTTTATATTCTTTAAAAAGGAAATAGGAAAGTATTTTTTTTATTTAACTCAGTGAACAAATATACCTTTGAAAACGTCCCAGATTGTACAGAAATGTTCATGTAAACTAGTCTACATTAAAATAAATGAAAGAAAAAAGGAAGGAAGGAAGGAAGAGAAAAAGAGAGGAAAAAAGAGAAAGAAAAAGAATGCCTTTAAAATATTGGAAAGACATATGAGCTACTGAACTTTACTAAGCAGCCAGTGTGAAAGAGACTTATTTAATGAAGCTTGTTTTAAATTGTCCATCTCTTGTAAGGATGTATGCACTTCTCAGAGTCCTTCTGTGACTGGGTTTTGTTTTTGTGAACATAGTGAATAGGATTTAAACTTCTTAGCTTTTTTTTTTCCTTTTCAAAAACTACAAACGCAATCAGTTGGAGTAGAATCCATTCATTTGGTCTCTGCTTTCTGAATGCAAGAAAGAAGCTACTTTTCCTCCCCGTCGCTTTATTCCAGCTGAGCACAGCGCAGCAAACATCTCATGCTGAAATCAGTGCCTTTAAGAACTTCAAGGGGCTTGAAAGCCCTGAAACTGCTCAGAGGTGAAGTGGCTCCAAGAGATCAGCTTCGAGACACCCTATTTGTACTTCCCTCTGCTGCAAAGGATCTCAGTCCTTTATCCATAGCATCATTACAGAAGTTCTCTCTCTGTGAATGCCAGACCAGGGCAGTTCTCCTTTTTGGGCACTACAGCACGGCTCTCCATTGCACTCGCTGAAAAGAAGCCTGGTCACTAGCTAAAGTCTACTCCTAGATCAAGAGAGACTAGTTCCTTACAGTTGGAGAGAGTTAATTGATCTCCCCTCTCCAAGTGCCCCTAACAGTTTCGTTTGCCCTCACTGATACGGGCTTCTGCTTTTGTCCAAGGGTTATTACTTGCCAAGGAAGGAAGTGCCTTACTGCCACAGAACTGTCCAATTGAGTTCAGAATGTGTGAGAAGAAAGATCTCCCAGCCACACTTTTAAACTGTCATAATGAAAATTCCAAAACCCTCAGTTAATTCCTCCAGAAAGTCCAAGGTTTTCATAACATCCTTTCCTTCTCTACAACTAGAGATAGATTGTTTTTTTTTTAAACTAAGCCTTTCTCTTTTTCATTCTTTTTTTTTTTTTTTTTTTGGTTTTTTGAGACAGGGTTTCTCTATGTAGCCCTGGGTGTCCTGGAACTCACTCTGTAGACCAGGCTGGCCTTGAACTCAGAAATCCACCTGTCTCTGCCTCCCAAGTGCTGGCATTAAAGGCATGCGCCACCACTGCCCGACTAAACCAAGCCTTTCAAAAAACAAATATAAAATAAAATTTATAGAGAGTACTTTAAGTTTGTATGGAAAGCAATTGTAGAATAGCCAACTAATTTCCTATGAGATGTGTCTGATCACAGTTTGGTCACAATCTGATCAGACTGTCTTCTGAAATAAGCTCCAGTGCTGTATATTTTGGTCATGTTGCTGCTGCTGCTGCTGCTGCTGCTGCTGCTGCTGCTGCTGCTGCTGTTGTTGTTGTTGTTGTTGTTGCTGCTGTTGTTGAGTTTCCATGGCAGTGATGAATCACTTCCATTCTGTAGATACCCATATGCTCTTGGGAGTTCCTGTAGAAAAGCCTGTGCCTTTTAAAGCTCATTTGGTTTTATGACTTTTCTACTTGGTACTATAAGGAATCACATTGATTATTGTCACTGATTAAAGTATCATCTAATACTCATGGCTTCCTGAGAAAGTAATTGCTTTCCCATTTCTTAATCCTCACGGTAGTCACGTGTCCTGGTGGGGTTTATGTAGCTGGAATCTTCCACCTGGATTTCTGTGTGCTGACGACATGCTCTCCCACTGACCTATGCAAGCACATATTAACATTGTTTTTAATATCTTTGGAAATGTGCACTTCCAAATACAATTGTTTTTTGCTGTTTTAGCTCCAGACAGCATCAGTCCAAACCCAATTCTTTTAAGAGTCAACTCTGAAGGGTTCCTTATGAAAATCATCTATGCAATATCTCTTAAAACAATATTAAGGGGCTATCAACATTTTCAGATATAAAGTTGTCATCTAAGTGTTTTACTCATAATGCACATTTGCACATTTAAGAATTAGTGTTAAATATTTTCTTTCAAATATCCAAAACAATGAGGTGTATTTAGGAGGAAGGGAAATAGGGCTTTGCTAATGCTCAAGTACTAAAGCCTAAAACATTGAGAATGTACTAACAGGAGGCTCCTATAATTTTTCTCAGTTGAATTAACATCAATTCTCTTCTATTAAGCGGTTTATCTTTCACTTTGTCTCGTATTTAATATTTCACTAGTAAATATTTTTTTACTGAAAGTAGATGCTTTTCACTGAAAGAAAGAGATGTTAAATTCACTTATTAGTCAAATTTATATTTTATGAGATAAAAAGTGTTTAATAATTATATTCTATCGAAAGTGAGGTGAATAACACAGAAAGAATAGCTGTGTGCTGAGTATCTGTTCAGTCCTTACCTCTACTGAAGTGAATTATACATAATTTACAAAGTTGAGCATCAAAGGAAACCTTCTCAGCTTGTCTTAGAGTCTTAATGTGAAGAACAAATGGTTGTGATGGAGCAGAGGTTAGTTCATGTTGATAGACCAGAACCAAACCCAGGCATAGCCCCACTCACTTTGGTACAGCATCAAACTGGAGCTTTTATACTTTCCAAATGCATACCTGTTTGAATTGGACAATGCATTTGTGTATCCAAAGCAGCTCACACATGACACTCTATGACAAATAGGCTTGCATTTAGGTAAAAAGTAAGGAGATACTTCTTTCATTTATTACTTCCAACACTCAAACCTCTTCATTTCTGGCTAAGAGGACTTGAGGTTGTATGTTCAAAAATATATGCAAAACTTTCACATATTTCTGCTTTGGCATGCAACCAGTTGACCTTGGCTTGGCACCTGGTGTCACATAAACATAGGTCCTGAGCCTCCAGGAATCAGAAGGAAAGGAGGTAATCTTTCTCCTGTACTAAAGGGCCCATTCTTATGAATTAGGGGAATGGGAAAAGGGCTAGAGATTACTTTCTTCCAGCTCCTGCAGTGGACTTTCTTAAAGCAGTTTCCACAGCTTGCGTGGAGATAGCAGATTATGAATGCTGTTGCCCACCAGCTGCTTTAACAAAATGTATTGAGCTCCCATACATACTTTCAAATCTTGGGCTAAATGTTGGAGAGATCTTTTAAACTGAAAGGACCCGATCAGCACTTTTATAGTTTATACTCTAATAGAGGATACAGACACTAAGCAAATAAATATACAAATAAATGCACCCTATAATATCAAAGCATGAGAAAATAATGGTGCTGAGGAAAAAAAAAAAAAAAAGAAGAAGATACTGAGAAATAAACCAGATTTTATTCATTCAGCTTGATGGAGGTAATAAGTATTGCTCAGGATTCTAGAATTAACGTCCCCGAGTAGCCATTTTATAATTGTGCTTCAAGGATGTCATATGTAAGGTTTTGTCTTAGTTAGGGTTTCTATTACTCTGATAAAACATATGAACAAAAGCAACTTGAAGAGGAAAATGTTATTTTATCTTAGAATTTGCAGTCTATCATTCAGGGAAGTCAGAGCAGAGATCCCAGAGGTAGGGACTAATACAGAGGACCATGGAGAAATACTGCTTCTTACCTTGTTCCACATGGCTTGTTCAACTTTCATTCTTATACCAGGATTACCAGCCTAGACAGTAGTCCTTCCTGTGAGCTGGATCCACCCCCATAAATCATAATCAAGTAAATGTTCCACAGGCGTGGTTGCCCACAGGTCAATCTGGTGCAAATACTTTCTTAAGAGAGGCTCCCCTCTGCTACATGTGTATCTGGAGCCGAAGATCCCTTTAGGTACACTCCCTGGTTGGTATTCTAGTCTCTGGGAGAACTGGGTGGTCAGACCAGCCTATGTTGTTCTTCCAATGAGGTTGCAATCCCCCTCTGCTCCTCCAGTCCTTCTGCCATGATACCCCAGAGTAGGGGGAAGTTGGAGTGGTGGGCTGGAAGGGTGTGGGTGGGTGGGAAGCATACTCATACAGGCAAAGGGGAGGGGGTAGGACAGATATGGAATGGAGGGCTGGCAGAAGGGTAACCTGGGAAATGGGATGGAGGGATAGCAGAGGGGTAACCTGGGAAATGGGATATCATGGGATGTGGGATTGGTAGAGGGAGTAACCTGGAAGTGGGACATCATTTGAGATGTAAACAAGTGGAATGATTAATAAAAAATGATAGAGAGAGAGAGAGAGAGAGAGAGAGAGAGAGAGAGAGAGAGAGAGAGATTCCCCTCATCCCAAATGCCTTTAGCTACTAGCAACTATAGGTCTAAATAATCCCTCTTTGCCTACCTCTCCAGCATCATGTTTTAACTCGATTTCTTTTATCTGCCCTCAGAATGCTATGCCAATATCCTATCCCTTATCGTTTTTCAGAGCATCCATGTCTTTTCCACTTCTCCCTGGAACTCAAGACACTTTTTAATCATCCACATCTCACCTAAGATATTGGCGTATTAGTATATGGTTACTACCATATGCAACTAAAAGAGACATGAGAAGTTCTGAAGCTGTTTCCTCCACATGATTGATATGAGTGACAGACACTGCCTGCCATGTGGACTCGACCCGGTTGTGTGAAGAACGTTTGTCCTCAGATGGGGAGCTGACTAGGAAGTATATTCAAGAAGTGTTAGAGCCACTAATTGGAACTTGCCTATTGAATTCTAAACTCAGGCTACAGCTTGAGAAGTTAAGGTGGAAAAATGTTGTGAGCATAATTATTTCCAAAAATTACAAATGATAAAAATGAATAAATTATATGTAACCATAATACGAAGGGTAGCTAAAGCATTGTGCTTCAGAAATGTTCAGTCCCTTAAATTAATTCTGCTGCTGCTCCTACAAATCCTCCTGAAGGGCATAATGCAGTGCTTGTTTGTTTGTTTTGTCTCTGTTTTCAGGGACCAGACCATTACGACTATTTGATAGAATAAAAAAATATGTAAATTTAGGCAACAATATGGTTACGATTTCATGGGCTTAGCTTCCATATCTTATCTAGAAGACACATCTCTCGGCACGTTTTCTGGCCCTCAAGCTTTAAGTGTGGAGTTGTTTGTTGGTGAATCAATGTGAGCTGGGCACCTCACAGTCAGTTATTGTCTGCATTATTACCTCTTACTATAATGGTCTCTACTGAAAAGAAAAGGCATCTTTGATGAGGGGGGAGAGATATATTTATCCGTGCAATTTTGACACCAGTTAACACTTCATTGTATATGTGGAAAATTCCATGGCTTCTCACCCCTAGATTAAGCAAGTAATGACTGCTAATAGAGGGAAAATTAGTCAATAGCACTAGCCATCATTGTGTGTGTGTGTGTGTGTGTGTGTGTGTGTGTGTGTGTGTGTGTGTATAAATGGATTCATCAAATTCTACTTATATATTTTATCTCTATGTATGAAACAATAATAATTTTTAAATGTCATGTATTTTAGAAGCAGTAGATTGGGGAGAAACATAAGAAGTGTTGTAGGAAAGAAAGGAAGGAGGAAATTATATAGTATTTCAATTAAAAACTAAAAATTTCAAAAATGTAGAAGAAATTTAAGAAGACCAAATAGAGGCTCTCAAACAGAATCTAGTGTCCAAAGAGACTTCAGTAATCATTTGTCCTAGATGCCCAAACAGCATCAGAAGCTCACTAAAAAGATATTTGTATCATCTCTGACTGTTAAATAATTTTTTCAGTCTGGATTGAGGCATTGGATGGCTTCGTGAGTAAAGGATTTGATATGCAGGAATGAAGATCTAAGTTCAGATGCTCAGAATCCATATGAAAACCAAGCACAGCAACACATCAGCAGCCATAGCACTAGGGAATGTGGACACACACAGCTTGATAGCCAGTCTAGACAAGTTTGTGAGCTCTAGAATCAACAAGAGACTTTTGTCTTAAAAGGTAAGGTCTATAGTGAGATTTTAAAACATAAATGTCATATTCTAGCTTCCACATGAAAGTGCATAGGTAAGTGTGCCTGCACACATGCACACACATGTGCAAACATACAATACAGACATATATAAACCATACAGATATTTATATACACACAAATGTGTGAATAAAAATGTTTCCTAAGACTCAGATCTCATTCGTACATCAACTCATACTATAAAATTTTCTCTTTATACAGAGACAAAATATGGCCTGTATGACATCAACAAATAGGGCCAATTTTTGCCCTCAGTACAGTATAATCCTTGCTCCATACAGCAGTTTACCTGATTATGTTTCTTATACATTTTTTTCTTTAGGACATAAAGTCTATTTAATGTGGATTTTTTTCTGAAATGTTTAGAGCCATCCTACAGAATCTGATTGACGATTTAGATCTTGAGGGAGGAGAGTAGATAAGCAGAGAAGAATGAGTCTCAAACACTGCTCCACAAGGAACAGAAATTCAAATATTCATCAGTTGCTACGGATGATGTCCTGTGGCACAGTTAATACATGCTCTATTCACCAGCAGTGAGCTAATGCAGTTACCTGGCAGCAACGCAGTTCCAAAAAGGCTGCCTTGCTTCTCATTGACTATTGATGATGGCAGCCCTGGGGGGAAGAAGAACATTCATAAACATCAATCAAGGCAGGAGGCGCCTTCTAGTCTCTTTGAAAAGAGATAATGTACGTGAGAGCTCTTTTTCAACTGTAAAGCAGTACACAGATGTACAGAATTTTTACCATTGTCTTAAAAGAGAGTTGAAATGACGTTACTGCTATTGATATTACAGGTTCCCATGCTGCCTCCTCACTACTTACCTAACAAGTGGACTTTGTGTCCATTTTCAGTTGTTCTGTGCAGACATTCAAAGCAATCATTTTTAATATTATTCATATTTATGACATTAATTTATTAGTGACAACTTTTCAAAAATAATTATTTCCTGTATTTTGAGCGATTGTAATATAATTACATGATTCTCCCTTCCTTTTTTTCTCTAAGCATTCTGGACTTCCCCATTTGCTCCCTTCCAAATTCATGACTTTTCTTTATTTGTTGCTGCTAACATGTAATTATATTATATAACTTACATAAATACAGTCTGTCCAGCCTATGTAATATTCTTTGTATGTATGTATCTTTAGAGTTGACCATTTGAGCCAGGCAGTGGTGGCACACGCCTTTAATCCCAGCACTTGGGAGGCAGAGGCAGGCGGATTTCTGAGTTCAAGGCCAACTTGGTCTACAGAGTGAGTTCCAGGATAGCCAGGGCTTCACAGAGAAACCCTGTCTCGAAAAACCAAAAAAAAAAAAAAGAAAAGAAACCATTTGATATAGGATAGCCAACTGTAGGATAGCCAACTGGTATGTACTTCACAGGTGATGACCATTTCTCCCATTTTGAGCCCTTCTAAGTTGCCTGTAGATTTTTGTCTAGAATTGAGATCTTGAGAACTTCCCCTTGTTATGATTTAAGCAGCAGATACCCCAAAGTTAATCCATGCTATAGATTTTACCTAAGAGTTTTATTAGGGGACTGGGGTATACATAGGTTGCCTATGAGCAAGGGTAGAAAGGAAGGAGTTGGGCAGAGGAGGCACTGGCTTTTCATAAGGGGATAAAACTCTTGGTTACAGTGGAACTGTGTAGCGTCTTTGCTATACACATCCTGCTGTTGCTAGGACCCTGAGGGCAGAGCTGTAGAAATGCATGATTGCTTATACTCCATCCAAGGTGACAAATTTGTCTTTATATGGTGAGGCTCAGGCTGCTAGTTTCCTAGGCAGGGCAAACTTCTGTCTTCAAGTTTTTAAAAGCAACTTTCATTGATATTTCCTCAATATGTGTTTTATTTTAAAAGGATAAGAATTATAATACAGAAGAGACAGAATTATCCTAAATTTACATAAACTCTTAATTCTGTTAAAGAGAAAACTCTACTGCTTTAAAGCCACTAGTATATGTTAGAGGTTGTGGGGGGTTGGATTTATATTATCTTAATCCATTCTCATAAACAATCGTCATACCATTTAGGAGTGAGAAAACACTGCAAAACTATCCTGAGGCTTGAAAGCTAATAGCTGGCCTCTCTCATTTTTCTGCATCTGGAAGGATGCGTAGTTGAAACATATGGATGAAAGGCAAGCCACCAGACATACAAACACTTATTTTCATACAATGCACTTCCACAAAAGATTTGATATTGGTATGTACTTTAGTGGAGTCTGTTTAGTTACTTTTCATCTTGTTCTGACAAAAGCAACTTAAGAAAAGGTTTTTGCAGGCTCCAAAGTTTGAGGGGAAGCAGGAGGAACAGCAGCAGCAGCAGCAGCAGCAGCAGCAGCAGCAGTAGCAGCAGTAGCATGGGAGGAGGGATGCTTTTCACATTGTATTTACAGTCAATAAGCAGCAAGAAATGAATACTGGAGCTCAGCAAGCTCTCCCCTCGCCCCTTTCCCCTTTATATTCAGGATAGACCCACAGCCCTTGAAATAGTGCCTTCCATAGTGAGGATGAATCTTTGGTCTTCAGTTTAAGCTTTCTGAAAGCACCCTTAAAGGTACTTCCATAGCTGTAGAATGATTTCATTTGACCTTAAGCATTTGGCTGATAAAATGCCATATAACTTTATCTAAGCATTTACCTAGTTAAATACATCATGTGTTTACTATAGAAACTTAAAATACATACTTTTTAAAATTTTTGTTGCTGATAAAATAAGTAATTGCATGTTTTCATTTTAAGTAGAATTTAAGAACCTGAAGCACTTGAAACACTCCTTAGGATCCATTCTTTGGTTGGGGTATTGCACATGAAAGTCAATGATAGAATAGTAGTCTTTAAAAAAAGTATAACCTCATTTATAAAAATTGTCAGTATTTTACATCTCAGAAAATGGATCTGTAGTACTGTAAAAACCCTGAATTTGGACTAGTATTTGTAGGAAGAGAGAGTAGACATATTTTATGTACTTCCCATGCTAAGCATAACTTTTAAAACTCCAGAAATTGCACATAATGGCAACAACAAAACCTCTGAAAGATGGAATGAAATATGCAGACCACTAGTGCCTTTAATAATAAAAAGCAAAGAAAAGATGACTATGGAGAACCTACACCCAACTGATATATCTACAACTATACCAAAGGTCAGGGAACGTCACAGAATGGTGAGCAGAAATTGTACAAGGGCCAGAGAATTGTAATATATGTTCTGAGATAGTGTGTTTTATATATGACAAAGAGTTGCACCCATCAGATCTAAACAGTATGTCAACATAAACAGTAATAATACTCAATGTGGATAGGAAAATTTCATAGGCCCCACCCAATGTTCTCCCTAAACACTTTGTGAATAAAACTGAGTAGACTCAGCAATGTGTATGTGTGCATGTGTGTGTAAAGAGTAATAATTAAAGAAAAACAAAGAATAAAATTGAGAGTGAATCTGGAGGGACATATACAATAATAATTAAAGAAGAGAACATAAAGTTGAGAGAATATAATATATATGTGTGTGTATGTGTGTGTATATATACATATATATATAGGTGTAGGTGTATGTATATGTATATATATAGTGCATTTTTAAAAGACTGAGGCCTAACATAGCAGTATTTTATTGGATAATAATAAAATATTAGCATTAAATACATGTATTTTCTTACACTCAACATCCATATGACAGCGATAAAAATGAGTCATAGGAGTGTTCCTCTTTCTCCACATCCTCGCCAGCATCTGCTGTCACCTGAGTTTTTGATCTTGGCCATTCTGACTTGTGTGAGGTGGAATCTCAGACTTGTTTTGATTTGCATTTCCCTGATGACTAGGGATGTTGAGCGTTTCTTTAGGTGCTTCTCAGCCCTGCGAATTTCCTCAGTTGAGAATTCTCTGTTTAGCTCTGTTCCCCATTTTTTGATGGGGTTCTTTGGTTTTTTAGAGTCTAACTTCTTGAGTTCTTTGTATATATTGGATACTAGCCTTCTATCGGACATAGGATTGGTTAAGATCTTTTCCCAATCTGTTGGTTGCCGTTTTGTCCTATTGACAGTGTCCTTTGCCTTACAGAAGCTTTGCAATTTCATGAGGTCCCATTTGTCTATTCTAGATCTTAGAGCATAGGCCCCTGGTGTTCTGTTCAGGAACTTTTCCCCCGTACCCAGGTGTTCGAGAGTTTTCCCCACTTTCTCTTCTATTAGATTCAGTGTAACTGGTTTTATGTGGAGGTCCTTGATCCACTTGGACTTGAGCTTTGTACAAGGACTGCAAGCTGGTACAACCACTCTGGAAATCAGTTTGGCAGACCCTCAGAAAAATGGACATAATTCTACCTGAGGACCCAGCTATACCTCTCCTGGGCATATACC
>CM052702.1:8192684-8222877 GCA_028551405.1 Uromys caudimaculatus
TCTGAAGGAACTGAGGGAATTTGCAGCCCCATGGAGGGAGCAAGAGCGTCAATGGGCCTGACCCCCCCCCCCCGGTCGTCCTGGAGTTTGGACCACCAACCAAAGAATACACATCTCTGGATCCATAGTTCGGACCGCATATGTGGCAGAGGATGACCTTGAGGGCCATCCGGGAGAGAGGAGAGCCCCTTGGGCCTGAGGGTGTCAGAGGCCCCAGTAAAGGGGAATGTCAAGGTGGGAATAGGGGGATGGGTGAGCAGGTGGGTGGGAGGTGGAATTCCCTCATAGAGGCGGGGATGGGGGGGGGGATAGGGGGTTTCCAAAGAGGAGACCCAGAAAAGGGGAAACATTGGAAATGTAAATAAAGTATCAAAAATTAAAAAAAAAAAAAAATGAGTCATAGGACAGCTCTATGCTCCTATGAGTTTAGTACTTAATGAAGTGTGATAGAACCACAAGGACACCTTGAACCAGGAATAGCAGAAGTATCAGTACCAAGGCAGTGGCCTTTACTAAGAACTTCATTTGCCCCAGATGTGATGCTATAATCTTAGTATGTGATCTTTTATAGTCCGCAAAACAACCTTGAAGGTTACTTATTACTTACATATTGTTGATTCAGAAACAGGAACATGGACGTTGTATGGAAGAGTCACTGGGTCTTGAAAATCAGTACTTATTGTCCGTTTCTTTCATGAGAAGAAAATGAAAATACTAAGAGGTGAGGTGAAACTCTTAATGTCAAAGCATCTCTTAAGTCAAGATATGACCCGAGCAAACCTTGTACACTGAAAACTATGCCTCAATAGTTTGAAACGTAACTCTGAAAGGTCATTATAGACACAGTAAGTTAAAACAAAGTCATTAGGATAGACTGATGCCAGCATTGCCATACCTATGCAAACACAAAAGTCAACACACACCAAAGATTTGCCAGCAAGCCTAGAGAGTACATGGACACATTTGTCCTCACAGCTCTTGAAATTTCCTACCCAAATAACACATCTCCTGCGAAGAAAGACAACATCCTTACATTATCCAAGTTACCTACTCTGTACTGCTCTATTAAAACAGGCCCAGCAAATTATAGTAGGGTTTAAGAATGTAGATTTCTCTACATTCTATGGAGTGGTGCTTTAGAGAAATTGTACATTACACTAATTAATATGAGAGAGAAAAATCAATTTTTAAATTTTTAGTTATCATCTTAGTCAGGGTTTCTATTCCTGCACAAACACCATGACCAAGATGCAAGTTGGGGAGGAAAGGGTTTATTCAGCTTACACTTCCATGCTGTTGTTCATCATGAAAGAAAGTCAGGACTGGAACTCAAGCAGGGCAAGGAGCAGGAGCTGATGCAGAGGCCATGGAGGGATGTTACTTACTGGCTTGCTTGCTTCTCCTGGCTTGCCCAGCCTGCTTTCTTAGAGAACCCAAGACTACCAGCCCACAGATGGTACCACTCAAAAGGGCCCCCCCCCCCCCGATCACTAATTGAGAAAATGCCTTACCTCTGGATCTCATGTAGGCATTTTCTCAACAGAAACTCCTTTCTCTGTGATAACTTCAGCTTGTGTCAAGTTGACACACAAAACCAGCCAGTACAGTTATTTAACAACTCAGTAGATAAAGAAAAGCATTATTTATTTTTTATTTTTTATTTTTGGTTTTTCGAGACAGGGTTTCTCTATGTAGTCCTGGCTGTCCTGGAACTCACTCTATAGACCAGGCTGGCCTCGAACTCAGAAATCCACCTGCCTCTG
This sequence comes from Uromys caudimaculatus, assembly GCA_028551405.1. NCBI lineage: Eukaryota > Metazoa > Chordata > Mammalia > Rodentia > Muridae > Uromys > Uromys caudimaculatus. The sequence continues at coordinate 8,194,448 of CM052702.1, forward strand.
CCTCCCAAGTGCTGGGATTAAAGGCATGTGCCACCACTGCCTGGCTAAAGAACCATTATTAAAAATAATATTATGATTATAATTGACTTATATAATTGATATACAGTCAGTAGTCATCATCTTCTAATAGTATTTTTTACATCTGTTATGTCTGCATGGTGGAAAGCTACAGAAGGCTAGGCCTCTTCCACTCTATTCCAAATTGTGTAATAGGGGCACAAATTATTAACTTAAAATCAACCCTAGTAGGATAATTTACACCATGAAAATCATCAAAGGCTACAAATATGGGCTTTGATCCCCCTGGAGAGCTGGTTGTTAAACACAGTTCAGCACAGTGTAACCTGGAAAGACTAATAGCTCATCAAACACAGCATATGCTCTTTTTCATTGACTTCAGAAATGTCTTCATGATGACTTCCACACATTTCCAGTTCATTTGATTTCCTTCTGACTCAGGGACCACTGAGTGAATTTAGCCTTTAATTTCAACTTTCTCAGTAAGTCCAGCTTTGTCCTGATTAAGCCAGATTGCATGTCTTGTGGCAATTCAATGTGATTAATGATTGCTAAAGAAATGATCATCAAATCATTTGATCATACTGCCATTTAACTCCCGTAACAGATAGCTTGAGTGAAAGATAGTATTTATGAATTACAAGATAATAGATTTTCTCTAGAGGCTCTGAGCACAACTCCTCTGTGTCCCGAATTCTCTTCTGTTAAAACGGACTCTTAATTAATCTTCTTGCTAAGCTCATAAGATTGTATAAAGTTCAATCCCTGTGAATGCATTTTGAAAATAAGTTGTGCCTATGACAGATCATGTTATTATTAAAGGAATCTTCAAATCTTCTAAGACATATTTATGCATATTTCCAGCAAACTAGATATATGGTTGTGATAGTATGCATTGGAAACTAGTATAAAAATGAAAGCTACCATATTATAAAATATTTATTTCCTGCTATGTGTAACTGATTCATTTCCACAGTGCCTTGAAATAATCTTATTACATATCATATGCATATAATTATTAAATAATAATACAGATATAAGCCAATGAAAACGTTGTATAGTTGTAGCACCATTGAAATATAAATAGTTAGATGCTGAGAACAAGCTTCATGGTAATTATATTTGCCATTAAATGATAACATCCAGTTGGTATCTAATCTTTACCCTACAAATAAGCGTGAAATACTCCAAGTACACTCTAATTACATGGCTGTTTGTCTTCTGTAAAAGTAATAATATGAACTACTAGAAGTGTTGCAAATTCCAATGAAGAATTTTATTCTGACTAATGAAAGATGTTAGGTGAAACTTATGTCTTAATATCTTCCTGATTTCTATCCTCAGTAGCAATGATGTGACTACTTAGTTCCAGATGTCAAATATTCAATTGAAACATTATTACCATTATTGACATTGTTGTTACATGATGATATTTGGCCTGATATTCTACTGAAGCCTGTATAAATCTTAATTGGAAATTGAAGCAAAATATATATTTGTCTGACAGAATTGAAACAAAGCTACTAATTTCTCCAGTTCAAGCCTGTGGCAGATAACTTTATCATTTCAACTCCCTGCTCAGACATTTATTTAAAACCATAATTTTGTGGTTATTTTAAACAGAAAATAAAATATATCTTTTAATTGAACTTTCATGTTCAAGCATTCAGATATTCAGGACTTGGTACAGTGACTTCAAAGTGATATTATTATATCTTGATGGGTGTAATAACTTAGTAAATGTAATTTTGTACAATGTGTTTTGATTATAGACACCCCATTCATGTAACTCTTCCCAGATTCACCCCGTTCCCCATCCACTCGACTTGTGATTTTATTTTATTTTCTGTAGTTATCTTATTATTTTGTTATTTACAAAGACTACTTTGTGCTACCCAAATATTCTTCAATATGCAGTTAGAGGTCAACTATTCACTGCATAGTAGTTGACTTGTGAAAGGTCTCATTCTTAAAGGAAATGAGCTCTCTCTATCCTAGCAGCTAACAATTGTCAATATTTTCATGGCTAGGAGTGAGATTTCATGCCCATGCCCACCTCTTCCACTCCATGCTGTGACTTGGACTGCCTTGGACTTGCACATCCAGAAGATTCTGTTTTCTTATAATCATCCACCACTTAAGGACCTTACAGTTTTTCCACCCCTTCTTCCAAGATGATCTCTAAATTTGTGGAAGATGGGTACAGTACATATGTTCAAATTAAGGCTGAACATTCTTCATTCTTTTATTCTCTACACATTTGTCAGTTGTACATGTTAGTTTTAATCATTATCTATTGCCAATAGAAGCTTTTCTGATAAGTCCTAAACAGAAAACCAATGGCTTATGCTCTAAGATCAAGAATCGACAAACGTCATGAAATTGCAAAGCTTCTGTAAGGCAAAAGACACAGTTAATAGGACAAAATGGCAACCAACAGATTGGGAAAAGATCTTTACCAATCCTACGTCCAATAGAGGGCTAATACCCAATATATACATAGAACTCAAGGAGTTAGACTCCAGAGAACCAAATAACCCTATCAAAAAATGGGGAACAGAGCTAAACAGAGAATTCTCAACTGAAGAAACTCGAAGGGCTGAGAAGCACCTAAAAAAATGTTCAACATCTTTAGTCAACAGGTAAATGCAAATCAAGACAACCCTGAGATTCCACCTCACACCAGTCAGAATGGCTAAGATCAAAACCTCAGGTGTCAGCAGATGCTGGGGAGGATGTGGAGAAAGAGGAACACTTCTCCATTGTTGGTGGGATTGCAAGGTGGTACAACCACTCTGGAAATCAGTTTGGCCGACCCTCAGAAAAGTGAGCATGATACTACCTGAGGACCCAACTATTCCACTCCTGGACATATACCCAAAAGATGCTCCAACATGTAATAAAGACACATGCTCCACTATGTTCATAGCAGCCATATTTACAATAGTCAGAAGCTGGAAACAATGCAGATGTCCCTCATCAGAGGAATGGATACAAAAAATGTGGTACATATACACAATGGAGTACTACTCAGCTATTAAAAACAATGACTTCATGAAATTTGCAGGCAAATGGATGGAACTTGAAAATATCACCCTGAGTGAGGTAACTCAGTCACAAAAGAATGAACATGGTATGTACTCACTAATAAGTGGCTATTAGCCCAAAAGTTTGGAATACCCAAGATTCAATTCACAGCAACAGTTGGACTGAGCGATGAAGGAGTTGGAGAAGGGACTGAAGGAGCTGAGGGAGTTTGCAGCCCCATGGAGGGAGCAACAGTGTCAACTGGCCTGACCCCCGGTGTTCCTGGAGACTGGACCACCAACCAAGAATACACATGGAGGGATCCATGGTGCTGGGCAGAAGAGGGTCTTATTGGCCATCAGTGGGTGAAGAGTCCCTCGGGCTTGAGGGTGTTAGATGCCCTGGTATAGGGGAATGCCAGGGAGGGAAGATGGGAGTGAGTGTGTGGGTGGGGGAATACTCTCATAGAGGCAGGGGGAGAGGGGATGGGATAGGGGTGTTCCAAAGGGGAGACCTGGAAAGGGGAAACATTTGAAATGTAAATAAAGTATCAAAAAAAAAAAATAAGTCTTTGGGAGTTTAATATTTTGTCCCCGTAGTAGAATAGTACTAGTATGTTCTCTTCTAGGGCCTATGATCTAACCATAGGTCCTTGGACCATAATGATGCTAGCTAATGTTTTTTTCTTGAGGAATGGGATTTAAAGGCTAGCAGAACATGGTTGGTTATCCCTGTGACATTCATGCCACTATTGCACCAGTGGCCTTGTCTTCCTAGACCAGTCATAGTATCTTAAGAGCTCAGATCTGGGTAAAACTGATGATTATTTTTCTCCTATGGTAGCATACATGCAGCACTATAAAAGCTATCCAGTAGGACTGAAACTTCCTGTTCAGTACCAGCTAGATTTCTATATTTTCTATGACCCAACTAAGTGCTGTCTTTAACAATAGGGTCTTACCATCAATTTCATGAGAGTAACCAATGGCATTGCTGTTACCAATAGCATGCATTGTACGGGAGTCTATAGGGCCTCACTGACCAACAAGTCCAAAAGAAGTAAGACATTTTTGTTACTGGTCTTTTTATATTTTACTCTTTGGTATCTGGTAGGGAATTATTGTCCTGTTATAAAATGACTCCATTTTATCTTGTTTGTATGTGTGTGTGTGTGTGTGTGTGTGTGTGTGTGTGTGTGTGTGTGTGTGTATGTGTGTGTGTATCTTAGGAAGGTTCTACAGTAGAAATTTCCATATGACTTTTTCAAAATGTCTATAGTGTTACTCTTCCTGTATTCCCTCCTCTACCATACCATCTCGTCCCTAATTTAAAAACTCCTTTTCTATTATTTCCTTATAGTCCTTTGTTCCAGTGTATTTTATCCCCTCCATATGTATGTTTCATTTAGAATATCATAGCGGTCAGGAAAGTACTGTGGGCTATGTAGAAGAGCTTAGTAAATATTTAAATATATTAGTAAGTGAATGAATAGCTACATCACTAATAAACCTCTATTTACTACTTACATACGAATTCAAATATATTTGTTTTATTTTCATTAAGTTAATAAATATTTGTGTTATTTTTCTACACAGAATAGATAGGTGTCTTTTGTTATGAATCCTATAAATTTAAGTGTACAAATCACTATAGTTGTAATATACTTATGTCTTTAGGTGTATACAAATTTAAATAGCAATGCCTATCAAATGAACTAGATAATAGTAAAGAAAAACATTAAGAATTAAGGTAAGATCAATTCAGGAGTGGATAACAATTTGCACAGTTTACACAATGGAATATCATGCAGTTGGTAAAAATAAAATTATGAAATGGAAGAGAAAAAAAGACTCATCTTGACTAAAGTAGTCCAGACCTGAAAAAAAAAAAAAAGTGTGTTAGCTTTTAAACCTTTAATGGGTATGTTATAAAAAGAATAGTCACAGAGGCTAGTTATCAAGTAAAGAGCTGAGCACCCGAGGAGTGGGTATATATAACAAGAGAGAGAGATGGAGGATTAAATGTGTAAGGATGGAGATGGGGATGGGGATGGGGATGGATGAAGTGGATAAGCAAGGAGACATAAGTTGGAACAACTAACACTGAGGACAATTGAGGGGGTCTTATGGAAACCTACTACTGAAGAAGTTCCCTAATATATACACATGTGAAATGTAAATGGGATCGCCAAATATTTGGGGAGACAATCCTCCAGCTAGACATTATTTTTTGCAACCAAATGAAATCCCCAGCGACAGAAATGGGTTGCATATAGATGAGTTGTTGGCCAAAGTGGTTTCACAAACCCCCAAATGCCTTCGGTATTGCCAAAGCTATCGGCTGCTCTCCATGAATCGATGGCCAAGTCCTATTGCTGAAGACAACATTTACATATTTCCAGATTTCACTGAACACAGATAGTTGGGCTTTTATCCCTATGACTAATGTTCATATTACCAGAACATACCTTACATGCTACCAGAGCTCTAACCCCATTCTTGCAATGGTGGCCTATCTCTAAGATATTCTAGTGTAATAGTGGCACAAATTCTGTGGTAATAAACAGCCATTCTGTGATTTAATTTAAGGCCTACTCTATGAAATGCAGTGTGTGTGTGTGCGTGTGTGTGTGTGTATGTGTGTGTGTGTGTGTGTGTGTGTGTGTGTGTGTGTGTGTGTGTGTGTCAAATGAAGTTACATTTCTTAGGGAGATAATGATAGACTATGCAACAAAATCCCCAATGCCAAATACAGGAAGTCTCGCTTGTAGTTATTTGTTAGAAGAGCTAAAGAAGCTCAAAATAATATAAGCTACTGCCTTGAATTCCTTATCTCTCCAAGACTTTTTAACATGAAGGGGTATAGGATTTTGTACCAGAGGACTGCCTTGTCTGGCCACAGAGGGAGGGGATGTGCTTGGTTATATGGAGGCTTGATGCCTCAGGAAAGGGGGATGCTAGAGGGGTGAGGTGGGATGGGTGGGTTGGTGGGTGGATGGGTGGGTGGGTGGGAAAGAACCCTCTTAGAGGCAAAGGGGAGGAGTGATAGAGTGGAGGGAGTGTGGACGGGGAACTGGGAAGGAGGACAACATTTGAAATGTAAATAAATAAAATAATTAATAAAAAAAACCACATTGTTGAAGATACTTTACATTTCAGACACAGGACTTGGAGGAATCAAGCTGGAACTGACCTAGTAGTCTCCTTAATAAAGAATGATTTTCATGCTATCTAAATATGCTTTGCAAGCTGCCAGGAATGAAAAACAATCAACAATCATATCCAGTTTTAAAGCCTATGAACCACAACAATTTGCAACATAACAAGATATCTAGTGCAGTGCAATAGTGGCACTTATAGCTATAATATAATGAACAGCTGGACTGAATGCCTGCTCAATAGAAAGGAATTCAAACTTGGTATAGTAAACTAGCCTACTACCCATGACTGGTGAGGTCATGGACCTTACAAAAGAACCCACGGTTGCCACTTAGCTCAAACAGTGTAATTCCTAATTGCATTCTAAATATATACTCTAATGCCCACAGAAAAGTGTGTGGTTCTCACCCCTTGTTTAAAAAGCATCTTTTCACAGGAGGTATAGACTATTACAGAATGCCACCAGTGGCCAAACTACAATAATTACTGCCCAACTCCAACTTATATATCTACACACAACTTCTGCCCGCAAGGCTCAGAAAACATCACAGAAGAGAAGTTGGAACATTGTTAAGAGCCACAGGATCAAGAGGACCTCTATGAGATAGTATCTTCTTTGTATGACAGGCTAGCTGCACCCATGATATCTCAAAAATATGGTTCCCTAAATAAGACTTCCATAATAAAAACACTGGCTGATATGCCATTGAGCGTGAGGGAAATACCAAAAGGCTCTACTCCTAGCTAAAGAGATACAGGCTATCTATGGCTGCTAAGAAAAAGGAAAATCATTCTCCAGAAGAAAGTCCCATGATAGATAATCCTGTCCCAAGTAGTCAGGCTAAAATATAGTCCAAAATGAGAGCTGTATTTTACATGGAGAAATGGTAGCATTTCCCTCTCCCTCTGATAGGCCAGGGCTGCCTTCTGGGGTTCTGGATAATGAGAAGGCCCCGGGGTACCCAGGAGGAAAGGCTTAAGTGGTGGCCATTTTTTTAAGTTGACCTAAACACATACACATCTGAGCAATACCAAATGTACTTAGCAGAAGGCGTGTGTGTGTGTGTGTGTGTGTGTGTGTGTGTGTGTGTGTGTGTGTGTGTGTGTGTGTGTAAGAGAGACAGAGAGAGAGTATGTATGCAACTAAGGGTACGTGAATTTGGGAGGGGATGGGGGGATGTTGGAAGAGTTTAAGGAAGTAGAGAAAGGGATAGAAATGATATAAAACAGTATTCAAAATTTAAAGTTAAGTAAAAATCCATGATTTCTACATGGAAGATGTGAGCATAAATAAATTAAATGTGGAAATTCTTGGACACAGAACTAAGGAAGCACCTATGACAAAGTCTTCCACATACTAAGTTTATGAATTGGGATTTGGTTCCCCTGATCCTCACTCAGATTTTCTCACCCAATAACCTTCCTTTCCTGGGAGATAAAATGAAGTGCATGTGTTGTTAGGTATTCTGATTGACTTTTCCAGACCTGTATGGCTGAGACAAGCAGAGTGGGGCTGCTGTATTCCTGAAACACGTTTTAAAGGAATAGAACTTTAATCAGAATAAAATATTATACATAACCAATTTGGAGGAAAATTTTGTTTTCTGCATTTATTTTTATTAAATCACTTCTCTATCTTCTTTATTATGCAGGAAATAGATATAAAAATCTTAGGTGGATTTTTATAAAGTATTCCATTTTCTTACTGATATAAAAATGAAATGAAAATTTAAAAAGGGGGCAAATGAAGTATTTCTCATGTTTCCCCATCTCATTCATGATTCATTAAAAAGAGTAGGAAAACATAAAGTACCAAGAGGTGTTCTTTTCAAAATTACTTCTGTTCTCAATCCTCTGTCTCCCTACTCTCTCTGCCCTCCCTCCCTCTCCCCCTCTCTCCCTCCATCTTTCCTGTATCATTGATTCTCTGCCTCCCTTTATCTATCCTTTTCTCTCCCAGAAATAACTGCACACTGATAGCTTCTTTGGTTTTCTAGATGTTCTATATTTGTGCTTTGGTTTGACTCATAATACATCCTAGCTCCTACTCACCTACCAGAAGTTTTACTTGCTGTTAAGTTGCACATTTACTGATTTCAGAATTTACAGGTATAAACTCTGCTCTGTGCTTTATTTGAGTCTTCCTTCCCTCTCACATTTATCATCATTTTTTGCTTGTACAACTGTCCATTTGTCTTTCTTTCCTTTAGTTTCTGCTGCATGGTCCCCAGGTAGAAAATGAAATATTAGGTTTGTCAAGTGTATATCATGGTTTAAATGTCTGGAGATGATGGGTTAAACAGACCAATCAATGAAACAAAGCTCCAGTGCATCACAGAGATGGCATGGGAGGTTCCTTTGGCTCCTTAACACCTAACAAGTCAATAACCTATTAATATCATATTCTGTCAGTCACCTCTATACAATTCACATGTGACATTTCAAAACAAAATTTCATAGCTTATGGTGAATTAAGTGAGAGAGTGTTTGTAGCAAGTCCAAACTAAACCTTAGACTATATATACATGGAAAACAGATGAAGAAGATAATAAAAAGTATAAGATTATTGAATGCTCTCCATTTTAAAGCAACGACTGATTATTTCACAGTTTTAGCATGATAACACATGTAAGGCCCAAAGGTTTAAATGTTCATTATTCAGAAGTTAGAATCAACATATTTTAGAATATTTCAAACAAAAGCATTTTTGTCATTATTTTAATCTAAAATAATAGATCAAAATTACTAGTCTAAATATTATAAACAATATATATTGAAGCAGTGTTTATTTTGTACAAAAGAAAATTGTTTAATTTGGTTGGTGATCCTTTATGTGTATAAAGGCATTTATGGTGCAAAATTAACAACTAATAATCAAATGATTTGATTTATGAGTCATGTATCTGGGATACTCTCATATGCTTCCTGCTATTTTAGAAGGTTAAAAAGGGGGGAAACAAATTAAAATATTTAAATCCTTAAGAGTACCATCAATCCATTCAGTAATTCTCAACTGATGTTCCCATCCTTACTTTACATCAAGTGCCAAGTAATACCTCTGCCAGCCTGGTTTAGTGCTGTCAATCTGAAAGTAATATGTGTCCTGTAACAAAGGAATGCCCTCTCAGCCTCTACATTAACGTTCCAAAACAGGAGTAGATGTCATTGTCAAACTCCCATTCTGTGGTCTCATTTGGCAGTGGTATTTAATTTCCTTATGTGAAAATGGAGACGCCAACCCCTATTTAGTGAGTGTTATTAATGCTAAATAAAGCATGGTGTTATAATAAATGCAAAACATTTTTAAGGAATGGGGACAGTGTAAGCATCTAATAGATTGAAAAATTAAGTAATTCAACTCATTCAAACCATATAAGAATCCTTGTCTTCAAAATATTCTTTGGTCTGTTTTGATTTTTATCACTGTGATAAAATACCTTGCTTAAAATTGAGCTATGAGTTTCTGTTGCTATGACAGATCACTGACCAAAAGCAACTTGGGGAGGAAATGGTTTGCCTCAGCTTACAGCACACAGCCCATCCTGAAGGAAACTCAGTGAAGGAACTCGAGGCTGAAACCTGGAGTACAGAACTGAAACAGAGGCCATGGCTTGCTTATATTTTTGTTATTGTTTGTCTGTTTGTTTTTATAAAACAGAATGACCTACCTAGGTGCGATACTACTTACAGTGGTTGACCCCCTCCGACATTAATCAAGAAAATGCTCCACAAACTTGCCTACTGACCAATCTGGTAGAGACATTTTTTTAATTATGGGTTCCTTTTCCTAACTGACCCTGTCCAGTATCCAGTTAACCAATCCAAACCAAACCAATCTAAACAAAAACTAACCAGCACAGGAATGAAATGTTTATTTGTCTTATAATTCCAGTTTGTAATCTGTTGCAGTGCTTCTGTTCTTAGATGTTGGCACTATTAGCCATACCAACATTGTAGAAGAAAAGTTAAAGATTATTTCACAGACTTGGTGATAACAAAGGGACACGTCATGGGAATGTGAGTCATCTGTGGGGAAGAACTATGACTTGAGAAAAACAAATTAAGATCATGAAAGGTACAGTTTCCCGAAGTGCAAGATGTGCAATCGCTTTACACCATGTGTCCATTTCAACAACTCATACATCAGGAAGATTCTGTTCCCTGTGACTCGTCTAATAAGAACACACTTGCCTAGATTACCTGCCTTTTGATTAAGTCTACTCATTGGTAAGTTATTCCTGACAGAGCTGTCCACCATGTACACTGGTGTCTCCCAACAATCAAAAAGGGGAAATCGACTTACATCTACATCAGAAAACGGAAGTCTCAAAACCTCAAATAGTTCTGTCTGCTAAAGGTTTCTGTGGTTACAAAAGGACACTGCTCATCATAGCACACATCACAATGTGTTCTTCCTGTTTCTATGCTGGTCTTTCACTACCCAGTGAAACATAGCAGGCTGGTGACCAGGCCACATTCATATTTGTCTTCTCAAAACAAAATCTAAATCCTAGAATAGGCCCCAGTGTTTTATCAAGGACTTTCAAAACATTCATGCAATCAAGCATAATATTGGAATAAAGTTTGACCTAAGTAATCTTGAGAAAGATGCAACTAAGTCAATAATTTCAAAAATTAAGAAAAGGTAACTTCAAAAGTAGGCTAATAAACATAACAGTTTATTTTACTTTGAAAATTTTTAATTAATTTTCATTGTTAAAAAAATCATTGTTGTTCTAAATTATGTGAGACGTTTTTCATAAATTTATTGTCTTTGAACCTAAAGATACCATTTGGCATACTTATTCTGATGGTTTGGGATCTTAGCGGTTTTTTTAGTGACCCATATACCAAATACATCATTCATATGATACACAATAAACATGCAAATCAAGAGTAATTAGTCAATCTTATTATAATCACAAGGTTGACTTCTAATACATTTCTTTTGCCTTGATAGTGTTTAGCATGGTGAAGAATGAAAATTTTGGCACTTAACATTAGAATTCTAGCAGACTTACTTCCCAATTTTAAACAGTTCCTGTACCTTTATTCTCCTCAGTGTACTCCTGAACTGAATGTAGCAATAATTTTGGGATATATATGGAATAACTTGAAATATGTCACTGAAGGACTCATATTAGATAAATCTTAATGGATTAATAAAATTATAACAGTTCACTGTGTTCTAATTTCACCAAACACTGAACAATGGAAGAGGAAAAATAAAAATGTGTGTACCATATGTTTATTGGAACAAATTGAAAAAACTCTATATACCTGAAATTTTAATCTAGTCTGAATTATAAATAAAATTTCAGATTCAGAGCTTGTTCTAATGTACTTCTGACAAAATCTAGAAGTCAAGAGAATGACAAAAAGCTACATGAAACTAATTAGAGTTAAATACTAGGAATTGTTTTAATTATATTAATACTAGAAAAAATACTTCCTATATCTCTAGAAAACACTTCAAATATAAATATGATGTTAGATAACACTTATATGTACCTTAAATTTTCTTTAAACTACATTTAGAAGAGTAAAAATAAATGAATGAGATTAATTTCATATTTTATTTTATTTTTTCATTTTACTATTTATTATTACATTTCAAATGTTGTCCCCCTCCCAGTTCCCCTTCCACAATCCTTCCATTCTATCACCCCTCCCTTTTGCCTCTAAGAGGATGCTCCCACTCCCACTTCACCCCTCTACCATCCCCCTTTTGTGAGGCTAGAATCCTCCACAGGACCAGAGGCCTCCCCTCCCACTGATGTCAGATAAGGCAATCCTCAGCTACATATATAGCTGGAGCCATGGAACAAATCATGTATACTCTTTGGTTGGTGGTTTCCTCACTGTGAGCTCTAAGGGCCTGGTTAGTTGATATTGTTGTTCTCACTATAGAGTTGCAACCCCCTTCAGCTCTTTCATCCCTTCCCCTAACTCTTCCATTGGGGTCCATGGGCTCAGTCCAATGGTTGGGAGTAAGTATCTTTATTTGTCTTAGTTAGGTGCTGCCAGAGTTTCTCAGAGGATAGCTATACCAGCCTCCTGTCTGTAAGCACTTGGCATCAGAAATAGTGTTTGAGTTTGGTATCTGTGGATGGGATAAATCCCAAGGTAGGGCTATATATGGATGGCCTTTCCTTTAGTCTCTCCTCCAATTTTTGTCCCTGCATTTCCTTTAGACAAGAACAATTCTGGGTTAAAGATTTTGAAATGGGTGGACAGCCCCATCGCTCAATTAGGGAACATGTCTATTGACTGGAGGTGTACTCTTCAGGTTGTATTTTCCCCATCCCCACCCCTGCTGTTGGGTTTTTCAGCTAATGTGATCCCCATTGGGTCCTGGGAGCCTCAAGAATCCCTGGCATCTGGGACTTCTAGTGGTTCACCTCCCTGTTACATATTTCTTTTCATTCTCCTTGCCCTCTGGACTTCTCTCCTGTCTCATACCACCCATTGGCACAGGAGAAAATTTCCTGAACAGAGCACCAATGGCTCAGGCTCTAAGATCAACAATTGACAAGTGGGACTTCATAAAACTGAAAAGCTTCTATAAGGCAAAGGACACTGCCAATAGGACAAAATGGCAGCCTACAGATTAGGAAAAGATCTTTACCAATCCTACATCCGATAGAGGGCTAATATCCAAAATATACAAAGAATTCAAGAAGTTAGACTCCAGAAATCAAATAACCCAATTAAAAAATGGGGTACAGAGCTAAACAAAGAGTTGTCACCTGAGGAATCTCAAATGGCTGAGAAGAACCTAAACAAATGTTCAACATCCTTAGTCATCAGGGAAATGCAAATCAAAATGACCTAGAGATTCCACCTCACACCAGTCAGAATGGCTAAGATCAAAACTCAGGTGACAGCCGATGCTGGCGAGGATGTAGAGAAAGAGGAACACTCCTCCATTGCTGGTACAACCACTTTTGATATCAATCTGGTGGTTCCACAGAAAATTGGAAATGGTGCTACTTGAAGACCCAGCTATACCACTATTGGGAATATACTCAAAAGATGCTCCAACATATAACAAGGACATGTGTTCCACTATGTTCATATTTTATTTAATACAATGAGTTCACAATATTATTTTAAAATATGAAAATTTGATGAAGCATTGTATGTTTTTACACTAAGTGTTCAATTTATAAAGTGTTTTATACTTATGGCATAGCTTAATTCGATCTAACCAAATTGTTAATTAATCATAACATAACAAGCCTAGAAGGACATAGTTATATGTAAATTACTCAGTGCATTCAATGCATATGGTTGCATTTAAAAGGCCCTCCAAACACAGAAGAAACGGAAGTCAAATTTTACCTTCATACAAGTGAAAAGTGATCTCACTTATCTATCCAAAGTTCATGCCAGACCCCTTCTGATGAATTGAGTGATGTCATAATATTTTCTATATTCTCTTCCACCTAGCTAGCTCCCTGCCCTTCTCTTCTTCTTCTTCCTCCTCTCTTGTTTTCTCTCTTTATTTGTCCTCCAATGACACAAGTTTTGTTTGGCTAATAATCAGTAATTTTTAAAAGAAGGCAAATAAATTAAGGTCTTCCTCAAAATAACCCCTCTGCTAAAACCTTTTGAGAAAGGATACAGTGTTTAAATCTTATATCTGAGTAACTGCCTGAATAACAGAAGCCAAATGCAGGCAAGTAATAATAAAAGCATATCACAGAGCTATTCTTTGACCTCAGATATGTTCAAGTGAAGGTAGTCACACAGGTAATATCTTCTTCTATTATGGAGGAATACGTGTGTGTGTGTGTGTGTGTGTGTGTGTGTGTGTGTGTGTGTGTGTGTGTATAAAATTTTATTAGTGGAAGAAAGGGAATGGTTTAAACATATATGCTAAGAATTTTTGCTTTTGTCTAGTGATAAGCTCAAATTCTTATCCTAATTCTTCACAGATTTCATGCCAAAATAGCTTTTTTTATGTCTGAGTTCATACAGCAGCAGTCTCTCTAGAGAACCAACAAATGGTAGGTGTTCTTAAAAACATGGAGTGACATACAAAGTAAAATATCCCCTAAAGTATCCTGTTCAGAAATTGTTGAAAACTTCCCCAGTACAAAAACAAATGTACACACACACACACACACACACACACACACACACACACACATGCACACCAAGAAATAGAAAAAAACATATTATGAATTAGGTAAAATTTGGAAATAAATGGCTTGTCTTCAGGTTCTGGGCTTTTGTATTCTCAGCAATACTGCAATGACAACAGAACACCAATAGCACAGGGACTAAAAGCAACAATTGATTAATGGGACCTCATAAAAATGAAAAGCTTCTGTAAGGCGAAGGACACTGTCAACAGAACAAAACATCAGACTACAGAATGAGAAAAACTTCATTAACTCCACATATAGTAGAGGACTAGTATCCAGTGTACATAAAGAACTTAAGAAACTAGACATCAACAAACCAAATAATCCAATTAAAACATGGGATACAGATCTAAACAAAATTCTCAATAGAGGAATCTCAAATGGCCAAGAAGGACTTAAAGAAATGTTCTACATCCCTAGGCATCAGTGAAATGTAAATCAAAACTACTTTGAGATTTCATCTTATACCTGTTAGAATGACTAAGATCAGTAACAAAACTGACAGCTCATGCTGACCAGGATGCAGAGTAAGAGGAACACTCTTCCATTGCTGGTGGGAGTGTAAACTTGTACAGCTATTATAGAAATCAATGTGATGATTCCTCAAAACTTAAGAATTAATCTACCTCAATATCAAGCTATACCACTATTTGGCATATACCCAAAGGATGCCCCCTCCTACTACAAGGACACTTGGTAACTTTTTTCCATAGCAGCTTTATTTTTTAAGAGACAGAAAAAAAACTAGTCTAGCTGTCTCTCAACCTAAGAATGGGTAAACAAACGTGGCCCATTTACACAATGGAGTGTTACTCATCTGTTAGAAAAAATGACATCATGAAATTTGCAGGCTGAAACTACGAAATAAACAACAACAACAACAACAACATCCTGAATGTGGTAATCCAGATCCAGAAACATAAACATGGTTTGCACTGACTTGTAAGTAGACATTAACTGTTAAGTAAAAGATAATCATGCTAAAATCCACAGACACAGAGAAGCTAAGTACCAAGGAGGGCTCAAGGACATGGATATTCCTGGAAAGGGAAAATAGAATAAATTTTGCAGGTGGCTTTGGGTTGAGTGGGGATGGAAATAGGTTGATCAGATACTTGTGGTGGAAGAGTACTGGGAGATAAAACTGGAATTGGTAGGCATTTGGGAGCCAATATAGAAAGCTAATGTAGTAGAAAACTCCTACTATCTATGAACATGACTCTAGCAAAGTCTCCATGTGATAGGGAATGTGAAGTATGAATTGACCATCTTCTTTAACTAGGCAGGTTACCAGCAGTGGGACTGAGGCTTCAACCCAGCCACAAAACCTTCAACCTACAATCTTTCCTGCATGCAACATGTGCTGGAGTAATGGTGGCACAGTACTCATGGAAGTTGCCAACTAATGGCTGGTCCAGCTTGAGGCCATGAGAAGGAACCCACACCCCACATTCCATGGACGGCCAGAAATCAGAAGCAGGACAGCTCAGAGACCTAGGATAGAACCAAACCAATTACCAAAAACATGAGGTGGGGGAGTCAATGAAATTATTCCTAATGATATTCTTCTATACTCACATCAGTGCCTCGCCCAATCCTAATTGGAGAGGAATCATCTAGCAAGTGATAGAAGCAGATGCAGAGACCCACAGTCACTAGAGACTCACAGCATCACAACACTAGGTGGATCCATGGAAGTCCTGTAGAAATGGGGAGGAAGGGTTGTAGGAGCCTGAGGGGTCAAGGATACCATGAGAACATAGTCCACAGAATCAAGCAGGGCTCATAGAAGCTCACAGAGACTGAAGAGAAAATCACCAGCCTTGTATGCTCTGAGCTAGGTCCTCTGCATATGTTGTGGTTATATAGCTTGATGCTCTTATTCAACTCTTAACAATGGAAATCAGGGTTGTCTCTTGACTCTTTTGCCTGTTTTGGGGGCCCTTTTCTTCCTACTAGGTTGCCTCTTCCAGCCTTGCTATAAGAGTTTGTGCCTTTGTTGTAACTTGTTATGCCATGTTCAGTTGATATTCCTGCTCTTTTTTTTCTTTTCTTTTTTAGGAAAACAGAAGAGGAGTACATGTGGGTGAGAGGGGGTGTGGGGAGTCTCTAGAAGTAGTATAGGGAAAAATTGCAGCCTAAATGTAATGTATGACAGAAGAATAAAATAATAATTTGAGTCTGTATATGTACTGTTCATTGTGCTGCACAAAAAAGAATTTACCAATTGCTTAATTAATTAATTGTTTAAGCTTATTTAGCTATAATGATCTGAATTTGTAAGAGTCATGTAGGGATTCTCTGAGATCATGTGCAGTTTCAATCAGTGCCCCAAACTAAATGCTTACTTAAAAAGATATTTGACAAGCTTTGTGCATGTGTGGCTATAGGAATACACATACACAAACACACACACACACACACACACACACACACACACACACACACACACACACACACACACAGTAGAAGTATGTGTTCTTTATGTAAAGATCAAAGTACCCATGCTTTCCGTTTCTGGTATGTGCAAATGTCATAAGAAGGAGCCAAGTGTCCTATCTTTACGTAAATGTTACCTTTTTACCTATAACTACCAAGCTTCTGCACAAGGACTTAGAATCTCAAGAAAGAATTTGTATAACCTTTTTGTTAAAACATAGTTTTTAAGTGTTAGTCATAATGGAAAAAATCCATAGAGATAAGATAAGATTTAAAATTGACTAGTAATCAGTAGCTGAGTCCAGTGAATGATTTTGCCACATTAGCTGATGACAAAAAGTCTATGATTTATTCTGAAAACATTTAGGAACAAATGTGGAATTCTAATTCACTGAACATATTTGCAAAGCTTTTTGTCACTCCCAAGTTGCCAGTTTAAACTGACTTCTTTCTGAAGATCAGAATGTATACATCACAGATAAATGGGAAAAGTTATGTTTATTCTCACCAAAAATGAGCTCAAATTCAAAAGAACTTGTTCAAAACTTGAATTATTCTACCTAATAGAAGTTACCTACCACAAAAAGTAAAGAGAGTGTGAAGTGTAACAATTGCAGATTGCGTGCCCTTTCTGTTAAAAAGTTTCTCAGATTACTCCTGGTTTAACTAGTCACTTCTCATCTCCTATGTTGTCCTGTTCCATACAAGAGCTGTATGCTCCATTGTAAGACAGACTGTTAAAAACATCAAGAATATTTTCAGCTCTGCAAATTTAATAACTGAGTTTTTAAAAATATATTTTCACATTTTTCAGCATGAGCAATAACGAAAAGCATTAGCCTACTTTGCATAATTCAGACTTAATGAATATTAAGTCCATCCATTTTATGAATCCAAATAAATTCTCTTTAGATAATAAGCATATACTTAAGAGAATTGGTGGTCTATTAATAGTTTAGATTTTTTTCCTTAACAAAAGGACAAAAGAAACACAAAAACTGCTTAAATATCTGATACCATAAAATCTCTTAATTTTAAGAATTGTTATGTTCTCGTGAAAGAACACCCAGGGAACAATTAATAAGGAAAAGTGTGGTCTAGCCTAGTTTCTAGTTGCTAACACTTGCTATCGCCATTTCCTCATGAAAAGGTCTCAGAATCCCACCCATTTCTACGATAGGATGCTGAATTTGTAGTTGGATTCTCCCCCCTGTGTTTTCTGTATCTATTGTTCATCTCTTTGTTTCCACTTATTATTCCTCTCTTTCCTGGTAATTGAAAACTTTCTTGGGAATCCACTAGATTTAGTCTAGTCTACCTTTGGAGTTGCCTGGTCTCTGTAATTTCCTATTTTAAAATCTTGTATTGCATTTATTTATGTATTTATTGATGTGTGGGAAGGAATATATGCACACCTGTGGATCAACATGCCACAACACATGCATGTAAGTCAGACAAAAACTTTTAGAAGTTAGAGGACAACTTTTTTCCCCCCAAGACATGGTTTCTCTATGTAGTCCTGACTGTCCTAAAACACTTTATAGACCATGCTATCCTGGAAGGTAGAGGTCTGCCTGCCTCTGCTCCACAGTTCTGGAATTAAAGAAGTGTACCACTACTGCCTGGCTCACAACTTATAGGAGTCGGTTCTCTTTCCTGTTTCTGAGGCTGAGGACCAAACTCAGATTGGCAAGCATGTTAGTGAGCACATTTACCTGCTGAGCCATTTTGTCAGCCCCCCACAATAACACTTTTGTGCCCCCATTATAAAATTAGCACCTTGCAAATCTTAGGGTACAAACAACTATACGGCTGATTGCCTAAAGACTATACAAACAATGTGGAATAGCAAATATATCAATAATATTAATTATTAAGAGTCCCAATACAAACCATATATAGAAACACAATTCAATATGCCATCTTCTAGAGTGGGCTGGTCACAATGCACTGTTTCAGAAAGTTAAGGGTGATGTGTCTGTCTCATGTACCCTAAATCTTTATATAAGGTATTGCCATGGAGCCATGTGGGATGCACCAACAAGCAACAGATTGTCACAATCAATGATTCTTATTCAATGCTGATCTATGAAGAGGTTAATTCTGGTTCTTCCTTCCAACCCTATGCTCCCAGAAATGAGATTCGGATTCAAAATATATTTACAAATACCGTGTACCATATAGCTAGGCTTTTCTCTTATTACATTATAACTTAAATTATCCCATTTATTTTACTCTATATTCTACTATGTAGCTGACTACCTGTACTCAGGTCCATGTGTCTATCTTCTCATATTTTGCTGGGAGAATCTCCTGAGCCTGGCTATAGGGCAAAATTCTTTCTGCCTCCCAGATGTCCCACCTTCTACTCTACACTTTCCTATAGATCATAGATTTTCTTTAATTGACAGATGATGCATCCATCCAATACATAAGATCTTCTCTCTTAAGGTCTCTTTCAATTTCATACCTTTGTGCATGCAGTTCCTTCTATCTTAACACGCCAACCTCACTCTTCATCTTCCCAGCATCCTATTCTTACTACTGCCTACTCATTGCCTGAGTTTCTTTTAAATCATTCACAATTTATTCAAACACACACATTTAATTCAACAATGCTTTTTCCTGAATGAACTATATAGAATAAATACTAAGAACATTATGTCTTATCTGAAGATGTCCTCTTGTTAGCTAGACCCTCACCCACTAGAAACCTGCTATGAATGTTTTAGCTTGTCTTAGAAATGTAATGATAATTGACAACAATAAACAGGATATAGCACAGACTCGTCCTGACATCCATGTGATTTATTGGCTGGGATAAGTTATGATCTACTTACCACCACTAACATAGCCATACTCTGTTGACCAACCAAATTTCATCTTGTGGGGCTTCAAAGCCACCTGTTACTCAATACATAAAAACAAACTCATTTATTATAATTTTTCACAGAAATTTTTTCTTCAAAGCATTTTTCCATCTGAGAAATTTCTACAGTAACTTTCTTATTGTAACTTCCCCAATTACAATTATGTAGTTGTATTTTCCAAAGAAAATTCAAAGTTCTAGAGGATAGACAGTTAACTTTTTCTCATTACCATACAGACAGTACTTAGTGCCTCGCTTGTAGTAAATTCTAGATATATGCTTCATTCTAATTAATGAAGAAGAATAAATAAACAAATGAATGAATGAATGACAGAGGTGACAAAAGCAGGAGGAGCTCAGGAGAGACAGAGACCACTGGCAGCAAATCTCTCCTGTCAGAGGATCAGGGGAGAAAACTTCATTCATCCTAAACAGTAGATTTAGAATGTGAATTTCCAGGCAGTAAAGGTTCATGGAATTCTACATTTTCATGGAAGATATAAAATTTCGTTAACTCTTAATTTGTCTAATTAATGCCATTAAAATAAAAAACATCTTTCTAGAATGACCTTATATGTTAATACTAAAAATAGAAAAATAAAATATGTAAACTTGATAAATTTAGCCTTATAATTATATATACATGCATTGTCTCATTTACTTTCAAACAACACAGCCAAGAATGGCACAAACATGGGACTTAACAACATTGACTTGGATTCAATGGAGAGGCATAACAGTCCCAGGCTGAGGCAGAATGCTTTAGACAGATTTGGAAAACAAGAAATAAGCAGTAAATTTGATGGCTACTTGGAGGGGGAAAAGAAACGTTGGATAAATAGATATTAACACAAATACCTACATAGTTTAGGAAAAACAATTCCATTATGCCAGGTTCACATGCAGAAATCTTAGTGTTTCCAATACCACATGCACAGTGCTGATTGCAGTACATGTCTTGTAGTACATTCTGGATATGAACTTTGGATGAATAAGTGAATGATGAAGTAGACAAGAAGAAAAGCCAAGAGAAGAAAAAAAAATCACTCAACTGCTGATGAAAAATGTGTGGAGTATGGTTTATGGGGCTGTTCAATGTTCTGCAGGAGTAGGAACAGAGAGAAATCAGGAAGCACACTGGCTCTGTCTTCTGCACATCTCTATGTGACAGAAAGAAGCATAGAACCCATCTCATTAATCAGGTTGGAAGCAAACAGTGCATTTGAAACGAAGATTTCAGGGAGGAAAATGATTCCCTAGGTCTTTGGTCTTCTCTAATGTGCATATAGATTAGTCCAATACAGCTGCAGATTCCAGTGAGTCTGGAGGGCAAGAAGCAGAATGAAACCCTACAGTCGACCTCTGATCCTTTCCCTCCCTGATCTGTCCTATCCAAACAAAGTTATAGAGTATAGAACCATCTATCCAAAGTCTCACCTCAGCCCTACTCCCACTGTGACTAGTTATCACATTTCTTCGCCATCATACAGAAAGAGAGATTATGATAAATGCCACCTACTCCCACTTATTAAGAACAGGAAAACAAAGAAGAAACTAGGATGGAAATGAGATCATCAACCTGAAGACAGCATTGAAATTTGAATGGGCCCGCCTAGACTATTAAACTGAGGATCGACAACTACTAACATTATAACTGAGTGGTTTCCCACTTTAGCAGCTTTCCTTGTCAGGGACATTATATTTCATCCTAGTGGACTGCAATGCAGAATGAGTACATATCTCACTTTACCCTAGGTTTAGCCTCTTCTAAATAAATTACAGTTCTAATTATTGTACAAAGCTTTCTTCCTCATAGAACATCTTGGAGTGTTCAGGGTATGAGGAGTCCATATTTTCATTTGTTCATCTGGAATGTGCATGGCTGCTTAGAATAGGTCCCTAGTCCATATGCACTGGTGTTTGATGCCTTACTTCTGGGAGTTTTCTTATGCATACATTCTCGGGAATTCAGTCTGAAGTCCCTTTCTTTGTTTGTTTTGTTTTTGTTTCCAATACATCCCAACCATAGTTTCTCCCTCTCTACTCTTCCCCCTTCTTCCCTCCTCCATCCCCTCAAGAATCCGTGCTCTACATGAATCATCTGCCCTCACTGGTCCCTCTTGGCTCCTGTTCAAAATTTGAGAATTGATTGTTCAGCAACAAGAGTGTACTAGTTACATTTCTTATTACTGAAACATCTTAAAAGAGGAATGGTTCATTTTGGCTCACAGTTTGATAGGGTGCAGTCCATGGTGGCAAGGAAGGCATGGGGACATTTGTGGTTACAGAAGCATGGGTCTGGGTCCCTTGCATCTTAGCAGACCAAAAAGCAGAGAGCTCAGGTTGAGAGCTAGAACATGGTTACAACCCTAATGCTCAGTCCAGTTAATGAATGACTTCCTTCAGCTAATTCCCCAGTCCTATAGGTTCCATGGCCTCTCCAACAGCACCACAACAAGGACTACATGGTCAAACACTTGAGCTTAGAGAACAGGTTTCACACTCAGATCATAACATAGTCCATGCGTTTTCCACTCTGTCAGAAGGTTTAGTATCTGTTCTTCATTCTTCCACTATCTGGTATAGACAACTAGCTTCATTTCCAATCTATAACAATTAATTTAGCTTCAATATCCCTGGCTTTATTAATAACACTGCACTATGAAGGCTCAGTATCTTACTTACCTGTTAGATTTTACACAGTAAGTTTGTTAGCCTCCACAAATGATACTTCAATTCAATTTTCAGTTTACCATTTATTTTACAACAGAACCTCAAAACTAACATCCTACTTCATACACTTCAATTAGTGTATCTATTAAGGCTATTTTGATTTCCAGATAAGGTTCATATGTGCAATAGTTTCTTTTTATTTAAATCCAGTAGGAAGCAGAATAAAAGGCTGAAAATATTTGACCAGATTTCACACATTAGAGGAAAGTTTTGTAAACTTTAAATACTAGAAAATGATGGTTAATTTTAATTGCCAACATTGAGATTGTCAACAAGATTAACAGATAGGTAAGAGTTTTGTAGGCTTATATTTTTTAAAACCTATTTTATTTAGGATGCTTAAATGCTTCAACCTTTCTTCTAGCCCATCGACCAGAGGTAGAGGAGAAAAAAGGTTAATAGGAAAAGGGAGAGTTGTGGACCTGTTTAGAAGTAGTACCTTGGGACAATTCCACTCTTCATTGTCAGGATACCAGCAGTCCACTTCAATAGCAGACACCAAACACGCATCGGTAGCAGCAGGATGATCTAGCAGAAACAGCAAGGCTCTGCCAAATCGGCACAAGTCAGCAGAAGCAGCCAGAAGCAGCTGAAATGCCACGAGAAGTTTGTTGGCATGTTTCTCTCTATGAAGTAAAGACCATTGAAGACCAGCAAAGACCAGTGAGCCAAGTGTTGCATGATGTAGCAAATCAAGAGCTTCATCTCACTGTTTGTGGGGTTCTATTTATATTCTATCTAAACACCACCCACCCTCTCAAGTGTCTGTTTTCAGTAAAGCATAACAGGCCCTCTCACAAGACAACTTCCAGAAAAAACACCACTCGACACAACTAAGTTTCGTTTTTGTTTTTTTTTTCTCTGAGACAAGGTTTCTCTGTGTAGCCCTGGCTGTACTGGAACTCACTCTGTAGGCCAGGCTGGCCTCAAACTCAGAAATCCACCTGCCTCTGCCTCCCAAGTGCTGAGATTAAAGGAGTGCGCCACCACTGTCTGGCTGACACAACTAAGTTTAAAAGAAACCAGAAATTTTCACTTCAGAGGTTAATTGAAGATAACTCTGGGTATCTCAGTGAGGACAATTACAGAGAGGATTAAATGAGATATAAAGACTTATGTTGCTTGAGAGGCAACATCTCATAAACAGAAAATCAGGAAAACCTCCTAATATAGGCATTCTCGCACTCTGCTAGTCTGATGCCATGGACTATATCAGACCGTCTCTACTATTAGACACTGGAACTCCTGAAACCAATAACCAGAAAAAGCTTTCTTGTTTATCTGGTTTATTAAATTAGGTGGTTATCTGGGTTATCTGGTTTATTAAAAACTTAAGTTGTTTTTTGTTGGGGATAGGAGTAATGTGTCATAAGGACAGAAAGTCTAACTAAGGCCACTGAAAAATGGTTAAATAGATGGTGCGCCCATCTGTGAAATGCTATATGCACAGATTTTATGAATGACATGTGCTGTCTATTCTGAACCATGGTTCATGGAATATTACTGTTAGGTTAAAATGAAAGAAAGTGTCAGGAAAATTTGCGTAATGTTTCATCAGTTTCACAGAAGGCAAAAATGTACATGCATAGATACTAGATATGTTTGGCCGTGCTTGTATAAGCATAAATCTTGGAGGCTGCACACCTAAGCATGTATACCATAAGCGTCATTGAAAATGGAAGAATACTGACAAATTTTTCATTGTTGCCTTGGTACTGATACTGGTTGCATTTGATCGTACAGTAACAAAGTAAAGTTTTTTGGTAGCTCAAACCTGAAGTCTTACCAGACAGGAATTTAAGACAGGGGGATTGCCATGAGTTCAAGATGACAGGGCCACAGAAGTAATAGTTTCAGGCAAGATGGTTCTGTGGCTGAAACTAAGTCTCAAAATTAGTTAATGGAGCCTGCAGAGATGGTTCAGTTGTTAAGATCACTGAATTTCTTTCCCCCGAAGCCAGTTCATGTCCCAGCACCTACATGATGGCTCAGAACCATCTGTAACACCACTTCCAGGGCATCTGACAATCCCAGGGGATCTGACAATCTCTTGTGGCATCTACTGGCATCAGGCAGACATGTGGTTCATAGACATATAAGCAGAGAAAATACTTACACATATAAAGTTGAAAAATAATTATTGATTAATCTAATTCACCATGGAAAGTGATTATTTTCTATTTTGAATCTATTTATGATTATCTTGTATACCTAAACATATATACAGTAAACCTCATTGAAAATAGAATAATACTGACACATTTTTCATTGTTACCTTGGTATTGTCTTATCTTACAATTGATGCTGGTTGGCTTATTTAGAAATGTGAATTTTAGCTTAGCTGTTAGTTGTTTTACAAATATCATTCTTAGAAGCAGGCTTAGGTTTTGTGTTATTTTGATTTTGAATGATCGGAGACATTTGGGTATTAAAGATTTCAGTGTGACTGAAGGGATTTGGATGTCACCTGAGCACTTCCCTGCTCCTACTCTCCTTGACAGACAAGATCAGAAGCTTACAACTCCCAACCATGATGTTCTAAGAAAATTTCTGTTCTTGGTCTTCTCTGCCAATTATCTGTCCATCAGCAAGGAATTAAAAAAATAGTATAAGTGATGTGACATTTAAGGAAGAAGAAAAATAACAGACAATCTTGTAGTAAGCCTCCAGGTGTACAACCCACTTCCTGCCTTTACAATTGTCATGAAGTCAAGTTACATCACCAGGTTTTGCTGTAAGAGACTTCTTTTTCTGTTGTCTCTGACTCTTGAACACTACTCTGTGTTCCATCTTCACTAGTATCCTCCCCGCAACCCCACCCTGGCACCCTGTTGACTCTTGATCCTTCACTGTTTCCCTCCACACATAGACATGCATCATTGGTGATTTCATGTTCTGTCCCTCAACATCTATAATGTATAAGGAGCATTTCATTCACTCTTTTACTATGTCCTTTACATCATATAAGAGTATGGGTCTGTCTATAGTTACAAGATTGTGCCCTGCTCATGTGCTGAAGCTTGGTGATTGTTCCAATAGTGTCAATCCAGCTCCCAGGATCTGAGACTCCATACAGGAGCTGAGTCAGAGGAATGCAAGTCTAATCATTAGCAAGTGGAATGAAATCCCCAATTATCCGGTATTTACTTTGTCTGTATATTAATACCACCTTGCCCTGCTTGAGGAAACCCCTTTGACCTTTCCCCCTTTTTGAACAGAATGATTGCATGTGACTTATTTTTGTGTAAAACCTTTTACAGCAGTGGATTGCCAGATTGTCACATGACCCAGCCTTGATTAGATTGATTCTCTCTTAATGTCATCTAGAGTTTTATTTCTTCTACCTTCCTTTCTCTTACCCTTTTGATCCTCACAGCACCGTGCATCTCCTAACCCAGCTCTTACACAGCCCTATCCCTATGCCTCCTTTTTGAGGTGGCACCATTTGTCTCAGATTCAATGTTATCTTCCAAGAGGTTTGGTGGGATTGAAAATAAAGTTCCAATAGAAGAACATTAAATATCTGGAGAGGACTACTGTTCATGGAAATACACTAAGGCTAAGACAGCGAATTTTCACTTTACTCATACTGGTTAAAGTATAAAGTCATGTTCCCTTTCCCGAAGGTCACTCTCAAATATCTAGAGCCATTATCATGAATATATCATTCATTCACCTACAAATTACTTTCTTAAATTTTTCAAATATTATTTATGCACCCCTCCCCAAATAACAAAGAAATAATAAAATAAGTATAGCTCTTGACAGGACTCTCAATAGTATTGGAAAGAAACATGGGACATTTTCGTGGAGGTCTGCTGAGTGTGATGGTAAACTATGTCTCCTCATCAACCCTCAGCTTCTCTCTTGTGCTGCATTCAGTTACTCACCTCAATGCTGGCTTTGAAAAGTGTTCTTGGCATTGCTGAGGCTCCTGAGAAAGGGCACCAAGGAAGCTTCCATGCATGCACCTATAGGTCTTTTAATATCAGTGTCACATGAAACAAGCAATCCTCTCTTTGACCCCTGTGTCACCCCTAAAAACAAAGGAGACTAGAGAGCCCCAGTTTGAGTTGGTTTTTTTTTTTTGACAACAAAAGAGAAAGTAATTATTTTGAGTTTTAAGTGCATTTCAAATTCAATTATTAGTCTTTCCATTTATATTTAGTTTTGATACATATGGCTAAATATATATAATTTAAAATCTTTAGAGGGTAATTACTCTCAGGGCTCACTGTGGTCTTTGATGACTACATCCTGGTGTGAACAGAATAATGCTCCTCTATTGCTGATATAGGAGAAATATCAAGTCTTGAAAAAATATATTTGGCTTCTGCGTAAGTAGCCAGCCTCACCCCATTAGGGGCCAATCAATGAAGCCCCCTAAAGAATTATTACTCTAGTAATATTACCCTAGTGGCATATTCATAGTGGGCCAACCTTATTGAAGTTCCATGGCAGCATCTATTCTTCGCCAAATGTATCACAATGAGAGTTTGAGGCCTGTTCATTGTGTTCATTAAGAAAAGTTTAGGGATAACTTCCTTCTGTATATTAAATTCCAATTTCCCAATAATTTTAAAATAAAAAAATTGTAGTCTCTAAATTTAGTATCTAGAAATTGGGTAACAATGTGTCACCATCACTGCAATACAGGTGTTTACCACCACTGCAGTACAGGTGTGTAGCATCACTGCAGTGCAGGTGTATACCACCACTGTAGTACAGATGTGTACCATCACTGCAGTACAGGTGTGTACCTCCACTGTAGTACAGATGTGTACCATCACTGCAATACAGATCCTACCAAGTATGTCCCGTTACTGCTGTACATATCCTACCTAGTATCACCATTACTGCATTACAGATTCCATTCCAACAGGTTACTACACACCAATAGCAAGGTAGCAGAAGGCCTATCTCCTCTACCCTCCATAGCTCAGCAGATCCGTTAGCTCAAATATACACACATGGCTTCTAAGCTTTTATTTTTTTACCCAAGAAACATTTATTGTGCACTTTGCTCCATACCATACTCTGGCAAGGTGATTTAGAAAACAAACAAACAAAATTCCCTATAAACACAAACAAAACGTAATAATTACCAACCGCCTTGGAGTAATATTACAGAAACACGGAAGAAAAGATTCCACACTTTAGGAACTAAATAAGAAATATGTGAGCTTCTAACATCACAGACATTAAAATCTGCTCTGAATAAGTTTCAGTAATTCTGCATTCTTTCTTTAAAAGATGTAGAAAACAAACAAATCTTCCTGCTCAGTTTGGAATTAAAGATCAAACATTTGAAAGAAGGATCTATGCTAACGCCATCACTCCGCTTTCTCAATGAGCACTAATATTATGACGAATTTTAAGTTATGTTGCATTTGTAAGTATATTCGTTTCGACGATGGTACATAATTTTGATCCATTTTATTTGTCCATCAAATAATAACATGTGCTGGGTTCTAAAAATAGATTTGCTGAGAAACAAGATCTCAGCAACATTTTCTGAAGTCTCAGGAGTGCAGCTCAATGGTCCAGCATTTACAATAACTATAAAATTCAAACAAGAAACTCAACTCTGAACATGCATCTCAACATCATAGCAATGTTTTCTCTCTTATAAATCCAAGGCAAATCAAATGACACTATGATGCAGTCACCACGCATTTGACCTGTGGGGCATCTCCAGGCATTATGCTTTTTTTTTTTTTTTTTTTTTTTGATACTTTATTTACATTTTCATTGTTTCCCCCTTTCTAGGTCTCCTCTTTGGAAACCTCCTATCCCCTCCCCCTCCCACACCTCTATGAGGGTATTCCACCTCCCACCCACCCGCCCACCCACTCCCATATTCCCACCTTGACATTCCCCTTTACTGGGACCTCTAACACCCTCAGGCCCAAGGGCCTCTCCTCCCCCTGATGGACAACAAGGCCCTCCTCTGCCACATATGTGGTCCAAGCCATGGGTCCCTCGATGTGTATTCTTTGGTTGGTGGTCCAGCCTCCAGGAAGACCCGGGGGG
>CM052702.1:8222977-8246564 GCA_028551405.1 Uromys caudimaculatus
AAATAGGAACACTCCTCCATTGTTGGTGGGATTGCAAGCTGGTACAACCACTCTGGAAATCAATTTGGCGGACCCTCAGAAAAATGGACATAATACATGAGGACCCAGCTATACCACTCCTGGGTATATACCCAGAAGATGCTCCAACATGTAATAAAGACACATGCTCCACTATGTTCATAGCAGCCATATTTATAATAGTCAGAAGCTGGAAACAACCCAGATGTCCCTCAGCAGAGGAATGGATACAGAACATGTGGCATTATGCTTTTGATGTAAAGGTATTCGTTCGGTTTCAGTTATTTTAAGTTTGACAGAGCTTCCTTCTTGCCTTTTGTAGTTTTCAATCTTATTATTTACCAAGTCAAATTTTCCTGACGTTGTGCACAGTCTAGTATTTGTCATTTGTTGCTTTTACGTTACTGTCAGTTGTTCTAGACATGATTCCTTTAAAGGGAAAATGCAGAAAGCCATGGGTATAGCCTAATACAGCTCATTTCATTGTAATGCAGAATGCACAGCTTCGAGTGTAGTGTCGGCAACACTCTCAGGCCAATTCCTTTCACACTGAAAATAGACACAGGGCCAGCGTGAATGCACAACTCACCTCCACCCTGATCTACTAATCTTGCAGCTGACATTTTAGCAAACAAGAGGGCATTCAAAAAAAGTTTACAAAATTTAAAGACAAATTACCAGACACTCCCTACCAATCATCTGAGTCACACATTTTCCCCAAATTAACACCAAGTAAATATGATCACTTTAAAGAAAAGTCCCAGTCATTATTTAGCAACAAAACTACATGGATCAACTCAGGCCAGCTGTTTATGTTATTTAAAATATTCTGTTGTTCTCATTGTTGTTGCTGTTATTATTATTGTTGTTGTTACTGCTGCTGCTGCTGTTGCTGCTGTTAGAAAACAAAAACATTTTTGGAGAGCCTTAATAGTGCTGCATTTGAAATTCTTTTTTTTTCCTCTAAAACATTGTATATTTATTTTAAGGAGATTTGAGGAAGCTACAGTGGGTATCTATAGAGCTTGCTTTATGAGATTGTAGTGGAAAGTGATATATAGGAGTTGTGGTTTGTTCAGTTCCATTCTGGTCTAGTTCTCAGTGTTTTCCATTTTGGGGGAGTTAAAAGAAATTGCTACTAAATCCTAGCTTAAGTAAAGGAAAAAACATTATTTCTCTACTGTATTGCTCAATCACAAGGAATTCTGAAAGTCATTTTCTGGCCAATGGCTTGGCCAGCCCCTGTTATCCAGGTTGTAGCCACATACTGTGTTCTAGGCTCTCCTAAGGCTTTAACGAGGATCTTGGGAGGACAGCTTTTCCTGGAAATCTTCTCTCCGGCGAGAGGACTAATCATCTTCATCTCTGTAACATAAGACTATACTATGTGTCCTTCTCTGACCTTAGACACATGACGACTGCATGGCAAGTAAGCCCAAGACGATCCTAAACTACTGAAAGTTCCTCAGCATCTTCACTACATAAAAGTAAAGTCTTATTCAGGAACCCTGCCTTCATTTCAGGATAGGTTTCAGCCAATATCTATTGAGCATTAAATTTTCAATGGGAGCATGAAGAATGTTCTAGATGCTGCTACACATATGTGAATGCATTGTGTAATATTGGAATTGCTTTTTCATAATTCTTGTCATCTCAAATGTGCCTTTGCTGCTCTGATTTCCCAGAACCTCACTTTCTTCCTTTAGATATTGGGATATATTTAGAAGTTTTTTTTATCGAATAATTAATTAATTCATTATCTCCTTAGAATTTTAACAACCTGCTACTTTAAATGTCAATTTCCTTTTGAAATATAAAATTTTCCCTACAAAATTGTAAGACATAACACACACACACACACACACACACACACACACACACACACACACACATATATGTATTGATACTTTGAATAACCATGATTGCAAAGTACATCCTTGGTATCCCAATTAAATTTATTGAGGATATTTTCGAAAATCTACATTCTGGGTAGAAGAACAAATGCACATATTCAGAAATGTTAATCTCATAATGACTCCAAAAACTTCTGACAGAAATCACATAGAACTATTTTCCATATAGAAAGAAGGGAGCTACTTTGGGGTGTCTCATTTTAGCTAACACAGCAGTCACATACAGTCCATGAGTAGCTGAGTCCTGAACCCCTGTGTGGGTGTTCTTAAACAATCTGGTTCACTATTACTTTCCTACAGTTTGTTCTTTATGAGGGGCAGGAATTTAAATGTACTTTCCCTGACAATATAGTGACACTTGAAGTTTGAAAAATATATCTAAATAATCAGATAATAATCTGCAATATTCAGGAAGTTTTTCAACAGAAAAAAGACTGACTTCTTCTCATGGGATGGACTTTCCATTTTGACTGTTTGTCTATCAAATTCAATGATCTTGATGAATCATGTCATTTGTTCTGTTCCACATTTTCATAGAGGAAGAGTCTGCTCCAGGCACCCTAACCACTACCAAAGCAGTAAGTAATTTTATCTTTTAAACCATCCTGACATTTTCCATATAACAATTTATTTGTTCCCCCACACAAATGGTTAACAGAGCACCAGTGACATTAGATGCCCACAGTCAATAGATGGTTGGTGCTTGGTGGCTCTGGCTTCTGTGTAATCCCTAAGAATACTGTTTTATTCTTTTTCATTTTAATTGCTTCTATGGCTGTGGATATAAGTTGCTACACACAAAAGAGTGACAAATAATGATGAAAGACACCAGAGTGCTCTCATGTGTGGCTTCGTCAAGGAGGAGAAAAGAGATTATTGCAGCTGAGCTGATCACATGGAATTTGCGGGTCTTTTTCTTACCACCCCATTCCCCACCCCCAACAACTCCCCTGTCCTTGTACTAAAATGTAGTTCTTAAAGTCCATGAATGATCTAGTTCAATGGTACAAAAAAATTGATCCTATTAACAATGATCTTTAGAATATTCAAGGACATAACACCACTTTTGTGGGTTTCAACATAAGTATTCTCTAACCCTTAAAGGAGGAAATTGTCATTTTTCTTCTTAGGAAACTCTTGCCTCAAAACAGAACTTCTCTTGGGATGTAGAGCACCATAGGATACATATGCCACCAGTTAAAACAATACTCGACAGCTTCCACTGCAACTAAGATATCACTCTTATTTTTTAAATAACATTTAAATGCTTTAAAGAAAATCATTTAGTACTGGGCAAATATGTTAATGCTGCAACACTGATGCTAAGAAATGTGTCAGAAGACATATTAAGTAAAATTAATTATCTTATGACCCACAAGGTTTTCAATTGTTCTTTTGTATAAAAGGAGAAAAAAATATATAAAGTTTTCTGAAACCCTCACACAGAGGATTAGTAAAGAATGAATCCGTGTCCCACATTACTAAACACTTCTATGTAGAGTCTGGATCTCTCATCCTATTTTCAGTAACAAGTAAGCTTCATGCCCATCACTGGGGTGACCTTGCCTCCTCCTTCAGTTCTGAGTCACTCTTTGTCTTGTGTCTCCACTTTCTGCATCTTGGGAGTGACCTCTACACCCTGGAATGTATTTTCCAAGTTACCTACACCTCCCTGAGCCTCTGCTTCAGGCTAGCTGCTCTCTATAGCCAGCATCAGACCCTGGTGCCTCTGTCCCTTAAAAAGGTCCTTGGCTCAAAAGTCCTGATAACTTTCTTATTTAAGCTATTGTAAGAATCCCTTGGACAAGTGTAACCAATACTAGGATGAACTCTATCTATAAATATCCAAACATCACAGCAATGAAGTAATAGTGGTGTCATACCCTGTTTTCTGGTTTTTCAAATCAAAAATCAATCTCTCCCTCCTTTACTCCTTTCCTTCCCCCAACCAAGCACAATTAATCCACTCCTCACAGGTATTTTCATGGCAGCCTAATACACTAAAATTTCACCTTTATCTTCAAATATGCTAGTAATCAGCACAGAAACCAGTGACAATTTGCTGGTGGTGAAGGTAAAAGTTGTGATTTCAGCTTTTCTCAACAAGTTCTTTGTGACTCACACCAGTAGTGACAAATCTACATGAAAAGAAGACATGTATAATTAGGTCTTAGACATACTTGTTCATAAATGAAAAACAACTATGTCTTCCCACAATGGAACTTGCTCATTCCTGTCAGAGTCAAGACTCAAAGAAATATTTTCTTTCATTAAATTCTACTCACCCTGTGCACACTGCTTAACCTGTGTTAGCTTTTTAATTTCTTCAAAATAAAGGCAAGAGAATTGTATATGATAAGAGTAGCCTCCCTCTACGCCTGTAACCTAAATACTTAGAGTGGGAGAAACAATGGGCCTTAATCATCTTCTTTAACCCCAGAGTCCCTTTCTGTAGCAATATGTCTGGCTTTCTGTTGGCAGTTCCAAGAGTGAGGAAGGGTTCACAGTTGTGCACAGATGATGTCTCTATCAGCAGGCAAGATGAGGTTTAGCAAACTAAAGAATACAAAAATTAACGAGCGAAAGAAAAGAAGATGGAGAAGCAATAATGAAGAAGATAAATGTACTTAGAATTGATGGAAGCTCTGAGGTCTCCTTCTGCTCCTGCAGTCATCCCTAACACCTGAAAAGGGCAGAGAGAAACCTCCTAGGTCCCCTGTTTATCCCCAGTGACAACGGCTCAAGAGACCTAGTTTCAGGTGTCAGCCATCTACTGCAAAGGATATTTTATATGTACAAAGCACATACACATATATACTAATGATACATTATTTGAGTGTATATGGTTGGTTTGGGTAATATTTTTGATCAAAGAAAAGATTAAAAATAAGAATTAAAGATGGTTTTTGAATGAGACTCCAATTTTCATATTCTGATATAAGAAATATGAAAACTGTAAGAAGGGAGGGAGGGAGGGAGGGAGACCTAGGAAAACAATATGAGAGGCAACAACATCAATTTCCCTGTGGCTTTTGTTATGTAATTCTGGTATTGGAACGGGTGGGGGGTAATTAAACTTTTCTCTGTTTTTTTAGCGGAACCTTTAAACACACTGATAGAGTTAGGAATCTAGAGGAGATCTATGAAAACTTTCCTTATCAATTTAAATGCCAATTTTTCTCCTCCAAGACCAAACCCAAAAAAAAAAAAAAAAAAAAGCATTGTTGGTCTCAATAGTTTAAAAAATATATAGTTTGATACACACACACACACACACACACACACACACATATGTTTGTCGAAAGTAAGAATGACCAACCGACAGCTATTCATGTCGGGAAAACGTCTTTGTGGGTGCCTCTGAAGAGTCTAGCGTTTTATTTTCGTGTTCATGTACACTCGGAGGGACACAAGAAGTTTGAATGGGAGCTGAAAGCAGCATTCTTTGTGCAACCCCCTCACTCCTGATATGGTGTGTGTTCCAGGAAAGAGGACGGGCGCTGAGACTAAACAGAAAAATCAAAATGGATTTTACTCCGCCTTCAGTAAACAGCATGGCACAAAAGTCCATTGTGTTATGAGATAACCGGTAAGATGAATGGAGTTGGCTGTCACGGAGGTGATTGTGGGGCCAGGCTCTATTGGATCACAGTCCGGGGCTGAATTCCTTTCTGGTTCATCAGGGTCTGTTGGTACCACAGGAAGTGTCATGATCCCTTTTTTCACTAGGGCCAGATGGTGTCCTTTTTGAGGCCTTACTAATGCCCAGTTTTCCACATGTAAAACTCCTGGGAAAATGACCTAACTCACAGCTGCTCGGTGAGGCTTGAGCAGGCATTTAGAAAGACTTCTGTTGGGAACAAGAAGATTGTACCACTAGCACAGCGAGTGGGGGAGGCTGTGGCCAGAAATGTATCAATTGCAAACTATTTTTAAACTACTATCATACTTTGAATCTTGGTTGCACAATGTCTGTCTTCCTAGGCAGTGGCTGAAAGGGTGTTTCACAAAAGCAATTAATTGTTAGGGACACTGATTGTTTTCCTAACAGAAGTTTTACCTTCCTTGAGAGCAGATGGCCTGAATAAGAAGAGAAAATGTGGTCCAGACGGGTCGGAAAGGACAAAAAGTGAAAGATTCCCTAGATAGCTGCAAGGAGCCTGGGGAGAGGGGAGGGACCATGGTGTTAAAAAGAACTGGGAAAAGTGGAAACTTTTGATGTATGTGGCAGTGTTTACAAATGAATTGAGCGATTCCCAGGAGCATCAGACTGCAGGTGTGTTGTTTAGAAAGCACGATGCCTTTTCTATTAACTGGGTTACAGCAAGACCAGGGATTCATACTAAACATTACTATGGGATTTTCCCCCACCTCAAAAAGCACAGGCAGCAATTACACTGGAGGCGAAGCAGGTCTCAACAGCATTTGAAATATTCACATCTTTTGTGTCAGCTGAGTAATAACTGGCTCTAACTTGCCTCTGAGTGTAATGGCCCTTGGTGGGATTGGTTTTATTCTATTGTTTCCACTTTGTGGAAAACAACTCTCTTTAGCTGCTAGTTTTTGCTAACATTTTAAATTAATTTATTTGTGATGAATGACAGCTTTTTTGTGCTGAACAGTTTGTCGGTTTTCTTAACTCTCAAGTCATATAAAAAGTTCCATGTTTTCTTGTTCCTCACTATGAGGGAAAAAAACCACTCAAGTAGAGTTGCAAAATAATTATTATGAGGATATCATTGTATAAAGTTATTTTTCTAAGCTTAAAATATTAAAATATTTCTGCAAATTTGTTTAACTTTTGTGTCATGAGTATTTTATATTACTGGAAAGAGAAGAATCAATCTTAAACATATGGCTTGTGTTTTCAACCAAGTAGTTGACAATTCTGACAGAAGCCTGTCATTTCAGATATCTGAAGTCTAACAACTGTTGTGTGCCAAGTAACAAAGTAGAAATATAATAAGGAAGTATTATGCTTAATATTTTTATTCAGATTGAGATTTTGTATAAAATAGACAAGATAGTGATTATCTATATTACTGTGACCCCCTAGTAAGCCATTAACATTCATGACTTGCTATTACTGCCTTTATTTTTGTGCATATTTAATAGACTCCTACTCCCTATATGTAAGTGATCAGGGTTTAATGTGGGTGCGGCTTGTCATAGGTAAGGTAATACACCATTAAAACATTTTGGTGAGAGACTGACAGATCCAGAAGGAGACTGATAAATTTTTGCTCAAGTGGCCCTGATTTTGTTCACTCTTTAAAATGTCTGTCTCTTTGAGGGATAATACATGTATGCATTTCAAGAACTAATCCGCTAATCAGATAGGACAGGGGAGAAGAACATACATGCTCCTCTGGTTAGCAAGCAGAAGAATCAGAACAAACACGAAGAGCTCATTAAAGGCACAATTCGTTTGTTTGATTCTCTTCCTTTATAAATAATAACAGAACTCAGTGGGGAGGACTTCACATATAGTTCTGCTGGGTGGTACTGGTTTTCCTTTTGTTTTCTAAATGAACTGAGACTTCTTTCAGCAGGAAAGCAGATTCAGGTACTCTGCATAGTCACAGGATTCATGGTGTACAGCTAACTAGCTGTGGAGATAGAACCAGGGTTTCCTCAACTGGGTCAGTTACAAGCAGCCCAGCTTCCAGCAAACGCTAGCCTTCTGCTTCCTTTCTTTCACGAGCAGGGTTATGTTTTGTTGTGGCACAAAGAAATCCTTCCCTCCCTTGTTCACAAAGGCCCACAGCACTGGCTCCTCTTTATCAACTGCTCTTTTCTTTCTCTGAATACTATATTTTTATTTACATAAGGATTCTGGTAGATGTTCTATTTACATATGTATTCACTCATTTCAGAAGAATGAAAGAGAATGAATGAGGAAATCTTAAACCCTAAAGCACAGTTTCACAAAGACTATAAACCATCCCTGTAGCTGTCATTGTGCCAGAGTGACTCCAGGGTTGCTTTTATTTGTTTTAATTGCTCGCAATTGTCTTAATTACTGTACTCCCCATATCTCCAGCTGAAATTCAAAGGGTTTACAGCATCTTTCAAAGAGTCAAGTTTGATTCTACATAGTTTTTCTGTAGTGAGACAAGGGAGGGAGAAGAGTGTACCATCTGAGGCTAGACTCTCAGACTAGGATACTGATGGTACCAAAAGAAAGAATTATTGAGCCACATATCAATGATCTCAAAATATAAAATTTGTGGGGTTTTTAGTTATCAATTTATTTATTTACATTACATGCCAATCCCAATGTCCCCTCCCTCCTCTGGGCTCTGGTCAGTTGACTCTCTTTTCATGTGTTAGTTGACCTCTCGGCCCCTTCAGTCCTTCTTACCCTCTTCTACAGTATTACCCAAGGCCCGCCTAAGTTTGGCTGTGATCTCTGCATCTGTTTCCATCAGCTTCTGGTGAAGCCTCTCTGAAGACAATTATGCTAGGATCCTGTCTGCAAGTATAGAAAGATATAATAGTGTCAGGGGTGGGATCTCTCTCATAGCATGGGTCTCAAGTTGGGTCAGTCAGTGGTTGGCCATTCTCTCAATTTCTGCTCCATCTCTATTCCTGTATATCTTGTAAGTGGGACAAATTTAGGGTTGAAGGTTTTGTGGGTGGATTGGTGTTCCCATCTCTTCATCTTGCCTGGTTACAGGAGGTGATTGACTTAAGTACCATATCAATTATTTGTGAGGATTCTTAGCTAGGGTCACCCTCATAGGTCCCCGGGAGTTTCCCTTGTCTTAGATTTATAGCTCTCTCCAGAGATGCACCCCCCACCCCACCAATCTCAGTTCTCCTTCCCAGTTCTCTTCCCTCTGTCATTCCCACACTTGATCCCTCCTGCTCCCCTCCCCCCACCTCTCTTACCCAGTTCCCTCCCTACATTCACTCCCAATGTTTATTTTATTTCAATTCTCAGTGAGACTCAGGCATCCACCCCTAGGTCATCCTTTTTATTTAGTTTCTTTCAGGTTGTAGATTGTAGCATAGTTATCTTGTACTTTGTGGTAAATATCCACTTATAAGTGAGAATGTACAGTGTGTGTTGTCTGAGTCTGGATTACCTAACTCAGGATGATCTGCAAAGTTGCCTGCAAATATCATTGTGTCCTTTTAAATAGCTAAGTAATACTCCACTGTATAGGTATATCACATTTTTCTTATCTATTCTTCTGTTGAGGGACATTTAGATCGATTCCAGTTTCTGGCTATTATGAGTTACGCTGTTATGAAAATAGTTGAACAAGTGTCCATGTGGTATGGTAGAACATCTTTGAGTATATGCCAAGGAGTTGTATATCAAGGAGTGTTGAGATAGAACTAATCACAATTTTTTGAGAAACATCCAAATTTATTTCCAGTGTGGTTATTCACGTTGGTATTCTCATCAAGGAGAGTTCCTCTTACCAATTGTCAGAATAGGCTGTCCCTTGAGGTTTTGATCTTAACAATTCTGATGGGTGTAAAATGGAATCTCGGGGTCATTTTGATTTGCACTTGCATGATGACTAAGAATGTTGAATATATATTTAAGTGCTTC
This sequence comes from Uromys caudimaculatus, assembly GCA_028551405.1. NCBI lineage: Eukaryota > Metazoa > Chordata > Mammalia > Rodentia > Muridae > Uromys > Uromys caudimaculatus. The sequence goes on from CM052702.1 coordinate 8,232,476, forward strand.
TCAGTCATTTGAGATTCCTCTGTTGAGAATTCTTAGTTTCTCTTTCTACCCCATTTTTTAAATTGGGTTATTTGGTTTGTTGATGTCTAACTTCTTGAGTTCTTTATATATTTTGAATATTAACCTTCTGTTGGAGGTAGGGTTAGTGAAGATCTTTTCCCAATCTCTAAGCTACCACTGTGGTGTATGAAGGCGTCCTTTGCCTTACAGAAGCTTTACAGTTTCATGAGATCTCATTTATTAATTGTTGACCTTAGTGCCTAAGCTTCTGGTGTTCTGTTCAGGAACCTGTGTCCCTTGCCTTTGTGTTCAAGACTACTTCCTACTTTCTTTTCTATTAGATTTAGTATATTGGGTTTTATGTTGAGGGGTCTTTGATCTACATGGACTTGCATTTTATGCAGTGTGATAAATATGGATGTATTTGTATTTTTCTACATGCAGACATCCAGTGAGACCAGCACCATTTCTTGAAGTTGCTTTCTCATTTCCATAGTATGGTTTTGGTTTCTTTTATGTGGGTTTATTTCTTGATATTTGATTTGATTCCATTGAGCAACTTGTCTATTTCTATACCAATACAATGCAGTTTTGTTTTGGTTTTGTTTGTTTGTTTGTTTGTTTACTATTGCTCTGTAGTACAGCTTTAGATCAGAAAATGTGTTGCTTCCAGAACTTTATTTATTGTTCGGGGTTGTTTTAGTTATCCTGTTTTTTGTTGTTTGTTTGTTTGTTTGTTTTCCATATGAATTTGAGAATTGTTCTTTCAAAGTCTAAAAAATATTATGTTGGAATTTTGATGAAAATGGATTTGAATTTGTAGACTGCTTTTGGTTAAATGGTTATTTTCACTATGTTAATCCTACTGATCCTTGAGCATGAAAGATCTTTCTAATCTTCTATTATCTTCTTCAGTTTCTTTCTTGAGGGACTTGAGGTTTTTGTCATATAGGACTTTCACTTACTTAGTTAGTTATTTTATATTTTGTATTTTATATTATATGTGGTTTTTGTGAAGCTTGTTGTTTCTCTAATTTCTTTCTCTGCCTATTTATCTTTTATATAAAGGATGGCTACTGATTTCTTTGTGTTAAGTTAATATTCCGCCACTTTGCTGATGGTGTTTATTAGCTGTAGGAATTCTCTGGTAGAATTTTGTGGGTCACTTAAGTATACTATCATATCATCTGCAAATAGTGATTTCTTACTTTCCAACTTGTATCTTCTCAATCTGTTTTAGGCCCCTTATTGTTCTACCTAGAACTTCAAGTACTATATTGAATAGATATAGAGAGAGTGGGAAGTCTTACCTTTTCCCTGATTTTAGTGGATTGCTTTCAATTACTCTCCATTTAATTTGATGTTGACTATTGGTTTGCTGTATATTGCTTTTGTTATGTTTAGTTATGTGCCTTGTATCCTTGATCACTCTAAGACTTTTAACATGAAGGACTGTTGGATTTTGTCAAAGGTTTTTACAGGATTGAATGACATGATCATGTGATTCTTTTCTTTCAGTTGTTTATATGATGTATTTCATTTATTGAACCATCATTACTGTGTCCCTGGGATGAAGCCTACTTGACCTGGTGAATGATGATTTTGGTGTGTTTTCATATTTGGTTAGCAAGTATTTTATTGAATATTTTTGGATCGATGTTCATGACAAGAATTGGTCTGAAATTCTCTTTCTTTGTTGACTCTTTGTGTGGTTTAGGTATCAGGATGACTGTGACTCCATAGAATGAGTTAGGCAGTGTTCCTTCTGCTTCTATTTTGTGGAAGAATTTGAGGAGTATTGGTATTGCTCTTCTTTGAAAATCTCACAGTATTTTGCACTAAAACTTTCTGTCCCTGGACTTCTGTTGTTGTTGTTGTTGTTGCTGTTGTTGTTGTTGTTGTTGTTGTTGTTAGAGTTCTATTTCCTTAGGGGATATAGGACTCTTGAAATCATTTACATGATCTTGATTTAACTTTGGTAAATTGTATCTTTCTAGAAAATCATCCATTTCATTTAGATTTTCCTATTTGTAGAGTACAAGTTTTTGAAGTAAGACCCAATGATTTTATGAATTTCCTCAATGTCTGTGGTTATGGCTCCCTTTCCATTTCTGATCTTGTTAAATTGGACATGTTCTCTACCTTTTTGTTTATTTAGTTAAGGGTTTGTCTATCGTTTTTATTTTCTCAATGAATCAGCTCTTGATGTTGTGGATTCTTTGTATTGTTCTCTTTGTTTCTAATTGATTGATTTCAGTCAGGAGTTTGTTTATTTCCTGCCTTCTACCCTCTTTGGTGTTTTTTGCTTCATTTGTTCTAGAACTTTCAGGTATGTTTTTAAGTTGCTAATATGAGATCACTCCAATTTCTTTATAAAAGCACTTAGTGCTATGAACTTACCTCTAAGCTCTGCTTTCATTGTGTACCTTTATTTTCATTTCTAGAAAATCTTTCAAATCTTTCATTTCTTTCATTCTTTCTTCTTCGACCCAGTGATCATTGATTAAAAGGTTATTCAGTTTGCATGAGATTGTAGGATTTCTGTTGTTTCTGTTTTTGCTGCTCTCTTCCTTTAATCTATTGAGATCTGATAAGATGCAAGGGATTGTTTCAATCTTCTTCAGTCTGTTGAGCCTTGCTTTGTGACCAAGGATATGGTCAATTTTGGACAGGGTTCTATGAGGTGCTCTAAAGAAAGTATGTTCGTTTGTGTTTGGGTGAAAGGTTCTGTAGATATCTGCTAAGTTTATTTGACTTGTAACATGTTAGTTTCATTGTTGCTCTGTTTAGTTTCTGTTTTGATGACCTGTCCATTGGTAAAAGTGGAGTGTCGAAGTTCCCCATTATTAATGTGTCAAGTGTGAGCTGTGATTTATGCTTTAGTAATGTAACTTTTACAAATATTGGTGCCCTTGCATTTGGGAAATAGATTTGCAGAACTGAAATAATGTCTTGGTGGATTTTTCCTTTGATGAGTATGAAGTGTCCTTCCTCATCTCTTTTGATTACTTTTGCTTGAATATTTATTTTAGTAGATATTAGAATGACTACTCCAGTTTGCTTCTTGGGTTTATTTGTTTGGAAAATTTTTTCCAGGCCTTTATTCTAAGGCAATGTCTATTTTTGTTGCTGAGGTATGTTTCTTCTATGCTGCAGAATGATGAATCCTGTCTTCGCATCCATTCAGTTAGCCTGAGTCTTTTTATTGGGTAATTGAATCCATTGATGTTGACAGATATTAATGACCAATGGTTTTTAATTCCTGTTATTTTGATATTGGTGGTAGTAGTGTGTGTGCATGTATGCTCATGTGTGTGTGTACATGTGTGCACGTGCGTGTGCGTGCACACTCACATACTTGCTTACCTTCTTTTGGTTTTGCTGGTGTGAAATTATTTATTTCCTGTGAATTATTGGGTGTAGTTAATCTGTGGGGGTTTGAGGTTTCCTTCTAGTGTTTTCTGTATGGATTGATGTGCTGATAGATATTGTTTAAATTTGGTTTTGTCTTGGAATACTTGGTTTCTCCGTCTATGGTGAATGAAAGTTTTGCTGGGTATAGTAGTCTGGGCTAGCATCACTTGTCTTTTAGAGATTGCAAGACATCTGCTTAGGCCCTTCTGGGTTTTAAAATCTCTGTTAAGGAATCAGGTGTAATTCTGATAGATTTGCACTTATATATTACTTGGCCTTTATTTCTTACAGCTTTTAATATTCTTTCTGTGTTGTGTACATTAAGTAGAGGAGATGTTTTGTTTTGTTGTTGGTTTTTTTTTCTGTTCCAATCTATTTTCTGTTCTGTAAGCTTCTTTATGGATATAGGCATCTCTTTCTTTAGGTTGGGAAATGTTTGTCTTCTATGATTTTCTTGGAAATATTTTTTGGATTTTTGAGGTGGGATTCTTCTCCTTCTATTTCTATTATTCTTAGGTTTGGTCTTTTCATAGTGTTCCAGATTTCTTGGATGTTTTGTCTTAAAAACCGTTTTAGATTTATCAATTTCTTTAACTGATGTGTCAATTTCTTCTCTAGTGTCTTCTATGCCTGAAATTCTCTCTTCTTTCTCTTGCATTATGTTGGTGATGCCTGCATCATTTCCTGTTCTTTCCCCTAGGATTCCCATCTCCTGGATTCCCTTAGTTCGTGTTTTCTTTATTGGTTCTATTTCTCTTTCCAGAACTTGAACAGTTTTGCCAATTTCCTTTACATGTTTGATTGTATTTTCTTGTACTTATTTAAGAAATGTTTTTCATTTCCTTTATAAGGCCTCTATCATCCTCATAAGATTGAATTTGAGGTCATTTTCTTGAGTTTTGGCTGTGTTAGATTATCTAGGGCTTGCTCTAGTAGGATAGTTGAACTCTGATAGTGCCATGTTGCCCTAGCTATAGTTGATTTTTGTTCTTAAGCTGGCCTTTGACCATCTTATTGTCCCTGGTGCTCATTGGCCATGAGGAATACAGTTAGAGCTGTGGGCCTGGTGATGCCAGATGTTGGCTGGTCTGGTTGTCTCTAGTGCTGGTAGGTCTCTGGGAATACAAGCAGAGCTAGAAGTCCCTGATGCCAGTAGGCCTCCAGGAATGCAGGCAGAACCGTGAGCTTGACAATCTATATATAAGTTTTAAGGTATTACTAGCAAAGAGTTAAAAATATGACTCTGAGAAAAATAGTCAATGGTCACATAATAAAATCTGATATTTTTTTCAAGACTAGTCATTCAATATGAGAGCAAATTTCAAATAGGCAGTTTTAATGTTACCTACAACCACCATTAAAATGGTTTTCATTATTGTAACTTCTGGGTCTTAATAGGGATCAGAGTTTGGGCCAGATATTTCTAGATTTGGGGCCTCTAACTCAAGAATGAAATCAAGGATCATAGAAACTGCAAAGCACTAAGAAAATTTCATTCAAAGCAAAGCAGAAGGCAAACACACTGTTAGGATTGACAGCAGGCCAGGTGATTAAGAGTATTCAGGGTTTCTTACTCCCTCAGATTTTAAGGGGCTTATGACTGAGGAGGATTGTTTGAGTGGTTCTCTGTATGGACTAACATAGTTTGATGATATAAGCCCCTGCTCCTCTGAACCCAACAGTCTTAAGGTCTCCCAAGAGATCTGCTGCAGCCAAAGCAACAGATCAGCAGTTTCTCTGCCCCTCTGAAGACTTCATAGTTGGAAGGCCCCACAGAAGGTCTATTATAGCCAGGGCCACAGGCCTACCAGGAGACCTGAAGCAAACCAGGGACAAAAGAGGCAGACTCCAGACCAGCAAATACCAGAGATAACCAGACGGTGAGGTGCAAGTGCAAGACCATAAGCAACAGAAGCCAATCTACATGGGCGTCATCAGAACCCAGGTCTCCCACCATAGCAAGCCCTATATACACCAACACACCTTAAAATCAGGAAGCTGACCTAAAATCCTATCTCATGAAGATAATAGAGTCCTTTAGGAGCATACAAATAACACACTCTAAGAAATACAGGATAACACAGGTAAATAGGTAGAAGCCCTTAAAAAGGAAACAAATAAACCCCTTAATGAAATACAGGGAAACACAATCAAACAGGGGAAGGAATTGAATAAAGCAGTCTAAGACCTAAAAGTGGAAGTAGAAAGAATAAAGAAAATACAAACAGAGGCAACCCTGGAAATGGAAAACCTAGGAAAGAGGTCAGGAATTACAGATGTAGCATCACCAACAGAATACAAGTGATTGAAGAGAGAATCACAGGGGTAAAAGATATCATAGAAGAGATAGACACAACTGGCAAAAAAATTCAAAACATTAAAATCAACTCCTAAACCAAAATATCCAGGAAATCCAGGACACAATGAAAAGACCAAATCTAAGAATAATTGGAATAGAGGAGAATGAAGATTCCCAGCTCAAAGGACCCGAAAACATCTTCAACAAAATCATAGAAGAAAAGTTCCACAATCTAAAAAAAGAGATGGCCATAAATGTACAAGAGGCCTATAGAACACCAAATAAATGGGACCAGAAAAGAAAATCCTCTTGTCACATAATAATCAAAACACTAAATTCACAGAACAAAGAAAGAATATTAAAACCTTCAAGGGAAAAGGGCCAAGTAGTGGATATAGGCAGACCTATCAGAATTACATCATACTGCTCAACAGAGACTCTAAAAGCCAGAATAGCATGGACAGAGGTCATGTAGACTCTAAGAGAAAACAGATGCCAGTTAAGGTTACTATACCCAGCAAAACTCCCAATCAACATAAATGGAGAAACCAAAATATCCCAGCACAAAACAAATTCAAACAATATCTATCTACCAAACCAGCCCTACAGAGGATTCTAGAAAGAAAACTGCAACACAAGGAGGGTACCTACACCAAAGAAAAGACAAAATATTAATCATCTCACAACAAAGCCAAAAGGAGAGAACCACATGCACATAATGCCGGATACATAAACAAACATAATAGGAACTAGCAATCCTCTGTCTTTAATATCTCTCAATATTAATGGACTCAACTCATCTCTAAAAAGACATAAACTGACAGACTGAATGGGCAAACAGGATCCAGCATTTTGCCGCATACAAGAATCACACCACAGTATCAAAGACTTCAGAATAAAAGGCTGGAAAATGGTCTTCCAAGCAAATGATCCCAAGAAACAAGCTGGAATTGCCATCCTAATATCCAATAAAATCGACTTTCAACCAGAAGTTATCAAGCAAGATGAGGAAGGATACTTCATACATGTCAAAGGAAAAATCCACCAAGAAAAAGTCTCAGTACTGAACATCTATGCCCAAATGAAAGACTACCCACATTTATAAAAGAATCTTTACTAAAGCTCAAAACACACATTGCAACTCACACAATAATAGTGGAAGACTTCAGCACCCCACCCTCATCAATGGACAGATCTTGGAAACACAAACTAAACAGAAACACAGTGAAATTAATAGAGGTTATGAACCAAAAGATTTGACAGATATCTAAAACATTTCACCTTAAAACAAAAGAAAATACCTTCTTCTCAGCAGCACAGGGTACCTTCTCCAAAATTGACCATATAATTGGGCACAAAACAAGCCTCAACTGATACAAGAAGATTGAAGTAGTCCCATGTATCCTATCAGATCATCATGGCCTAAGGCTGGTCTTCAATAACAATACAAACAACAGAAAGCCCACATATACTTGAAAACTGAACAACTCTCTACTCAATGATGACTTGTTCAGGGAAGACAGACAGACAGAAAGAAAGAAAGAAAGAAAGAAAGAAAGAAAGAAAGAAAGAAAGAAAGAAAGAAAGAAAGAAAGAAAGAAAGAAAGAAAGAAAGAAAGAAAGAAAGAAAGAAATTCAAGACTTCATGAAATTCAATGAAAATGATGACACAACATACCCAAATTTTTGAGACACAATGGAAGTAGTGCTAAGAGGAAAATTCATAGCACTAAGTACCCTAGTAAAGAAATTAGAGATATCCTACACTAGCAACTTAACAGCACACCTGAGAGCTCTAGAACAAAAGGAAGCAAACAAACCCAAGAGGAGTAGAAGGCAGGAAATAGTCAAACTCAGGGCTGAAATCAACCAAATAAAAACAAAGAAAACTATACAAAAAAATCAACAAAACCAAAAGCTGGTTCTTTGAGAGAATCAACAAGATAAACAAACTCCTAGCCAAACTAACTACAGGGCTCAGAGGTAGTATCCAAATCAACAAAATCAGAAAAGAAAAGGGAGACATAACAATAGGAACGGAGGAAATTCAAAAAATCATCAGATTTTACTACAAAAAAAATTTTACTCAACAAAACTGGAAAATGTAGATGAAATGGTTGGTTTTCTAGAAAAAGATACCATATTCCAAAGTTAAATCAAGAGCAGGTAAGTTTTCTAAATGGGCCCATATCCCCTATGGAAATAGAAGTCGTTAAAAACCTCCCAATCAAAAGAAGCCCAAGGTCAGGTAGTTTTATTACAGAATTCTACCAGACCTTGAAAGAAGATCTAATACCAATATTCCTCAAACTGTTCCATAAAATAGAAACAGAAAGAACACTATCTAATTCATTCTATGAAGCCACATTTACTCTGATACCTACCACACAAGGATACAACCCAAAAAAATAGAACCTCAGACCAATTTCACTTATGAATGCAAAAATACTCAAAAAATTCTTGCATACCAAATCCAAGAACACATCAAAACAATCATTTTTGATGATCAAGTAAGCTTCATCCCAGGGATGTGGAGTTGGTTCAAAATATGAAAATCCATTAAGATTTACTTATTTTTATGTTCATAAGTGCTTATCCACAAGCAAGTATGTGCACTACATATGTGCCTAGTATCCACATTGGCCAGAGGTGGGTGTGAGGTTCCTTCCCTACCCCAGAACTGGAATTTTAGGTAGTTTTAAGTTGTCTTGTGGGTACCAGGAATCAGCCCCAGTCTTCTAGAAGAGCAGCAAGTGTTCTTAAACACTGAATCATCCATTCAAGTCCTGAAACTAAGATTTCTTTGTGACAATGATGATGATGATGATGATGATGATGGATGATGATGGTGATGATGATGACGATGACAACTATCTTCTAGAATCTACAGTGGTAATAAGAAACCCATATACATTCTCATTCTTCTCATGTGAGGAAAAGTTAAACACACAGTATAGAATTTAAATGCAGAAATTTTAGTTGGGAATAAGAAATAATGTTTTGCTATAAGATAATGACATAACACAACAGTTTAAACAAAAGGTGTTTATAACTTTGTAGTAGTTAAGTTTTAGTACACTTGGAAATAGAAAGTAAACTATGCAAAATAGACTGAAAATAATAAAATGCTATGCAGATGCCTCTCAATGTGTTTTCTTCATATCACAAGACCCCAGGGGAGATTTTTCTTTTGTGTGAATAATGTCCATTGACTTTGTTTCATCCCATATGTGTTACTATTACTGACACTCTGGTTAAGCTGTGTCATGGTTGACAATGACACAAAATTTCATCGGCAATGTTTATCTTCCTATTCTCCATGTGAGTACACCTTTCACATGGATCCAATTTTCCTTTACCACAGAAGTAACTGGACATTACACCAGACTTCCACAAACTTTTGTGCTAAAAGGTTTCTGTGATTTTGAAGAGTCATGCATACCCTGTTATAGATTTCCATTGGTTTTCAATAACCTAATTCCAAATATAGCTTAAGAAGACATTGGTATTATTAAATCTTTCCATCAATAATTCAGTGTAGACAAATGTCCAGTCAAGAACACAGAAACAACTCTAATTATTGTAAACATCAGGAAAACAAACTAGTTGTTTAGATTAATTATTTAGAAATAAAATAATAGGCAAAGAAAATAGACACTAAAGGGGGACATGAGATTATTTAACAGAACACAAAGGGTGAATTTAACCAAACAGAAACTTAAGGACCCAAACCGAATTCTATTTTACTTTACTGTTCTTAATGTTTATGTTTAAAAGAGTGAGTGTACATGCACATATTGTATGATGTGTGCCTATGTGTGCTCAGAAGAAGGCATTATATCCTTTGAATCTGGGGTTAAAACACTCATAGGACATCTGTCTTATTAAGTGGGTATACTGGCTGGTTTTGTGTGTCAACTTGACACAAGCTGGAGTTATCACAGAGAAAGGAGCCTCCCTTGAGGAAATGCCTCCTTGAAATCCAGCTGTAAGGCATTTTCTCAATTAGTGATCAAGGCGGGGAGGACCCATTGTGGGTGGGGCCATCCCTGGGCTGGTAGTCCTGGGTTCTATAAGAAAGCAAACTGAGCAAGCAAGGGGAAGCAAGCCAGGAAGCAGCATCCCTCCTTGGTCTCTGCATTAGCTCCTGCTTCCTGACCTGCTTGAGTTCCAGTCCTGACTTCCTTTAGTGATGAATAGCAATGTGGAAAGTGTAAGCTGAGTAAACCCTTTCCTCCCCAACTTGCTTCTTGGTCATGATGTTTGTGCAGGGATAGAAACCCTGACTAAGATAGTGGGTGTGAGAATAGGAATTCCTGCAATCATGATTGCTGAGCAAGCATGCTTAGGTGCTAAGCCTGCTCTCCAGCTCTCAGCCTAATTTTTAAAGAGAAGAGAACAAGTTCTATGTACAATGCCTAAAAAAAATAATAGAGCCAAGGCATATTATTAGTTGATCACTTACATACCTTCAACTTTAGGACTTTTCTGAGGTAACAGACTAAACATGCATGTTTAGTTTGTAAAAGCATATAAGACACTGTCCAACTGTGAACATGCTGCCTAAGAAGAAGATGTTGATTTTGAAAAAAAAAAAGAACAAAAACTTGAATTACTCAGCACTTTCACTAAGTGTTGCTAATGAGACATAAACTTCACAGTGTTAAGTAGTGTTACATTTAAGTTCCCTAAAGATCCAGTCTCTGTGATCTTACTAATCACCTTGTTACATAGATAGGGACAGAGTTAAAGGCATGTGTGTGTGTGTGTGTGTGTGTGTGTGTGTGTGTGTGTGTGTGTGTATGCATTCTATAGAATGATTTATGCATGTATGTGTAGTATGTAGTAAATATGCAAATATGTGCATGCTAATTACTCAAGTACTTCAAAGAATGAATGCCCATTTAAAAATCATCTGTAGTGAGGATAAGCTTTTAAAAATGTAATGATTACAATGTTACAGTAAAACAATCCACATGTATTTTGTATGATTCTATAGGAAATTTTGTGTGATGAATCTCTGTCACGTTTAGGCATTAGGAATCAAAACTCTCAATGAGACCTAGATATATTATCCCTGCTTTACTTCTAGCCTCAGGCAAAGTGCTTTCTGATAATGTAAGTCAGAGATCCTCTCCTCTATTTCTAAAAGTTAACAGACTAAGTAATCTGGCCTATGTACTACACAGTCATTTTCATATCAGTACAGATAATTTTATAAACACATATTATTCCCAAAATGTGACAGTTCTTGTTACCTCTAAAACTTAGAAACAAATTTCAGGTTCATTCTTCAGCAAATTTTCTGAAATTCTGTATATAGAATTGCACCTCTTGTACAGGTCTCCAGGGGTTACTCATTTCAGGTTAGTTTTATTTGGATAGGATTTTGATTAAAGAAACTGATTCTCCATTTGACAAACTTTCCTTTGTGTAATCATTCCATGTTCATCTGAATTTATCAGGATAAAGACTTAGTTTAAAATTTTATGAACTACTTTAATGTCGGTCATTTTTCTTATTGGGTTAATTTTTTTTTTCCTTTCGTTTCTTAAGTAGATGGCTTCTGGATACTGAATAAATACAGAGGATTCTCTCTCTCTCTCTCTCTCTCTCTCTCTCTCTCTCTCTCTCTCTCCTCAGGATTTATAATGAGAATATTCTGTCTGATCAGGTGCATGCACCCCGCTGTCATTTGCAGCCTGACCAATAGGTCAGGGGTGATGTGAGTTGGCTCAGGGATGCATACAAATCACATCCTCTTGTCTGTCGGTTTTGTTGACTGGTTCTCCTCAGGGTCATGGCTATCTTAAGTAGCAGCCTGAAGGATAAAGTATGCCCTGTCTGAGCTGTAAAACTTTGACTGTGGACCAATTGTATCTGACATACAGCAGCATGAGGTTTGGTTTAGCCTTTGGATTCTGAACAAATCACTGGCTATCAATGGCCAATAGTGACATGCAGTTTACCAAATCTTTCCTTCTTGCTGACAGCTCAACATAGTAAAGAAACAGATTGTTTGTGAGTTAAGGAATTTGTCTTTTAAAAGATACTCCACGTGATTATTTTACATGAAAGTGAAACAACTGCATTTTAAATCATAAAAAATTAAAGCATCTTGCATTAAGACTACAAAAAGCAACATGTAGATTTCAAAAGTATGGAATTCATTAGGCATCTAGAAACATAAAAGACTGTTAAATATTTTAATAGTATTTTTGTTATATTTATTTAATGTGAATTTGTACTTCAGTCCCTTTCACTGACATGTGCCTTAAACATAACTGAACATATTAAATATAAAATTCAATGCCTTCCCAATGTCACTCCACCAATGACACTTTATGTCTAGTCTTATCTGTTAATTAAACAAGGTTTACATAAATCAAAAAAGACATTTGAATTCCCTCTTTTTTCCTTTTTCTTTTGTAAGTTATTTAATTTATTTACATCCCAAATTCTGTTCTGCTTCCCAGCCCCACCTCCCAGAGTTCTTCCTCTATTCCTGCCTCCTCTTCACCTCTGAGAGGGTGACTCTACTGAGTATCAAGTCTCTACAGGATTAGGCACCTCCTCTCCCACTGAGTCTAAGCAAGGCAACCTTCTGCTACATAAGTGCCTGGGGACTCAGCCCAGCCCCTTTATGTTTTTTGGTTGGTGACTTGGTCTCTGGGAGCCCTCACGTGTCCAGGTTAGTTGACACTGTTGGTCTTTCTGTGAGGGTGCCATATGTTTCAGTCTCTTCAGTCCTTCCCCTAACTCTTTGGCCCATGCTGACTGTGGGTGCTTGCATCAGTATCAATCAGCTGCTGGGTAGAGTCTCTCAGAAGACAGCCATGCTAGGCTCCTGTCTTCAAGCACAACATAGCATCAGTAATAGTTTCAGTTTGGTGCCTGCCCTTGGGATGGATCCCAAGTTGAGCCAATTACTGGTCAGCCATTCGTTTAGACTCCGCTTCATTTTTGTCCCTGCATTTCTTTTAGATTGGAGCAATTTTAGGTTAGAAATTTTGTAGGTGAGTTGGTTTCCCCATCCTCTACTGGGGGTCCTCTTTGGTTATTGGAGATGGCCTCTTCAGGTTCCATATCACCACTGTTGGGGATTTCTCCTAAGGTAACCTGTATTGAGCCTGGGATCCTCACCAGTCCTGGTCTCTGGGACTTCCTGTAAATGCCACCCACACCCTACCCCAGTAGCTACATATTTCCATTCATTCTTCTGGCCTTCTGGGCCTCTTTCTTGTCTCTCCCCACATCTGATCCTGTCTTCTATTCTGCTCCCCCTCTCCTTCCACTCTCTGACCCAGTTCCTCCCTCCCTCTGCCTCCCATGATTATATTATTCCCCCTTCAAAGTGGAATTCAAGCATCCTCACTTGGACCTTCCTTCTTGTTAAACTTCTTTGGGTCTGTGGGTTATATTATAGGTATGTACTTTTTTGCTAATATCCACTTATCAGTGAGTACATACCATGGGTTACCTAACTCAGGATGACATTTTCTAGTTCCATCTATTTGCCTGCAAAATTCATGATGTCCTTTGTGGGAAGCGCGTGTCTTCGTCAGCCTGCTCTGATGTGTGCCCTATAACGAACAACGTGTGCACGGCGCATGCGCAACCCATAAAAGGGCACCAAAGTATATGCCAAGTGCAGGCTCCTCCTCTTTAATCAGGTCACGAGCTGAAACCACCAGTCAGGCTGTGCCACACCGCTTGATGGGTTATAAAAGGGAGCTGTTTTCTGGGGTGGGGGTTCTTCCTCCATCAACGGCTGAATAAAGCTGAACTGCAGACGAAGCCTATGTGTCGTGTGTCTTCTTGCTGGCGAGAGGTGCGCAGGACAACTGGTGCCGAAACCCGGGACGCCGGGAGATCTTGACACCGAGAGGAACCCCCCGCCCAACGGACGGGGAGGCTTCGCAAATCTGCAGTGGTAGGTGAGCTCTCTCAGGTATGCTGGATTCTGAATTTCTGACGGGGTCGTTTGCGGGTGATGCACTACTGGGACTTCTCTTGGCAATTGTGATTGCTGCCCACTTCCTTCTGGTCTATAAATGCAAAAGGGAGATAGCTAATGGCCAGGAGGCACTAGAAGACATCCAGGATAGCTTATCTGAGTCGAAGCGGGACCACAGGTTAGGAGCTCGACCAAAATGGAGAGATGCATCTAAGGAGACAGGCCTCCCCAGAAAAAGAGATATAAAGGGGAAGATAAGAGGGGGAAAGGATGCCCTGGGAGAGAGAAAGAGAGGCCAAGAGGGCCTGGGAGAGAGAAAGAGAGGCCAAGAGGGCCTGGGAGAGAAAAGGAGAAAGGAGGAAGAAAGACAAACAAAAGAGAAGGGGAAGGGCCATATGATCTCTGGGCCTGTGGCTCCC
>CM052702.1:8247064-8329552 GCA_028551405.1 Uromys caudimaculatus
TCTTTTTGATGACTTTTGGGTGAAAGTCGATTTTATCAGATATTAGAATGGATACTCCAGCCTGTTTCTTGGGACCATTTGCCTGGAAAATTGTTTTCCAGCCCTTTACTCTGAGGTAGTGTTTGTCTTTATCACAGAGGTATGTTTCCTGAATGCAGCAAAATGCTGGGTCCTCTTTATGGATCCAGTCTGTCAGTCTATGTCTTTTTATTGGGGAATTGAGTCCATTGATGTTAAGAGATATTAAGGAATAGTGATTGTTGGTTCCTGTTATTTTCGATGTTACTTTTAGGTTTGTGTGGCTATCTTCCTTTGAGTTTATTGAAAGATTACTTTCTTGCTTTTTCTGGGGTGTAGTTTCCCTCCTTGAGTTGACGTTTACCATCCATTATCTTTTGTAGGGCTGGGTTTGTGGAAACATATTCTGTAAATTTGGTTTTGTCATAGAATATTTTGGTTTCACCATCTATGTTAATTGAGAGTTTTGCTGGGTATAGCAGCCTGGGCTGGCAGTTGTGTTCTCTTAGGGCCTGTATGAGTTCTGCCCAAGGTCTTCTAGCTTTCATAGTCTCTGTTGAGAAGTCTGGTGTAATTCTGATAGGTCTGCCTTTATATGTTACGTGATCTTTTTCCTTTACTGTTTTAATATTCTTTCCTTGTTTTGTGTATTTGGTGTTTTTTTACTATAATGTGATGGGATGAATTTCTTTTCTGGTCCAATCTATTTGGAGTTCTGTAAGCTTATTGTATATTTATGTTCATCTCTTTCTTTAAGTTAGGGAAGTTTTCTTGTATAATTTTGTTGAAGATATTTACTGGTCCTTTAAGTTGGGAATCATCACTCTCTTTGATACCTATTATCTTTAGGTTCTGTCTTCTCATTATGTCCTGGATTTTATGGATGTTTTGGGTTAGGAGTTTTTTGCATTTTGTCTGTTCTTTTACTGTTGTGTCAGTGTTGTCTATGGTATCTTCTGCTCCTGAGATTCTCTCTTCTATCTCTTGTATTCTGTTGGTTATGCTTGCATCTATGAATCCTGGTCTCTTTCCTAGGTTTTCTAAATCCAGGGTTATCTCCCTTTCTGATTTCTTTATTGTTTCTATTTCTATTTTTAGCTTCTGTGTAGTTTTGTTCATTTTCTTCATCTGTTTGATTGTGTTTTCCTGTAATTCTGCCTATTTGATTGTGTTTCCCTGTAATTCTTTAATGGATTTTTGTGTTTCCTCTTTAAGGGCTTCTAGCTGTTTACTTGTGTTCTCTTGTATTTCTTTAAGGGCATTATTTCTTTTTTTCTTAAAGTCTTCTATCATCCTCATGAGAAATGATTTTAAATCTGAGTCTTGCTTTTCTGGTGTGTTTGGGTATCCAGGGCTTGCTGTGGTGGGAGAGCTGGGTTCTGATGATGCCAAGTAGCCTTGGTTTCTGTTCCTTATGTTCTTACCCTTGCCTTGTGCCATCTTATTATCTCTGATGTTAGCTGATCTTACTCTGTTTGTCTGTGGCTTGTCCCTTCTGCTTGTCTCTGTATCAATACTCCTTGAAGACCAACTCTCTCTGAGTGGTGTTTGTGTTTGAAGAGCTGTGGCACAGGGTCAGCTCTGGGGTGCAGACAGAAACCAGAAGGATCTTGTCCCCAGCTGTCCCTTGGTTCCTGTGTCCTGATCACTCTGCAATGGTCCCTTCTTGATCCAGTGAGTTTGAACAGAAATGGTAGTTTTGCCTATGCTCGAAGATGTGTTAGCACTCCTGGGATACCAGCTCTCTCCTGGAGCCCTGTGGCCCAGGCTGAGGTCCCCAGGTTCTGGAGAGCAGTGGTGCTTGTCTTATCCCCACTCACGGCTTTTCCACACTCCTGGGAGGGTAATTTTCCCCCAGCGCTGCTTGGCTATGGAACTCTGGTGGCCCCGGCAGAGGTCTCCTGCCACAATTGGAAACCAGAAGGTTCCTATGCCCGACTTTACCTCAGTCCCTGTGTCCCGTGTGTTCTGGGCAGGTCCCAGTGAGCAGTGGTGCTCGTCTTAACCCCACTCACAGATTTTTCACGCTCCTGGGAGGGTAGCTTCCTACTGGCGCTACTTGGCTATGGAACCCTGGTGGCCCAGGCACAGTTCTCCTGTCACAGGTGGAAACGGGAAGGTTCCTGTTCCTGACTTTTCCTCCTCAATCTCTGCATCCTGAGGGCTTGGGAGAGTCTATGTTGAGGTGTTTGATCCACTTGAACTTGAGCTTTGTGCAGGGTGATAAATATTGATCCGTTTGTATTCTTCTACATATAGACCACCAGTTAGACCAGTACCATTTGTTTAGGATGCTTTCTTTTTTTCACAGCACAGTTTTGGCTTCTTTGTCAAAAATCAAGTATCCCTTAGTGTGTAGGTTTATGTCTGGGCCTTTGATATGATTCCATTGATCCACCTGTCTTTTTTCATATACATACCATGCAGTTTTTTATCACTATTGCTCTGTAATACAGACTGAGGTCAGACATGGTAATTCCTCCTGAAGTTCTTTTATTGTTTAGGATAGTTTTGGCTATCCTGGATTAATTGTTTTTATATATGAAATTGAAATTCGTTCTTTCAAGATCTGTAAAAAGTTCTGTTGGAGTTTTGATATGAATGACATACAATCTGCAGATTACTTTTGGCAAGATGGCAGTTTCACTATGTTAATCCTATTGAACCATAAGCATGGGAGACCTTTGTAACTTTTGAGGTCTTCTTTGACTTTATTCTTCAGGCACTTGAAGTTCTTCACATACAGGTATTTCACTTATTTACTTAGAGGTTACACCAAGATATTATATATTGTTTGTGGGTATTGTAAAGTGTGCTGTTTCCCTAATTTCTTCCTCAGTCCATTTATTATTTGTATAAAGGAGAGCTACTGATTTCTTTGAGTTAATTTTACATCCAGCCACTTCGCTGAAGTTATTTGACAGATGTAGGAATTCTCTGGAAGAATTTTGGAGATCACTTATATACACTATCATATGATCCATCAATAATGATATCTTGATGTCTTCCTTTTCAGTTTGTATCCCCATGATCTCCTTTTATTGTTTTATTGCTCTAGGTAGAAGTTTAAGTACTATATCAAATAGATAGGGAGAGATTGGGCTTCCTTGTCTTGTCCCTGATTTTAGTGGGATTCTTTTAAGTCTCTCTCCATTTAATTTGATGTTGGCTATTAGCTTTCTGTGTACGGCTTTTATTATGTTTAGGTATGTGCCTTGAATTCCTGATCTCTCTAAGACTTAACATAAAGGGGTGTTGGATTTTTGTCAAAGATTTTTCCACCATATAATGATATAATCATGTCATTTTTTTCTTTGAGTTTGTTTATATAGTGGATTGTGTTGATTGATCTTCATAAATTGAACCACTGTACATCCCTAGGATGATGCCTAATTGTTCATGGTGAATGATATTTTTGATATGTTCTTGGATCCCATTTTTGAGAAGTTTATTGAGTGTTTTTATATCAGTGTTCATAAGTAAAATTGATCTGAAGTTCTTTTTCTTTGTTGGGTCTTTGAGTTTATTAGGTATCCGAGTAAATGTGGCCTTAGAGAATGAATTAGGTAGAGTTGCCTCGGTTTCTATTTTGTTCAACCGTGTGAGGAGAATTGGTATTAGTTCTTCTTTGAATGTCTGGTAGAATTCTACCCTAAAGCCATCTATCTTGCTCTGGCCTTTTCTTGGTTGAGAGGGTTTTAATGACTGTTTCTAATACCTTAGGGGTTATGGGGCTGTTTAGATAGTTTACCTAATCTTGGTTTAACTGTGATATGTGGTATCTATCTAGAAAAATATCCATTTGTTTAGATTTTTCAGTATTGTCTAGTATAAGCTTTTGAAGTAAAACTTGATCAGTTTTTTAAATTTCCTTGGATTCTATTGTTATGACTCCCTTTTCATTTCTGATTTTGTTAATTTGGATAGTATGTGTCTTTGTGCCTTTTAGTTAGTTTGGCTAAGAATTTGTCTATCTTGTTAATTTTCTCAAAGGACCAGTTCTTGGTTTTGTCAATTCTTCATATTATTCTCTTTGTTTCTAATTGTCTGATTTCAGTTCTGAGTTTGATTGTTTCCTGTTGTCTATTCCTCTGGGTATGCTTGCTTCTTATTGTATTAGAGCTTTTAAGAGTGCTGTTAAGTTCCTAGTATGAGATCTCTCCAATTTCTTTATGAAGGAACTGAGTGCTATAAATTTTCCTCTTAACACTGCTTTTGCTGAGTCCCATAGGTTTGGGAACATTATGTCTTCTTTTGCATTGAATTCTATAAAGACTTTATTTTCTTTATTTTTTTCCCTGATCAAGTTATCATTGAATAGAGAGTTGTTCAGTTTCCATGAGTGTGTGGGCTTTCTGTTGTTTTTGTTGTTATTGAAGTACAGTCTTAATCCAAGGTCATTTGATAAAATGCATGGGGCTATTTCAATCTTGTATCTGTTGAGGCTTGTTTTGTGTCCAATTATACTGTCTATTTTGGGAAAGGTATCATGAGGTGCTGAGAAGAAGGTATATTCTTTTGTTTTAGTGTGAAATATTCTGTAGATGTCTGTTAAATCCATTTCATTCATAACTTCCATTAGATTCATTTTATCTCTATTTAGTTTCAGTTTGCTGAACTGTCTACTAGTGAGAGTAGGGTGTTGAAGTCTCCCACTATTATTGTGTGGAGTTCAATGAGTACTTTGAGCTTTTAGTAAAGTTTATTTTATAAATGTGAATTTCCTTGCATTTGGGGCATATATTTCAGGATTGAGACTTCATCTTAATGGAGTTTTCTTTTTATGAGTTTGAAAGTCCCTTCTCCATCTCTTTTGGTTATTTTTGGTTGAAAAATCTATTTTATTAGATATTCAAATGGCTACTCCATCTTGTTTCTTGGGACTATATTCTTGGAAAACCTTTTGCAGCCCTTTACTCTAAACTAGTGTCTGTCTTTGTTGTTAAAGTATGTTTCTTGTATGCAGCATACTGATGGATCCTGTTTATGTATCCAGTGTGTTAGCTTGTGTCTTTTCATTGGAGAATTGAGTCCATGAATGTTGAGAGATGTTAATGACCAATGATTTGTTACTTCTGGTTATTTTGTTTTTGGTGGTGGTACTACATATGTGTGATTCCTTTATGTTTGTTGTGAAAAAATTAATTTCTTGTGTTTTGTTGTATGTGGTTACCCTTCTTGTATTGAAGTTTTCCTTCTAGTATCTTCCATAGAGCTGGATTAGTAGACAGAAATTGTTTATATTTGGTTTGTCATGGAATATCTCAGTTTCTCCATCTATGGTGATTGAGAGTTTTGCTGGGTATACTACTCTGAACTGTAGTCTGTGATCTAGTAGGATCTGCAAGACATCTATCCAGCATCTTCTGAATTTTAGAGTCTCTGTTGAGAAGTCAGGTGTTAATTGGCCTTTTACTCTTGCAGCTCTTTATATTTTTGTTCTGTACATTTAGTGTTCTGATTACTATGTGGCTAGAGGATTTTCTTTTCTATTTGGGGTTCTGTAGGCTTCTTGTATATTTATGGCCATCTCTTTCATTATGTTAAGGAAGTTTTCATCTATGATTTGGTTGAAGATTTTTTTTCTGGCCCTTTGAAATCAGATTCTTCACTCTCATCTCTTCTATTATTCTTAGGTTTGGTCTTTTCATTGTATCCCAAATCTCCTGGATGCTTTGGGTAAGGAACTTTTTATACTTGGCATTTTCTTTTACCATTACATCAATTTCTTCTATGGTATCTTCCATGCCTGAGGTTCTCTCTTCCATCTCTTCTCTTCTGTTGTTGATTCTTGCATCTGTAGTTTCTGCTCTCTTTCCTTGGGTTTCCATCTCCAGAGTTGCCTCCATTTGTATTGTCTTTTTTGCTTCTACTTCCACTTTTAGGTCTTGGGACATTTTGTTCATTTTCTTCACTTGTTTGATTGTATTTCCTGTGTTTCTTTAAGTGATTGTTTTGTTTCCTCTTTAAGAACTTCTACCTGCTTGACTGTGTTTTCCTGTATTTCTTTAAGGGAATTATTTATATCCTCTTTAAAGGGCTCTATCATCTTTATGAGATGGGATTTAAGGTCAGAATCCTGCTCTTCAGGTGTATTAGAATATTCAGGACTTGCTTTAGTAAGGGACCTGGGTTCTGATGGTGTCATATTGCATTTACTTCTGTTGATTATATTCTTGAGCTTGCCTTTAGAAATCTGGTTGTCCCTGGTGTTAGCTGGCCTAGGTGTCCTGGATTGGAACACACTTCCCAAGAGGCAGGTGGAGATGTGTCTCTGGTTTAAGCAGGTCTCCTGTGCCTCTTGAGAGGACAGTCAGAGCTGTGGGTTTAGGGAGCAAGCATGATGATACATCACAATTGCAAATGGAGGTGCAGATAGGAAGGGAGATGGGGCCCTGACAGAGTGGGACAGAACCCAAGCCTGCTGCAGTCTGTGGGGTCCCAGTAGGCATGGGGATTTGGTTAGGGGTTTTGCCTCTGGAGTGGGCTCCAACAATCTAAGAATTCCAGGCAGTTTTCTGAGTCAGAAATTTATATTGTGTACAAAATAAATTATGTAATTATGCTAGTTCACTAAACTAAAATATACAGCAAAACATCTGAGTCCCTCAGCATTATAGTGTTTTAATCAATATTTGTAGTTGTATTGTATCTGTATTTGTAATATATTACAAAATTTATATTACAATATCAATTATATATAAAAAGTCAGCTGAGATTGTTTTCTGTGAAAATATTACATTCAAACAAATGTGAAGAGAAAACGTTTAGCCCTTAAAGTTCTAGGTAGGAGGACACAGAACCCAGGCCCTGTGCCCAGGAACATGATTTAAACAAGTTGGCATCTTGAGTTCTATTTCATTTAACTTTATGGTATTTAGATTTTTCAGAAAAACGATTCCAAACTCTTTTGTTCATATATATAATGTGTCAGGGTATATTTTAATATCATGAAGAAAATCTATAAAGAGAAATACTAAAAGTTTATAGAAATTATAAAATGATACAGTATATTGTTAAGTTCAATTGTTATCTTTAAGTCTTATCATCTTTGTTATCAGAGTTTTATTAAATGAATTTATAGTTATAAGCAATACTGAGAAGTAGAGTGTGAGCATGTCTATCCTAGAACCATTTGTCTGAGATGGAGCTAGGTTGGGAAAGATCAATGTTGTGTCTTAAGGTGACCTTTAAGAATAACTCAGTAGGTAACCGTACATTTTAACTTTTCATTGAAAATCCCAAGCTGAAGATTTAAGGTAAAGGAGTTTCTTCTGAACTTTATATGACCACATACCACTCCAACCCCAAGCTCTAGTAGCACAGCCTAAGTGCTGAATAAGGGTTTTATTGCCACAGGTTTTAGTTCATTATTACCATTCTTACACTTCCAAACCAAACAGAAGTAGTTCAACTTACACACCAGCCCAGACAGACAATTTGCATGTCCCACATATACTTGGTTACCATTGATTTGGAATAATTCTTGTCTCTCAAAAAAATTTAGTCCTGGGTATCTGAAAGATTGACCTAACAACTCTTCATGCCTGTTACAAAATCAGCCCAAGCTTGGCAAAGAACCAAAACAAAACCAAATTTCCACTCAACAGAGATTCTCTAGAATTTGATATCAGACACAATTAATGAAAAATTTCCACACACACAAGTCACATAGCAAAAACACAAATAATATGAAATGCCAAGACAGTATGTTCTCCCAAATATACAAGTGTTTTATAAATGTTCTTCAGTAACAATTACTTAGTTGGACCCCAGAAACAAAATTTGGGAGAAAAATCAATCATAAAAGTGGTATAAGAATTCAAATGTGAGTCATAAGAAACCTGCCTTTGACTCTTAAGCAGTATTGACTATTGCTGTTCTCCTTGCTTGTCTCCAAGAACTTGAAATCAATATTCTATTGCTAAAGACTACCCATACTTTAGACACAGAACACAAAAGGATCTATCTGAATTCCATCAGGAAAAGTCCTTGAGGACAGACTTCATTATAACAAAAGGTGCTAAGCAAGCTGCCACGGGATAGAAGCAAAAGTCCTGAGCAGTGGGAAAGCCTACTGAGATCAACAATGACTGGCCTGACAACATATCCTGATACAATAGTGGCAACTTTTATCATGGGAGTAACCAACAACTATATTAATTGGATTTGAGGCCCACTTCGAGTAAGGAAATTTATGTTTTACAATATAAATATACCCAATTACCTGTGGCTGGAATAGCTATAGACTCCAAAGGAGAATCAGGTTCTGCCATTTTATTGAGTAAATACAATATCTATATTCTACTCCTTATATCCACAGATAATTGTAGCTTCATCTCTCAGGAAAAAAATTCTGTTTTGCAGAAGTCAAAGATTTTACAGAAAACACAAGTTTTAAAAATACAGATAATTATTGCCTATGGGTTGGCCAATCACAAGTAATACATCTGAATGTCAACTCGACACCTATACCTAAAACTCCAGAAAAATTACTAAATAAGGTTCAGAGAGATTGTGGGAAGCAGAAAACCAAAACACCAGTTGTAAGATAATTTATTCTACAATATATTAAAGCTATACACTTGAAATCTCAACAACATAGTTGCCTTAAACAAGACCTGATGATAGCAATACCAGTTGACATGCTAACACAGGATCAGCTCTCAAAAGGTTGTCCAATGCCAAGTGATCAGCATAAACACATACTAGTAATATGAAATGGACTCAGTAGGTTATATGTTCACATACATGTATGTAAACATACAAATTTTTTAAAAGTCATGAATTTAAGAAGGATAGGATAGACACAGTAAAAGTTGAGAAGGGAAGAGGTAGGAGGCTTATGCATTGCTCATGTTTGAAGTTCATATACATATAAATACACACACACACACACACACATACACACACACACACACACACACACATACACACACACACACACACACACACACACACACACACACACACACACACACACACACTGCAGGGAGAGTTCATTTTACCTCCCTAAAGAATAATTGTGGGTACCATTGATACCTGATCTTAGTAGTATCTTCCAGTTCTGGTACCTGCTCCCTGCCTTTGCCTCTCTAAAGCAAATGATAGCTAAGTTTTTAGCCATAAGATATAGCACTGTTCTTTGTATTTTCTCTACCTTCTTTTTATAAATTGTCTCTTCATCAAAAACACTTTAAATCTACTCAAAGTTGTCCCCTATGCCAGTAGTTATAATAGTTCTCAGACATTAAATGTACTGGTTTTCATACTTTAACTACTTTATTAATATTTAAATTTTACTTGACAAAATACTCATACTGAAAGTATTTTGCCTCTAATCCACAAAAAAATATTACTTATAAAATGGTCTTAAAGTATTCTCTGTGGAATTACAGGAAATTATTAGTATCCTAGAGTAAGTTTTAACAACTATGTCCCAATGTAAACTAAGAAGTTGGTTAACTTTTTGGAAACACAAATTATAAAAACTGACAATATGATCAAGAGGATAACAGAAAATCATCTTATCAAATGATAAGATATAGTCATAGCCACAGTTCAATATCACATGATGCTTTTCCTCTTAGTGTTGGTGAATACCCTTCAATTTTAGAATGATGCAGATGTCAGCACTCAGTTCTCTGTACATTTCACTTATTCCCTTTGGTATTTGAATCTCATAACATTAAACATTTGAACAATGCCACTTACGGATAGGATTCCTTATATTTACTTCATGAACAACTAGGAAAACCAAATAAACCTACACGGTAATTGTTTGGTAACAGAAGAACTCTGCTGAGGTAGCAAGGACTTTAAGGTACTAAAGTTTTCAAGTGTTGAAAACTTTTTAGATGTGACCTAATTGCTTTAGTTACTTTACTTTGGGCACAGTTTCAAGTTTGAGAACTACAAGTCCTTAACTATGTTTTGTAACAGCAAGGAGTCATTTCCAGGAAACAATATCATCTTTGTGGATTGCTCTTGGGTTTTTATATACAGTGCAAATTTCATCATCTTCTGATTTTCCGTGAGATATCTAATCCATATCACATCATCACCTCTTCAGTGAGATAGATAACTCACATTTTAAACCAACACAGTGCAAATAAAACTTCAGATTCTACCGCTCAAAACCCATTTCACATTCTCATTTCAGTAAATAGCATCTCCATCTTTTCAGTTGTTTAAGCCAAAAGTTCTAAGTCCTTTGTGTTTCATACTCTGTATCCAACAAACTCACAATTTCCTTGGCCAGAAAAAACAATCATCTCCTATCCTTCTTTTGTTTTGTATCTGTTTTTATGCTCTTTTGTCTAATTTGTTACATAAACTAGATTAACCTGCTTGATGAAGAAGTCTGAATTATATGACTCCTGTACTCAAACACCCACCATAACTTCCTTTAAAAACCAAGGGCTCCATTGTACTGCACTAAAAGGGAGAACAAGCCACAGTGACCTCAAACAACTTCTATTTTCTTTTTTATTAACGTCACTTTTCTTGTATAGATAAAGTTCTGATTTCTGTATCATTTCTCCTTAAAAACCTTAGGACTTAAGACATTGTAGGAGCCATCAACTGTAATACTATGTGCTGTAGTTCTGAGTAGAAGAAGATCAAGGACAAACACACATGGGATGCTCAGAGTAGCAAGGTCATTGCTTCACTATTTCAGTGACCAGAGCTGTAGCTGTCCCAAGCCTGCATGTATCTATGTCTGCATCCTGTATTCTATGCCCTCTGTGCCCCCTTATCTGCTGTATTCTGCCTTTTACTCTTCTTGCTGTATTGCTTCAGTCCTTCATAACTGAAATAGTCCTCAAACACATGCAAGGAACTAGTGAACTAGTTCTTTGTCTAAAAGTAAGATTCTCACAAACACTTTGTTTATTTTAAAATTTCTTCTCTAATTATTTTCCCTTGACACTCTCTATACAGCATCTTTTATTCTCTTTTTCTATGTAGAATATACTGTTATGGGATGAAGTTTATTAATTTGGGGGATCTGTTCATTTGATTTAGTTGTTTGTTTTGGTTTTCTACCTTTTTCACTAGAGTATAAGCTTCTTGAAGACAGGAAGCTTTTTCTATAAATTATCACCAGTACTTACAGAAATAGGAAACACATAACAAGTGTTAAGTAAATATTTGCTGCATAAATATAATGTCACATCTTACTTTATAATATACTTTAAAATATACAAATGGTTCTTATATGCTTATAATTTGTAAACATACAGAGAAAGACTAGCATGTAAGGGTATCAAAACTTAACCTTAATAAATGACAAATGAACAACTTAGTCAAGTTTAATATAATGAGAAATGGGGAAGAAAGTAACTCAAACCATCTAGTGAAACATAAACATTTACTGCCTGCAAAACTCTAGTAAGAATTGAGGTGGTATGTCATCTGTAATTTAATCACTAGTGTTACATTTTGATAGTAAATGAGGATCACAGACTATTCACTATAAATTCAGATTACCAAACATACAAAATACAGACAGAATTGTGGTAGTATTTTAGTGTGACACAAGATGATAAATAGAAATAGTTCAAACTAAGAGTAGTACACTTAACACTGATCTTATTGTGCCTCTAGATTTTAGTGTATTCTGTATTGTGTCACCTGTCTATTCTAACTTCAGCCTAAATATCAGATCACAGAGAAAGAAATTAGGTCCCCGGTCTTCTTACTTCCTTTAAAAACATTTTCTTTACTTGTTCTGCTGCTATTGCTGTGTTGAGGATTTTATCATGATTCATAATAGAACGACAGCAAAAACAATAGATCTTAATAGTACTACTATCATGAAAGCCAACATGTTCCTTGTAATTGTAGATTGGAATATTTTTGGTTTTCCTATGAATCCTAAAAGAATTCAGTTTTTTGTCTAAAAGAAGCCAACAAAATTTCCATGTGTGTCCTATGCAAAAGCTCTTTATTGAGATTTCATTCACTATCTCCCTGTATATAACAGAATAAGAATCTCTATGAACCCATAAAGATAACTCTTTCCTTCCCTCTTTTTTCCCTCTTCTCTCTCTCTTTCTCTCTCTCTCTCTTTTTCCCTCTCTCTCTCTCTTTCTCCCTCCCTCCCTCTTTCTCTCTCTCTCTCTCTCCCTCCCTCTTTCTCTCTCTTTCTCTCTCTCTCTCCCTCCCTCTTTCTCTCTCTCTTTCTCTCTCTCTC
Organism: Uromys caudimaculatus; assembly: GCA_028551405.1. Classification (NCBI taxonomy): domain Eukaryota; kingdom Metazoa; phylum Chordata; class Mammalia; order Rodentia; family Muridae; genus Uromys; species Uromys caudimaculatus. The sequence continues at coordinate 8,259,282 of CM052702.1, forward strand.
TCTCTCTCTCTCTCTCTCTCTCACACACACACACACATAAGCATATGAGATATTTGTCAGGCTATTATGGCCTTCTGAGGAGTTAATGATTTGTTTCATTGTTTTACTATCATACAAAGCTTATTTTTCAGCAATATAAAACTAGACTGAAATATATATGACATTAAGCAGTTAGTATAAAAGTGACCATTGGTTTAGTCTATATAGGCTAAAATTTTATATGAAAATGAACAAATAAGAAATTAAGCAGAATATCCCTTCTTGAATAGAGTCAGAAATGATTACAAGAAGATACTGCATAGGAAAGGACTCCTCTTCTGGATTTTTCTTGTCTGGGCCTTTGCAGCTCTGGTGTTATACAAGCTTAAGGACCATGGACAGTGTCTTGTGCTTACACTACTTCATGGATCTATAAGAAATAATAGTAGATTCTTCAAAATGCATCATAAGCAATGTCATTTGATGGTTATTGTGTTACTAATGAATTTTAAAATAGTCATTATTGGCTTAGAGAGATGGTTCAGTTAGTTAAGAGCACTGGCTGGTCATCCAGAGGTTCTGAGTTCAAATCCTAGCAACAACATGGAGGTTTGCAACCATAATGAGAACTCTATAATGAGATCTGATGCCCTCTTTTCTCTAATGCTCTCTTCCAACATGCAGGTGTACATGGTTATCATTAAAATTTTCATAAATCCACAAATAATATTGAAGTGCTAAGATAAATTTCTTTCCTAAAGGAATGTCAAAACATATTTTATATTTTCTTCCATATTACAATGATCAAATGATCACTTTTAGAGCACTATTATTTGATTTTTTCACTCAGTATTTTCTTATGATAATACATGCATGTTCACCCATATAAAATGATTTCAAATCACTTCATCTTACCTGATATACCTATTAGAGTTCTTGTGACACTGATCTTACAATTTTGTCTTATGTTCTTGGTGAAAATAAGAAAGGAACACTTACCCTTAATTTACAGATCAGGCATTCAAATCACAGTTCTTACACAAGGAAGCTGATGCTTGATAAACTTCACTGAAGAGCAAGGGATGTTTACTTGAGAACATGTTGGCATTAATTCATCTGCACTACATTAATTCAAAGCATCTGACACGGATACCATTTCTGGTATTTTGTTAGCACGGTCAAATGACAATATAATTTAAATCAATTCAATTTTGCAGCCATTCATTGTGCAAAGAACTGCACTTGGTGTATTTTAGGTGACACAAATGCATAGTCTATATCTTAAGGGATATTTTGGTATACAGAGGAAACACAACCTAGGCATCAGTCACATGACATGACAAAAAGGAAATTATTAAAAATGCTATAATGGTGTCAGCCCAGTTCTAGAGGAAGAAGAAGGAAATAGATGGATTTTCATGGAAATAAAATAAAACAGAAAAAGCTTCAAAATTGATTAAATTGATATTAAATATGGAGTAGCAAGTTACAAGGGAAGTCTAAGGTACAAAGTAGATACACATAATACAGTAAAAAAAAATAATTTTTTACTACAACATGTAGTAAAAATAAAAGGCATCTTTTGTAGGAAGCCTTGGGTAGAAATATGACTATCCTAGGAAATATACCTAAAAAAGTAAAAAACAGTTCAAGTGTAAGCTTCGAATTCTCAACTGTAACATAGATCCTAATCCTTAGACATCAGGGTTTTCAAAGAATTTTTAAAATCTACATGATATTTTGTTTATTGATAATATAATTAATTGATGATTTGAAAGGTTTTAATATCACCGAACTGGAGCTGGAAAACTGAAGACTGGGGGTGATCGCAAACTCTATCTCTTGGATGTGACATGGTCAATAATCACTACAATCAAGAACCCACAGCACCTGTGTAAGACATAAATTTTAGAAAAAGGACATATAAGTAGGAGGACGAAGAGAAAAATAAAGGGAGTCAGCAGGAGAGAAGGGGTAGTAACTTCTGTTACTGATCATTGTGAGTGTACTCACATTATAGCATATTTAAGTTTAAAATTGTCAAAAAGTTAAAGTAGTTATTTGAGAGACATGGAAGGTAGAGTTATCTGGAGGTGTGTGGATAAGACTAGAACATATTAAGGAATTATGCTGCTTTAGCAAAATGGCATGAGTATATTCTTTTCTAAGATCTATGACCTCACTAGTCAGAGAAGCTGGCTAGATTTGCAGTACCAGGCACTATTTCCCTCATGTTGATGGTCTTTAAGTCCATTTAGACATCTATTAGTTGCCTCTATCATGTGAGTGCCATTTATTGCACTTTTAAGAGATATCTTGCCTTTCTGGTTATTGTATTTCACAGTGATTGCAGCTGAGTAAGATTATTTAACTGTTTCCTACCATTGGCAACTTGCATAATATATTCTAGTACCATGGAAGCTAGATCAAAAAGAAAGAATGAGAGAGAAAGAGAGAGAAAGTAAGTGTTCATGTCAGATCCATATCAGACATTGGAGTCCTGTGTTCTAAGGGAGTGGTACCTTCAGCAATAGGAGTCAATACTCCATCCCTGAGAGGGAACCACAGGCTAGCAAAATCAATAGTCATTTGGACTACCTTAACCACCAACCTTTGAAAGATAAGTATAGCTACCACCCCTCACTCAAGAAGTCTTTCATTAGAACAAATGAAGATCATCACACACACACACACACACACACACACACACACACACACAACTGGACAAAATCCAACTATCTCTCCCACTACTCTCTCCCCTTATGTCACATCTGCCTAAATCTTTCTATACCCATCTCCACCCACCAACTACTCCACCAGCAAAATATATTCTATTTCCTTTTCTATGCATCCTGTGTGGAGACCTTTGTTACTTAGCCTCCTGAGCCTGTGTATTGTAGAATGAGTCTCCTTTATTTAACAGTTACTGTCCACTTACAAGTGAGTACATACCATGAACTTTCTGGGCCTGGGTTACCTCACTCAGGATTTCTTCTAGTTCCACCCCTTTGTCTGCAAATTTCATGTCAATGTTTTTAACAGCTGAATATTACTCCTTTGTGTAAATATACTACAAATTTCTTTATATATTCTTATACTAGGGGATATCTAGGTTGTTTACAGTTTCTGCCTACTATGAATAAAGCTGATAATAACATAATTGAGCAAGTGTCCTTGGTAGGATGGGGTGTCCTTTGGATATATGCCCAAGAGTGATATAGCTGTATTTTGAGGTAGGCTGACTCCCAAATTTCTAAGATATCTCCATATTGATTTCAGTATTGGCTATATGGATTTGCACTTCCATCAGCAATGGAGCAGTGCTCGCCTTGCTCTACATCCTCACTAGCTTGAGCTGTCACTTGAATTTTTGTTCATAGCCATTCTGCCATGTATAAGATAGAATCTCAAAGTAGTTTTGATTTGCATTTCCCTGATGGTTAAGGATGTTGAACATTTCTTTTAGTTTCTTGGCTATTTAAGATTTCTCTGTTGAGAAATTTGTTTATATCTGTACCTAAGTTTTAGTTGGATTAGTTTGATTGTTGATGTCTAGTTTCTTGAAGTCTTTATATGATTTGAATAGGAATACTCTGTCAGATATGGGGTTGGTGAAAATCTTTTTCCACTGTGTAGGCTGACATTTTGTCCTATTGATGGAGTCCTTTGTCTAACAGAAGCTTAAAGTGCTATGAAACTATTGTGTAGGGTGAAGCTTTTAGCTGGCAGCAAGTTGATTTCTCCATGTTCAAAAATGTAAGTTGTGTCTTCATCAATAGAACCTGTTAAGCTAGGGAGAGCAATGAAGAGCTTTGATAAATTTTTTCTTTGTGGCAGCCCTTTAAGCAATGACTCAACAAGAAGCAACTCATTGCTGGCACCAGAGGCTTTATTCAATGGCATATGATGTCTAGTTGGGACATTTTCTTCCCATTAGATAGTGACTCCACTTAAATATTTTTTATTTAGAAATAATTTAATTTTTATTATTTATATTAGCTCTATGTACAAATATACATTCTATGTTGAGGACACCTCTCTCATTCTTTATGACCAAGCATTTTCTTTCCTACTAATTCTATTTTACTCCTTTGTCCTCTTAGACAGATTTATTTCTACTTTTATATCTCATATGCATATATACACATACATAATGTTGTATATCTATATGAAATGTAAAACCACAAATGAGAAAAAATATGCAACACTTGCAAGATTGGCTTATTTCATCTAATGTGATTCTCTTCAGTTGCATATTATTTATTCATTCGTTTGTTTGTTTATATGTCTGCTTCAAATAATATACCCTCATTTTTCTTTTATATAGTGTTCCTTTCCCTTTCCTTCTACCAAAACTTTCATGTACCCCACTTTACTCTCTTTAAAGTTGGTTTTTTTTTTAACTCTTATTACAGATGCACACATAAAGATGGATGTCTGTGTTTGAGTATGTATGTGTATGTGTGTGTGTGTGTGTGTGTGTGTGTGTAAGCAATTGAACACAACTGAGCTGGTTGCATTTATGTATTCCTAAATTTGTATATTCCCAAATATATAAATACAACCTGCTCATTCCACATAATTTTAATTAGATCCAGATTATACATTTTTTCATGAATTGCATATTTGGTTTTGTATCTAAAACCTCATTGCCAAAACCAATAAATATCACTTAGATTTTCTCCAGTAATCTCATTTTCAATGATTCCATAACATTTCATGACTAATATTAATAATCTATTTTGTATTATTGAAGTTGTATCCAATTGATTTATACCACACTGAATATCATATATATATATATATATATATATATATATATATATATATATGTATGTATGTATTTCATCATATCCATAACTGTTTCTTTAAAATTAATCTCTAGATATAGAATTTCTGAGACTTTCAAAAATCAATTTCTGTCTTCACCTTTTTATTAGGCATATGTTTTTTACTAACATGAACCTCTTAATTTTGACTGTTCCTTTTACACGCCCTGGGTAGGTAAAGTGAAAAATGTCCCAGGTTTTAAGGACGACCTGATTGTATATGATCCAACTCAAACCCTTACCAGCTACACAATTTTAGCATGATGTTTCACTTCCCTGAGCTTCAATTTCCTCCTCTATGAAGACATTGTCAAGGACAATTTTTGATCAACTAGGACATAAAATTCCTTGTACCTAATAGATTCTTGGAAAATATTATTTGTGCCTCCGCAGTTCTTCCTTCTTGGTTATAGCTGATCTTTATTCCAAATTGATACTCATTATCTTAACAACATCTCTTTGTAAGGATCCAAACAGGCCTCTCTTCCTTTTCACCATCCTTCACCATAGAGTAAACGTGGTCTGTCATCTCAGGAAATAATTATCAATTAGCCATTCAGAGAGACCATTAAATTGACACTTTGTCATTATTGTATTACTTACACCACATTGATTTAGGATTGGCATGCCCTCACATGGCAGAGGAATGACCCTTCAACTCTAAGCATAGGTGATCGTTCCACTATCACAGGGCTCCCCTAGAGCCCAGAGAGTTTGCATTGCTACCAATATTGAGGTAATAACGTCTTTTATTGCCAAATTTGCTGCCGGTGGCACATATTTACAAAACTAACTGAATCCTGACAGTTGAGACAAGTTTGTTAACAATATATATTACTGAGGATAATAAAGACATAATCTTTTTTTTTTCTTGACTTTGCAGCCCACATCTCAAACTACACAGAGCATGAATGTAAGTTCATACCTTTAGCAACAAATAGGAGTTCTCATCTGTGGCTTGACCTTATTCTCTACAGGAATAATGATTTGGTTTCCTCTTCTTACTGTAAGGGATCCATAGAGAGCATCTTACATATAGTCAGAAGTATAAGAATAGTGATTTAACATAGTGAGAAATGGAATTATCCCAGGAACTCCACTAGAAATATGGTAGCCATCATTCATAATCATATCACACTATAAAATTGAATTACATTCAATCATCAAAGAGAGGTAGATGATCAATTTCAACCCCTTACTTTAAATATAGCAAGTCTTTGCTACAGTGCTAAGATAATTCTCTGTTTGTAATTAAGTTTTAAAAAGAACAAAAAACTTACATCGAATATTAAAGTCATTCTCCTTAAGTAAAGAATAAAGAATTAAAACAAAAAATGCCTCTAATTTTCACTTTTCTCAACATCATCTAAGAGGTGTTCAACAGTATGTACAAGGGCATTATCTGAATAAGGAAAGAATGTAAATAAAAATTGAATGTTAACATATATGATTATCCACATAGAAACAGTTCTTAAAATCTGTGACCAAAGTATTAGAAATACAGCGTTGAGCAAGGGAATTTATTGTCAATGCAGGTTAATGAAATAATACCAACTTTACCTGACAAAGACATAAATGTGTGTGTGTGTGTGTGTGTGTGTGTGTGTGTGTGTGTGTGTGTGTGTGTGTCAGCTGGCATGTAAGAGTATAGATAGACATGTGAGTAAAGTCCCTGAAAAGAAGTGTGGCACATTTTATATTGAGCCTTCTAAAAAGGTTGACTGATTAGAGCTTCAGTCACTACAGAATACTTGGTTACAGGGTTATTGTCTGGGGGATTGATATATACATATATATATATATATATATATATATATATATATATATATAAACAAATTTATGATTAGATACTAAGGTAATTGATTTATTTTTTGTAGGCAACTTGAAAATATATATTGAGAGACCTAAATCAACGAGACATTTACCTAACCAGTTTTCTAAAAACTTGAATTTAGAATACAAAGATGCACCAGTTCAGTTTGTTTAGAGATGGTATTGTGGGAATAATCACAGTAAAACTGATCAATGTAACAAAAAATTTTCATGAAATATGATAGTAATGTAGCAGACTTCCTAGAGGCTTTTGAACAGCCATTGACTCCTTCTTTCATGTTTTAAACACTTTGGTTGACAATGGTACTTATTGGGAGCCGCTGGCTAGTCAGGACTTGAGAAATCTGTCAGAATAATAGTTTATTGGTGGTTTCATACAAGCACTCAACACCCTTCTGGCCAATAAAATACACAAGCAAGTCAGCCTTCTTTAATGTTTACCTTGTTCTTATCAAGTAGAGTAGTCAGAGAGTTTCTGCTGCTTCTCATCACCATGGACGTTCCCCCATGCAAATGTAGAAGGAAGCAGTACCTAGGTACCTGGAGCACAGTCTGAAACCACATTCATAAAGCCAGCATGCTGAGGCGAGGGAAGAGAAGCAGAAACTTCAACCATCCCACTATCCCTGAAGACATAGTGGAGATGCTAGGCTAGCTCCTCTCTGGATTGCTTGGTAGGTTAAGAATCCTTATTATAGCCATTTGGCTTTTTTGTCAACTAGAATCAAAAGCTAACTAACTGAAACTAATTGAATTATTTAAAACATACTCTTGAAAAAACCTCTCTGTTTCCCTTAAACTCTGTTTCAAACGTTATTTAATAACACATGGTATACTGCCAAAATATTATTTTAAATGTGTTACTGAAGAAACTGAGGAGCTTTTCAACTACACAGCGTTCTTGTTCCTATGTGAATTGAGGGAAGAGAGACTGGGAGAGATTAGTGATTTCTTTTGTCAGACAATTAATGATTAGAGAGCCAATATATGAACACAGTATGTGACTTTGCAGCCCTGTATTAATGTCTCTAGAAGGAGGTATAATGATATCCAGGCATTTGTTTCAGCAATGCGACACATACATGGGTTTACACGTATTAATGGCGCAAACGGTGGCAAGAAGCACTGAAAACAGAAGACTGTCATCTCTGAGCACTGACATTAAGGTGACTTTCATTTGGTTTTTTTGAACTTTATTTTTACAAGGATCCTACAATAAACAAATAACAGTTATATAACAAGTGTCAAACTAAAGGTTATGTTTAAAAAAATGTGTCAAATGCAAGGTGTGTATTTAAAAGGAAAAGGCATTTAAATATAGTTAACCTTTCACAACGCTGAATATTATACATTTTTTAAAATATTACATAAAGTATAAAATTCAACTCAAATAAAAATTGTCAAAAATTTACTTACAAATCTAAGATAATGCACATTTAGAAAATGAAAAGATAAGAGTACATTATTTTAAATCACCATATACCAAGTACATCCATTTAATCAAAACTTTTATAGGCTTTTTTTGTTATGAATTTTTGGAAACCCTTTATATGCTTTCAATTTTTTAAGAAAGCAACCTGAATTCCTGCAATTTTCTGAGGAGAAAGGATAATATTCATTTCTTGAATTACAGTGATGTCTGTTTTTAGAGTGGTATGAGGGTATTTAAATATTTAGCTAAAATAGTAATTACAATAGCCAGCCATTAAATGTTGCCATGCCCAGCACTGTTTAAAGACTTCACACATTGCCTCAGTATTAGAAACTGTTCCTGACACACGTTGCTATTACCCAGGTTTACATGTGAAGGAACTTGGATGCTGAGCCTTACTCTTTTGGTTGACACTCTTCACCAATAAATGGAAATACCGGAAATTTTAAACTTAATTATCTTAACTCATTGGAGTTTAATTTTTAAGTTCTAATATTCCTCAGAATTACCCAGGTTCATTAGGAAATTCTCAGAAGTCTTTTTTGCCTCTAAATAACATTTTATAAGACAAAGGAGAGAAAGTGTAAGTATAGGAGAGTGTGACTCCGTATTTACATGATATAGTGACTGCTGGGGGCAGTTTAGGTACTGAAAATTCAATGTTCTTATATGGGTAAAGTGCTTGTCATAAAATAAATATGAATTTTTATTTACAAGCATCATTTAAATGCTAAAGGGTTTATTAAAAACTGTTAATTAACTTATTTATATCTATACTTTTGAAATAATTTGTTGAGATAGCTTCAGTTAGATGAAAAGAATGAATTACTTTAGATACACATATAGATACAGGCATATAGCTATAAAAATATAGATTCATAGATGTAGACATATAGAATTAATGTAAAGTCTTTTCCTACTCTGGAATAAGCAAATGCTGAACTACAAAGCAGACTGCATTTTCAATTGAGCCTCCTGGACACTGAATTAGCCTTGCTCAGTGCTTCAATTGGAGCTGTAAATTTAGATGTCTTTGTGCCATTTGTTTTTTGGTTCAGCAAACACGGACTGCCCATGCCAAGCTGTGTAAGGTTTTTTCTCCTCCCCTTTGAGAGCCTCAGGACTGATTCCGCATGCTTCAAGTCAGGGGTAATGTAATGTCTAGAGCTTTACCCGCTGAGTCAGTCAACCATCTTTTCAGCCCTTGACTTCCTGGCCGCTGCTAATCAGTGGGCCTCAAAGAAGTCTCCAGATAAGGGGATGTCAAGCAAGTGCTGAAGCATCCGCAAAGGGCAGGTGCCTGCAGCCAGGCAAGTGGTCGGACCTCTATTTTTACACAGCATCTGCTCCTTGAACCCAAGATGATCCAAATGCAGAGTCGGCTTTAAAACAACCACGATTCCACTAATGACTGCAGATAAGACATTTTTATAATTTTTTTTAAATGTTGTGACTGAACAATTGTTTCCTGGTACAAATATGTTCTAGTTGTTCATGAATTTTACCTTTATCTTTTTGTTTTCTTTTGTTTTTGCTTTTGTTAACACCAGAAACTTAAACGCCCACATGCACACACAGACACACAGATAAACATACACACTCATATACACACTCACACACAGTCACACAGACACACACACTCACATACTCACACAGTCACATACACACACTCACACCTACATAAACACACACGCACACACACACACACACACACACACATACATACAGAGAAATGTATTCACATACACACACACTCATACATACTCACACACACAGACGCATTCACATACACACACACACACACACACACACACACACACACACACACACACACTCACTGTTTGGAAGAATTGATTCTGCTCTTTCACTCATTCCACTGTTAAGTTGTTCATTTAAAGCTACAGTTGCAGTGCACATCATGATTTTACTGCACTGCGTCCCCAGATTTACTGCCCAAAGAACAAGTAAAGAATCCTACACATTCATTATACTTCAGAAGTATAAGACAATACCCTCCCCCCAGTTTTTTTCTTTTATTCTTTATACTCAGAATGAGGCTTTTCAACAATATGTCCTAGAACAGTATTACATTTGAAACATGTACTTTTAAGGTCTGTAGAGCACTGGCAGGCATAAGGTCCTGAGTTCTGATCCCCAGAACCAACTCAGAGCTGGGTGCTGTAGCACCGTTCTATAATCCCAGCACTTGTAGGGCAAGATGGAAAACGCAAACAGGATAATTTCCAGATGCTCTAGGGTCTGCTGGCCTGGTACACAAAGCTGCAGTCACCAATTGCAAGGAGGAGCCAGGTGGGACACTCTTAGAGTTTGTACTCTAATCACCTCATGTGTAGAAGAGTACACAAATGCCTGTGCACATACATACAATGGTGTGTGTTTGTGTGTGTAAGTGTGTGTGTGTGTGCACATACTAAGGCTCCTATATTTTTAATATAATAATCACACTCCATCTAAGGCTTTATGTTTTATATTTGGAGTCATGTGAGGATATTTCTGACTACTTGTGAGAAAGCACCAAGCAAACAAGAGTCTTGTGATCTCAGTTTCTTCAAAATCATGAAATTATTCTTGGAACACGCTTTCATGCCCCTCCCCTTTGTAGCAGATAGGAGTGAGTTTATTTCAGGTTATTCACTACAATTGACTATTGTTATTTGTTTATATATTTTTAGGAAAAAAAAAACAGGTTTTTGCCACACACGCAGTTTGCTGCTTCATGAAGTTTGCCCTTGGGATTGTACACTTTATTAATGTGACTCCTCTTAACTCGGAGTGTATAAAGTGTCTGATGCTCTAAATAAAGTTGACTATTGCATAAGACTTTAATCAGCCACATTTATCAGCTCCATTCTGCCAGGTCCCACTGCCTCTAGATCAGTGATTAGCCAACCTTGACCTGAATATATTAACTGAAAAAAACTCCAGAAATATGCCACTTTTTCTTTACTGACACATAAAAATGCATATTTATGGTCTGCCATATGAGTTCTCCATACATGTACATATTCTGTTTCAAGTCACTATAAATAATAATATCGATTTACTAATCTATCATTTGGTTTTGGTGGAAATAAAATCACATTCCTCTACCTTTTTGGAATACGGAGCTCATTATTATTAACCTTAGTCACTCTAAGTCGCATGTCATTCTGAACAGCATGACACATTCTCTCCTGATCCACTCCTGTTCTGCCTGAGTTTTGAATTTAGTAGGTAGTATCTATGTTGTATCAACTAAACACATATTAATTAGTCACTCGAGTACTCAGGCAGGATATTGACTGCCACAGTACTATAATGCTGGTGTTGAAGAACTCTTATGCTGTAACCTACCGTGATCTCATAAAGCTTTTGCCATTGGCTTTACTTCTTGTCATCATAGGATCAGTGTCTTATATCACAAGAAAAAGGGTGAATACAATACAGTAAAATATTTTGAGATAGATCACATTCACATAATGATTAAGCAATAATTTATACATTGTATCATTAGCTATTAATCACTTGCCATGGTGTCTGTTATAAATTAAAATTTGGTATAGTCATATTACTATAAAACTTTGGGTTTTTATTCAGGACAAAACTGCTCAATTCAACAAGTGACAATTTGTTATCAAGTCTGAGAAGGGCAGAGAATGGGAAGACTATGATGTTTCTGTCAAACTCCCATGATTTCATTAGATCAGTCTTATTGATCAGGTACAGACAATGGTGTAAAACCAATGGAGGACAAAGATCAGACTTAAAATAGAAGGGCTGTCCTGAGAATATCTATAAGCAAACATGATAGATCAAGTGAAGAAAAGACAATCCTGCAAGTTGAATCTTCTTGGGAGAATTAGCCTCTGTAGGATGTACAGAAAACTACATTTCTGTGGTATGATGTGCACGTGAGATCAGGCAGAGCAGGAATCGAACCACCTCCATATTTCACGAAGAGTGGTCCCTAAAATAGAACCCCTACTAGAAAGCTCAGTAGAAACAAATGTTCTGTATCTCCACAAGGGCAGCATCAGTCATCTCTAGGTAAACTTGATTTATTTTTAATTTACTTAGATTAACAGAGATATTTGACTAGAGGCCACTGTACTGAATACTATCTGCACAAGACATGGTCAGTACCAAGGGAACAAGAACTGTACAGCCATACTAGTGCTGGAGAGGCCACAACTGAGGATATCCCACAAGAAACCATCTCAAACCTGCTCCAGTGTCTTTCTGTATAGAGCTTACTCTGGATCAGTGTTCCTCCTCTCTCCAAAAGTACAGTTATGAATGCCAGCTTTCAGTTCTTTTATTTAAAAATTTTGAGAATATTATACGGTAGTATCATACCCATACTTCTTTCTCCCTACTACAACTGTTCCTGTATTCCCCCTTCTCAAATTTATGATCTCATCTACTTTAACTATTATTGGTACTTATAAAAATATATGTATGTACATGCATATATAACACATAAAATATGGAGGTGGTATTTAGAGAGATAAAAATAGAGATAGAAATATCATGTTGAATCCACTTAGTGTTAGCCACACATGCACATGGGCACATTAGGTTAAATAAAGCATCAGAGGGTTCCTCACTGGAGAAAATTGATCCTCCCTTTCTCAGAAGACATTGATTACCTGTAGCTCTTCAGCTAGAGGTGGGCCTTGTGAAATTTTAATTCAACTCCATTGGCTTGTCAACTAGTATTGTCATTGTATAGATCTTATTCAGATAATCACATCATTGAAACTTTATGGATGCAGTCTCTCAAATCTAGAAGACACTATGACATTCTGGTCTTCTGGCTCTTCTAGTTTTCATGGACTCTCTTTTATCCTGAGCCTTAGGTGTAGGAGTTACACTGGATATGTACTGGTTGGGGTAAGGTAATCCATAGTCACGTATTCTATGCATTTTGACCAATTGTGAATATCTCTTATAGCCTCCATTAGAGGAGGCTTCTTGAATGAGAGAAAAGGGTAAGTATTTATAGTACAATTAGAAAGTATGTCATTAGGAAAATGACAGTAGAAAGTTGTGCTCTAGGGTCTAGGATCTCTCCAGCCATGGGTACTTGGCTAGACTTACAATGCCAGTCATGAACTCCTACCATTTAGTGAGTCATAGATCCAATTAGACAGCTGTTTCTCATTCCTAGGGTAAAAATTCCACTATTGGATCATTCGTGATACCTTACTGGAGGAAGGGCATTCTTGAGAGTTACGGGTTTTACATCTGGGTAGAATTATTGATTGCTTTTCTTCCATAGAAGCTTTCATAATATCTTCTGAAATATACACTGAAAGGCAGCATCTTCAGCAAATGGTTCCGGGGAAAATGGATGTTCACACATCACACAATGAAATTAAACTCATTATCTATCTAAAATCAACTCAAAATGGCTTAAAGACTTCGATACAATACCTGAAACAATAAAATTTCTATAAGAAAACATGGGCAGTACTCTACAAGAACCTTCTGCATAGAACCCTGTTTGCTCAGAAAATTCAAAACTTGACAAGTAGGAACCCAAAAAAACCGAAAAGATTCTGTATAGCAAAGGTAATAATCAATAAAGTAAAGAGGATCCCACAGAGTTGGAAAGAATCTAGCTATATCACTAGTAAAAGATTAATATTCAGATAAAACAAAGAACTCAGGAAACAAAGAATCATGAAAACAAGCAGCCCAATTAAAAAACTATATGACACAGATCTGAAGTGATAGGTCTCAAAAAATGGAATAAAAACAGCTACAAAAATACCTTTTATAAATTTTTTAATTACTTATTTTAAGTGGATGGGTGTTTTGACTGCATGTTTGCCTGCACATGCACTGTAAGCATTTCTGGTGCCCATAGAGTTCAAAAGATGGTTTCTGAACCCAAACAACTGCAGTGACAGGTGGTTATGAGTCACTAAGAGAATGTGGAGAATGAAACCTGGGTACTAGGAAAGATTAACAGTGCCTTTCACCACTGAGCTTATTTCTCAAGGCCCTTAAATGAAAGAGAGAGAGAGAGAGAGAGAGAGAGAGAGAGAGAGAGAGAGAGAGAGAGAGAGAGAGAGAGAGGGAACAAGACAACTTTCAAAATTTTCAAACCAGACATCATGGAGACCTTAACTGCAGCACTTGAGAGGTTGAGGCAGATGGATTTCTTTCTTTCTTTTTTTTTTTTTTTGTGTGTGTGTGTGTGGAAATACAAATATTTTTATTAAAGTATATTTTACAGCAACATATTTTATTTAAACTTACTATGTTATTTTAAAATCACTGTGCATTATTTTATATTCCCTGTTTTAATTTTGAATGCAGTATCAATTGCTTAGAAACATGAACAAAACTTTTTCAGGATAAGTACAATTGTCAGATGTTGAAAACTAAACAATCAATTTGCCAAATACAAAATGCTTAAGAACTATCGGCCTAATCTCCACAAAAAAAGTAACACCAAAAAGAAGATCCCAGAATGGGGAGAATTCAATTGGCAAAACTCTCCCACCAAATTCATAATCAAAATGCAAGGGCCCAGCCCTATCCCTGAGCAGGAGACCCTGGGCGCTTTTTTTTTTTCAATTAGTTTCAGGCCAACCTGATATGAATAGTAAACTCCAGATCAACCAAGGCCACAAAGTGAGAATCTGTCCCAAAAGACAAACAAAAAACAAAAATAAAAACAAACAAACAAACATAAAAGCATTTGATATTTCTAGTAACTAAGGAAATGTCAAATAATATTACTTTGCATCTTTAATCTTACTCTAGTCCCAATGGCTTAGAATGAAAAAATCAATAAATACTGACAGCAAATAATGATGAAGGTGTAGTGGAAGGTAACCATCACTTACCATTGATGGGACCGCAAAGCGCTGCAGCCACTCTGAAAATCAGTGTGTGGAATCCTGAGAGACATAAAAGTAGATCTACCTTGTGACCTAGCTCTGCTGCTTCTTGACATATAACTAAATGACATGACGCTGTGCTCCACAAATACATGCTCAGCCAAGTTCATTGCTACCCGATTAACAACAGCTAGGAAATGGAAACAACTTTATTGCCAGCCACTAATGAATGGATAATGAAAATAGAGTCCACATACACAATGGAGTTCTATTCAGACATAAAGAAAAAGAGAAATAATAAAAATTTTCAGATAAATGTATGAAAGTGGAAAATAGACTGATTAAACTGGATCCAGAAAGTCAAAAGTCAATGTTCTTTCTTATTTGTGGATTTTTAGCTCCTCGTGTTTTGATTTGGACATAACCTGAAGTAACGACAGAAACCAAGAACATAGGGAAGGTTTATGGGATAGAAGAAAGGAACTCCAGAATGTAAAATAGTAGCTTGCATGGGCTATGAAGGGAGGAAGGAAGAAACAAGGAGAGATATTTTAATTGTGGAGAGCGATGGGGACAGTCACATAGAGGAAGAGCAGGAGAGACAAATAGCACTAGAGATATTTGGGAAAGCTGTAAGAAACAAATACAAATAATATACTATACAAATATAATATGTATGTGTATGTACACACACACACACACACACACACACACACACACACACACACACACCACCTTCCAGGACTTGCTGAAGAAACTTCATGTGTAGAACGTGACAGAATGGAGCTGGAACCAAGCTGGAGTCCTTCTCTCTGAGGACTAACTTTAAGCTTTTTAAGATGAAAATGATAAAGCAAATTAGCTTATTTAGAAAAATTCCAAGTTGACTTAATAGGTTCTGATAGCTGATTATAAAATTCTTCTTTATATATGCAACATAATAAGAAAGTAAGAATATAAAATGTGACTATCAGTACTTATAATTAGGTAAACATTTTTTCTTCTACCAACTTAACTATACTGAACATCCTTGCCATAAGAATATAGACATCCAGAAATTAAAGGATTTAATACAACACTACATATAGTACAAATTCAAAGCCTGGGGCATTCATGGCAAATCAATGGCAAGATATTGTTTCTACTTTAACAGTCTGAAGTGATCAAAGGAGAGTTTGCCACTTATCTTCATCTTCAAAGAATTATTCGAGGCATTGTAGGTAAAATAGAAGAAATTGGCTCCTGATGATAAGAAGAAAGACAAAATGATGCGAATCTCTAGCCTCACTTTGAAAAGCCTTCCTAAAAACCTGTCCTAATGAGCCAGCGAGGATGGCTGCAGTCCCCTCCGCTCCTGCATGCTTGGAAAGCAGCGCTAATGAATTGTGCCACTTTTTCCTGCTGATCATCTCAACCAGGGCGCCACTAACAGTCTATTGGGATTGGCGCTGCTGCCTAAACCTATTTCCAATTCCTGGGCTTCTATGCATACCTTCGTCTTTCTGAAGTGTGCCGTACAAGTTGTGAGCAGGTAGCAAGGTCTCATTAGGTATTAAATTATCGGTGAAAAGCTCCCTAAAGAGTCTGACTACACCTTATCAAAAATCTTCCGAAGTTTATTACTGTTTTCTACAAGTTCTTTCTTAAGCTGGCACCTGTTTTTAAGTTTCATAAACAGCAGGAATTCTGAGTTAAACCAGAGAATTTCCCATCACTGTAGTGGAGTGGAGGAAAATAATCTATGAATTGATGTTTTCAGAATCTGTAAAACTTTTTTTTCAAACAAAATTTGAAGTATGGAGAAGTATAGACTAATACAACTGTAACAATCTACAGTAAACTTTTAATTGAAATTTGCTACATACAAATATAACTAAAACTCAATCATTTCACACGCCTCATACATGCCTGAGGATAGTTGGGTGTAAAGAGATTTCCTGGAAAATTACTACTATGACTAAATTACATCTCATCAAATAAACTCATCAGCTTTTTAATTGCTCTGCTGACATCTTCATGCTGCCACCATTATGCCACACTGAAATAATATCCAGGTTGTAACTTTGATTCAACAAGCAGAAAAGCAAATGTGAAGTATATTCTTTTTTACTACACTTTTGAATAGTTATTTTTAAAATACATATATAATGTGTGCACATGTGTATAATATCTGTTGTAGATTGTAAACATCTGATAGCTGTTCTTAAATAATCCTAATTTTGTTTAAGTAAGCATTTAAGTAAGATTTAGGAGAGCAGGGCTCCCCATACAGACTCTCCAAAGGAACAAGGATGCCTGTAAGATCTATAGCAGAAATCAAGTTTCATGGGTTGGTCTACATAGGAATGTTTCTATATACAACATTATATTAGAAAACAGAAAGCAAAGAAATCTATTCTCATTTGGTTTGGAGCAATATAGATGTTTATAGAAATTTAAGAGTAATTAAAATGATTACATTTTTTAAAGAGTAATTGTATCTTAAGTTGACAGTAGTCTTTTAAAAACTAAGTGTTGTTTTTCTTCATCCTTTCTTTTATTTTATCTGTTTGTTTGTTCGAGACAGGATCTTACATGGCTCTGAATGTTCAGCAAGCCACCATATAGCCAAGATGACTTTCAGCTTCTCTTATTCCTCACTCCTCTTAACTGAAGTTTTTCTTTGATAATTCACCATGTAACTATTGTTTCTTTTCTGTCTTAAGTACACTTTGAAATTATTTCTAGCCATCTTTGCTTTAAACTTTATTGCCCTTTGTTGATGACAGTGTTGTGCAGTGGTATACAGGCAAAGCAAAATGAGGTTTGGAGACTTCAAGGGTTCTTTACAAAATCTTGAAGTTCTCCCACAAGCCAAATGATTTTGGCTTAGCTAGTACAAGAATAAAAGTTGAGGATGTCCTTTTTAAAATGACTAAGGGCTGAAATATGCCTGATTCAATGGTTATATATATCATTGGATATATATATATATATGTATACTTTAGCATAGAGATAGAGATAGAAATTGAGATTGATATTCCAGGTATACTTGTGTGCATGTGTGTGAGTGTATGTACGTATGTATGTATGTATGTATGTATGTATGTATTTAGTTGACTATCCTCATAACATCTCTACCTCTATTGCACATATGAACATATCTTGCCATACCAATCATTATTACAATTTGTAGGTTTTTATGTTAAAAAAACATTTCTAATAATGTCTGGCATCATAAACTAAACATGATGCCATCTGTAAGTACATGCTTGAGATATATATATATATATATATATATATATATATATATATATATATATATATATATACCCTGAATTTAGTAGCTCATATCAAAACATTGTCACTTCTCTTTCTACCAATCTATGTGTTCATTGTTCATGGTATAGCTTTTCTGCTGTCTTGACTTGGCTTGTTTTGGTAGCTACAACGAAATGGCATCTACTTTGCATTGAAATTTTCAGTTGGAAAATTCCTAAGAGGCCTTAATATCCTCTCTAGAAGTTAGTATAAGTGGTTAACTGGTAGACCTAAACCTTCTCACCACATGATTTCAGTGTTTTCCATAGCATGGTGGACTTAAGTTGGCAAGAATGCAAAGAAAGACACATTGAAGTGTCTTGAAGTGCTGAAATCCATACACTCATCACATCTTCTAGATAGTGTTGGTCAACAGAGCAAAGGAAAAACTCAGCTCCTCAAAGAAGAAGAAGAAGAAGAAGAAGAAGAAGAAGAAGAAGAAGAAGAAGAAGAAGAAGAAGAAGAAGAAGAAGAAGAAGAAAAAGAAAAAGCAATGTCACATAACAAAGTGTGAAAGAATGTCCTGAGTCTCCAAAAACTTTACAACAAAATTTTAATACAAGAAAATATTTATGAAACAGAGTCAGTCATCATTGTGCATGAGAAAAAATATGTCTATCCACTCACTCCAAAGAAAAATATTGTTTATGATATAATAGTAAAGTAGTATGTACAAAAATACTAAATTTTTATGTTCATGTAAGCATAATGGATTTGCCATCCTTTGATTCCTCTATTTAAACCTTGTTACTTAAAATTGTTGATAAAAGCTTAGAATGATAATATCCACACTGGAGTTAATGTGATGTCATATGAAGAGTAATCTTCTCGTAGGTTTCAGAAGCAGAAAGTCTCAGAGGGCATCAGTTCTAATTCATGACAAGAGACAGGATTAGAAAATGTTTTTAACATTAAAAAAAAAAAAATCAAACCTGTGAACTGAAAGAATGATTGATGTGGCAAGGTAAGTTCTTATGTGCAATAGAGATAGAAATGTTATGAGGGTAACCAACTACATTTTATTTAATGCTTTCTCCATGGGAGAAATGCATTCCTAGTATTGTAAATCTGGCCAAGATCTAATGGTGGGGGAGCTTACAGATCAAGGAGTGAACCTACTACTACTATTTTTTTTTATTGGATATTTTCTTTATTTACATTTCAAATGATTTCTCCTTTGCAGGTCTCCCCTTCAGAAACCCACTATCCCATCTCCCTCCACCTGCCTCTATGAGTGTGCTCCCGCACCCACCCACCCACTCCGGTCTTTGCTCCCTGGCATTCCCATACACTGGGGCATTGAACACCCTCAGGCCCAAGGGCCTCTCCTGCCACTGATGTCAAACAAGGTCATCCACTGCCATTTTGTTAAGTAGACTTACTATCAAACTACCTTCAAAAGATACATCTCTATAGCTATAGATTACTACAGCATCAGAATCCATTTGAGAAGCTTCTTTGTACAGTGAACAGTAGTTGATGCAGAAACTCACAACTGGTCAAAATGCAGATAATAAATGTCACAAAAGGGACTTTTTCTTCACACACTCACACCAAGGTTCAGGGACCATCACAGAAAGAGTTGAAGAGCCAGAGATCAGGGAAGTTCACAGGGAAACAGTATCCTCTGGAAATGATAGTTCCTTTGTACTCATAGATTCATAGCATCTGTGATTGCCTGTACAAGACCCACACAATAAAAAGTCAGGTAACATTCTAGTATTGAGAAGAAGGGATCACTACCTACACAACTAACTGAGGAGCTACTGACAGGTGATGACTTTGGCAAACAGGAGTCATTTTTTTAAGAGTATGGTCCCTAGTTGATCAATTTATCTTAGGAGATGGCCCACACAGGGAGATCTTACTTTAATATGGGTCATTAGAAAAACAAAGAGAATGTGAAGTTGTGGGTTGTCCTAGTTAGGGTTACTATTATGACAAAACACTGTGACAAAATGCAACTTAGGAAGGAAAGGGCAGGAGGACAGAAGTTGTGAGTTCAGCTTAAGCTGTATATGGAGGTCAAGGCCAGTTTGGACTACATATAGAAGCTATATCTCAAGACAAACAGATGATGGATGGATGGATGGATGGATGGATGGATGGATGGATGGATGGATGGATGAATGGATGAATGAGTGAATGAATGAAATACTTAAGATATATTAAGTGTTATAGTGCAAGTAAGATGGTTCAAGAGATATTTTTGTTCAACTAAATAGTAGAACTAAAATCTGAATTCATTTATTTATACAGGATGCATTACCTCCTTGCCTTCAGAAATGCTCCCTTTTTACATTCTCTCATTTGCTGCTATTACTTATACTTTAGATCTGAAAGAAAATGCAAACTGTGTGACAGTGTCTCAACTAATCTGAGTAAATAAAAATTTACCCCTGTTTTCTGGTAAGACTCCAACTGTGTCATCATCATGCACTAATCTGCCATGATCATCAAATAGTCTAGAAAATTAGCATGTAGAATCATATTGTATTACATATAGAAAACCCTGCCCAGAGACTATAGACTATCAAACAAAAAGTCCAATGCCAGATATGGGATACTTCAAGTTACTGGTTCAGGGGGAGCCAAGAGCTCCCAAAAGCAATACAAACTACTGCTATCATACTGAATTTTCCACCAGAATTTGTGGTTAAGACCCTATTGCTTCAGACTCCATACACTTTATCCACAAGAGATATAGAAATCAAGCTACTACTGAATAAGCTTCTTCCTTAATGGAAAACTTTCATAATGCTATGAAAGGCTCAGTAAGATGAAAGCAGATAATCATTACCAAGAGTCCTATTAACCCTGTGTCCTACAATAGTAAACAGGCAAACAATATAAGTCCATTGGGGTAATAGTGGTATGAATGTTGGGGAGATAACTAGCAGTTATCTGATTGAGTTTAAATTCCACTCAACAGGAGAGAACTCATCCTTAGTACTTTAAACCAAGAATCTTTGTTTAGAGATGTCATAGACTCTAAGGGAGAACCTATTACTATCATTTTGATAAACTGATGCAGTGTCTAAGTTGTCTTATAAATACCTATTCTTATGCCCATATATTAGTCCAACTCTCACCTCACATCAGAGGTAAGATCTTTTTTTTTTTTTCAGTAGACAGAGTTAACACAAAATGATCAAATGTAATAATATGAATGATCAAACTGAAAAGATAAGTGACTGTGGCATTTTCATTTCCTAAATGGCATATCTATATCACAGATCCTTCCTACAAAGGCACAGAAATATTATTGGAAGAGGGTACGAAAGGTTTTGAGAACCAGAAGTAAAGGATTAGTGGCACAGTCTTCTAGATATGTCAAGCAGTTCAATTCATGAACTCACAACAGCTGTGGCTCAGCAGCTGCAACAAAAAGCCTGCACAAGATCAATCTAGTTAGTATTTCAGCATGTAGAAGAGGGACTTCACAAGCCCACAGTCATAGTTCAGAAGCTACAGACATTTTGATACTTGCTGAGAAAATACAGTCAAGTTCTTCTCATGGATGGGTCCTAGTAACTTGCCTGCACCTGTATGCACACAGGCAACACTAATTAGATTCAATAAGATATATCTATAAATATACATAAATAGATAGATCAGATAGTAGATAGATTGATAAATAGATAGATAGATAGATAGATCGATAGATAGATAGATAAATTATAATGAGGAAGGAAGGACATGAAGTCAGAGGAGGATGGGGAGAAGAGTCACTAAGAAGTTGGAAAGAAGAAGCGGGATTGGATAAACATAAAGTTCATCAAAGTATGAAGTAAAAAGATTATTAAAATCTAAAACATTTTTAAAATTTAAGGTAGATTTTCTTTTCATACAATGTTTTCTGAACATCTCCTCGCAGATCCTCATAACTTCCTCACCCACCCAAACCCACAACTGTAGCATGCACAGATCTGGACCAGATGGGTTCCGGTGATAATAAAGGAAACTGACTCAAGCCTCCATACCTAACCTATAAACAATCTCCAGTAGACAACCATTGGCAAACGAAAAGTTACTTTTCTCCAACAAAATCTCCCTGAACATACAAGCACTCTTAAGAGCAGATTTAAGGCTAGCAGTACATTGTTATTTATTTATTTATTTTCTTTACATCCCAAATACACCCCCTTTGTCCTCACTCCCAGTCCTTCCCCCAACACCATTCACTTTTCCTCCATTTCTCTTCAAAAAAGGAGAAGCCTCCTATAAATATCAACCAGCCTTGGGATAGTCAAGTTGCAGAAATACTAAGCACAACTTTTCCCACTGAGGCTAGACAAGGCATTCCAGTAAGGGCAAAAAGTCCCAAATATGGGCATCAGAATCAAAGACTGCCTTCCCTCCTACTATTAGAATTCTTTCTTGAAGACTAAGCTACATAACTGTAACAGATGTGCAGAAAATCTAGGTCAAACCCATGAAGACTCTCTGGTTGGCAGTTCAGTCTCTGTGAGCCCTTAGTTGATTCTGTAGGTTTTCTTATGGTGTCCTTGATTCCTCTGACTCCTATAATCCTCAGCCTCCTTTTCCACAGGATTTCCTAAACTGCACCTAACGTTTGGCTGAATCTCTGCATCAGATTCCATCAGTTCCTGGATGAAATCTCAGATGACAATCATGCTAGGTTCCTGTCTTTAAGGATAAAGAGAACCTTTTCATTTTTATTTTTTTAAGATTTATTTATTTATTTTATGTGAATACATCGCTGTCTTTAGTCACATCAGAAGAGGGCATCAGATCTCATTGCAGATGGTTGTAAGCCACCATGTAGTTGCTGGAAATTGAACTCAGGACCTCTGGAAGAGCAGTAAGTGTTCTTAACCACTGAGTCATCTCTCTTTTTTCCTTTTCTCTCTGGCCTCACTCACTCCGGCCCAAAGATGATTGATTGATTGATTGATTCACTTATTCATTTATTTATTTTATGTAAGTACACTGTAGCTGTCTTCGGACCCACCAGAAGAGGGCATCAGATCTCATTACAGATAGTTATAAGCCATCATGTGGTTGCTGGGATTTGAACGCAAGACCTCCAGAAGAGCAGTCAGTGCTCTTCACCGCAAGGCCATCTCTCCAGCCCAACAGAGTATCATTAATTGTGTCAAGGGTGGTCTCCCTCTTATGGTATGAGTCACAAACTGGACCACTGGTTGACCATTCCTTCAATTTCTGTTCCATCCATATCCTTGTACATCTTGTACCAATTATATGTCAAAGATTTTGTGGATGGGTTGGTGTCCCAATCCCTCCATTGGAGGTCTTGCCTGGTTACAGGAGATGGCCAATTCAGGCTCCATTGCTAAGACTCTTAGCTAGTGCCATAGCTCATAGATTCCTGGAAGACTCCCTGCCCTTAGTTTCTAGCTCATAACAGATATGCCCCCATTCTAGTTGTCTCTCCCAGTATTTCCTCTAATCTCCCGAATCCTCCTATTTCCATCAGCACTGCAACCCCTATCCAGTCCTCTCCTCCAACCCCCACTCCTGTTCGCTCACAGTGTTTTACTTCCTCTTCTCAATGAGACGCATGCACCCACACACACACCTTGAGCCTTTCTTTAGCTTCTGTCTGTCTATGGATTGTAGCCTGGATAAGTGAGCACATACTGTGTGTGTCTTTCTTGGTCTGAGTGACCTCACTCAGGATGATTTTTTATTTCATTCCATCTAATTGCATGCAAATGTTATGATGTCATTGTGTTTAATAGGCAAATAATATTCTATTGTGTAAATGTACTAACTTTTATCCATTCTTCTATTGAGATACATCTAAATTCTTTCCAGGTTTGGCTATTATGAATAAAAGTGCTATAAACACAGTTGAGCAAGTTTCCTTGTGGTATGATGGAGTATTCTTTGGGTATTGTGGTATAGCTTAGTCTTGAGGTAGATTAATTACCAATTTTCTGAGGAACTGCCATATTGATTTCCAAAGTGGTTGTACAAGTTTAAATTTCTACCAGAATTGGAGAACTGTTCCTATTCATTTTTCCGTATCCTCACCATCATCCGCTGTCACTAGTGGGGTTTTTTTTTTTTTTTTTGGTTTTTTTTTTTTTTTTTTTTTTTTTATGACAGATAAGGTATACAACGGTATGTTTTGTTCAGAAAGTTGTCTCCTACACGAATCCGTTCAAGGCTATTATTCCCCACTTTCTCTTCTATCAGGTTTACTGTATCTGATTTTATGTTGAGGTCTTTCATCCATTTGGACTTGACTTTTGTGCAGAGTGATAGATATGGATCTATTTTCATTCTACATGTACATGTAGTCATCCAGTTAGAACAAAACAATTTATTGAAGATGCTTCTTTTTTTTTTTTTTTTTTTTTTTTTTTTGCTTATTTGTCAAAAATTAAGTGTTCATTGCTGTGGGGTTGTACTTCTGGATCTTTGATTTAATCTATTAGTCAATCTGTCTGGGTTTTTGGGTTTTTTTTGCCCACACCATGTGTTTTTTATTACTATTGCTCTGTAGTATGGCTTAGAATCAGAAATAGTGATATCTCTACATGATCTTTCATTGTACAGGGTTGTTTTATCTATTCTGTGTTTTTGTTTCTCCATAAGAAGTTGAGCATTGCTCCTTCGAGGTCTGTGGTCTCTTAGCATCTGTGGGCCATCTATCTAAGCTGTTCTGGGTTTTAGAGTCTCTGTTGAGAAGCTGAGTATAATTCTAATAGCTCTGTCTTTATATCCCTCTTGGCCTTTTTCTCTTGCAGCTTTTGGTATTCTTTTTCTGTTCTGTACATTTAGTGTTTGGATTATTACATGGCAGAAGTATTTTCTATTCTGGTACAATCTATTTGATATTCTCTAATTTTCTTGTACACTTATAAGGCATCTCTTCTTTGGGTTAGGAAAATCTTCTACGATTCTGTTGAAAATATTTTCTGGGCCTTTGAGCTGGGAATACTCTCCTTCTTCTATTCCTATTATCCTTTGGTTTGATCTTCTCATGGTGTCCCAGGATGCTTGAGTGAGAAACTTTTTAGATTTAACAGTTTCTTTGCCTGGTGCATCAACTTCTTCTACATATCTTCTATGCCTGAGGTTCTCTCTTCCATCTCTTTTACTCTGTTTTGATGCTGAGGATGTAGTTCCTGTTTGCTTAACTAGATCTTTCATCTCCAGGATTAGCTCAGTTTGTGTTTTCTTTATTGCTTCTATTTTCATTTTTAGGTCTCGAATAGTTTTATTCATTTCTTTCACCTGTTTGTATTTTCTTGGATTTATTTAATGGGTTTATTGATTTACTCTTTAAGGGCCTCTATCACCTGCATAAGATTGGATTTAAGTTCATTTTTTGTTCTTTACCTGTGCTGGAATATCCAGGTCTTGTTGCAGTAGTGTAGCTGGGCTGTAGAGGTGCCATATTGCTCTGGCTATTGTTAGTTGTATTCTCATGCTGGCCTCTAGTCATCTGGGTCTTGGTTATTAAAGGTTTAGATACTGATTTCTGAGTTTAACTTTGTTAAGTGGATTTTTTTTTTTTTTATGTTTTTCCCCCTTTGGATTCTATTTCTTCTCTGGTCTTCTAGCCTGAGTGATCTGGGATTCTGGTGATCAATGAGTCTTCAAATTCAATAGGGCGTTTCTCTTGGGATTTTTGTGGACTGCATGACCTCAGTGTTTTGGGTGTCAAAATTGCCTCTGGGGTCTCTAGAACCAGCAAGATCTCTGGGGAAGCAGAATATGGAACTTAGGAGATGGGGTACATTTGGGGGCTGCTGTATTTGCTTTAAGGGGAGTAGGAGGGCAAGAGGGTGTGGTCCAGGGTGTCTGTGTGGCCTCTAGGAAAGCAGCCTGAGTTGTGGGCTAGAATATGGAGCCCAGAGGATAGGGTGAAGTTGGGTGTGCTTTAAAGATTAAAGAGAGCTCAAGGTTTTCTTCCAAAATTAAATTCCCTAATTATCATGTACGAGAGAAAAAAACTTCAAAATACAATGTTTTATTGCTTATTGGGCATGTTATTTAACTAGTGTTTTTGTTTGTTTGGTATGAGTTTTGGGTTGTTTCGTTTTTGTTTTTGTTTTTGTTTTTCCTCTAGAAAATAATCCAAACCAATTTAGGAAGTGATTGGACCCATTGAGAGCCAAAGAATACCTAGATAACAATGGATAGTTTAATAGGGTTTGAAAAAAACCAAAACATTAGAGTAGTCAGAAAATATAACAATATGTTTTTCCAAAAGTGAAAGGTTAGTACTTTGATCATTGCTAGAGAGCGGGAAGTCATGACTTAGTAAGATTTGGAGTTGAAAAACTACAGTAATGGAAAGTGATGACTGAATGCCAAGTAAAGTCTGAGCAGAGGAAATGCTGTGAAAAGGACAAATTCTATCATCACTTAAGACAACTGTTTCTTCCTTTACACATTGGAATTTCTAAGCTAAGGGTGAAATAATACCAAGGTTTCTGACCTTTGCAAAATATTCTCAGGAAACTTGCTTGAGGAATACAAATCTAAACAACCTATTCTTGGTGCCTGTGTACAGACAGTGAGCAAGCACATACACTGTATGCCTATTTCTCCTGTACTTGGTCAAGTAATTAGATTTTCTTCTCTCCTTGGTATCTTTTCAGATTTGACATTCCTTCTGATGTCTACTGTGCTTTGGAAACATTTCTATCACATTATTTGGTTTTTATTTCAATATATTTTCCAAGGCTATTGATGATAAAATTTATAGATGCAAAAATATGGTTTGTAAAGAAATATTTAAAGAAGTGTGGATGTCTCTGCATGGTTAGTGGATATGAGTTTGAAAAATAAAATAAAACACTATGCCATTTTCTTACAATACACCAGGTTCCCAGTCAGCATATAACCTATGCCATTCTGAATAACTCAATAAATAAAAAGGAGGTGGCATTTTTAAGAACATATGCTAACTAGGTCGTCTAATAATGATGACATGGTTCTGGTCATGCGAGAGTATCATCTACTCATTGTGATTGAGGTTATGGTTGGTGACATTGACATAACTTCGAAGAGGATGCAATAGAGGAAATATTTCATAGTAAACAGACCAAGAATGATTCCCCTTGGAACAGTAAAGGTACAAATTGCTTTAGTTTTCATTTCTATGGTGTTAAATTTGTATTTCACGTGAGAGCCTGTAATTTATGACTGCTTACTTGTCTGGGTGAAATGGGATTTAAAAAAATAGATTATGATTGTCAAGGTTGTTTGTGTTAGTAGCTGAAATGCTAAGTAGTGCCCTGAACTCTTTGTAAACAGCACACAAATATTTTTTTTTCTTTTGTGAGGAAAACAAGAAAGTATTGGGCAAAGAGCTCTAGAGAAGGACATGCCACATCATCCAACTCACATGGTTTATAGGTTTTTTTCTTGAATAATCCATATACTACTAAGAAACAACAAAACAGACACTAATGTATCCACCCAGGAGCAGGCCACGCTTTTCTCAAGAGCTTCACAGGTTTGGAGGCTTTTGCTTCAGAATATAAAATACCTGCAGTTGTTCTATATTTTGATATTCTCTTTTAAGAAAAATTTCTAGGTTGACTAACAAAAACATCTCAATATTGCTATACTTAGTAAATAATTTAAAATCTAAAATAATTATTTTCATATCTTAAATTCTCTACTCTCCCCAAATCCCTCTTGCCCTTCATTAACTTAGGTAGTCCTGTTTCTAAATTTCTCTTGATGTGTTGTAGATAAATATTATGTCCTACTTCTGAGAATAATTCATCCTCATTCTATTATTTAAGTATTAATTTATATAAGAAAAGAAGAAATCATAATTATTTAATAAAATAAGAAGCTATTGTTTTTATAAATAACAACTTGAATCTTTAGACATTAAGAGAGTTTCTCTCTGTCTCTGTCTCTGTGTATGTGTGTGTGTGCGTGTGTGTGTATGTATGTGTGAAAGTATATGCATGACCTAAATAAATATCAAATCTTCTCTTATTCAAAAGCTAAGTTTGTGTGTTTCTTAAAAATTACTTATGAAAATAATCAGAAACTCTATAGTGACTTTTCATACTACCCATTGTGGCAGAGCATCTCATATTATAAAGGCTTAAAAATGGAAAAATATGAAGAAACCAAATAGAGAAGAGGAAAAGAAAGAAGGAAATGAAAGAAGAAACTATAGCTACACTTTGTTTACAACTCTCCAATCATACTGGACATACATTTCTATATGATACAGTGGACCTGGGTGTTGGAATGAGACTGAACTGCTATGGATATAGCTGATATCTTCCCTCAATGTCAGCTGAAACTATCTCTAGGCACAGTATGAGATCGTTTCCTTTTGCTTCCTACCACTCTCCTTTCCCAAAGCTTCCTTATTCATTGTACTTTTTCTTTCAAATATGAATCCCATACAAACCAGAGTTTGAAAAATGTTTAAGAGCTTAAATGCCATAAATTCTTCCATTTGCAAGAGACAAGCTGGAATATCTGAACTCCTCTAAAAAACACAGAAATACGACTCTAATAGTGGAAGATACCACACTAGAAATGACATTTTGAAGAAGGGCATGGCATTTCCTCCAGCCTGCTCATATTACATGTCCGTGTCTGTGTGCCGTACCTGTGCCATCTGTAAAAAGCTTTTCTAGTGTAGTGGTAATCCAAAATATTCCATCCATCTGTCAGCACGTGTTGGACCATGTGTTTTGATCAGAAAGTATGGTCACAGCATTTATGTTAGTCTTGCTTCCAGGCATTGCCAACTCAAATGCCATTGGTTTCAGTTTGAAGAAGTGACTATTGTCCTAATCTTCCTGGACAGGAAGAAGGACAATCACCAAAGGTAAATTATCCAACTTGTTTTTATTTGAAATCTGATGTTCATTTCCTCCTGCTACTTAACTTATGGCTAAACAACCTCCACTCACATTGGCTTGTATGTTAGGTCAGTCAGTCTGGTGTCTAGCATTGAAGTCTCTAAGGAAGATCATGTTCAGTATCATTGCTTTTTCTTCTCTCTTCCCACTTACTTCAGATCTAGAAATTAATAAAATCTGAAAGACAAATAATCAGAAAATTTTAAGTGCAGGTAAAAAAAGTGAGGAGTCTTCCATTTCACTGAACATCAATTACCAGTCAAGACAAAAATTATAAATTCTCAAGGACTTTGCTTATTGAGTGACAATTAATGTGGTTGCTACCACTACAACTTTCATAATTACAAATGATGATCATCATTTGAATGATTAGATTGGCATGAACTGTATGCTTTTAGCATCAAATAGTTTTCTCTATATTTTATATTATATGTCCATAAAATAAATTGGAATTTTCTAGAAACATATTTGGAGAAATATATAAAAATTATGAGCTGTGTCTTTTCAGTCTCAGATCCCCAGTTGTTCTGCATATGCATTCGTGTGCAGCTTGGGTGTGAGAGGACATATCAATACTACCTGTCTTAATTTTTATTACATTTTAAATATTTTAGTTAAGTGAATATGTTTAATTCTGTCAAAATTCAACATCATTTTTCATTAGTTAAAACATATCTTTTTTGATTAAGAACCATAAACCAAATACTATTTTTCAGGCAAAGCAAAAACTAAATGAATAAATAAAAAGTATATGATGCTATTGGATTCAGACAATTACAGCCTAATATAAGAAAGCATATTCTAAACATATAAGTCAAAATTAAATTAGATTATGCCAGGAAGTGGAAAAAAACAAAGAACAAAAAACTAGAATCCTAATCTGGAACTGTCTCTGAAAAACCCCTTTTCAAGCCCTGACCAACCCTCTGGGTAGGTTTCTTAGTCCATATTCTATTGCTGTAAAAAGACACCATGATCTCAGCAACTGTTTAACAAAAACACATTTCATTGGAGATGACTTATATTTTTAGAGGTGTAGTCCCTTATCATCATGGTAGAAAGCATGGCAGCAGCATGCAGTTAGACACTGGTGCTGGAAAGGTAGCAGAAAGTTCTACATCTACAACAGCAGGCAGCAGGAAGAAAGAATGACACTATGCCTGGCTTGAGCATTTGAAACCACAAAGCCCATCCCCAGTGACACACTTCCTCCGACAAGCCACACCTACTTCAACTCCCTAATCCTTGTCAAGTAGCACCACTCCCTGATGAACAAGCATTCAAATATTTGAGCCTACAGGTGCCATTCTTATTCAAACCACCACAGTAAGACAAGGGATAGAATGAAACCAGAGCAACTAAGGACATACTAGCCTCTGAAGACATCTGAGCTTCGGGGCAAAGATCACTTTACTTTTGGCCTGAGTTTCTTCTCTCCTCCCAAAGCAGACAAGCTGGAGGACAAAATTAATGAGGCAATACTGTCCACATTGACTCACTGGCAACAAGCCAATTACCCAGCTTGGGAGCAAAGAGCAATGCTTCTTTATCATCCATTAGACTCTGACCTCTCTGAGACAGTGATAGAAATGACAGACCATCTCCCTGAGGTGGGAAATTCCACAGGCTTTCAGACCATAATGATTAGGGATGTACGCTGTCATAAGATCTAGATTCCTGATGTTGATTATCTGACAGTCAGTATCCTCAGGGAGTCCATTGAGTTTACTACCAACCAACAGTGAGGGCACTGACCATTTATGGAGAAAACCTAATCTAGCCACCTGTCTCACTGTACACCACCAACAATTAAAACAAAAGCCTAACCAAACACAGAATCAAAAAGAAAGTACTGTCTTGCAGAACCAATGTCATATAATCTTCACCACCAAGAGACACTTTCTGAAAGTCCCCTGGCATTGTTAGCCCTGTGCTGTCTGGCAAGCTATTAGGGACACATTTCCTAGCCTATAGGAACATAGAAAAGAAATTATGGAGATGGACATATTTATAAAATATATTCACAGAACTCACTGCCATCTGCAAACCCACAGACCTATGGCCCTCAAACCATCTTTAATTATGAGCCACCATCGCTGGGTAGCTCTTTATTTTCTTTTCCATTTACCCTCCATCACTTTCTCCCCCCACCTATGGCATCTCCACGAGCCATCGTCCACATCAGTGAATTTCAGCTGCTATATTCAAATGTCACCTGTGACTGGTGAGACACTACTTGCTTCTCTGACTACTCCCATCTCTGTTCCCACTATCCTAGCTCTAGACCTGTAGTTTAGGAGCTAGGCCTCCAGCCAAACACTTCATCCACCAGCTTTACTAATCCCAGATAGCTCCTGCACTGATTCAAACTAACATTGAACACAAATCAAATAAAAAAGTCCACATGGCCAGTTCAAATCTCAAGAACTAAACAACAAAAATGTTTAAGACAGACGAGAGTGGGTGGGTGGGAGGGTGGGTGGGGGAATACCCTCATAGAGGCAGGGGGAGGGGGGGAGAAGATAGGGAGGTCCAAAGGGAAGATCTAGAAAGGGGGAAACATTTGAAATGTAAATAAAGTATCAAAAAAAAAAAAAAAAAAGACAGTATGTTTTCCACAAAAGCCACTAGTTCTATAGAAGTATTGTCTAATAAGAACTATCTACCCTGTCTGCCAGGTACTCCTAGGAGCTGTGCCCTGTTCCCTGCACTCTGTTTTCTGACCCACAGTTCTGCCTTCATTCTCAGAGGTCTGCCTATACTGGGGAAACCAGGTAGGACCCTGCCCAAACTTCCTTCCTCATCATGTCCCCTTGGGGAACACCTAGCAGCTGCAAATTACATTCTATCTCCTGTGCTACATTTTCTGGTCCACAGCTCTGTCTGAATTTCTGGAGGCCTGCTGGCATCAGAGACAAGAAGATAAGACTCCTCCTCCCTCAATTACCTGCCTGCCAAGTCTTTCTGAAGCAGATGCAAGAGCAAAATACTGCACCCTGTCTTTTGGGCTTCATTTCCTAGCACACAACTCTGCCTGCATTCCCAGAGGCCTGCCTATACCAGAGACATACAGGTAAAATCCCAACCCTGCCCCAAGCCCTGGCTTGTCATGTCCCCTTAAAACACACCCAACAGCCTTAAACTGCACCCCTCCACCTCAAGACCATATTCTTCCTGCTTTCCTAGAGACCAGCCTGGCACCAGGGATATCAAGCAACACTGATACTAGGAACCCAGAGGCAAGTTTAGCATCCAAAGCTCAGAGGCCATACAGGACACACACACACACACACACACACACACACACACACACACACACAAAACAAAAAAACAAAACAAACAAACAAAAAAAAAAAAAACCAGGAGAGACACCTTAATGGACCCGAAGACTCATTAGTCTCCAGAACCCTAGGCTATCTAGGCCAGAATAAACAGAAACCAAGGGGAAATTATCCAAAAAACATCCATCCAACAAAGAAAGTCAGCATATAAGTCTATAATAACCACAAAACCCAGATTCTAAAGCCCACTGTTGGAGGAAAAAAATGAAACAAAACAAAATCAAAAACAAAACAAACAAAACAAGATAGCTAAAATAAATCCTGTACAATAAAAGAACTTCTGGAGGTATCACCATCTGTGATCTCAGGCTGTAGTACAGAAAAAGAAAAAGAAAAAGAAAAAAAAAACAGCATGGCATTGGTATAAAAGTGACAGATTGATCAATGAAATTGAATCTAAGAACCAGAAGTAAAGCCACAGACCTATGGAGATTTGTTTTTTGACAAAGAATAGAACGCTGAGCAATGGAAAAAAGAAAGTGTCTTCAACAAATGGTGCTGATCTAACTGGATGTCCACATGTAGAAGAATGCAAATAGGTATGGTTATCACCCTGCACAAAACTCAAAGCCAGGTGGATGAAATATTTCAACATAAAACCATATACATTAAATGTGTTAGAAGAGGAAGTTGGGAATAACCTTGAATACATTGGCATAGGAGACAACTTCCTAAACAGAACACCAACAGCTCAGGCACTAAGATAATTAATTAATAAATGGGACCTGGTAAAACTGAAAGCCTTCTATAAGCAAAGGACATTGTTTAAAAAAAAAAAATGACAGCCTACAGAATGGGAAATTTTTTTCACCAACTTCACACCTGACACGGGGTTGATATCTGAAATATATAAAGAGAGAACTCAAGAAACTAGACATCAACAAACCAAATAACCCAATTAAAAATGGAGTAAAGATTTAAACTTAATTCTTTTTCACTCTTTTTTTTTGTTTATTCATCATTTTGTTTACATTTCAAATGTTATCTACATACCCTGTCTCCCCTCCATGAACCCCGCACCTCAATCCCTTCCCTTCTGCCTCTAAGAGGGTGATCTCCCACCAATCCACCCATTCCTCCCTTACCCCTCCAGTATCCCCCGTCTCTGGGGCAACAAGCTTCCACAGGACCAAGTGCTTCCCCACTCACTGATGTAAGATAAGGCAGTCCTCTGCTACATATGTAGCAGGAGCCATGGACCTGCCTGTGTATACTTTTTCATTGGTGATTTAGTCCCTGGTTAATTAATATTGTTCTTTCTATGGGGTTGCAATTCCCTTCAGCTCCTTCAGCCCTTCCCCTAAATCTTCCATTGCGGTCCCCAGGCTCAGTCCAATGGTTGGCTATGAGTATCTGCATCTGTCTTAGTCAGGTGCTGGCAGAGCCTCTCAGAGGACAGCAATACAGGGCTCCTGTCTGCAAGCACATCTTGGCATCAGCAATAGTGTCAGTTTTGGTGTCTGGGGATGGAGGTGGGGTAGTCTCTGGATGGTCTTTCCTTCAGCCTCTGCTCCATTTTCTGGCCATGCATTTCCTTTAGATAGGAACAATTCTGGGTGTAAAATGTTTAGATGGGTGAGTGGCCCCATTCCTCAACTGGGGGCCATATCTATCTACTGGCGGTGGTCTCTTCAGGTTCTATCTCCCTGCTATTGGGTATTTCGGCTAATGTTATCCCCATTAGGTCCTGAGAGTCTCTCATATCCCTGGCATCTGGGACTTTCTAGTGGTTCCCCAACCCTCACTGCTACTTAATTCTATTAGTTCTCCTGGCCCTCTGGACTTCTCTCCTGTCTCTTCCCATACTTGGATAAACCAAATTCTTGACAGAGGACTCTCTAATAGCTGAGAAGCACTTACAGAAATGTTCAGCATCCTTTGTCATCAAGGAAATGCAAATCAAAACAATTCTGAGATTTCATCCTATATCCTTCAGAGTGGCTAAAGATCAAAACTCCAGGGACAGCTCATGCTAGAGAGAATGCAAAGTACACAGAACACTCTTCTATTTCTGGTAGGAGTATAAACTTGTACAACCACTTTGGAAATTAATCTGGTGTTTTTCAGAACATTGGGAATAATTTTACCCCCAAGACTCAGCTATACCACTGCTGGGCATATACTCAAAAGAAGCTCCACCACACCAGAAGGACACTTGCTCAACTATGTTCATAGCAGCTTTATTTGTAATACCCAGAAACTGAAAACAACCAGGATATCACTTAATTGAAGAATAGGTTTAAAAAAGTGTGGTGCATTTATATATTGGAGTATTACTCAGCTTTAAGAACAAGGACATCATGAAATTTTTAGACAAATGGATAGAAGTAGAAAAGATCATCATGAATGAAGTAATCTAGATCTAAAAAGACAAATAAGGTATGAACTCATTTATAAGTGGATATTGATCATAAAGCACAGGATAACCAGACTATGAGCTATAGACCCAACAAAGCTAAGTAAGTAGGAGGGTCCAAAAAAAGATACTTGAATCTCGCTGAGAAGGGGAAACAACTAGACTTCAAGGGTGGACAAATCAAGGGAACTGGATGCAAGAGGATTTGGGGATAGGAATAGGAGGGATGAGATGAGGGGAGGAGGAAAGGAGAGAGTACTGGGAGAGAACAGTTGGAATGAGGTGGGCATCTCTAGGATGAGCTAGAAACCTAGGACAACGAAAACTTTCAGAAATTGATGAGTGTGACCATAGCTAAGACTCTTAACAAAGGGAAATATGGAGCATGAACTGGCCATCTCCAGTAACCAAGCAAGGCATCCCATGGAGGGACTGGAACACCAGCCCAGCCACAAAACCATAGGCTTACAATTTGTCCTGCCTACAAGATATGCTGGGATAAACTATGGAGCAGAATTTAAGGTAAATGCCAACCAGTGACTGGCTAAGATTGAGACCCATACCAGGAGAGGGAGCTCATCCCTGATACTATTAATCATATTCTGCTATACTTGCAGACAGAAGCCTACCATAACGGTCATCAGAGAGGTTTTTCCTAGCAACTGATGCAGAGACTCACAGCCAAACATTAAGTGAAGCTTGGAGAATCTTGTGGAAGAAGGGACGGAAGGATTGAAGGATCCAGAGGGATCAAGATACAACAAGAAAACCTATAGAATCAACTAATGTGGGCCCATAGGGGCTTCTAGAGACTGAATTGCCAACCAGAGAGCCTGCCTGGGACAGACGTAGATGCTCTGTACATGTGTAACATTTATGCAGCTGTATTTTGATGTCAGACTTCATGCAGGAGCAGGAGCAGTCTCTAAGGACATTGTCTGCCTTTTCATCCTGCTCCCCTAACTGGGCTGGCTTGTCTGACCTCAGTAGAAGAAGATGCACTTAGTCTTACTGCAACTTGATATGCCAAAGCTGATTCATATCCTCAGAAAAAGAAATCTCCTTTTTTCTGAGAAGAAGGGGAATCAGGGAAGGGACGTGAGAAGAAGGAACTGGAAATAGGGGAGGGAGAGGAAGCTGCAATCAGGATGTAAAGTAAATAAATAACTTAATCAATACAAAAACAAACTACCTAAATAAACCCAAAAATACAATATTTAAAAGAAAAAGCATAAACTTAATCAAATAACTCATGAAATTTAAAGAAAAAAATGAACAGACACTTGACTGAGCTTTAAGAGGAAAGTGAAGAGTGGCTGAGTAATTTCCAGAAAAATGACA
Organism: Uromys caudimaculatus; assembly: GCA_028551405.1. NCBI lineage: Eukaryota > Metazoa > Chordata > Mammalia > Rodentia > Muridae > Uromys > Uromys caudimaculatus. The sequence goes on from CM052702.1 coordinate 8,295,394, forward strand.
AATACACAGATGAATGAAAGGATGGATATTATTCAGTATTGGAAAGCTGAGTTCAATAAAGAGATAAACATATTGAAGAGAACACAAGCTGAATTGAGGATGAAATTGAAAAGCTCAGTATCTAACTTCAAAAATTCAGCAGAAACCCTGACAAATAGAATGAATGAAACAGAAGATCAAGTATCAGGACAAAAGACAATGCAAAGGATGTGAATGAAATAAGCAAAGACTGAAAAATCTACATAAAATGAACATATACAAAATCCAGAAGTCATCAAAATATCAAGTATCTGAATTATAGGCATAGATGAGGGAAAACACAGATAAATGACAAAGACTAGGTCATTAATATGATCATAGAAGAAAAGTTCTCCAAACTAAGGAAAACATGCCCATATAGATATGGAAAGCATACAAAACTCCAACTAGACAAGACCGGAAGTGAAATACCTCCATGGCATATCTTAGTTAAAACACTATATACATATATATATATGACAAAGAAATAATACTAAAAGCTGCAAAAAGAACACACACCACATCACATGTAAAGGAAAACCCATCAGAATTACAGCTGATTTCTCAAAGAAACTTTTGAATCTCAGCAGAAACTACAACAAAGCCCAAGTTCTAAAGTAACAGAACCGCCAAACCAGACTACTGTACCCAGCAAAACTGTCTTCTGCAGACCTACTGTAGCCAGCAAAACTATCTTCTGTGGTTGAAGGAAAAAGAAAAATTTTCCAGGATATAAACATCTTCTTTAAAAAACCAAACAAAAAACCCTAAGGAATATTGTGGGCAAACTTCAGTTAAAGAGAGGGATAAGCACATCCATAACTCTAAAAAGAAAATAATAGATAGCTATAATGTATTGAAATACAAAACACAACTAAGAACACAAGGTAGGGAAAAAAAGACTAACATCTCCATACATCTTTTAAAAACTGAATATTAATGACATCAAATTTCCAAAAGTCATAGACTAGCTGAATGAATTAAGAAACAAAATGTCTATATCTATTGTCTGCAAGAAACTCATTTTAACTTTAAAAATAATCACCAGCAGCTGGGCAGTGGTGGTGCACGCCTTTAATCCCAGCACTTGGGAGGAAGAGGCAGGCAGATTTCTGAGTTTGAGGCCAGCCTGGTCTACAGAGTGAGTTCCAGGACAGCCAGGGCTACACAGAGAAACTCTGTCTCGAAAAAGAAAAAAAGAAAAAAAAAATAATCACTAGCTTAAAGTGAAAGGATTGGGTGAAAGGTATCTTAGGTAAATAAGATCGGGAAGAAACAAGTTTTACCATTCCAATAAACTTCAAATTGAAACTAATCAAAACAGACAATAAAAAATAAACTAATAAAGGGATTGACCAATTTATTAAAAATTCATAACACTACTAAACATGGGTCTTCAAGAGACAGGTTGAGGAGTAAAAGTTCCTTGAAATTTCCAACTGTTGGAAGGCCAAAAAGGAGTAGGCGACAGCAAGGTAAACTGGGGGTTGGAGGGCAACGAAGACATGACACCTACAAGATGGACAGGCATAATTGGGCCTCCACAAACAATTTATGAAAATTGAATATACAGCCTTAAGATAGAATGTGGGCCTAAGTACTCAGAAGCACCCCCATCTGTAAGTTTTGTTACAAGAGCCAATATGAGTGGCATGCGCAGTTGGTAGATCCAAGAACCATGGCAATGCTGGCAAAATGGCAGAATTCCCACAGCATCAAAGGAGAACCTGAAGCTGCCACAGCTGCCAGAAGGACAGCGTTACAGCAATTAGTCACCAAGGCCCCAGCCTCCCCACCCCATCCAGCCCAAGTTTCCATTTTCCACAATATTGAATTTTCAGGATATATCTGTAGACCTCAAACTACTGGAGAGGAAGCCCCACTCAGACTTTGTCCTGAGTCACTGTTCTGATATTTACTTCTTGTTCATTTGACATATTTAGGTTGTGCTGTGTGATATCAGCTGTCAAGTAGTAACTGCTGTCTTCCTGGTTGAACTTGGAACAAGAAGATGTGTTGAAACCAGTTTCCCTTGGGACTGGTGGGCACAGCTAACGCAACTGTGAACAGATATGTCACAAAATCACCTGCTGCTGACACTTAACCTGGGTCTGCCTTTGCCAGCCCCGCCTTCCATCACAGCTATGTGATGGGCCATAGAATAGATGGGAAGGCTTCAGGTAGCAGCCATGGGACTGACTACTGCTGGACTTGGGAGCTCTTTGTCTGCACCCATGGTTTCTTTCTTTCTTTCTTTCTTTCTTTCTTTTTTTTTTTTTTTTTTGGGTTTTTCGAGACAGAGTTTCTCTGTATAGCCCTGGCTGTCCTGGAACTTACTGTGTAGACCAGGCTGGCCTCGAACTCAGAAATGCCTGCCTCTGCCTCCCAAGTGCTGGGATTAAAGGCATGCACCACCACTGCCCGGCACACCCATGGTTTTTTAAGTCTTAAGTGATGCTCTATCCAAGCCATGATCTCCACTCCTCCTCTTTGGCCAAACTTAGATTGCAACCATCCCCTACCTCTGAAATTGGCTGCAGGTGAGGAATTCAGGGCTTCTCATCTCCCCACTTTATCAAGGGGTGCTGCTTCCCTCCTTCTCAACTCACTTGTTCCCATCACCACCCAACACTTGCTGTGGCCAGAAGCCATCAGATGAGATTGAAAGAACCTGACCTCCCTCACTTAGCTCAGGACAACACCCATTCACTTGCAACCAGCCAGGAAAGGGAGTCCCAGGTCCTCGGCCCTGAGGCCACCATCAGCTTGTGAGCTATGAGCTCAGAGGTGAAGACAGCAGTCACTAGACTACTCAGACAGGCCAGAACTCAGGGTCCTTAGAGGATATGCCTAGAGAAAGGACATGCAGAGTCTTAAGTGCACACGGTTCTGCCTTGGTTTCTTTTCCCAAAATCATTTTTGCTTTTATACACTGAAGAGGTTTGAACAAGTCTTTCGAGTCATCCTGGCCACTCATAGGGTCTGAGGTCGATCTTGACAGCTGAAACACGAGGTCCAGACACGTTTCAGTGCTGCTCTTCAGACCCTCAGCAGGGACCTGGAGGAACTCTGTGTCACCACGTTTGCTGATCAGTGGGCCTGGTCTCCTGGCTCATTGATATGTTCCCCACTCTGTTCAGGACCACTAAAGGTTGAAATGTGGATGCTTATTGAAATAAAGGCAATTCATTGTGTTTAAAAAATACTAAACATATATGCACCAAACTCTGGTACACCCAAATTCATAAAAGAAAAACAAAACATAAAACATTATAATGGAATGAAAAACATAGGTTAGTATAAACCCAATTAATAGTAGATGATGTCAACACCCCACATTCTCCAATGGATAAGTCATCTGGACCAATAGCATACAAATCTCAGCATTAAATGATATCATACATCAAATGAACCTAACAATATCAACATCATCTTCCACCCAAACGCTTAACAATATTCATTCTACTCAGCAGCACATGATAGCTGCTCTAAAAGGGTCATGAGCCATGGCACAAGCTATAGTCATGGAAGAAGAGGAAACCTCACCTGAGAAAATGCTCCCACCAGATTAGCCTTTGGATATTTCCTTGATTGTTGATTGATGTGGAGTCCAACTGAATGCTGGTGGTGCTACCCCTATGCTGGTGATCCTGGAGGCTCTAAGAATGCAGGCTGTCTCATCAATTGCAAATCTAGATACTTGAAGACATACATTTTATATTCATATAATCTTAAACAGGAACAGAGAATAATAAACAGTCTTTCATCTGTTAGGAATGTAGTTTACTTTTTAATCCTTTTATTAAAAATAGATTCCTTTCTCAGTCAATATATCCTGATGACAGGTTCCCTTCTCTCTAATCCTCTCAGTTTCTCTCCACTTCCTCTCCCTCTGGATCTGTTCCATTTCTGTCTTGAATTAGAAAAGTATGGCCTTTTAAGAGATAACAACCAAACCTGACAAAATATAAGATAAACAAAAGCCATAACTTGAGGCTAGACAAAGCAACCCAACAACAGAAGGAAAAGAGCCCCAAGAGTAAATACAAGTATCAGAGACATACTTGGTTGGTCACTTAGGAACCTCACAAAAATATTAAGCTGAAAGCTGTAATATATATGTACAAGACTTGTTATCAAGCTGTGTAAGCCTTGTACTTGCTGCTTCAGTCTCTTGAGTTCATATTACCCTTGCTTAGTTGATTCAGGGGGCCTTGTTCTCCTAGTATCACTCCATCCCCTCTGGCTCTGACGCTTTTCTGCCTCCTCTTCCATGGGGTTTCCTGAGCTCTGAGGGGAAGGATTTAATGAAGTTGTGCGTTCAAGGACTCTCTATTTGTATAATATTGAGCTGTGGTTCTCTTCATCTTTTCCTATCTGTTGCAGGTTTCTCTGATGATGACTGAATAAGGCACTAATTTATGAGTACAGCAGAATATCATTGAATCATCTTATTGATACTTTTTAAAAGACCAGTAGTATTTGGTTTTATCCTAGATCTCTGAACTGTCTAGACTCTGGTTTGTGGTCACCCAAGCAGTTTCAGGTATGGATTCCATTCTGTGAAGTAGGCCTTAAGTCAAATCAGACAGTTGATTTGACTTAAAGTTGAATACTCCCTCAAGTTCTGTGCCACAATCGTCCTAGGATATCTTGTAGGCAAGACGTATTGTACATTACAGGTTTTATGAGTGGGTTGTTTATGTTTCTCTTTTGGTAGCCTGCACAGTACCTTCAAACTCCTAAAACAATAGAACTAGGGGTGAAGGCTTCTTGTTCAATTGAGTTCTGTGGCAGTTATCCTTGGCCACTGTCAGTTTGAGAAGAGTAAATCATTGTCTTGACACAGTCTTAGTTGTTTTGTGGATTTCCAGGATCCCCTTGGCCAACTTGAATGCAACCCATTACCACTACTGGAAGCCTCCTTTGGTGATAACAAATGGCCAGCTGGAAAACTGTCTCTCCCATTCTTATGTGAATTCATTTGGATCACCTCATATATTTTAGGAAGTTTCCATTGTACTAGGTTTCCATGTTGTCTCTCAAATGTCCTTCAATTCCACATGTCTCTTCCCACATTTGCTCCCTCAACCCTATTCCCTCCATGCTCTTCCCTCGACCTGTAAAATCTATTCTATCCTCTCCTTCCAGGAGATTCATAACGTCTCCTAGCCCCTTCCTCTATACCAAACATCTCTAGGTCTATAAACTTTAGGTCAATTATCACTTATTTACATGATTAATATTCACATATAAGTGAATACGTGCCATATTTATCTTTCTGAATCTGGGTTATCTCACTCAAAATGATTTCTTCTGGTTGCATCCATTTTCCTACAAATTTCATGTTGTCATTTTTTTAAAGAGTTGAATAGTACTTAATTGAGTAAATGTACCCCCTTTTCTTTATTCTGTTGAGAGACATCTAGGTTGTTTCCAGTTTCTGACTACCATAGATAGAACAACAATGATCATGATTGAGCAAGTGTTCTTGTGGTAGGAGGAAGTGTACTTTGGATATATTCCCAAGAGTGATATAACTGGGTCTTGAGGTAGATCCAGTTCCAGTTTTCTGAGGACCCACCATATTGATTTCCATAGTAGCTGTAAAACTTTGCAGTCCCACCAGCAATGAATGCTTATACCCTTTACTCACGTCCTCACCAACATGACTGTCATTTGTGGTTTTTATCTTAGCCAATCTTACAGGTGTAAGATGGGATCTCAAAGTCATTTTGATTTGCATTTCGCTTGTGGCTATGATGTTTAGCATTTCTTTAAGTATTTCTCAGCTATTTGATACTTCTGGCTTGAGAATTAACTATTTAAAACTGTACCTGTTTTTAAATTGGATTATTTGTTTTCTTGAAATCTAACTTCAAATGTTCTTTATTTCTTTTTGGTATTAGTTTTTCATTGGGTGAGGAATTGGTAGAAATGTTTTCCCATTCTGTAGGTTGTTGCTTTATCCAAATAATGGCGTCCTTTGCCTTACAGAAGTTTTTCAGTAGGGGGATTATGTGATCAGTCTAATGCATAGTATATAAACTTCTACACCTCAGGTAATTACTTCATAAAATTAAAAAATAAATAAATAAATAAAGAGTACATGCTGAGCAATCATTGGGGAGCAAGGCACTAAGTCCAGTCTTTCATGGTCTCCATACTAGTTCCTACCTCCAGGTCCTTGCCCTGACTTTCTTTCATGAAGGAGTATTTTCAGAACATGCAGATTGAAATAAACCCCTTTCCTCTCCACTTTGATTTTAGTCATTGTGTTTTATCATAGCAGTAGAAACCTTAAGACAGAACACACACTGGAACACAAAACAAACCTTAACTTAAAAAGGAAAAAAATGAACGAATCCCATAGATTCTTTCTAAACTTTGTGCCATAAAAATATCAATAAATAAAACTGTAGTAAGTATATGAACTCATGGGGATTTAAAAACACATTTCTATATGATGGATGAGTTAGAAAAGCAATCAAGATACTCCTGGAAACTAAAAATGAAAACCCAACAAAACTTCTGATACACATCAAAAGCAATTTTTCTTGGAAAATTTATAGCCCAATGGCCTACACTGAAGTTCAAAGACAGAATTAAATGACTTAATGATGCAATCCATGAATTTTGGAAAACAAGAACAAACAAAACAAAAACCTACTAGATGACAAGAAATAATAAAAAACAGAGCCTAAATTAATAAAATAGAAACAAAGAAGACAATACAAAGACTCAATTCATTTTGAAATGGTTCCTTGAGAAGATAAACAATATCTACAAACCCTAATCAGAAGAAAGAGAAAGAGGACCCAAATTAATAGAATCAGAGAATTAAAACAAAACAGAAAAATATTACAATAAACACCAAGAAAATTCATAATAATAGAATATTAAAAGACTATACACCATGAATTGGGAAAACCTAAAAGAGGGAGGGATAGGTAATACGTTTTCTAATTCATCTAAACTACCAAAATTAAACTAACAAGCAATGAACATTTAGAGAGACCCTTAACAGATGAGGAGAATGAAACAGTAATAAAATTCCTTCTGACTAAATAAAGCAAATGTCCAGAAAGATTAACAACAGAATTCTACCAGTTATTCAAAGAGCTATAGCCAATACTTCATAATTGTTCAAAAATAAAAAAGAAACTGAAGAATTACTCCTAAACTATTTCCATGAATCCACTGCTACTTTAATACGCAAACCAGGTAATGACTCAGAAATAAAACAAATTACAGACCAATGTCCCTGATGAATATAATTGCAAATGTCACAATTAAAAATTCAAATAGGAACATATATCAAGAGGACAAGATCACCCACCATGACCAAGTTGGCTTTATTCTAGAAATGCAGGGTTGGTTCAACACATGTAAGTCAATAAATATAATGAAACATAATTGGACTTAAAAATACAAATCACATAACCATCTCAGCAGTCACAGAAAAGTTTTGACAAAATCTAATATATTTTCATTTAAAGTCTTAGAAAAAGTAAGACTAGATGGACCATACTTTAATATAGTAAAGATATAGCCAACATTACCATAAATGGAGAAAAACTTGAAGCTATCCCATTAAAATCAGAAAAAAAGACAAGCTGACCATTATCTCCATTGTTGATTTGTGTGAACTGAACTGCTTATATCCTGATAATATAGATTTTATTTGCTCCAAAGAAATATTCTAAACAGTTCCACATTTACATTTGCCTTATTAACCTTTACTTACCACTACCTCTAGTGAGTGGTGGGCTAGAATGGAGGTTAAAACATTTAAGTACCCTTATTAAAAGTAGGTTTTGAAAAATATAAGCCTACAAGTCACCTCTCCTTCTTGTACTCTTGAGAGTTGGGAATATCCTATCTCTGACTCATTCTGTCAAATCTTTCTTTAATTCACTACATTGTCTACCCCTCAGCTGTACATCCCTTTTAAACATGGCTGCTGCTTTTGAGTGAACATTACCTATATTGCTTGGAATTAAAGCTGAATACAAAGGGCATGTCTGTGTTTCTGCCAGATCATACTGTAATTCCAGCCCAGTCACATAAAGCTAGAAATTATTTGAATGTGACCCTTTGCCAGAGAAGCCATAGTGCTGGGTTAAAATTCCTCTACAATGTTGGAATCATTGGCTGGGATAATAAGACAATAGATGATACACAAATAGGAAATGAAAAAGTAATATCATCATCATCATCATCATCATCATCATCATCATCATCATTATATTATTATAATATATATAAGATATCTGAGTAATTCTACCAGAAAAATTTTAGAAACAACTGAAAATTTCTGCAAAGTGGCAAAGTACAAAATCAACTTACAAAGATCAGTAACCTTTCTATGGACCAACAATACACACTAAGAAAATGACTAAGAGAAAGAAGACCAAAGTCTTTGGTCTTTGTTAGAAGGAGGAACAAAATACCCATGGGAGGAGATACAGAGACAAAGTATGGAAAAGAGAATGAAGGAAAGGCCCTCCAGAGACTGCCCCACCTGGGGACTCATCCCATATAGAGTCACCAAACCCAGATGCTATTGTGGATGCCAAGAAGTGCTTGCTGACAGGAGCCTGATATAGCTGACTCCTGAGAGGCTTTGCCAGAGCCTGACAAATAAAGAGGCAGATAATTGCAGCCAACCATTAGACTGAGCATGAAGTCCCCAATGGAAGAGTTAGAAACAGGAGTGAAAAAGCTGAAGGCGTTTGCAACTCCATAGGAGGAGGAACAATATCAACCAACCAGACCCTCCAGAGCTCCCAGGGACTAAACCACCAACCAAATAGTACACATGGAGGGACCCAAGGTTCCAGCCACATATGTAGCAGAGGATGGTCTTGTCTGACATCAGTGGGAGGAGAGGCCCTTGGTCCTGTGAAGGATCTATGCCCCAGTGTAGGGGAATGCCAGTGCGGGGAAATGGGAGTGGGTGGGTGGGTGAGTGAACACTCTCATAGAAGCAGGGGAGGAGGGATGGGATATGCGGGTTTTGGAGGGGAAACCCAGAAAGGGGATAACATTTGAAATGTAAATAAAGAAAATATCTAAAAAAGAAAAAAAAAAAAAAAAAAAAAAAAAAAGGCCAGAACAGGGGGGAAATTCCTGAACAGAACACCAATAGCTCAGGCTCTAAGATTAACAATTGATAAATGACACCTCATGAAATCATGAAGCAGAAAAGTTTCTGTAAGGTAAAGGATACTGCCAATAGGACAAATTAGCAACCTACAGATTGGGGAAAAATTCTTCACAAATCCTATATCTGAAAGAGGGATAATATCCAAAATATGTAAAAAAAAAAAAAAAATCAAAAAGTTAAACTCCAGAATACCAAAAACCCAATTTAAAAAGTGCTACAGAGCTAAACAGAGAATTCTCAACTGAAGATTCTAGAATGACAAAGAAGTACCTACTGAAATGGTAAATATCCTTAGTCATCAAGTAAATGCAAATTGAAATGACCCTTACACCAATTAGATTCCACCTTACACCAATTAGAATGTCTAATATAAAAAAATGATCATATACCAAAAAGATGCTCCACCAAACCACAAGGACACATCTCCACTATGTTCTTATCAGCCTTATTTGCAATAGTCAGAAGTTGGAAACAACCCAGATGTCCCTCAACTGAAGAATGGATATAGAAAATGTAGTTCATTTCTCAATGGAATACTATTCAGCTATCATGAATTTTTCAGGCAAATGGATGGAACTAGAAATACCATCCTAAATGAGGTAATCCAGACCCAAAAGGACATGCATGGTATGTACAGTATACCCAGGACACAACCCACAGAAAGTAAGAGATTTAACAAGAAGGAAAGCCCAAGTGAGGATGCTTCAATCCCACTTAGGAGGGGAAATAAAATAAAATAAAATCATGGGAGGCAGAGGGAGGGAGAGAGGGACCAGGGTGGAGGAGGGAGAGGGGAAAGGGGAATAGGATTTGGTATTGGGGGAAGGAGAAGATCAGAGGACCAAGAGAATGAATGGACATAAGCAGTTTCTTGGTATGGGAGGTGGGGGAACCTTGTAAAGCAGCAGAGATCTGAGATGTGAGAGACTCCAAGGACATAATGGGGGTGACTTTAGCAAAATGCCCAACAATGGAAAGAGGGAACTCAAAGAGTCCATCTCCAGTAGATAGACAGGGCCCAAGTGGAGGGATGGGGTTACCAACCCACAGTCAAAATATCTGACCCAGAATCATTCCTGTCTAAAAGAACTACAGAGATAAAAATGGAGAGACTGGCCGGGCAGTGGTGGTGCATGCCTTTAATCCCAGCACTTGGGAGGCAGAGGCAGGCAGATTTCTGAGTTCGAGGCCAGCCTGGTCTACAGAGTGAGTTCCAGGACAGCCAGGGCTACACAGAGAAACCTTGTCTCGAAAAACAAAACAAAATAAAGCAAACAAAAAAAAATGGAGAGACTGATGGAAAAGTGGTCCAGTGATGGCCAGACTTAGGATCTATCTCAGGCACCAAGTCAGGCACCAAGGCCTGACATTATTACTGATGGTATGATGTGCTTACAGACAGGTGCCTAACATGACTGTCCTGTGAGAGGCCCTACCAGCAGCTGAGACTGATGCAGACACTTGTACCCAATCAATGCATTGAAATCAGAAACCCCCATGGAGGAATTAGGGGAAGGATTGAAGGAGCTGAAGAGGATGGTGACCCCACAGGAAGACCAGCAGTCTCAACTAACCTGGGCTGACCCCTGGGAGCTACCAAAGACTGAGCCACAACCAGGCAGCATACACGGGCTAGTCCAAGGACCCAGGCACATTTATAGCAGATGACTGCCTTGTCTGGAGTCAGTGGGAGAAGATGTGCCTAATTCTGGAGATAATTGAGACCGCAAGGAGGGGGATGGAGGATGGGGAAAGCACCCTCTTAGAGGCAAGGGGGAGGAGGAGTGGAAAGAGGAAATGTGGGAGGAGAAACCAAAGGGGAGCAACAACTGGAATATAAATAGACAAAATAAATAATTTAAAAAAGAAAAGAAGAGAAAAAAATGGACCAGAGATCTAAAAAGATCGTTCTCAACAGAAGAAATAAAATGTCTTTAAAATTCCTCAAAAAGTGTTCATGTACAAGAAAGTAGGGAAATAAAAATTAAGAAATCTTTGAGATTTCATCTCACTTGTCAGATAAAAAAACAACTAAGAAATGCTGGCAAGATTGTGAGGAATGTGTTCACTGGTGGTGGCAATTCACACTAGTGTACACACTCAAGTAAACAACATGGAATCTTCCCCAAAGCTAAAAAGATATCTAGCACATGTCCCTTGGGATGTGCCCAAAGGAGATGACATTCTACTTGCTGAGCTATGTTCATTGATGTACTATTCATAATAGCTAGGAGGTGGTAACAACCTAAATGTGCTTCTATAAATAAATAGATAATGAAAATATGGTATACTATTTATTTGTAATGAAAAATGAAATCATGAAATTTACAGGCAAATTTGAGTGAGGTTACCCACACCCAGAAAGACAAATATTACCTATTTTCTTTCATCTGAAGATCCTAGCTAAAAACTTCTGATGTGAGTAACATAGAATAAACATAGAAATTGGAAAGTATTAAGGGACCATGGTGGGGGCTTCAGAGAGTAGAGTAGGATTCAGGTAATATGAAGTAGAAAATGGAAAAACAGGAAGGTCTCTCCAACTGGAGAATTGAAAGGGAAAAAAGGCTGGTCAGAGTAGTTCAAGTGATTCCCCAAACAACATGGAATAAGGTGGCTGCCTTTGGCTGCATTTCAAGGGTGGAAGTGCTATTATAGAAGAGATAATATACATAAGACAAAGAGCATGGATTATTGTAGCTGGCCCTGGCCTATAAGCCTCTTTTCTGTAGTCTAGCTTTCGTGGTACCAGAAACTACAATGCAAGCTGCCAAGGGAAGGAAGCAATTAATATTCCTGTCTACATGTGACACTTATAAGCCAGAACAATAGCCATCATGGCATGATTGCCATAAAGCTACAATAAGTGGAATTTATATATTGGTAGTAATCAACAACTGTCCAATTGAGTTAAGGCCCAATTAACAGGAAAAAAATGTCTGGTACTGGAAACCTAGCCAACCACCCAAGGCTAGTAAGATCATGAATCTTAAAAGAGAATCTGCCACTGCCACTACACATTTGCTAGACCGCCATAATTCTAGCTGTATTTTAAATCTTATCTGCATCTCCACCGATAAGTGCAGCTCTCTCTCCTCATCAAAGAAGCTCTCTTTACAACAAAAGAAGACTATCATAGGAAACAACTGGACATAATGTAGACTCGTGGTGAGTCCAGCCTCAATGGACACAACTAAATCATATACTCTGAATCTTTGGCTCAAAGTAATATCTCAGAAGAAGGGAATAAAAAGACAATAAAACCCAGACTACCAAGAACTCTGTTATGAAACAGTTTGTCATAGAAATTGTTAAATAAACATGATCTGAACAATCCTAATATCAGAAGACATGCTAATACTGAAGAGGCAATATATCAATCATAGCCCTCAACAAGGAAATACAAGCAACTAACAGAGGGAGAGATAACCTCTACCAGATATGACCCCCTAATACACACAAACAACAAAAGTGGAAAGTGGACTCATCAGGTAATATTTTATATTTGTGCATATATACACATATGTGAAATAGGGAAGAAAAAGCTATCAATTTGAGATGGGTTTCATGTAACGAGTTGGAGTGAATAGACTCAGAAAGGACTGGAGGAAGAAAGGAAACAGGGGAAGTGATATAATTATATTTTAACTTAAAATGTATAAAAATTAAAATGAAAATAATCAAAGCAAGGAAATGGAAAGTAAAATTAAAATAAAAATGTGTCCACATGGAAGACATAAAGTAAAGCATGTGATTGCAATAGTTTCTAATCTCAGATTCATTAATGCATTTCTGAGTGTGTCACTAAAGATAAAAAACATAATTTATGTTTATAACAATTTATATGTTATAAAGATAATATTAATAATTGTATTCCCCCAGTTTTGTTTCTATTGCAGATAGGCATAATTCTTCAAGTTATATCATTGGTTAAAACACTGTAATCCTGGGCTAGTATTCTTTGGACCTAAATAATTCCTCAACGTGGTCTGAACAAGTTTCTGATGTAACAATGTCAAATGGGTAGAAGGTCCACAAGAATAATGATTATGCAGAGCTCCAAAAATTCTTTATCTATCTGCCTGACTTGAATATTTATTCAAAACCAAACTTCCTTTCTTTGTCCAATCTTTTTATTGCTCCATCTTGATCTTGAATCAACCTCGGCCATCCTGGGTAGTCTCCAAATTGCTACCTCTGCACCCTGAGTAGTTCCCAAGATTTGGTTAATGAAGCCTACACAAGATGTTCTGAGAGACTAGGATGTTTTTCCTTCAAATGTATTCAAACCACATATAGCTTTGGTAATTTTTAAAGTTCAAAAGACCAAAGGTCCTTTACTATTATAGTATGTAGATGATATTAAGCTGTTTTCTTCCCTCTTTATGCTACTCTGGTTCTAGCATTTTGTGCCTCATTTATTTCCCCATATAGTTAACTCTCTACAATTCTCTTTGAATTTGAATTTTAAAATGTATTTTGTTTGCAATTTTCTTTGTCATATTTAATCTCCCACTATAACAGTTATGAATTTTATCAACTTAAATACTCATTGCACCTGACACTATTCTCTTCTTTATGAATATTATTTTATTAACTATCTATAATAAGGAAGGTGCTGCTGTCAACCTGCTACTACAGTTTAACAAATTGAGACACAATTAGTTAACTAACCTGTCCAAACACCACACTACAGTAAATAGAATTCAAACATGGACCATGTGATTTGAAATTTTAAGTTTTGTAAATATTACATTGCACAGAGAGAAAAACATTGATAACCAAAATTATATAGATAGCTAAAATTTTTCAATGGCCAAAAATTGTTAACTCCATGAGAAGACAGGTAACAAACATTTTTTAAAAGCAATACATATTTGAAATAATATATTAGCATACAAAATGTTCTTATAAAACAATGAAAAACAAAATTTTCTGTATTCTTTTTATAATCAGAAAAGGAGCATTCACCAGGCAGGTAGATAAAAATACAAATATTATATATTAAGGGTCAAGATAATTATTATATCATTCAAGAAGTGCATGAATTGCCATTTAGGCTCTCTGGATTCCAGTGTTTGCCAAAATGTTTATTAATTCTCTCAGTTCTGATCTATGATACTCATTCAGCTGTAAAGGGCTCAGACATAGATCTGGTTCCAGGGCCTTTATGAGTCATTTGTTAGAACTTCTTATGCACACTCCCAAATTCCTAAATATTGTCTAGAAAGAAAGGATAGGCATGGGATGTGTCTCCAAGCAAGACACTCCTAGGAAACTATATCTCAAAACTTCTATGATTGGTATTATTGCCTGTTTTTCATCACATATTCTTCAGGTTCCTAGTTAGTCTTGTGCACACCTAAGGGCCAGAGGCTGTCTACAAATTGACAGTGATGACTTCTCAAAAGCCTATAAACCTTGAGGCTACTGTTTCCATACGTGTCATTGCTATCCTGGACACACTCTCCCAGACTTTCATAGAACTCTAGTGTCATTGCAGCTGACAACAGTCAGAGCTCCTGGTTGTGGAGCTCAGACCTTCTGAGAATGTAGCCTGGGGCATCAGAAGGATCTGGCATTCTTCAAAGCACACTGTTGCTTTTCCAGACTTCTCACTTCTCAGTGCTGCTTACAGCAATAAAGCTGCCCTAAATATTTGCTGAAATTGAGAATGACAGAATGGTATGCTAGATACTGTCAGAGGGGCTCTATAGCTATGCCTAGATCAATATAAATCAGAGAAACGCCTTCATCTGTGCAATGAAGCTCATTTGTTAGTCTCAAATGCTACATATAGCAAAGATATCTCTGACATGGAAGTGGTAAGTTATCTGACATGAGGACTTTTTTTCTCTCTTCCAAAATGAAAGAATGGCTTGTCCTTGACATTTTTATCTCTTGTCCACTGCTCACCCACCTCTTTGCATAAGTAATCAATTGATGTAGCAATGAATTGACACTTACTGCTGGAATTTTTCTTCCTTTTATATGAAGTATATATAACTAGTTCTTTATGTAAAACTAAAAGAACAGAAAAATGAATTTACAACACAAGAGAAACATTTACCTTCTGGCCAATGTGGTCCAAGAGGTAGTAAGAATTGTCTTCCTGCCTGGTGTTGGTGAGGACAGCTGGAATTATTCATACCTGGTTTCGGTTTGCTCGTCCTTACCTTCTGATCCACCTTCATGGACAGTCAGGGTGCTTCTGGCCACTAGAAATTCATGTGGATTGATCTTTTGGTCCTTTGAGAGTCAAGTTATCCACAACTATCTCTAATTTCCAATTTCATCAGAACTCATCCAGCCATAGTGGACCGCTCTGTGCAGATGAACATCAGGCTTAGTAAAGCTGACATGAACTGGTGTGTGGCTCTCAGATACACCTGCAATGCTCTGATGACTTTTCTTATTTTAAATATCAGATTTTTAGAGTAAGCTATTAAAGATCTGCCTCCCTATTTATGCCACAAACAGCTTCATTGCTGACACCTTTCCAGCAAGGTTGGTTCTTTGCAGTACTCTTTTAGTAGGCAGCCCTACAACCTAAGCACTTTTGACTATAACACCTAACTGCACTGATTAAATTAAAAAGATACCTGTGATTTTTTTTCTTTGTTTCTTACAAAATCCTCTAATAGGTTGAATTAAATTATATGTGTCTGAGAGAGAAGGCAATCCTCTTGTGTTGGATTAGACCACTTTAATAGAAACCAACTTTCATTCTATACAGTGTCATTCATCCAATTAACAAACTCAAAACATTAAAATTCTTCTAGATGTTAACCAATAACAATTGTTTCCCCAAATTCAACCCAGTTCACGGATTCACCTGTGTATTTCTATACTGTTCTTAGATCTCATTTAAATTAGTACCAGAATACATAAATGGTTGTTCTCTGAAGCTCTCTATTATTTACTGGTATCTCATCCCAGCAGCTTCCTGTAGCCTGTCAAAATACAGGATTGAACTCCACCAATTACCATGGGTGAAACAGATCAATGCTCCCAAGGAAAATTTAATAAGCTTGGTTTCTCCTTTCTATTACCTTTTGGTTAGAATTTCACAAGGCTTAAGTGTAGCAGCCTCTAGAAAGGGGTTCAGTTCCTTTCTTATGAGCACAGGTGAGGGGGGAATTAACACTCTAATCAAATTCAGACTTTATGCGATTGGCAGTCAGTTGGGTTTTTGCATTTGGTCTGTATTGTTTGCTCACCTTTAGTGTCAGGCAGTGGATGGCAGTGGCTAATAAAGCATAAAAGCCTCTGTACTGTAACATTGCTTCTACCTGATCTCCATAGTACCCTGGAAAGTTTCCTGGGAATGATATAATTAGTAGAAATGAGCCATCATACAGGGAGAAGGAAGAGGACAGGTTTGCTTCTACATATAAGTAACTTAAGTACAGCTTAATTCCAGTGCACACTGAACCATTAAAAACCTTTCTATAGGCAGAGGCAGTGGAGTCAAGCTTCAGAGCTAAAGAAAAAGCAAAAAATGACATTTTGTGTGGCTTAACTAGTATTCCTCTCTAAATAATGCCTCTCTGCCCAAATATTTTCATCTGTCACCTCTCAGAATCATTTCAGTAACATCAGAGTGTTATGCAAAGAAATACATTTGATTTAAAAGTCATAGAGTATATCTTTGGTAAAGGAGGGAATGAAATCATAATGGAAGCAAGAAAACTACTAAATTGTCATTACATCAGTGTGACTGTTCACTGAGGGTGTGGAGTAAGCAGTGACCTTGTCATATATCCCACCAGGACTGCTACAGCCACATGATACTTTTCTCATTGCCATGCCCATTTACTGACAAAGAAACTGAAGTTGAATGAGGGTAAAGAGCTTGCTAAGACCCCAGTCCTGTAAACTGGCAAAAACCAAGAATTAACTCCAAAGGCATACAATGAATCAGAGTCTCTAATTTTCTTGGTTACATCTAAGCTAAAGAGAATTTTCAGAAATAGATGGTGTACCAAAAAATTATTTCTTCTTCCAGCCTTCCAGCAAAAATATTTATTGCAACTCTACCAGTATATATATATATATATATATATTGACCTAGAAAAAAGTCAAGGTAAGCACACTCCATATGGGTTTTGTTTTCAAACTACTATAGAACAGGTTGCAGTCCACCACGTCTACATCACACTGACAATGACACCACCCCACAATCCCTTCTTATTGCACCCTATCATCTGTCTACTTCCATCTTTCTTGCAAAATAGTAAAATCTGCCACTTTAACATATTGTTAAAATAATTCAGTAGGCATGATGTTTCAGAGGGTAAAAGTGCTTGCTGCCAAGACTGACAATCTAAATTTGATCCCCAGTGGTAACATGGTAGTAGGAAAGGAACAATTCCTACATATAATTCTCTGGCCTCCATGTGTGCACTGTGACACATGTACATACATACATACATACACACACACACACACACACACACACACACACACACACACACACACCACTAAATAAATAAATAAATAAATAAATAAATAAATAAATAAATAAATAAATAGCTGTAATAAAATTTAAGAAGTGTTCATTATCCTTAGTCATCAGCAAAATGTAAATTAAAACCATTTTGAGAAAAGCCATCTATGACAGTCAGAATGGTCATCACCGAGATAAAAGAAAACAACAAATGCTAACAAGAATGAGGAAAGAGGAACCTTATGAACTGTGGGAGGAAATGCAACCTTTTACAGCCATTGTGGTGGTCTCTCAAAAAGTTAAAACAGTAATGACAATATCACCCAGATATACCTCCCCTGGGCACACCCAAAGGATGCTATGTCCTACCAGGGGGGTATTTGTACAACCATATTCACCACTGCATTGTTCACAATACCAAGAAAGTGTACCAAACAGATGAATGGATAGTGAAAATATGGTACATACACACATAGGTGAGTGTCACTGTAATCTGTAAAGAAAACTAAAATCATGAAATGTGCAGGGAAATGGATGGTCCAGGAAAGTATGTTAAGTGAGGTGACTCAGAAAGACACGCCATGTGCTCCATCTCATATATGGACCCTGGTTTATGAAGTGTGTGTGTATGTGAGAGAGACAGACAGACAGACAGACAGAGGGACACAGAGACACACACACAGAATGAGAGACAGAGAGAAAGACAGAGAGAGAGAGAGAGAGAGAGAGAGAGAGAGAGAGAGAGAGAGATATGATATAGACTATGAAACTGGAAAGGAAAACCCAGGATAGGAAATAAAGGTGTTGAGGAAAGCAGAGGGCAAGAGGACACATACAAATAAGAGCAGAAAGGAGGGTGGAAGGGTGCAGAGTAACAAGTGTGTGGAGAAGAGGAGACGGAAGGAGATCTGACACAAAAACGTTCTTGAAAATACAATGATGAAATCTCATATCACGTAAGCTAATAACTAGTTATTTTTTAATTTAAAAATGGGGAACTGATTATGAATGTGATCTATGGCTCTACGCTCTCTTCAGAATGCAAGAAAGGCCATTGAGCAGCAGTTTTTCCCAGTAAACAATCTCAATTCCTTTTACATTTTCCCAGATCTCCCACCCCTCTATCCTTTTATTAACTTGTCTGTCTCTCCGACTCTTGCCCCCCCTTTATTTTTCTCATGAAATGCCCCCTCAAGACCAGAAGTGTGATTCATTTATTAAAGAGATCTTAATCCTATTCACTTTCTAGCTGCCATCATTGGTTGGTTGTATCTTTGATTTTAAAATTGCATTATTGGGTTAAAATTTTATCTGTATTAAGGTACCCAGAAATGTTCAATGTGGGCAGTGGTCCTTTCTGTGACCACATTTCACTTGCAGTTTGTAGCAGTCACATTTGCTTTTACTCAGTTGTTATTCTCACTGTAGTATTTATTGTTTGTATTACCAATTTTGTTCAAATTTGAAAGAGGGTAGAGAAGTTAGAAGAAAACGCTATGAAGAAAGGATGCAGCTGGATGATGGAGGATAGGCAACACACTCTATTAGGTAGGCGACCAGTTCCAGGTATGTCACTTTGCAGGGAACATAAGGTGATTTGAGGTGCCAGGAAGCTGATTTGGTAAATAAATTAAATCATGCTGAAGAGTGATTGAACTTTCAAATGTATCGTTAGTCAGAAGAAAAAAAAGTCCCTCTATTCTCAATGTGTTGCTTGGTTTTATTTCATAAACATCATTAAAACTGTAAAAAGGTACTTATCCTAATGGAAGACTATAGGAACATGGTCTCCCTTTTCCTTTAATTTTTGGAGAATTCTATACATGAGAATTGTATTTTCCTTCCTCATCTTACTCCAGCTCTTCTTGTGTCTTCCCAAGTCCCTCTCAAATTCATGACCCCTTCAGTTATCATTTATGCATATTTGTGTGTATCATTCATACATAATAAAGCTCAAAAAAAATAACATGTTTCTTTGCAGCTTTTTCAAGCATGCTTAGGGTTACTTGTCTCCACTTCCTTCCTCTCCCTCCATATTACTCTGCTTCTCCTTTCTCCAGATAAAGCTCTGGCACCATTTTTCTCATTTCCTCCTCTGTAGCACCTATGTCCTTTGCTAGCTTTTGTGATTACTTCAGATTATATATTTGGATCTAAACAATAGGATCAAAGATTCACAAATCAAGAATGAACATACAGCATTTGTCATTCTAGGTTGGAGTTATTCCACTTAGTCTTAGATGGAGTCTTTGCAGGCTCCTGCAAATTCCATGATTTCATTGTTCATAATAGCTAAGTAGAATTCTATTGTCCATGTATGCCCCATTATCCAAATAATTATAAATAAACTAAGCTGTTTCCGTTTCATAGATACTATGAAGAAAGAAGTATTGGACATAGCTAAGCAAGTGTCTGGAGAAATATCATTTGGGTATATGCCAAGGAGTGATATAATTGTGCCATAAGATTAATTTAACTCTTTGAAAATTCTCTATACTGATTTCCAGAGTGTCTACACTAATTTGAAATTCCAACAATGAATAAGAGGTCTCTTTTACCCCTATCCACACCAGTATTTGTGGTCAGTTGTTTTATTGATCTTGGCCATTGGGATAAGATGAAATACCACATTATTTTAATTTGCATTTCCTTGATAGCTAAAGATGCTGAACACTTTTAAAGATGTTTCTTGGCTATTTTTGTTGATTCTTTTGACAATTCTCTAAGTCCATTTTTAATTGGTTGGTTTCCTTGACTCTGTTTTTTTAGTTCTTTGTATGTTTGTATATTATTCTGCTATCTGATGTATGGCTGATAGGGATGACAGAGTTCTCTCCAATCTGTGGACTCCCTCTTCACTCTATCAGTTGTTACTTTGCTGCACAGAAGATTATGGTTTTATGAAATCCCACTTGTATATTTTTGGCCTTAATTACTGAGCAAATGAAGTTCTATTCAAAATCTCCATTTCTACATCTCTGTTTTATAAGATACTGCTTCAGTTTCTTCCAGAAGATTTGATGTTTCAGATTTCACAGTAATCTATTTGCAGTTGATTTTGTATAAGTTGAAAATACATACTTTCTTTATTAAATTCATTTTAATTTCATTCTTCTACATGTGATCACCCAATTTTCCCAGCACCACTTGGTAAAGATGCTGTCTTTTCTCCAGCATCTATTTTTGGGGTCTTCTTCAAATATTATACAATTATACTTGTATTCATTCATGTTTGAGTCTTCTATTTTGTTCTATTTATCTATATATCTGATTTGTGCTAATACTACACTGTTTTATTGCTATGTCTCTATAATATAGCTTGAAATATGAAATAGTTATCTTTTGAGCATTGCTTCTTTTGATCAGAAATAATACTCTGATCTTCCAGTGTCTTTTGCACTTCCATATGAATTTAAGAATTTTTTCTGTTTCAATAATTCCATGGGATTTTCAGTGGGATTTGTGTTGATTATATAAAATTTTTGGTAGCATTGTTATTTTCACAATTTTAATTCTACCAGTCTTGAGTATGACAGGTCTTTCGATATTCTAGTTTCTCCCTCGATCATTTTTTTTTTTTATAGACTTAAAATTTTCACTGTAGAAGTTTTCCTTCTCTGTTTTTAGGTTTATACCTAGATATTAAATATTTTTAAGAATATTATGAAAAGGAGTATTTCGATGATCTCTTTCTCAGCATGCTTATCATTGGTATACAGAAATGCTGCTGGTGGTTGTAAGAAGATCCTGCCACTTTTCTGAAATCATTCATCATTTCTAGAGTCTCTTTTATGTATACTATAAATATCATTTGCATGTATGGATATTTTGACTTGTTTTCCTATTTATATCACCTAATATCCCTCTCTTGTTTTACTACCCTAGATAATTATTTCAAGCCCTGTATTGAAAGGAAGTATGTCTACCCCTAGAGGCATTGTAGATGTGTCACATGTACATCTGTAGGTAGCAGAAAGGAAAGAGGCTATGTCTATACTCAGTGTTCTGACCTATGAACAGCTGAATGAATAGTAGTCTAACATTCCCTGAAAACAAACAAACAAACAAACAAACAAATCCGAGACAACTACCACTTCAGAGTCAGGGGGTTTCGAAAGATAGCCTTAGACTATCACCAGTTTTGGTGCCAGTCAGGCATGGATGGGCTCCCAGGATGGAAAGCAAGACAGAGACTAGAAGAATACTGCCTGGGACCAGGGACCCAAGGCAGGAGTGAGCCTGTGACAACCACCACATCAGTGCCCTAGGGCCCACACACAGAGCTAGCTTCA
Organism: Uromys caudimaculatus; assembly: GCA_028551405.1. Taxonomy (NCBI): domain Eukaryota; kingdom Metazoa; phylum Chordata; class Mammalia; order Rodentia; family Muridae; genus Uromys; species Uromys caudimaculatus. The sequence continues at coordinate 8,317,322 of CM052702.1, forward strand.
GATGACAACCAGTCTGGTGCCTTACAGGCATAGGCGGTCAGACCATGACTGAGATGACCCCATACCACATGCTACTATGTGTGAATGGGGCATAGCACTCCTGAGATGCTCCCAGACACTGAGATACTCCAGGCATCACTAAAAGAAGCTAGTAAGTAGTGGAGAAATGGAAGAGAAAGAGAAACAAAAGGATGGGGACACAATGAAGAGAGGTAAAACTGGAGATTTGAATGTAGTGAGGAACAGCCTGATGTGAGTAGTCAATCATGCCACTTAGACCATGGTGGAGCCCTGTCCAGTGGCACATCTGGGTCCATGCCCCTGCAACAGCAGGGTTATCAAAGATAAGGCAGTTTTTTCTGGTCTGATCTGCCAACTGGGACATGTTGATGTCTGTAGGCTGTGAAGAAATGACCCCATTCCTCACCTGTACATCATGGAAGAGCTGGCCTGGGAGACATGAGAGTAGGAGAATTGACCCCACCCCTAGCCAACTGTGGGACTCAAAAGATCAAGCCCCACATATTGGGCGAGTTTCAGGTGAGCTGACTCCAGGGATACAAGTGTGGGAGAGCTAGCCCTACTGTTCATCTCCCAAGTGGTGCCTGGGGTCATGAGACCAAAAGAATTGGCTTACCCCTCACCTGCTGCAGCACTTGGGAAAGAAGACCATCCACCTTGCCTGGGCATCACAGTAGAGCTGGTCCTGGACATGGAGGTTGCAGTAGATCCAGTTCAGAGGGCATTATCATAGAGCAGAGTCAGTCCTGCCTCTTGTAGGCTGTGCAGTGGAGTGGACAAAGGAGTGACATTTTCCCCCTTCTTTTGTCCCTGACATTGATGGCAGGTGAGAGCGATGATCCTAGGGTCATCAGAGTAGTAGAACTATCCATGTCCCTTACCAGCTGCAACACTCAGAAGAGTAGGCCCTGAGAGCAGTAGGATAGAACTGGTCCTGGTGTGGTGGTTTGCTTGTGAGCCAGACCTGAGGTTGTGAAAGCAGGAAATCCAGCAAGTTCACCAGGTCTGATACCTCTCAGGACCCCAGGCTTTAAATTGGCCCACACCAACATCTGCCCCATCTATGAACTGAGGAAGTGTGTGAAGGAGCTAGTCCTACACATCTAAAGCTGCAGGATCTCCATGACACAAGGCAAAAACAGGATATTCAAAAGGAGTTCCTATAAGATTGATATAGTAGAAGCAGCCAGGGGCCTTATAGCAGAACTATAAGTCATTACCTTTAATATTTGCAAGCAAAGAAATGTGGACAAAATGGTATACTGTGAAACACTCCAGCTTTTCCACAACTAATTTTTTTTTCTTTGTTGAAGGAAGGTTGCAAGGGAGAAGGGCAGGTATGAGGAGAGGAGAAATTGAGTGGGATTGAAGTATATGTTAAATCTAAAAAAATTCTTTATACAAAATATCCAGAAAATCTGTGACACTATGAAAAGACCAAATTTAAAAAACAAAAATTAAATAAATAGAAGAAACCCAGCTCAAAGGCTCAGAAAATATTTTCAGCAAGATCACAGAAGAAAAATGTTCCTAACCTAAAGAAGGAGATTCTGATAAAGATAGAAGAAGCATACAAAACAGAAAATAGATTGGACCAGAAAAGAAAGTCCCTTCAGCACATAATGACCAAAACACTAAATATATAGAACAAAGAAATAATATTAAAATCTACAAGGAAAAAGAACCAAGTAACATATAAAAGTAGAACAATTATAATTACACCTGACATATCAATGGAGACACTAAAGTCCTAGATCAATGCACAGCAGACTACTCTAAGTGATTCCAGATACAAGTACAGACTACTATACCCAGTAAAACTTTCAGTCACCACAGATGTAGAAAAGAAGATAATCTGTGATAAAGTAAAATTCAAGTAATAATTATCTATAAATCATGCCTTACAGAAGATAGTAGAAAGATAACTTCAATCAAAAGAGATTAACTACACACATGAAAACACAGGAAATAAATAATCTCAAATCAGAAGAAGGAAAAAACCACCACTACCACACCACAACCACAATAACAGTCACCACTACCACCACTGCCGCCGCCACTACTGCCACAAATGATAAAAACAAAATAAGAGAAAATAACTGATCAGATATTGATATCTCACAATATTAATGGATCCAATTCCCTAATGAAATGGCACAGACTAACAAAATGGACGAAAAAATCTAACCTTCTGCTACAAAGAAACACACCTCAACATCAAAGATTGACATTATCTCAGAGGGAAGAGTTAGCAGAAGATTTTCTCAGCAAGTGAGTCTAAAGGGCAAGCTGGTGTAGACTTTCTAATATCTAACAAAATAAATTTCAAACAAAAATTAATCAAAGGAGATAGTGAAGACTTTATAGTCACCTAAAACAAAACAAACAAACAAACAAATAAAAGTCCACCAAGATGACATCTCAATTCTGAACATCTCCGCTCCAAATACAAGGGAACCCACATTTGCAAAGGAATCCCCATACTTTAATAATGTTAATCTTCAATACCCCACCCTCACCAATAGCCAGATCATCCAAACTAAAAAACTTAACAGAAAAATAAGGAACATGATATACCTTATAAATCACATGTATCAGAGAGATATCTAGAGAACATTTTACCCAAACATAAAAGAATATACATTCTTCTCAGAAACTCACAAAATCTTCTCCAGAATTAATCACATACTCTTTCACAAAACAAGGCTTAACAGATTAATAATAATAATAATAATAATAATAATAATAATAATAACAACAGCCCCCTTAATCCTATCAGAACACCATGGATTATGGATTAAGGATGGATATCAGAAACAACATAAAGCCTACAAACTCATGGAAACTGGACAACTCTCTACTGAATATCTACTGGGACAAGACAGAAATAAAGAAAGAAATGAAAGACTTTCTAGAAGTCAATGATAATGAATGTAAACATAACCAAACATATGGGATAAAAGTGGAGCTAAAAAGAAAAAATCATATTACTTAGAACCTTCATTTAAAAAAAAAAATGGAGAGATCTCATACTAACAACTAAACAACAAACCTAAATGCAGGAGAAACCAACAAGAAGAAGTAGTCACACCCAAGAGGAGCAGATGAAAAGAAATACTCAAACTTGGAACTAAAATCAATAAAAATAAACAAAGAGAATTCAAAAAGAATCAGTGAAACCAAGAGTTGGTCCTTTGAGAAAATCAAGAAGGCAATCCCTTAACCAAATGAACTACAAGGCAGAGAGATTATCCAAATTAACAAGATCAGAAATGAAATGAGGAACATAACAACAGACCCTAAGAAAATCCATAAAGTCATTAGTTCATACTTTGAAAGCATGTATATCACAAAATTGGGAAGTCTAAAAGAAATGAAAAATTTTCTCAATAGATACCACTTACCAAAGTTAAATCAAGATCAGATAAACAAATTAAATAGACCTATATACCTATAAACACTAAGGAAATAGAAACAGTCATTAAGAGCCTCCCAACCAGGAAAAAAAATTCTACCAGACTTTCAAAGAAGAGCTGATGAAAATATTCCTCAAATTATTCCATGCAATAAACAGAAGTATTGGCAAATTCATTTTATGAGGTCAGAGTCACTCTAATTCCTAAACCACACAGAGATTCACCAAAGAAAATTATAGTCCAATTTCCCTTATGAACACTAACACAAAAATACTCAATAAAATAATTGCAAACTGAATCTTAGAACACATCAAAACTATCACCTACCATTATCAAATAGGCTTCACTGGAGATACAAAGATGGTTCAACATACAATAATCAGTCAATTTAATCTATCATATAAACAAACTAAAGAAAAAATATAATCATTTCATTAAATGCAGAAAACCTTTGACAAAATCCAATACCGCTTCATGATAAAAATCTTATAGAGATCAGGTATACAAAGGATATGCTTAAACATAATAAACGCTATGTACAGCAAGCCCATAGCCAAAATCAAATTAAGTGGAGAGAAACTCAAAGCAATTCCACTAAACTCAGGAACAAGACATGGTTGTCTACTCTCCACATCTATTTAATATAGTACTTGAAGGTTTGGCTAGAACAGTAAGAAAACTGAAGGAGATTAAGGTGATAAAAAATTGGAAAGGAAAATTCAAATTATGTTCATTTGCAGATGATATGATAGCATACATAAGCAGGCCCTTAAATTCTACCAGAAAATCCAAAAAATTCTACAGATGATAAACACCTCAATGAAGTAACTGTATACATGATTAAAGAAAAGAAAAGAAAAGAAAAGAAAAGAAAAGAAAAGAAAAGAAAAGAAAAGAAAAGAAAAGAGCCATGCTCCTGAATACAAATGACAAATGTTCTGGGAAATAAATCAAGGAAACAGCAATTTTCACAATAGCCACAAGTAATACAAAAAAAAAAAAAAAATCTTGGGATAACTCTAAACTTGTATGAGAAAAACATCAAGTCTATGAAGAAAAAAATTGAAGCAGATAACATAACATGGAAAGATCCCCTATGGTCATGGATTAGTAGGATTAACATACTAAAAATGGACATCTTACCAATAGCAATATGTAAGTTCAATGCATTCCCCCTCAATATTCTGAAACAATTCTTTACAGTCCAAGAAAGGATAACACTGAACTTTATACAGAAAAACAAAACCCAGAATAGCTAAAACAATCCTGTAGAGTAAAAAATTTTATAGGTATTACCATCTCTGATTTTAAGTTGTACTATAATGATACAGTGATAAAAATCGGCATGGTATTAGCATAAAGACAGATATAATAATCAGTGGAATTGAACCAAAGTCCCAGCCATAAATCTACACACCTATAGACCCCTGAATTTTGATAAATCTACACACCTATAGACCCAGAAATATACAAGAGGATAAAAAGAGAGAAAAGAAAAGAAAATGTCTTCAGCAAATAGTCATGGTCTAACTGGATGGCTGCATGTAGAATAATGGAAGTAAATATTTTACTTATCATACTGTACAAAATTCAAGTACAAATGGATCAAAGACATTAACATAAAACCAGATATACTGAATCTGATAGAAGAGAACAAGGAGAATAGCTTTGAACACATTAGCACAGGACACAACTTTCTGAACAAAAGAACACCAATAGCACAGGAACTAAGATCAACAATTTATAAATGGAACCTCATGAAACTAAAAAGCTTCTGTAAGGCAAAGGACACCATCAAGAGGACAAAATGGCAGCTTATAATATAGGAAACAATTTTCACCAATTCCACAACTAGCAGATGTATAATATTAAAAATATAGAAAGAATTCAAGAACCATACATCAACAAATCAAATAAATGGGGTACAGAGCTAAACAGAGAACTCTTGATAGAGGAATCTCAAATGACTGAGAAACACTTAAAGAAATGTATATCATCCTTATCCATTAGAGAAATAAAAATTAATTTGACTCTGAGATTCCATCTTACACCTGTCAAAATGGCTAAGATCAAAAACTCAATTGACAGCTCATGCTGGCAAGGATGTGGAGCAAGGGGAACCCTCCATTGCTGATGGTTAGAGTGGAAATTTCTAGTTGTGTCACACGATGCAGACTCATGTGATGTTTTGCTGAAGCAATACCTATGAGAGGATATGTGATGTTTGGAGACAGTATAAGTAGGTCTCAACAGACAGGAACAGGGTGATTGAATAGCTAGCCTTGCAATGAAATCAATAGAGCTTTTTCTCAGTAAATTAGAATTTTATCTACCATAAAACCCAGCTATACCACTCTTGAGCATATACCCAAAGAATGTTCCATTCTACCACCAGGAAACTTGCTCAACTATATTCATAGCATTTTTATCCATAATAGCCAGAAACTGGAAACAACCTTGAGGTCCTTCAACTGAAGAATGAATACAGAAAATGTTCATTTACACAATGGAGTACTATTCAGCTGCTTAAAAAAAAAAAAAAAAAAAAGAAAAGAAAAAGAAAAGTGGCACCATAAAAATTTCAGGCAAATAGATGGAACTAGAAAAAAAATTATGCTGAGAGAGGTGACCCATACTCAGAAAGACAAACATAGTATGTAATCGTTTATATGTGGATATTAGCTATTAAGTAAAGGATAACCACACTACAATCCACAGACTCAGAGAAGCTAAGTAACAAGGAGTGCTCACTGGGGGATGTATGGATCTCCTTGGGAAGGGGAAATAATCAGGCAAAGCTTCCAGTGGTAGGACTGGAACATCAACCTTGCCACAAACTTTCAACCTAAAATTGGTCCTGCCTGCAATATGTCACTACATCTGGAAAATGGTGGTGCAGAACTTGTGGGACGAGCAAACCAATGACTGGCTCAAGTCAGAAGCTCGTGCCTAACACTATCTAAATGATCAAGAACCAGAGGCTGCAGAGCCCAGAGACCTAGGATATAACAAAATATGACTGGCAAATAAAAAGTTAATGAAATTATTTCTAATGATACTCTACTATATTCATAGATGGGGACCTAGTCCATTGTTTCTTATCTGAGAGGTTTTATCCAGCAACATGGGATCAGAAGCAGCCAAACACTAAGTGTAGCTTAGGGGATCCTTCAGAAGGAGTGGGAAGAGTGTTGTAGGAGCAAGAGGAGCCAAGATCATCATGAGAACACAACCCACAGGATTAACTAAGCAGGGTTCATGGGGGCTCGCAAAGACAGAATCAACAATTATGGACCGTATATGGGCCTGATCTAGGTTCTCTATGTGTATGTTATGATTGTGCAGCTCAGTATTCTTGTGGAACTCCTAAGAGTGGAAATAGGGGTGTCTCTGACTCTTTTACCTAATCTTAGACTCCTTCTCCTCCTACTGGGTTACACCATCCAGCCTTGATATGAGGGTTTGTGTCTAGTTTTATTATAATGTTTAATGCCATATTTGGCTGATATCCCTGTGAAGCTAGTCCTTTTCTGAAGAGAAATGGAGGAGGAGTGGATCTGGGGGAAATGAAAGGCTGAGGGTGACTGAAAGGAGTGGAGGAAGGTGAAATTGTGCTCACAAAGTATTGTAGGAGAGAAGAATAAAAACATATAAATAAAATTTTTAATGGGGCTGTATTTGTAATAATAAGAAGGGAAATTTAAACAGAGGAAAATGAGTAGTTAATAAAATTCCTGATATTCAAACTGAACTCTGCTTCTCAGCTTGTTTGCTTGTTCAAAACCAACCTCAAGAATGTTCTAAGTGGTAGAACTTGGAGACACTTTTGTTCTGATTATCTAAGAAACCTTTAGCCATCTGCATGATGGCTTTGATCTTTTGTTGTTATTTTTGTTGTAGTGGTGGTGTAGGGGGCATTGTTGTTGTTAGTTTGTTTTTATCTCTAATGGACTTTGTATAATTTGTTTCTTTTAGAATACAGACTTTTAAAAAATAATAAAATGTAATAGCTAGCATTTTCCAATATAATCTTAACTAAACTTTGAAATTAGAGATTGACTAAGAACTATAAAATGACTGAGAAATTCTTAATAACCTGAAGTTTTATGAATCAGCACATAAACACAGTTGACATTCTCTAATGTGAGAACGAATACATATCTTATAAGTATATTGAGAGTGTCATTAATTAAACACTTCTTCATTGAAAAAAGATTAATTCAAAATTCTCAGTATTACACATAATTTGTCCATCTTAGGCTCAACAAGACATGGCACACTGAACAATGTATTTTTCAGGGAGCAGTTTAGTGTCATCACAACTTAGTTATAACTCACAGAGAAATCCTGCTATCACCAATGCTACCTGTTAGCTTCTTCTATCTTCTCATTTTACTTCCTTTTTTAATGGAAATATTTTTAATTTATTTTTTTTCACTTTACATTTCATTCACTGCCTACCTCCTTGTTACCCCCTGTCTTAGTCAGGGTTTCTATTCCTGCACAAACATCATGACCAAGATGCAAGTTGGGGAGGAAAGGGTTTATTGAGCTTACACTTCCATGCTGCTGTTCATCACCCAAGGAAGTCAGGACTGGAACTCAAGCAAGTCAGGAAGCAGGAGCTGATGCAGAGGCCGTGGGGGAATGCTGCTTACTGGCTTGTTTGCTTCTCCTGGCTTGCTCAGCCTGCTTTCTTATAGAACCCAAGACTACCAGCCCACAGATGGTACCACTCACAAGGGGCCCTCCCCCCTTGATCACTAATTGAGAAAATGCCTTACCTCTGGATCTCATGGAGGCATTTTCTCAACTGAAACTCCTTTCTCTGTGATAACTCCAGCTTGTGTCAAGTTGACGCACAAAACTAGCCAGTACACCCCCTCCCACAATTCTTCCTCCCCCCCACTCCCCATCTCCTTCTCCTCTGAACCAGTGGGTGTCCCCCTGGATATTCCTCCACCCTGATATTTCAAGTCTCTGCAAGGCTAGGTGTGCTTTCTCTCCCACTGAGACCAAAGCAACCCAGCTAGAAGAACATATCCCACAGATAGGCAAAAGCTTTTGGGATAGCCCCTGCTCCAAGTATTCAGGACCCACATGAAGGCCAAGCTACACATCTGCTAAATATGAGCGGGGAGGCCTAATTCTCGCCCGTGTAAGTTCTTTGATTGGTGGTTCAGACTCCAAGAGCCCCAAGAGTCCAGGTGAGTTGACTGTTGAAATTCCTGTGGAATTCCTATCCCCTTCGGGACCTGCAATACTTCCTCCTATTCTTCCATAAAAGTTCCCAAGCTCCATCCATTGTTTGGCTGTGGGGGTCTATATCTGTCACCCTGCTATACCTGAGTCAGCTGCTGGGTGGAGCCTCTCAGAGGATAACATACTCCTGTCTACAGGTATAACAGAGTATCATTAATAGTGCTAGGGATTGGTGCTTGCCCATGGGATGGGTCTCAAATCCTCATGGTGATATGCCATTATAATAACAAAGATAATAACAAAAGTGCTCAAATAGTAAAGCTCAAAGTTTAAACTATTTTTGGTCTGATCATTTCCCAGTCCATTGTCAAAGAGGAGCTAAAATAACTGAGTCAAGGAGAAGGAATGCATCATTTTATGTGAAATGAAATCAGAAAGTTTGTCTTCCACAAAAAAATTTAGAAAATATATTTAGTTATTCTCTGACTATTTTAAGTAATTTCTTCCATCCCCTCATACAAAATATATTTTGATGAGAGATTTTTGCAACTTCCGTTTTTAATATAAGCAGATTAGCAACCTGGGTGCATTTAGTCTTTGTGTCCTCCTTCAAGTTACTTAGATGAATGATGCACAGGGACCAGGAATGGTCAAAAGGTCAGTAGTCCCAAACACAGTGTGTTTGGCACTTTACAACGCTAAATATCTAAAATATGCAGTAAAAATTGGAAAATGAGGAAAAGAGTATTTAATTAACAGCTATTCAAATCTTGAAAGAAAATGTTTTATGGTCCCAGATATGGTCATTTTAGGGAAGCTTCCATGAGTTGTTGAATAGAATGTACATACTCTTTGGTATTCAGATAGAATATTCTATATCTATCTCTTAGATAAATTGACGTTTAATGTCATTTAATTATGATGTTTATGATGTGTTATGTTTATTTTTTTGTCTCTTTGAGGAAAAAATTATTCTATTCCTTACTTGGAGTTAATCTGTTCCTTTAACGCCAGTAGAAAGTTTTGGTGTGTGTGTGTGTGTGTGTGTGTGTGTGTGTGTGTGTGTGTGTGTGTGTGCGTGCGCGCGCGGGCAAATGCACGCAAAATTTGGTATACCAGAGTTTGGTGTATATATTGTAATGTCTTCTTAGTCTGTTGTCCCCTTGATTAAAATGAGATGTCATTACTGTACTGGCTGGTTTTGTGTCAATTTGACACTAGCTGGAGTTATCACAGAGAAAGGAGTTTCAGTGGAGAAAATGCCTCCATGAGATCCAGAGGTAAGGCATTTTCTCAGTTAGTGATCAAGGGGAGAGGGCCCCTTGTGGGTGGTACCATTTGTGAGCTGGTAGTCTTGGGGTCTATAAGAAAGCAAGCTGAGCAAGCCAGGGGAAGCAAGCAAGCCAGTAAGCAGCATTCCTCCATGGCCTCTGCATCAGCTCCTGCTTCCTGACCTACTTGAGTTCCAGTCCTGACTTCCTTTAGTGATAAACAGCAGTGTGGAAATGTAAGCTGAATAAATCCTTTCCTCCCCAACTTTCTTCTTGGTCATGATATTTGTGCAGGAATAGAAACCTTGACTAAAGCAATTATGTATTTCTTCTGATCAATTTTATTTTGATGTCTATTTTGTTAGATATTAAAATTGTGGTATCTGCCCATTTCCTAGACCCATTTTCTTGGAATTCTTTCTTTTCCATCCATTTACCGTAAAGTTGTGATTATTCTTATAGGTAAAATAAAATTCTTGTAAGTAACAACTATATAGATTTTTTTTTCCTTAATCTATTGTAACCTGTGTCTTTTGTTTCAGAGTAGAGACCATTAATATCTAAAGTTATTATTGAAAGGTATGTGTTGATTGCTGCCATTTTGTTAACTAATTGCTGTTTGTGTTCTCATTTTGTCCTGTTTTGTGCTTTGGTAATTATAGCTTCATTTTTTTTTCTTCATGAAGACTTTCCATTATGTTTATTTTTCTCTTCAGTCAAAGTATTGCTTTTGCTATTTTCAGTAGCGATGGACTAATTGGCCGATATGAATTCTTTTAGTTTGTTTATGCAATGGAAAAGATTTTTTTCTCTGTAAACTATGATAGATAGTATTCATGGATAGTGTAGTATGGGTTTACAGCTGTGGTCTTTTTGATCTTTGAGTCCATTGCTCCAGGATTTTCTGCTTTGAAGTTTCCATGAAGAATTCTATTGTTCTTCCAATGGATGTCCCTTTATAAGTAACGTCAAGTTTTTCTCTTACAGCTTTCAATATCCTTTCTTTCTTCTATATCTTTTCTATACCTATGTTTGTCTCTCTCTCTCCCCCCCCCCCCGTGTTTGTGTGTGTGATTTTTATTTTTTTTTAATTTATTTATTTATTTATTTTTGATATTTTATTTACATTTCCAATGTTTCCCCTTTTCTGGGTCTCCTCTTTGGAAACCCCCTATCCCCTCCCCCTCCCCGCCTCTGTGAGGGAATTCCTCCTCCCACCTACCTGCCCACCCATCCCCATATTCCCACCTTGACATTCCCCTTTACTGGGGCCTCTAGCAACCTCAGGCCCAAGGGCCTCTCTTTTCTCCCTGATGGCCATAGAGGTGATTCCTCTGCCTCATATGTAGTCCAAACCATGGGCCGATAGATGTGTATTCTTTGGTTAGTGGTCTGAACTCCAGGATGACTGGAGGGGGTGTTTCAGGCCCACTGATGCTCTTGCTCCCTCCATGGGGCTACAAATACCCTCAGCTCCTTCAGACCTTTCTCCAACCCCTCCATCGGGTACCTCACTCTCAGTCCAGTGGTTACTGTTAAGTGAAACTTGGGTATTCCGAACTTTTGGGCTAATATCCACTTATCAGTGAGTACATACCATGTTCGTTTTTTTGTGACTGAGTTACCTCACTCAGGATGATATTTTCAAGTTCCATCCATTTGCCTGCAAATTTCATTAAGTCATTGTTTTTAAGAGTTGAGTAGTACTCCATTGTGTAAATGTATTACATTTTCTGTATGAATTCCTCTGATGAGGGACATCTGGGTTCTTTCCAGCTTCTGGTTATTATAAATATGGCTGCTACGAACATAGTGGAACATGTGTCTTTGTTACATGTTGGGGCATCTTCTGGATATATGCCCAGAAGAGGTATAGCTGGGTTCTCAGGTAGTACTATGTCCATTTTTCTGAGGGTCCGCCAAACTGATTTCCAGAGTGGTTGTACCAGCTTGCAGTCCCACAAACAGTGGAGGAGTGTTCCTCTTTCTCCACATCCTCGCCAGCATCTGCTGTCACCTGAGTTTTTGATCTTGGCCATTCTGACTGGTGTGAGGTGGAATCTCAGACTTGTTTTGATTTGCATTTCTCTGATGACTAGGGAAGTTGAGCATTTCTTTAGGTGCTTCTCAACCCTGCGAATCTCCTCAGTTGAGAATTCTCTGTTTAGCTCAGTTCCCCATTTTTTGATGGGGTTATTTGGTTTTCTGGAGTCTAACTTCTTGAAATCTTTGTATATATTGGATATTAGCCCTCTATCGGACATAGGATTGGTTAAGATCTTTTCCCAATCTGTTGGTTGCCGTTTTGTCCTATTGACAGT
>CM052702.1:8330052-8373583 GCA_028551405.1 Uromys caudimaculatus
GCTTACATCAATGTTTCCTGATCTCTTTCCTAGGTTTTCTAACTCCAGGGTTGTCTCCCTTTGTGATTTCTTTATTGTTTCTATTTCTATTTTTATCTCCTGGATAGTTTTATGCATTTCCTTTGTCTGTTTGATTGTGTTTTCTTGCACTTCTGCCTGTTTGATTGTGTTTTCCTGTAATTTTTTAATGGATTTTTGAATTTCCTCTTGAAAGGCTTCTCGTTGTTTATCACTGTTCTCTTGTATTTTTTTAAGGGTGTCATTCATTTCTTTCTTAAAGTCTTCTATCATCATCATGAGAAATGATTTTAAATCTGAGTTTTGCTTTTCTGGTGTGTTGTGGTATCCAGGGCTTGCTGTGGTGGGAGAGCTGGGTTCTGATGGTGCCAAGTACTCTTGGTTTCTGTTCTTTATGTTCTTACCCTTGCCTTTTGCCATCTTGTTGACTCTGATGTTAGCTGATCTTTGTCTGGTTGTGGCTTGCCCCTCCTGCAGGCCTCTGTGTCAGTACTCCTTGAAGATCAGCTCTTTCTGAGAGGTGTTTGGGTTTGGAGAGCTGTGGCACCGGGTCTGCTCTGGGGTGTAGAAGGAAATTGGAAAGATCCTGTCCACAGCTGTCCCTTTGTTCCTATGCCCTGATGACTTTGCAAGGGTCCCTCTTGGTCCAATGGGTTTGAACAGAAGTGGTGGTTTTGCCTGTGCTCAAAGGTGTGTCAGCACTCATGGGATACCCGCTCTCTCCTGGAGCCTTGTGGCCTAGGCTGGGGTCCCCAGGCACAGGCCCCTGGTGGCCCAGGCAGAGGTCTCCACCCACAGGTGGGAACCTGAAGGTTCAGAGATTTTGTGTTCCCAGGCTTCTCAGGCGCTGGGTCCAGGCGGATCTGGGCAGGTAGGGTGAGAGGTGTTGCTCCCCTTTATCCCACTCACTGCTTTCCCAAGCTCCTGGGAGGGTAGCTTTTTCAGGTGTTCGTTGGCTATGGACTCCTGGTGGTCCAGGCAGAGGTCTCCGCCCACAGGTGGAAATGGGAAGGTTCAGAGATTTTGTGTCCCCTGCTTCTCAGGTCCTGTGTCCCAGGGCATCCGGGCAGGTCCGGGTGAGAGGTGTTGCTCCCCTTAACCCCACTCACTGCTTTCCCAAGCTCCTGGGAGGGTAGCTTTTTCCGGCGCTAGTTGGCTATGGACTCCTGGTGGCCCAGGCAGAGGTCTCCGCCTCCAGGGGTTTCTATGCCCGCCTACCTCGGTCCCTGTGTCTCCCAGGTTCGGGGCAGTTCCTGGTAAGCTGTGGAGGTTGTCTTGGGCCCACTCCCGGCTTTTCCAGCTCCTGGGAGGGTATCTTTGTCCCAGCGCTAATTTGCTATGGAGCCCTGTGGCCCAAGCTGAGGTCCCCGCCCCCAGCGGAAGTTCCTGTCTCTCAGTCTCTGTGGCCCGCGGAAACCGGAATCGGTGAGCGCTGGGGCTCATTTTGCCCCCACTCGGGGCTTTTCCACACTCCTGGGAGAGAAATTTTCTCCCGACGCTGCTTGACTATGGAAACCTGGAGGCCCAAGCAGAAGTCTCCTGCCTCAGCCGCCCGCTGTTGGGATCCAGGGGGTTTCTATGCCCACCTACCTCGGTCCCTGTGTCTCCCAGGTTCGGAGCAGTTCCTGGTGAACTGTGGAGGTTGTCTTGGGCCCACTCCCGGCTTTTCCAAGCTGCTGGGAGGGTATATTTGTCCCAATGCTAATTTGCTTGTGATTTTTATTTTCATTTTTGGTTTTTTGGTTTCTTTTGACTTATATTGGTGTACCTTTCTTTGAATGTGGAAAGCTTGTACCTATTGAAGATCTGGTCTGTAACCATTGACTGAAATTCTTCTACGCATATAATTCATAGGTTTTTGTCTTTTCTTGTTGTCCCAAAGTTTCTACATATTCATGTGGGTTACTTCTTTGATTCTTCTACTTTATCAATTATTGATAACTTAGACTCTACTTGATTCATTTTACTGGTAATGTTTTCCAGAGTTTTCTAATTAGATTTTTGATATTTTCAAATCCATCTTTATTTTTGCTGGTGTTTTCTTCAGTATTTTTATGGCTTTACTGAACACAGTTTTCAATTTTAGAACCTGAATTGTCTTTGCTATTTCATTTAACCATATATTTATATTTTTCTTGAATGTCATTCTGAAATTTCTTCTTTTCCTCTTTAAGTTCACCAGCATTTGCTCATGTCTTCTTTTAAACTGCTTAAATTTTTTCATCATAGTAATGGTTTATTCCTTTAAATTCTGTGTCCTGAGTTTCATCTAGGTTAACTTTCATCAGGGAACATTTCTATAGGATTAGTTGACTTAGGTGTGAAATATTGTCTTGGATTTTCATATTATTTGTTTGTTTTGCAATGTGATATGATCATATGTGTTTCTTTTGTTGTTATGTGTCTGCTATGAGAGTCTAGCTTACATATGTTGAATAGCAATTTGTGTCTATTTTTTTTTCTCTATACCAAATTTTTTTACTTTTAGATCAGACATAAAGAGCTAATAGATTGGTCATGGAGATACTGTTAAATTTTTGGTTGAAGGTCTGGAGGTAATTCCAATTCAGTGATAATCAAGAAAGTCTGAAATGTTACTACCGTTTGTTCTTCATAAGCTGATGTACAAGTTGTACTACCAGAGCTAGTCCTTGGAGTATGAGTGTAATGATGGTATATGGGCAAGGATCTGGGTCACTTTCCAGGCTGCATAACCTTATCTCAGCCTGAGAGTATAGCACTATTCTCTTGGTTATGCCTGCTAACATCTCCGTTAGCATCTGTCAACTGACTCCACTCAGATGATTGACTAGGCAGATCTCAAAATAATGAATTGTAGCAAGTGGCTAGAACTTCCCACACAAAGAAAGAAGTTGTTTGTGTTGTCTTCAGACACTTAAATGGTATTGGAGTGTTTTTGGCAGCTGATGAAGGACAGGGCCCTTTCTCCTGATCTCATGCTCTCTGGGTCAGCCCTCCCACAGTACCCAGGAGAAGGACATATCCACCTCTGCTTAGTCCTTAAATACTAATATGGCTCAGACATCCCAGACCAGGGCTGTTCTTGTGGCTTTTGTGGTAACATGGGCCATGGACATTAATGCAGTAGACCCAGGCTGTTGCAAGGACATGGACCCAAATATGGCCCTCAAGGGCAGCACAGGCTAGAACTTCACCATGGCCATAGGTAGCAGTGCAGGTGGCTCACATCAGGCTTTTCCTCACTACCCTGAAGTCTCCAGTGATTCGCTTCACAGTGCACAAACTGTTCTCCTTCTCTTTCTCTCCCATCTCTCCATTGCACACTTGTTCATTATAGTGGCTCCCACGTGTTACTTATCAGCAATGACATCTTTTGAAAAGTAGAATGGTTAAATGTTGTCAAACACTGAGATTCCATAGGAAATAGATCCCTGGCCAAAGTTAAACACAGCACAGAAAAGCTGTAATTCAACATAGTCTAGTCTCATGGTTGAACCATTACCACCATCTTAGAGTTTTACTGCTGTGAATAGATACCATGACCAAGGCAACTCTTATAAGGACAACATTTAAATGGGTCTAGCTTACAGGTTTAGAGGTTCAGTCCATTATCATCAAGGCAGGATTATGTCTATGTCTAGACAGGCATGGTATAGGAAGAGCTGAGAGTTCTACATCTTCATCTGAAGGCTGCTAGGAGAAGAGTGACTCCCACTTGGTTTAGAGGAGTGTCTTAAATCCCACACCCACAGTGACACACTTCCTCCAACAAGGACACACCTTTAAATAGTGCCACTCCCTGGGACAAGCATATACAAACCACCACAAGCACATACAAGTCAAGAGATTAGTGAATAGACCCATGAGGAGGAGCAAACACGGCAAGACATGTCCAGTCAGTTCTGCTCTCCACTCTGCAGGTACTGCTCATTTTCTTAGGCTAGGATGCAGCTCTGGAAGTCACAGAGACTCATACAGTGGTTAGTTTTCTTAAACAAAGAAGCCATAGATTTACTAGCACTGGCTCTGTTGATCGACAGTGCAATTCACCATTTCCCAAGGAGCAAGAACAGAGACTGCCTTAGAGTCTTCAGTTCCCCTCTCTTCATTCCACCTTTCTTTCTCTTCTCTCTCTCTACCACCTATTTGCTTGCTTCTTTCTTCCCCATCTCTTCACCACCTACTACTCACTTCCACTGTACCCAGCCTAGTGTGGGCTAGAGCACAGCCTTCAGTGTTGTCTTGGTGTTTCCAGCCACCAATTTCACTTTTTTTATTGATCGAGTAATAGTCAATTTTGTAAATGTGCCACATTTTCTTCACTTGTCTATTGAGGGGCATCTAGGTTGTTACCAATTTCTGGGTATCATGAATAGAGCAGCAATGACTATGAATGAGCAAATGCGCTTGTAGTAGGATGAAGTATCCTTTGGTTAGATGCCCAAGAGGGGTGTACCTTAAGTTAGACAAAGCCCCATTTCCCAAGAAATGGCAATGCTGATTTCCATAGTGACTTGTACTGAGTGGTTTTGTGTGCCAACTACACACAATCTAGAGTCATCAAAAAGGAAGGAAGAAATGCCTCCATGAGATCCAATTGTGAGGCATTTTCTCAATTATTGATCAATAGAGGAGGGCCCAGCCCATTGTGGTTGGAAAAATCCCTGGACTGGTGGTCCTGGGTTCTATAAGAAAGCAAGTTATGTGAAGCAAGCCAGAAAGAGGCACTGTATCATGGCTTGGGTGTCAGCTCCTGCCTCCATGATCCTTCCCTGTTTGACTTCCTGTCCTGACTTCCTTCCTTCCTTCTAATACTTAACAGCAAATAAACCCCTTTGTGCCCAACTTGCTTTTTCGTCATGATGGTTCATCCTAAGAGATTGCTGTACAAGTTTGCACTCTGACCAAAGAAGGACTAATCTCTCTTAAAACATGTCCCTAGCAGTATGAGATGTCAGTTGGTTTTTTAATGTTAGCCATTATGACAAGTGTAAAATGGAATCACAAAATAGTTTTGTTTGTATTTCTCTAATGGCTAAAGATGTTGAGCATTCCAGTATTTCTCAGCCATCTGAGTTTCCTCTTTTGAGAATTCTTTGTTTAGAAATGTGCCCCCATTTTAATTGGATTACTTTTTGATACAAAAATTTTAAGTTTTATATGTATTTTAGATATTAATCCTCTATTACATGTGTAGTTGGTAAAATCTTTTCCAATTCCATAGACTGCTACTTTGTTCAAATAAGTGTCCTTTGCTATGCCGAAACTTTTCAATTTCATGAGATTCAATTTATTAACTGTTGATCTTAGTGCCTGTGCTAGTAGTGTTCTGTTCAAAAATTCTTTTCTCATGCCAATGAATTCCCAATTTTTTCCCAAATTTTCCTTCTATCAGGTTCAGCATGTTTGGTTTTATGTTCAAGTCTTTGATTCATGTGGAGTTGAGCTTTGTGCAGAGTGATTTAAGTAGAGATCTATTTGGATTCTTCTTTATGAAGCTGTCAAGTTTGATCAGCACCATACTGAAGATGCCATGTACTTTCCAGTATAAATTACTGGCTTTAAAACAAAAACAAAAACAGATGTCCATAGGTTTGTGGATTTATGTCTGGGTCTTCAGTTCTATTCTATTGATCAACATGCAGGTTTTGTGCCAATATTATGCTGTTTTTATAGTGGTAGGTCTGTAGTACAACTTTAGAATAAAGATGGTAATACTTCTAGCAGATCTTTGTTAAAAAGAATAGTTGTAGCTATCAATCTTGTTGGCATGTGGGGGTGTATGTGTGTGTATGTGTGTGTGTGTAGTATGTGTGTATAAGTGTGTTTGTGTATGTTTTTCCTATTCCTTTTCTTGTCTGAAATTATTTATACTGGTGTATTCTTGGGTGTGGTTAACCTCTTTAGGTTGGAGTTTTCCTTCTAAAGCATTCTTTAGGGCTACATATATAGATAAATACTGCTTAAATTTTGTGTTTTTTTATCATGCACTGTCTTATTTTCTCAATCTACAGTGGTTTAAAGTTTTTCTTGGTATAGTAGTGTGCGCTAACATCTGTGGTCTCTTACAGCCCAGTCCCTTCTGGCTTTTAGAGTCTCCAATGAGAAGGCAAATGTTAATCTAATGGGTCTTGCTTTCTGTATTACTTGATTTTTTGTCTTGTAGTTTTTAATATTATTTCTTTGTTCTGTATGCTCAGTGTTTTGATTATTATGGACTAAGGGGACTTTCTTTCAAGTCCAATCTATTTGGTGTTCTATTTGCTTCTTGCACCTTGATAGGCACCATTGTCTTTTAGTTAGGAAAATTTTCTTCTGTGTTCTTGTTGAAAATGTTTTCCATTCTTTTGACATTTCAATTTATCTCATTCCTCTAATCCTATTTTTCTTAGATTAGGTCTTTTCAGAGTATACTGCTTTCCTGGGCATTTGTGTCATTTTTTGTCATTTTCTTTGATAAGATATCCCCTTCTTTTATTGTGTCTTCAATGCCCGAGATTCTCTTTTTGTTCCGTTATATTCCATTGATGAATCTTGCCTCTAAGCTTTCTGTTTGAGTTCCTATAGTTTTCATTTCTGAATTTCCTATAATTTGGACTGTGTCTATTTATTCTATTTCTACTTAAACTATTTTATTCATTTTTCCACTAAGCAGGTATGTGTGTGTGTGTGTGTGTGTGTGTGTGTGTGTGTGTGTGTGTTCATATATATCTTTAATGGATTCATTCCTTCGAACTTTAAGCACCGCTCTCATACTAACAAATACTATTTTAAGATCCTCGGCTTTTGCATAAGATTTGTTGCTATAATCAAGGCCTTTGTTGGTTTGACTCTACTGGAAAAAAATTTTTCTTGGCTGTTATTGATGGCATTTTTCCACTGGCATCTAGGTCTCAGTGTTTGGTAAGATTGTAGTTCTAGGTCCTGATGCAAGGTCTTTTCTTTATTGGTTAAGTGTTTTGTTCCTTGGTTTCTGTTGCCCTCTCTGGTTCATAGAATATTGTGGTAGTTAAGTTTTGCCTGGTAGAAAATTCTTTTTGGATCCCGATAGGAGTAGACACTGAGTATTCCAGGTAAAATATGCTTCTAATTATTGGGAGCTGACATATGGGAACAGGGATATGCTTGAAAGAGGAGAGGAAAAAAGCAGGGTGTTCTTCCAGAATCTGTTTAGTCCCTTGAAAATAGAGTCAGAGACTGAGGAGGGTTTAACTACAGCTCATTCAATACAGGGTTGGGGATGGTAGTAGGGGATTATGTATGTAAAAGAGGAGAGAGAGTAAAGATCTGAAGCCTTTCCACCTACTTATCTGGACTACATTCTTCTCAGATAGGCTTGGCTATTAAGTTCCCAGCGAATGCATTCTAGAGTTGGGGAGTGGGATCAAGTGATGATTGGTGGTAAGAAAGGGTGAAGGGAAAACTCTGTGTGGTCTACTAAAGATGACGGCAGGAGGGAAGGGAGGCTGTAGCGGGTGTTCTTCTGCAGAACTGGGAATAAGACTGGGGAACTAGATTTGGATGAACTAAGAAAGAATTAAAGATCTGCAGTTAATCTACCTGCTTTCCCGACAGGACTAGCCTATGGGTTGTCAGGTAATGCCTGCTGGATTTGGGACTAGGATAAAGCAATGAGTGGGAAGAAAAAGTCTACGTAATCCATTGGAGATGGCAGCATAGAAAAGTGAGTGGCAACAGCAGGTTGTCTAATACGGGGATGGAGATAAGACTGGGGGATTGGTTTTGGAGGGAGGGAAGAAGAGGTAAAAACCTGCAGTTAGCCTGCCTGCCTCCTGGCCAGATTCAATGTGTTCTTTTTCAATCTCTATTGTAAACCAAAGACTGAAGTCAGACAATGTGCTTTGGACAGAAATTTATTATAAATAATCATTTGTTTTTCCTTTTGTCTTATGTATGTTCCACTTATTCATTATAATGTGATTTCTAAATGTGATGCATTGATTTTCATTTTGCATATACAGAGTGTTTTGCTAGAAGGCATGGGTATGAAGCACATGCTTGCCTGGTGCATGCGAAGATCAGAAGAGGGTGATAGATTCTCTAGAAATGAAGTTACAAATGATTGTGAGCCGCCATGTAGGTGCTGGGAACCTAATCCAGGTCCTTTGCAAAAGCAGAGACAACCACATCTCCATCCCCAAAGAGGATTTTTATAGGACATTCTTGGATATAAAATAAAATCATGTGGGAAAAGATTAAACTGAAAAAATTTTATTCATAATTTTTAACATCAGTATTGTCAACTAACACATATTAATGTTAATATCCAAGTATGAGACTAAATGAAAGAAATAGAATTAAAAGAAAGATTATGGGCTAAGACATCTTCTTGCACATAAGGATTACAGAAGAGGCTTTTTTCCAGTATTTGGACTGATCTCACTGGAAGATCAGTCAGGCCCTCTCACTTAGAATAGGGCACAGCCACGACATCCCATTGTGACTCCCTACCTACCTTTCACCAGCCTCTAACTCTGCCACTTGCTGCTTTCCACAGAAATAACATGAATTCATGATAATTCACGAAGTTAATTAACATGATGAAGATCACAGAAAATTTTTCTCAATTTCAGAAATGTTATGTTCTTAGATGCTGAACTGTATTATCTAAAGCAACAGGAGCTATGATCTACCATACTTCAGAAAAGAAACAGGAGCTATGATCTACCATACTTCAGAAAAGAAAGATGGTGATCCAAGATCTGGGATAAGTTGTCATCAGTCTGTTGAGAGGTTTTATCATTTTTATGATTTTTCAATGAAAGAATGTTACAGATATGCTTAATATTGTGGAATACACCTCTAGGAAACATCATTATGCTCATATTCTACCATAGTATTCATTGTTGGTCTTATTTCCTAACTTAATTATTGTATTCAACCACAAAAACAACAAAGTTATGAAATACATAGGAAAATAGATGCAAATGAAAAGTCTTAAATGAAGTGCGTTAATCCAAGTACAGAATGACAACTACTCCATGTTCTCTCTCATGTGATGACCCTAGCTTCTAATTTTTATAAATGCGTACTTATGGAGGAGTGAATATGGGTAAAGATCAGAAAGTTAGAAAGGATTCCATAAGAGGGTTAAAAAGAGGCTGTAAAGAAAGCTAATGGAAGGTACTAAAACACATGACTTGAACTTAGAAAGAGAATTAGTAGAGTACAAGGCTGCAAGCAGAGGAAGAAGACGGGAGTCAAGGAGATGGCTAAGAAGGAGAGTCAACCAGGAAACAGAGTGCTGACCCTGACTAAGCGGGTTTGAAAATGCTGAAAGAAAGTCTGTTCCTTTATATACTAACCGGAAAATAAATAAATAAATAAATAAATAAATAAATAAATAAATAAATAAATAAATAAATTTATTAATAGCCACTAAAAGTAAATTCATAATATGAGATTTTGCTATAATTTGAATAACTAACCTTATTTGTGTGATTGGTTTCACTTTCTCCACACCAAATCCACTCAGGATTATTTAGTTTGCTTCCTCGTAATTCTACTGAAACATCTGGACCTTTCTACTGCCTCAAAAGAGCTATCTTTTTGGTCATTATTCTACCTGAGAGCACTGTTAACCAGCAAGACTCTGAGTACCATCCTATTTCCTTTTTCTTCTTACCTCTAACAATTCAATTCTCCTTTCTACCTATTTAAGTACTGATATTCGTATCTTCTCATTATTCTGCTTCCAGATCTGTCTTCATAGCTTCTTCCTCAGAGAATCCATCAAATCACAAAAAAAATTCATACCTGGGCAGATGTGCATCGTCAGTCCAGATAGACAATATTTGTTTTTAATCATCACTTGCGTTAGAACCGTTCTCCCTTCAAATCATTCAAATAGCACTTACATGCTAGAAAAACTCCAACTTCTTGTTTTCTATGTCCAATCTATCTCAAAATTCTGCCTATTATAACTCCTTGGTCTTTTTGAGAAGGTCTTTTTCTTCATTCCTGCAAATCCTGCCTTCATTCCTGCTCTCTTCACTATGCCTACAGAGATTAAGTAACACTATAGCTAGTTCCCCGAGTTCAGTCTTTAGCCCTGAAATGAAGCATTACACAGCTTGCAATGTCTTTCTCAGTTACCAGTGAAACTGCACTTATTTCGTTACTGCAGCCCAAAGACTCAGGTTATCTCCATTCAGATATCCTAAAAGGTCATTGAGCATCCCTCAATATCCTCTTTACTTTTATTTTTGCATCTTTTTCCAGCTTTGTCTTATCTCTGCTTACTTGTATCCATTCCAAGTAGACCTTAGGTGTGCTATGCTCTCTCCTGCCTTCCACTTTGCCATATGCTCTTCATTCTGTCTCTTACACTCTTTACCTGTTTCTCTTCTTGATTGACATGTGTTGTCTTATGATGCTCCTTAGATAATATCTCCCCGGGAAGCTTTTGTAGAAACTCTGACTCTATTCTGGGCTTTCTATAGCTGTGATATACTGTCTCAGTTGTTTACCACTCTTTTAGGATAGAAGCCACAACTCTACCTGCAATCCCAATACCAAGGTCAGCTTCTGACAAACTATTGATACTAATAGCTTAGTAAATTAACTGAACCTAAATTTTATTAGGTGACCTCCCTGCCAACCCCCTGACTCCTGCACAAATTTCCTGACCTTAACCCTGAAGTCTGCTTTCATTTCCATATTTTCATCTAACAGATATACATATCTACTTTAGTATACCATTGTCACTTCAGGACTCAAACATCTAAAAATAAATTTGTCATCTTCACTCTGAAACAAGCTCCTCTGTCATATCTATTTCTATCCCTGGAATCAACATACTATCAATCAAGCTTCCTCCAAGTCTTCAAGTCACCCACAACTGTTTCTAGGCTTTATCATGTATATAAAAGTCTATCTCTAAATCCAGTCATTTTTTTCCTTGGTATTTGTCCCTTCCTTGTTTTCCCCTACAGCCTCGATTCCAGCCTTCCACACCTAGTCATGAAACATTCTTGTTACTTTCCTATCCTTCTTGCATATGAAAATCTCAAAATTTCTTCCTAAATAATGACTTTCGTATCTACAGGCATTTGCATCTGGACTAAAAATGGGCCTTTGACATCTTTTATATCACAAGAAACCAGTTTAAGCACTGAGTCTGTTGCTATCACTAGAAGGGTTTCTCTTAGACAGTTCCACAGGTCTGCATCAAGTGTACTGGGGAATCTCCTGCCTAAACACCCTTCAGTTTCCTCTTCATTTTCAGAAAACATGTCCTTATTTCCAATCCTGCTCTTATGTAATCGTAACCTTTGAACCAAAACAGAGCTTGCAAGATAGGCAGGAGGATTCCCAGAGTAATCTAGTAGACATTTATCTGTGAATGTGTATTAGAAACCAATCTAATGTCTAGGAAATCTCATGTTAAACGTTAAAAGTCAATAATAGCAAGAGCTTATGCAGGGCCTGAAATAGTGACTGTTTTGATAGCCAGCTGGAAAAACTATAAAACTCACACCACAAGCCCATACCTCAACAGCAAAAGATAATTACCCAAGGCTGAACTATAATCCAGAACTATTTGAGTGAAATTAAAGAAAAATTTCAAAAAAAGTCATAGAATTTCATGTGATATAATTGTATCACAAAAAGTGTGAAACTATATTCTCACCAGAAAAACATCTAGCAATTAACAATTATAATTCACAAGTACTGACATCCAATCAAACATGATGAAGCAGAAATATGACCTATAATGATAAGACTTATGACATATAATAATAAGATCTATCAATAAATCTAAAGCAGAAATTTCAATGGGCTAGAAACACAAGAGATTCAACAATAAATTTATAGTTCTAGATTACACACTGTAGTGAAAACATAACCTAAGTATAATAAATACTAATAAAAATGATCCAAATTGAAATACAAGGCACAAATTATTGAAACTCAAATTCCCCCAAACACAAAGAAATCTACAAGAGCTATCACAATAGGTATGTTCAAAATAGGGATTAACAGATGCCAAAAGAAGGAAGAGAAAATACATGCATGTAGGCACCCAACACATGTAAGAGCCAGGTTTTAATTTTTCTTTTCCTCTTTTATTGAAAATAGATTCTTTGCTCATATATCTTTACTAGAATTTCCTCTCCCTCTATTCCCCCAATGCCACACCCCCTCCCCTCACATCCAGATCCACTCCTTTTCTGTTTTCCATTAGAAAAGAACATGCTTCTAACAGAAAATAAAACATTTCAAAATAAAGTATAATAAGATAAAATAAAACTATCACAGCAATGGTTGGACAAGCAAACCAGAATAAGGAAAAGAGCCCAGGAAAGTGACAAAAATCAAAGGCACACACCTGCACATACTCAGAAGTATGATAAAAACAGTAAATTGAAAGCTACTATGTAAGATTATATTCATTGATTTATGTGTGGTAACACATCCCTATGTCTTCTTTAGATCATCTTCTTATGTATTCTTGGATTTTATGGAAAATTTTTTGCATTTATGTTTATAAGGGAAATTTGCCTCTAATTCTTGTCCTTTGTGGTGTATTTATGTGGTTCATAGAGAAGGGTAACTGGGGCCTCATAAAACAAATTGGGCAACATTCCTTCTGTTTCTGTTTTGTAGAATAATTTGAGAAGTATTGGTTTTAACTGTTCTGTGAAAGTCTGATGAAAATATGTGCTAAAACCATCTGGCCTTGGGTTTTTTCGGTTGGGAAACTTCAAATTAAAAAAGCTCATAGGAAAACCTCACCAACATCACGGATCAAATAGAAACAAGAATATAATATCTTCAATTAGGCAGCACAGTACAGCTGACCCTGATGGTGTGTGTCTTCTCTTTCATAAGATTTCCTGAGCTCCAAGTCCAAGTGGATCAAGGACCGCCACATAAAACCAGATACACTGAATCTAATAGAAGAGAAAGTGGTGAAAAGTCTCAAACACATGGGCACAGGGGAAAAGTTCCTGAACAGAACATTAATGGCTTATTCTCTAAGATCAAAAAGCAACAAATGGGACCTCATAAAATTGCAAAGTTTCTGTAAGGCAAAGGACACTGTCAATAGGACAAAACGGCAACCAACAGATTGAGAAAAGATCTTTACCAATCCTACATCAGATAGAGGGCTTATATCCAATATATACAAAGAACTCAAGAAGTTAGACTCCAGAGAACCAAATAATCTTATTAAAAAGTGGGGAACAACCAGGCAGTGGTGGCACATGCCTTTAATCCCAGCACTTGGGAGGCAGAGGCAGGTGGATTTCTGAGTTCGAGGCCAGCCTGGTCTACAGAGTGAGTTCCAGAACAGCCAGGGCTTCACAGAGAAACCCTGTCTCGAAAAACCAAAAAAAAAAAAAAAAAAAAACAGTGGGGAACAGAGCTAAACAGAAAATTCTCAACTGAGGAATTCAAGAGGTTGAGAAACACCTAAAGAAATGTTCAACATCCTTAGTCATCAGGGAAATGCAAATCAAAACAACACTGAGATTCCACCTCACATCAGTCAGGATGGCTAAGATCAAAAATTCAGCAGACAGCAGATGCTGGCAAGGATGTGGAGAAAGAGGACTCCTCCATTGCTGGTACAATTGCAAACTGGTACAACCACTCTGGAAATAAGTTTGGCAGTTTGCTCAGAATATTGGACGTAGTACTACCTGAGGACCCAGCTATTCCACTCCTGGGCATATACCCAGAAGATGCTCGAACATGTAATAAGGGCACATGCTCCACTATGTTCATAGCAGTCATATTTATAATAGCCAGAAGCTGGAAATAACCCAGATGTCCCTCAACAAGGAATGGATGCAGAAAAGTGGTACATTTACACAATGGAGTACTACTCAGCTATTAAAAACAACAATTTCATGAAATTTGCAGGCAAATGGAACTTGAAAATATCATCCTAAGTGAGGTAACTCGGTCACAAAAGAACAAACATGGTATGTACTCACTGATAAGTGGATATTAGCCCAAAAGTTCAGAATACCCAAGATTCAATTCACAGACCATATGAAGCCTAAGAAGAAGGAAGATCAAAATGCTGATGCTGCAGTGTTTCTTAGAAGGATGAACAAATACTCACAGGGGGAACTATTTGAGACAAAGTGTGGAGCAGAGACTCAAGGAAAGGATATCCAGAGACTGCTCCACCTGGGGATACATTCATATATAGACACCAAACCTTGACATTATTGCTGGGAAGTACTTGCTGATGAAAGCATGATAAGCTGTCTCCAGATAGGCTAAGGCAAAGCCTGACAAATACAGAGTTGGATGCTCACAGCCAACCGTTAGACTGAGCATGGGGTCCTGGATGGAGGAGTTGGAGAAGGGACTGAAGGAGCTGAGAGTGTTTGCAGACCCATGGAGGAAGCAGAGAGCAACAGTGTCAACTGGCCAGACCCCCCGGAGCTCCCAAAGACTGAACTGCCAACCAAAGAATACACATGGAGGGACCCATGGTGCTGGCTGCATATGTGGCAGAGGAGGGTCCTGTTGGCCATCAGTGGGAGGAGAGGTCCTTGGGCCTGAGGACGTTAGATGCCCTAGTGTAGGGAAATGCTAGGGAGGGACAACAGGAGTGGGTGGGTGGGGGAGCACCTCATAGAGGCAGGGGGAGGGGGAATGGAATAGGGGGTTTCCAAAGAGGAAAACATTTGAAATGTATATAAAGTAAATATCCAAAAATAAAAATAAAAATAAAGATTTCCTGAGCTCTAAGGGAAGTAATTTGATGGAGACTTCCCATTTAGACTCTCTTGTCATGTAATATCTGGCTGTGAGTCTCTGCATCTTTTTGCATCTTCTTCTAGAGGAAGTCTCTATGATGATGCCTGGATAAGGTACCAATCTATGTGTATAGAAGACTATCATTAGGAGTCATTTTATTGATACATTATTTTTGGCCGGTAATATTTGGTTGTACCCTTTTGTCTATCTGATATCTGGTCCTCTATGTCTATCTCTTCTCTTGTCTATCTAGTTTATAGGTATGTGTTCCTACTCACGGAGTGAACTTTAAGTTAAATTAGACAAGGGTTGGCTAATCCCACAACTGAAAAAAATTGATAGCACCATTAACACCAACAATTAATGAATAGGACATCAAAGAACTTCTGCAGAAGAAATAACATCATCATTCAAGCAGAGTAGTACACTACATTATAGGGGGAAATCTACCAATTTATGCATCTGACTAAAGGTTAATATCTAAGATACACAAAGAACTCAAAATTTTAAACATTAAGATAACAAATAATCTACTTAAAACTGGGACAAGAAACTAAAAGGAGAATCCCCAACCAATGAAACACAATGGCTGAGAATCAATAAAATATTCAATATTCTTAGTCATCAGCAAAACGCAAATTTAAACTACATTGTGACTCCATCTTGCCTCAGTCAGAAAAACCAAGATCAATTAGAAAAGATGCTGTGGAGAGTTCAGGAAAGGCACCTATTTTTCATTGCTGATGGGAGGGCAAACTAGTATATGAAAATCTGTGTGGGGAACCTCAGAAAGCTAAAAAGTAGATCACAAGACTCAGCTATACTACTCATTGGCAAATACCCAAAGGACTCCATATCAGACATTAGAGATACATTGTCATCCACGTTCATGGCTGTTCTGTCATCAAATGATAAATGTATTTTTTAAAAGTGGTCCATCTACAATAGAACATTATTCAGAAGTCAGAAAAATGAAATTATGAAGTTTTTAGGTAAATGGAGTTAGATAGAAAGAATCATCCTGTATGAGGTACCCAGACCCAGAAAGACAAATATTACAACCTTTCTCTTACATGTTAGAGCTCTCTCTCTCTCTCTCTCTCTCTCTCTCTCTCTCTCTCTCTCTCTCTCTCTCCTACATGTGTGTATACATACATGTGTGTGTGTCTGTGTGTATAGATAGTTACATAAATGATAGATAGATAGAATATATAGAGATATAGATAATAGATAGATAGATAGATAGATAGATAGATAGATAGATAGATAGATAGATAGATAGATGAGAGAGAGAATTGAAAATAGATTCTTCTCTTATATAATACATCCCAAACAGTTTCCATTCCCTCCACACTTCCAATCTTCCTCACCCCACCTCTCCTCTTCCCCAGATCCACTCCCAATCCATTTTCCCTTCAGAAAAGAGCAACCTTCCGAGACCACACCCAAACAGGAAAAAACAAGATAAAATAAAACAATGCAAAATCCTCATTGGCTGGAAAAGCCAACCCAATAGGAGGAGAAGAGTCTCAAGACAGGCAAATGAGTTAGAGATACACCTGCTACCACTGTTAGAAGTCCCATAAAAACACCAAACTAAAAAGTCATATATAACATATATGCAGTAGACGACGTGCAGACCCCATGCTTGCCACCTCAGTCTCTGTGAGCCTATATGATTCCTGCTTAGTTGATGCAGTGAACAGAGACCTAGGGTAGAAACAAATATAACATGGGGGGGGGGGAAATCAATGAAATTAATTCTAATAATATCCTGCTATACTCATAGATCAGTTCTTTTTCCAGTCATAATCAGAGAGGCTTCCTCTAGCAGCAGATATGAATAGATGCAGAGACAAACAGCTAGACACTATGCAGAGAGAGAGAGACGGAGACAGAGACAGAGACAGAGACAGAGACAGAGACAGAGACAGAGACAGAGAGACTAAATTGGAAGTCTTCCTCTTGGATATTAGCTTTTAAGCTAATCAGAATATCACAAAGGTTAAATACCTAATAAAGGATCATTGATGAGGAGAGAATCTTCTGAGGGGGAGCAAAACCAATACAGTATTATAAAGGAAAATTGGAACAGGAAGGATTAAATGGATAGGTGAGGGTAGAAGAACATGATAGGGGAAACAATATGAGGAAGGATAACTAACACTAAAGGCATTCAGAACGACCTTCTAATATTCTACTATTGTAGAAGCTTCCTAAAGCATATACTACATAAAAATGAGTTTAAATGGCATGACTGTACACTGGGAAGACAATACCAGACATCATATACTAGTAAGCAAAGCCCCCACTAACCAGGATTTGGTTTTCTCTTTTTGAATTATTGGGCAATGGGGTCCCATTAACCCCCTTCCCAAACACTAATGTTTGTAAATGCTTTTGGTTACCTTCTAAAACATGACTACTAGAGAAGAAAAGTAATCCTCAGCCTTACCTAACTATGAACCATGGAAGCTATAGTAATGACCTGCCTGGAGCAATGTGTCCATTGACACACCTGTGGCATGCATGTTATTGGAGTAGACAACCACATTTTAAAACTGGATTTAAAACCTTCCCCATAAGATGGAAGCCATAGCTGACAAGGTCAATGAGGCCAGTCATCTCAGCTAGCTAAATCATGGAGCCAAGAAAGGGGGAGGATTTGCTACCATTATTTCACTAAATGGATATAGCAATAAAGGACCCCTAATAACATATTTTTGTACCCATAGATTATTAGTGTATTGTTCAATTCCTGTCAGAGAAGTTTCTTCTGCTGTAGATGGCCATCAGTACAGAAACCCAAAACTGGTCATACCTTGAAATACTTAGTCCTAAATAAGATATATATATCACCTCTCCCCTCAAGGTTGAGGATTCTATGAAAGAGGAAAAAACTGTAAGAACCAAAGGTACTGGCTAACTTCAAGGAAATAGAGATTTCCTGACTTCCCAGTGCAGCTGCACATATGAACTCATAGCTACTATGACAGCATGCCCAAGACCTTCACAAACTCAAAACAGTTGAAAATATCAACATGGAGAAAAAAGTGTAGGTACAAAGTGCCACTTCTAGCCACTGGATGAAGAAAACTCAGTTTTTTTTTCTATATACATTAGAGGATTGAAAATTAAAACTACATTGAGGTTTCTTCTCAATATTCTAACAGAATATCAGTCTGTAAGAAAACAACAAATGAAGGTGAGGATGGGACAAAAAGGGAACCCTTACATTTTGGAGGAAATGTAAATTCATCCAGCCACTCTAGATTCAGTATCGATTTTCCTTTAAAAGCTAAACATACACCTACCACATGACCTGGCTGTATCATGCCTGGGTATTTACCCACAAGACCAAGTTAAAATATCACAGAGATGCTTGCACATCGATGTTTATTGCAATATCATCACAGAAACAAAGACTTGGGACCAACCTGGACATATAACAACAGAGGATGAATAAAGACAATGTTCTATACAGGCAATGAAAGTTTTACAGCAATAAAAAATAGCTATAATTGCAGAAAAATGATGCAATTTGATATAATTACGTGGTTTCATTTTTCTTTCTGCTGCTATAATAAACATAATATCCAAATGTACAGTTTCCCAC
The DNA here is from genome assembly GCA_028551405.1 of Uromys caudimaculatus. NCBI lineage: Eukaryota > Metazoa > Chordata > Mammalia > Rodentia > Muridae > Uromys > Uromys caudimaculatus. The sequence goes on from CM052702.1 coordinate 8,348,414, forward strand.
TGAAGGAAACCAAAGAAAGAACTCAGGGCAGGAACCTTGAGGCAGGAAGTGAAACAGAGGCCATGGAAATGCTCCTTACTGGCTACCTTTCCAGCTCATGCACATCTGCTACCTCATGCAACCCAGGAATATCTGCCCAGCGATGGTACCACCCACAGTGGAATGTACTATCCCAGATCAATAATCAGGAAAATTCCCACAGGCTTATATGATGAAGGAATAAAACCTCTTCCAAGTGACTCTAGTTTGTGTCAAGTAGACTAAAACTAACAAGTACACATTAAGAGAATTAAGACAGATGCAGAAATACAATTACATTTTTCTCTCGTTTGAGGTTCCTAGAACCTTAAATTTAAAAAAATAAATCATTTGTCAGTGGCTCAATCTCCAACCACCCCCAAGGGTCCAGGATAGTTGACTGTGTTTGTCTGCCAGTGGAGTTCCTACCCCATTCTGGGCCAGCAATCCTTCCCCCAACTCTTCCATAAGAGTCCATGAACTGTTGTTTAGCTTCTTTGAGTCTGTGGAATGTAACATGGTACCTGTATTTTATGGCTAATATCTACTTATAAATAAGTGAGTACATGCATGTCCTTTTGGGCCTGTGTTACCTCACTCAGGATGATATTCTCAAGTTCCATCGATTTGCAAAATTCATTATGTCTTGGCTTTTAATAGCTAAATAGTATTCCATTGTGTAGATGTACTACATTTTCTTTGTCCATTCTTCAGCTGAGGGGCGTCTAGGTCGTTTCCAGTTTCTGGTTTTTATGAATAAAGCTGCTATGAACATAGTTGAGCTCATGTCTTTGTGAGATGTTGGAGCATTCTTTGGGTATATGTCCAAGAGTGGTATAGCTGAGTCTTGAGGTAGAATTGTTCCCGGTTTTCTGAGAAAATGCCAAATAGATTTCCAAAGTGGTTGTAGAAGTTTGCACTCCCACAAGCAATGGAAGATCGTTCCATAAAATGTAAGTACCATTGCACTCCACAAACCCAAAGAAGCTAAGCAAGAAGAAAGGCTTAAGCAAGGAAGCTTAAATCTCACTTAAAGGGGGAAATAAAGTAGTCTCAGGAGGTAGATGGAGGGAGAGAGCTGAGAGGAAGAGGGGATGGGGAGGGGAATGTGCGATTCAGGATCAGGTGTGGGGAAGGACAGGAGAGATGGCTAGATGGCCATGAAAATAAATAAAAATTTGCAACTGACAGGGGTGAGGAGGTTGGGGCATCTCCAGGATAAGACAGAGACCTAGAATAACGGAGGTGCCCAAGAATCAATGGGAGTGACTTTAGCTGTGATTCACTACATAAGGGATATAGAACTGAAGAGGCCACCTCCTATAGCCAGACAGGAACCCCAGTGTAGCATGGAGCAGTAGAGACACCAACCCACCCACAAAGCTTTTAACCCAAAATGTATCCTGTCAACAAGAAATGCAAGCATGAGGAGTAGGGAGTAGAGACTGAGGATTGAGAGTATGGCCAACCAATCCCTAGCACTATTAACGATAGTCTGTAGTGCTTGCAGGCAGAAGCATGTTGTCCTCTGTAAAGTAAATAAGTAAAAAAATAAAAATTAAAGAATTAATTAAATTGGGTGGGGGAGACGTGAGCTCCATCCAATGTTAGGCTGTGGGTCTCTGCAGCTGGGTGAAGCCAGAGGACAGTTATGCAAGACCCCTATCTGCAAATAGAGTATCATCAATAGTGTAATGGATTGGTGCTTGCCCATGGGATTGGTCTCAAGTTGGTGTGGTTATTGGTTGGCAATTCTCTCAGTCTCTGCTCCATCTTTGTCCCAGCATTTATTGTAGATAAGACAAATATGAGGTTGAAAGTTTTGGGGGTGGATTAGTGTCATTATCCCTACACTGGAGGGTCTTGTCTGGCTATAGGAAGTGGTTATTGCAGGTTCCATATCCCCACTACTCTTCATCTCAGCTAAGGTCATGCCCAAAATCAGGTACAAGTATATGAACTGAAAATATCTAGAGGAACAAAAGGAACCAGAGAGAAGGGGTCAGGAAAAGAGGGTTAGTACAGAATACTAAGCATATACTTTCATAAACTTGTATGAAAAAAAGCCTTATATAGCACACTATGATAGGCAATGAAAATAAACAATAAAGTTTTTAAATGTACAAAGGTGGTTTAAATGAACAAAAAAAGTTCAAGCATTTTATTTAAAAAGATATATGAATGGTGTAATAGATACATGAAAATATTATTAGTGATTGTGGAAATAAAAATCATAATAAAAAACTATCCTTTCTCTTAATTCAAGACAGTATAAAAAATCTACAGTGAAACTAAGTACACTTTTGAAAATGTTCAATTTGTTTTATCTCATTTATATATGAGTAAAACTATTTTAACCACTCTGGAAAACAGTTTGGCGGACCCTCAGAAAAATGGACATAATACTACCTGAGGACCCAGCTATACCACTCCTGGGCATATACCCAGAAGATGCTCCAACATGTAAAAAAGACACATGCTCCACTATGTTCATAGCAGCCATATTTATAATAGCCAGAATCTGGAAACAACCCAGATGTCCCTCATCAGAGGAATGGATACAGAAAATGTGGTACATTTACACAATGGAGTACTACTCAGCTATTAAAAACAATGACTTAATGAATTTTGCAGGCAAATGGATGGAACTTGAAAATATCATCCTGAGTGAGGTAACTCAGTCACAAAAGAACGAACATGGTATGTACTCACTGATAAGTGGATATTAGCCCAAAAGTTTGGAATACCCAAGTTTCACTTAAACAGTAACTGCTGGACTGAGAGTGAGGTCCCAGATGGAGGAGTTGGAGAAGGGACTAAAGGAGCTGAGGGAGTCTGCAGCCCTATGGAGGGAGCAACAGTGTCAACTGGCCTGACCCCTCCCCCCACCACGCTCTTTCTGGAGGCTGGACCAAAAGCCAAAGAATACACATGGAGGGACCCATGGTTTGGACCACATATGTGGCAGAGGAGGGCCTTGTTGGCCATCATGGGGAGGAGAGGCCCCAGTAAAGGGGAATGTCAAGGTGGGAATATGGGAGTGGGCGGGCCGGTGGGCGGGAGGTGGAATTCCCTCATAGAAATGGGGGAGGGGGAACGGATAGGTGGTCTCCAAAGAGGAGACCTAGAAAGGGGGAAACATTGGAAATGTAAATAAAGTATCAAAAAAAAAAAAAAAAAGAAAAGAAAAAGAAAAAGAACTAGAAATTTACTAATCAACAAAGTTCCCAGTGTCTTCTTACACAATCTTGGACTATCCCAGATTCCAGCGTCCTAATGCCTCATTTTACACAGTAAGCTTTGAAAAACCATGAGTAGGAAAGTAAACTTGGGAGCTTCAGTTGGACACATCTGAAGCTCTCTCCACCTCACTGAACCTATGTTTCTCCATGATACACTCAGGCTGACAGAAGTTGTTCCTTGGGGACATTGGGAAGACTAAAAGGTTAAGTATGCAGCCAGCACATAGCCTGGTATCAATAATGGTGGTTTTCACCTGGAAACAAGAACTCAGAAAATGAAGTGACCTAGCCAAGATCATAGTTATTTTATAGTGACATTAGTGGGTTGTTCTGCCTGCTAAGTTTGTTCCTTTACTTCACAAGTTGTGACCCTTCAACAGTTTTTACAACACCAGACATTCTGCTTAATGGCGGAGGGAAAATAAAGAGCAATGCACGTAGAATACAGCCCCAAATTGGGCCAGCTGTACTAGCAAGGAGTCTTAGAACCTCACTGTAAACTTCTGTACTGCCATTAAACTTAGGATGTAACTCACATTACGTTTGGACACTAAACACAACACAGACTACAGCTGGGATTCATGTGGATATAAAACCCAAGGACTAACATGTCATTGTTAGGAACTCTTGGTCTAAAGCCCAAGAACCTTAAAGAATCCAAGCATAATTGTTTAGAATTTCCCTCAATTCATAAGGAAATTTTCATATATTTCCATTGTCTATATTTTTTCAAATTCTTAAATAGATAAATGTCTCCCTTATAAACTAAGAACAGGTGTTATCAGTAGTAATCTGATTTGAGAGAAATAAAGAAGTGAAAAATATTAATTATAAAGAAATCCTGGGGGACCGTAACTTAAGAGGAAAGTTTCAACACTTTCTATTGATTACATGTGCAATGGGGTCGGTAAGTCTGAATGAAAATGATCACCATGGGCACATAGATTTGAATACTTGGTCATCAGAGATTGCCATTATTGAAAGGATTAGGAGGTGTGGTCTCATAAAGAAAGTGTGTCACTAGGGTAGGCTTTGAGGTTTCAAAAAGTCCATGCGAAGTCCAGTGTCTCCCTTTCCCTGCTGCTTGTGGATCGAACTATAGAACTCTCAGCTACTTCCATGGTTCCATGTCTACTTGTGTGCCACCAGCTCCCTGCTATGATAATGAAGTAAATTTCTCAATTAAATTTCTTCATAAGTTTCCTTATTCATGGTGTCTCTTCACAGCAACGGAACACTTTCTAAGACTACTGTCCAGGAATTTGGGTTGGCTTTCAAGGTAAGCAGATAATGAGGTGAATCAAAATAAAATCAGTTAACAGTTTTTATTGTCCTAGCCCTCTAACTCCTTATTAAATCTTAGTAAAATCTGTCTGCAATGACCCAGAGCTGTCTTAAGAGCTATCGACAGCTCTGGGGAACAATGGTCATCTTCAATCTGAAGCATGCTTCAGGCTTTTTAAACATCAATGAAAATTTTTTCTGAGTGTCTAACATTTGTATAATGTGAATTCTTCGTGGAGAAAGAAAGAAAAACACCCACTAGATATGCTGATTTTCCTTAAGATATACAGTAAAATAAAAGCTTAAATCTTTCTCCAGAAAGGACAAGTGAAAGATTAATAATTAATGTACAGCCACAATGTAAAAAGATTGAAATATAAACTCTGTGAATAAAATGGCATATTACTAGCAGCAAGGGAAAATGGATAGAGCTGTGATTGGTTCAGGGAGAACATCAAGTGGGTTTGCTCAGATTTTCTTTCTTTTTTTTTTTCTTTCCTTTTTCTTTCTTTCTGTTTTTTTTTTTTTTTCTTTGTTTTAATCGTAAACTTTCACTTGGACATGGAGATTTGTTTAAAAATTATGAAAGTCAGAGGAAAAGAGAATTTCAAACTAATCAGATTTTCTTACAGCCTTCCCAAAGGAAGGGAAGAAAGGAAGGCAGGAAGGAGGGAGGGAGGGAGGGGGGCGGGAAGGGAAGGAGAGAGAGAAGAATGTTTAGCACATCTCTCTGATCTTCACTTTGCTATCCGGGTCCCAGAACGTCCCATTTCTTCCCACCCCCTTTACTCCCATTCATGCCATTACTCTTCTTTAAAGCCCATGCCAGCTCCCCTCTAATATTTGTGTATACTTTTCCCTCCTTTTAACTAAGCCCCCTTTGAATTGCCTCCTTTTGTGTGTCTCCTGGCAGGGGGCAAGGTCTTTGCTCTCCTCTTTGGCCGAGTTTACTGGGGCTTGGGGCTTCATTGGGAGCTCTCAGGAGAATTGTGCAAATTGCACCGGGGCTTTGGTTGGAAGAGCCACTCCGTAGCCCCCTTGCTGTGCCTAAGTGCATCAAGGCCATGTCAACTCCTTGATGCTGCCTCACGCTGTGATCCTCCTTTGCACTGTGTCATATGTCAGGATGGGTTTTCCCCACAATGCATTCTTTAGTTCACTGTCAGAGGAAAAAGAACAAATAATGTGCTCCTGTGGCAGACAAACATGCTACCTGCAAGGTCGGAGAGTTGGACACATTTCCTTCCTCCACAGTGAATTTCCTCAGCCTATGCTGTCTTTTTCTCCCAATTATTCTCTCTGCTTCCCTTTCCCTTCCCCTCCCCTGAGCAGCTCTTTTGTAAAGTCCTTTTGCCACATCAGAACATTCATCCAACAGGAAAATTTGTGATATATACTTTTTTTTTCCAGTGAATTCATGGATGAACCTTTTTGTGCTAAATGTATTTACAGACAATATAATAACATAAGGTATTCAATGTTTTCTATAAAAAGCTTAGTCATAAAGTTTTCTGAAAATTTGAAGACAACAAATGCTTCCACGGAAATAAAGAAATCACCTCCAAATACATCAAATTGTCTCTCTTAATTACCAATGCACTTAATTGTCAGCTTACTCGTTTTTAAATGAACATAAAAGCACTCTGTCCACTATTTAAAACAGCCAAGTGCTAATTCTGTTCCCCTTCATTTTTTCTGAAGAAAGAACACAGTCTTTTCCTTAATAACTACATGCACTACCTGAGTGTAAGCAATCTCTTCTACTCACATCATACAATGCAGAGTAGCAAACGGAGAAAGTTGCAGGGACACGAGAAGGGGGAAGACCCTTAGCCTGCAGTCTGACTGGAGCTGGGGAACTCCAACACAATTAACATTTGCTGTAAAGGCTGCCAACGTACAGGTAATACTCTGTTCACGTGGACCTACATTATTTTAAAACAGCAGTGGCACAGGCTTGAGACTAAAATGCACGTGACAGTGGGCAGGGATTAATTCCTTTCTCCAGATGCTTCTTAGAAATGTCAAGTAGATCTGGTAACTTTGTTTAGAGAAAAAAAAAAATTCTGTCTTCCTGCGTCTGCATCTCTAGAACCTTGGCATGGACCTTATCCATTGTACTCCTTGCAGGTGATCTCTTTAGGACCCCTAGCTATCCTTTAAAGAAACAGCCTCAAATTGCACCAAAATTCTATATGATTATTATAGACAACAAAATGTGACTCCTTTTTTGAGAAGCCTCCTTTTCTTTGGAGCATCTTACTTATTCTTAACCCTTCTCCAAAATGTTATCTCTAAATGTCCATATGACCCCTAACTCTGCTTCCTACTGCTTAGTACTGAAATTTTTCTTTGCTTCATGAATCCTGGTTTGGCGTAAGTCAAGGTTCCCTAAAAGATTAAGGGGACTCCTCAGGCTGCTGAAGGTGACAGTGCTGAGAACTAGTGTCCTGACTCTATGGCCCACACCACTGTCACCATAAACTACAGCATGTGTGAATGTTATATGTGACATGTAAGCTTCTTATGCCCACCTCATTTCATAGACTTATAGATGGGCAGAAAGGAAATAACTTGTAAATCCTTATGGCACGCATAGTCAATGAAAATTCTTCCTGTCTCTAGAGATTCCATTACTTATGCAAAGTGTAAAACATAAAAGTATCTACCATAAATAAGGGAGTAAAAAGAAAGACCAACAGCCAGAGGTTAGGAAGGGTGAGAGGAAAACAGTGTCTCCTGTACATTGCAGAACTACTTCACCCAGAAACTCACAGCAGCTATGGCTACCTACACCTGCACAAAATCCAGCCAATCAACATTTCAGTATAAGAGGGAGGGAGACTCATAAGCCTCCACCCCTAATAGAACAACTATTGACACTTCATGAGAGAGAGGGGGAATCCGTTTAAGAGTGTGACCCCTGGTAGGTTGACTATGAGCCAGTGGATGATCCTATACCCATTAGTATATTAACAATACAAATTGAACTCAGTGAGTTGTTTAAAATAGGAAAAAGAAAAGTCAAAAGTTGGGAAGGCTTGGGGAGTAGGAGCATGGATCTGGGAGGAGTTCAGGAGAATGGGAAGTGCATATGATCGAAACGTATTGTACGGGATTCTCAAATAATCAATAACAATATTACATTGTATTAAATAAAATTAAAAATGAAAATATCAAACTGGATATTATTTATATGATAGGTATGAGGGAGGACCTGTACAGCTACTCTAGTAGACCACTAAGAACTGAAAACAATTCATGAACTCAGGCCTACACTTTACCTACCAATTCAGAACATGCGTTTTGATGAGATGCCTAATGGTTGCTTAATATATTAATGCGTAAAAATCACTTCCCTATGCTCTAGTACTAAGCAGACTTCTGCAAAAATTTAGGCTGGGTCAATTAATCCAGAACCTTTGTCCAGAGAGTACATGGACATAAAGGCCACTTACAAAACTACAAGTGATATTCTCCAACAGAGAGAAATGGGGCAAAACACAAACCCTGTCTAGGTATAATCATCTCTTCTATTTGTAAAATTTGCAGATTGAAGTATGTATAATTTTATATATGCATTTATATGTACATTTATATGCATATATTAATATACACAGGAATGGCCTACTAGAAAACAGAGGTAGCCCCTGTATTACTGTAATACCAAATAGAGGATGGAAATGCTGGCAAAAGTTAAAATAAAACAATTCACATTTGCTGGTTGTGCTGACTACATGATTCTGAGGGCGGTTACCATGCAATATTCTACATTAAGTCATTTAGATACTTACACTATATACAAATTGAAAATTGATATTTTCCCTATGAAATTAGATGCTGAATGTACATGAGACTCACTCTGAGAAGCTTGCCTTCTTGTATGCTCTTTCTGTCTTATCCCTCTTGATGTTAAACCATGAATGGCTGATGCTCTATCATGTTTCCTCATTCTAGGATTCTTTAAGCTCCTCGGTAGACTCTATCCCACTGCAGCTCTATCACTCTATCTCACACATACACACACACACACACACACACACACACACACACACACACACACACACACACACACACATACACACACACATATACACACACACATATACACACACATACACACACACACGCATACACACACACACACACATACACATACACACACACACACACACACACACACACACACACACACACACCAGCCCTCTAATTTATAACAAGATAAACTCTTGAGCAATATTCATTATATGTTTCATGCTTGTTTATCAATAGCTGTGTTTCATTACTGGTTTCTAAATAGGAATATCTTATTTTAATAATGATAAAAATAAGTTCAAATAATTCTTTCAAAGCACAATGTGTTTTTAAATATGAAGAGTGTTCTCAACCATGGTGACACTATTAATACTAGCATGAAAAACATTGGGTGAACTCTCTTGATTATATTGATTTCTTCTCATTTTATCTTATTCAATTTCTTTTATAGAACCAAATACCTAATTGCTTTATTTAACAAGCTTTTCTGGGAGTACTTTCAGATTTATGTCCAATGGAATGTGCATGATCCCACATAACTGCCTCAAACTCCTGGCTTCCCTATTAATATCTTACACTAGTCTTAGAACATTTGTTACAATCGCGATACATAGTTATGAACCATCTAAACCTAAATATCTAGATTACATTAGGGTCTTCTCTGTATTGTATTCTATGGGCCAAAATGTCCTTTCTGTGTGTGTGTGTGTGTGTGTGTGTGTGTGTGTGTGTGTGTGTGTGTGTGTGTGTGTGTGGTGGCTTGTTATTGTTGTTGTTATATCACTGTTATAATAATTTTATTTATCTTTTCTCCTAATTAAGAGGAATACACTTCATGAAAAGGAACAATATATCTACTGTTCATCATATTGCAAGAATTCAGTAGTCGCTGCTGTAGCTCTGCTTCTTTCCACTCTAGCTGCCAGCTTTGCAGAGTCATCCATCTAACCAGTATTTACTGAACAACTTAACTCCTTTGAAAGAGGTGTTTCCAAGGGCTTGCTCCCTAAAGCCAAAGTTTTCACTCCATATTTGTTTCATATATGAAATCCATACCTTTGTTTATCTCTGTCCAGATTTTACCTTATTTTCATCTAATTAAGACCAGGAGCAAAAGCATAATATAAGACAAGGAACTCATATTTTAGTAAATATCCCTGGCAAGTCTCATAAATACCAAAGTATGAGAACTTCTATTACTGCTAATAAGTTATCAAAACAGCTGAAACATGGAAAATGAGAAACTATTACTTACAATATTTTTTTAGTCAAGGACTCAATATCTATCCCAGGCTAACCTTAAACTCATAACCTATTCCAACCTCCAGGGTACTGAAACTGTACACCACCATTCCCAGCTATGATCATTTTTAATTGGATCCAAAATTCACACAAGATCTTTTTAAATAAGTGAAATGTTTCAAAAATGTATCTATGAGGTCAATGTAATTCACTCTCCTCTCTGATGGGATTATTTGTCTGTAATGCGTAAAGAATACTACACTACAAGCAAACAACAGACTCAAATATGCTGCTAATCTACTGAAACACATACACATGTTTGGCATACATTCTGCTGTGTATGTGGGTGTACCTCTCTCTGCAGTGAGGAACTTTGGCCTCCTCTATACCTCCTAGGACAGATGACAGAGCATAATAATGTCATTTGATATTCTTGAAAAACAGCTACTAAATGTTCATTATACCTACTACCCCAATATTTGTTTCAGAATTCTAAAATAGAAAAATTATTTGAAGGTATAAAGGTTAGCATAATCAAAGTTCAGGGCATGACACAATGAGGCATATATAAAATTCAATGGTTTTCGTTCTTCTGCACCTTATTGTTTGTTGCTTTGAACAATCTTGTAATACCTACTAAATTTAAATGGATCCAGATCTCCTCCTAATTAGTTAACTGTTGAACTGAAAAACTGAAGAATGTTATTATTTCCTGTTTCACTGATTCGGGTAATTTTTTTGTAATCTACAAAGTTTGAAATCAGATTAATCCAACTATGATTCTGAGATACACACACACACACACACACACACACACACACACACACACACACATATTTGGATTTTCTTGAGGACAAAACTTTAGACTTCTGCTCAAATAAGTAAAACAAGAGGGAAAACCAAAGTTTTCAAAAAGTCATTTCCATTATAGAATATGTCTGAATATATCAATGTTTGCACAAATACTCTCTGTCTTAGTTTGGTTTCCTGATGCTATAATAAAGACCATACCCAAAATCAATTTGGCAAGAAAATGGTTTTTTACATCTTATAGGTCAGAATCCATTATGGAGGGAAGTAAAGTAGGAGATCAAGGCAGGAACCTGGAGACAGGTACTGAAACAGAGGCCATAAAGGAATGCTGCTTGCTGGTTTGTTCTCCATTGCTTGCTCAGCCTGCTTTCTTATAGAACCCAGATATCAAGCCAGAGTGGACTACCCCCTCCCACCTCAATCAAGAAAATGCTTCAGTGCTTGCTATGAGCCAATTTGATAGAGAGATTATTCTTAGTCAAGCTCCTCTTTTCCCAGATGACCCTAGCTTATGTCAAATTGACAAAAGCTAACCAGAACACACATTTAAGAAAACATTAAAAACTAATGAAGTCACTAAACAATGCACACAAAGACTTATGTGATCTAGCATCATCAAGTCTTAGGACCTGTATAAGCAATACGCCTTGCCATTGACTGAATGCACCAATGGCCCAAAAGAGCTACAGAGGGAAATGGCTGCCATTGCTCAGAACAGATCCCTACCTCTCACCCCCATGTCAGACACACAGACACTGGGCATATAGTGGAAACATTTGTGTTGGTTTATTCTTCTTTACTAATGCACTGGCTTTAAAAAGTAGTGTATACCATGTAGCCAAACTATATAGGCACTGAGTGGAGCTTGATTTATAAGTTATTGTAATATTCTATATGCCACTATCTTAACTTGAGCCACTACTTTTGCATGACACTAATTCCACCTGTCATGTTAATGCCTCTTGTATAATTTCATTGTGCCCATGGTGGCATACACCCTTGATTCCTGCACTGGGGAGGCAGACAGAAAGATCTCTGTGAGTTCAAGGCTAGCCTTGTCTACACAGTTTATTTCAGAACACTGATGGCTATATCATTAGACAAAGGTCTTCATAGGAAGACCCTGCCTCAGAAACAGAAAGAAACCAACAATAAAGGAAAGAAAACAAAATTATTCTCTGAGTAGAAATAAGAAAATGAGCGATAATATTTTCCCCTAAATAATATTATGAAATCTGTTCAAATAAAAAAAAATGGGTTTTGCTGATTTGATTTTCTTTCTACTATCCAGGAAAAAATGTAATGTTATTAGCACTTTGGTGTGAGTTTTATGTTTTGTACAAGTCACAGTTTACATCAGGAACCCTGTTACTTTATTCCTGCTAACATGGCCCTCTGTGTCTGAAGCTCATTGGAAGCATCAGGGTGGGTATTTCTATCTCAATAGACATTTCCTCTATCCTTCTTTGTAGTAATTTTAAGCTTTACATGAGGTTTCCTTACCAGAAAATCATTCTAAACATTTTGATACTGTTAGTTTTCTGTTAGCTTTTATCATACTCACATATTTCCCAAGACTTAGGAATCCTGTTTTCTGGACTTCACGTATGCATCATATCACATGCATATCTTGTGTATTCATACAAACACACGCTCACAAACAAAGAGAGAGACAGAGACAGAAAGAATGAAAGAGAAAGAGATATACATCAAATGCTTCTCTACATTTTTCTTGAGTTTCAGTGGCAAAGGATACCGTTCTGGTTTTGAGAGATTCAGAGTGTCTATTTGTTTCTCTTTGGTGGAAGTGAGCTTGAAAAGTGAAATGTGAAACCCTTCCCCAGTGTGAGATTAAAAGCAGAGGGAGGTTTTCCTATATCTAAAAATATCTACACAGAGAGAACAAGTAATGATGAGTTTTTGAAAATGATAAGATCGTAGCAATCTCAGTCACTGCAAGAAATTGCCAAATAGCAAAAGCACCATCCACCTGAAGGAGCTGCATCAAAACTCTAATTTTGCAGGCTCTTCTGCCTTAGGAAATGGAGCAGGTAAGGGCAGTAGGGATACTTTTCTTCTTTTGGAACTCAACACTCCCTCTAAATCATGAGGTACTGAGTTAGCTGTGTTTCTTCTGAGAAGTTAAAGGATAATGACCATTGGACATAGGGCAGATATCAACAATCAGTTCTGTCACCACCTTAGAGACACAAATCCTTGTTGGTTGTATTGCACGTAGTGATTGCTGGCTTGTTATGGTCACTAACAGAGGTTGCAGAATGGACTAGATGGTTCCCTGGGAACATGTTTCAGCTTCCAGGACTCAGAAAGAGTGATGCCAGTATAAAGAAAGGGACCTTTCTCAGAGACAGGGAAAATGTGAGGTCTCTCAAAGTTAATTGCAAATATTAAGAAACAACTCTTGACATTGACAGACTCAAACTGTGTCCTGGATTAAACATATTTGTTTCTTTATAACCAAAGGAAATGCAAAGAAAACAATGAACTATGAAATGTTAAGTGTCTATCTTGTAGATCTGTCAGGTCTGAACTTTACAGACTTGTTATGTATGTGCAATTTGGAGTTGCAACATGAAAGAACTGTATGTTAGATAATGTGAGAAAAATGGAATCCTTATTCTGTGTATGTGATCCTTTGCCTTGGAGCTGATAAACCAGCCCTTCTTCCACTCTTTGCCACCGCTTCTGTGTACATAACCAAAGAGCCATTCGCCATGACTCCATCTTGGATCTTTCTCATGTATGCTCTTCACTGTGCCCCCATGGCTGGCATCTTTCCAGTCCTTCATATCTCAGCTCCTATCTGTAGTTTGGATACTTGTTCTCCAAATCTGAGCTTAAGTCTCCAGGAACAGCTGTCATGCCCAATACTGGCAAAGCCACGCCCCATCCCCCAAAAGCTGGAAGATTAATTTCCCTTTTCCTAGCACTGCCGTAGCCCTTTATTCCAAATATTTTTCCAAATCTTAGTTGCCTAAAAGTTCTTTCATTTTCTTCTTCTTAAAGAGAGGATGTAAGCAATTAGCTTAAAGTTGATAAATCATAAAGGGACCTTTATGCTAAACTTCATACCTGCCTTGGTTCGTTTCTTTTTCATGGCAGTCCATTTTAAGTTTCTCTCTCTTTCTCTCTCTCTCTCTCTCTCTCTCTCTCTCTCTCTCTCTCTCTCTCTCTCTTTCTCTCTCTTTCTCTCTCTCTCTCTCACACACACACACACACATACACACACACACATCTCTTCCCCCTCACTCTCATTTCTCTCATTCACTCATCTTTTATTCATTCATTCAACAAGATAGTTAATATTTTATTCTTTGTACATGCGTGTGTCTATGTGTGGCTTGTGCATGTGAGTGCCAGTGCAAGTAGAAGCCATGGGACCAGAGCTAGAATGATTGGCAGTTGAGCTGTAACATATGAATGCTGGGAACAAAACTCAAGTTCATTGCAAGAACAGTATGGACATCAGCCATCTCTCTAGCCCCCAAACATAAATTTTAGTGTAAGAGCCTCTACTTCCTTTCTTTTTGCATTATAAAACATCTTATGCCTGAGTTTTCTGTTATTGTCACCAGCCATAACTAGTGCTCTCTATTCTCCCAAATATTTTGATGTAAACATGACTAAACTACTCTTATTTCCATTGAACTTCTCATATTTTGATACTTTCTCCTTTCATTCATTCTAAGTAATGGATTTTTTTCTTCTCTAAGACTGTGTTTAAATATTTCCTTTATTTGTTGTATGTACTTTTCCTTTACAAAACTATTGGACAGAGTATAAGTATGGCTAATCATTGCCTATGTCCTGTTCAATGACCCCTTTACTAAGGAGAATCGTATCCCACATCAACACGCTTCTACACTGCTGGTTATACAGGAGTAAGCTGGACAGCCTTGCTGGGCTTCCCAGCAATTGCCTTTTCTAGAACAAAGCATTCTCACAGGCTGAATGATGGTCAGAACTCTGATAGTAATCCAGTCTGATAGAAAATGGAAACTGTATTTTAGTCAGGTGCACACAGGAAAGAAGTGGGAAACTGAATCTGCTGTCAAAACGCAGAAATTGACTGAAATTTTAATGACATACTCAATGGCTCCAGTTTTACAGATTGTGTTTTAAGATACAATTGAACTGGGGTTTTGAAGTATTGACAACTCTTGCTCTTCTAACATTTGTGTATTCTTTTCATATATTGTAAAGAAAATGTTTTTGATACAAATAAAATTAGTATAAATTTCTTCTTTATCTTTAGTTACATTTGATTAAAAATTGGATAAAAATCAATAATAATAATAATAATAACAAGCATAGTTATGCTTTTAGTAGAAATATTTATCTTCTTGCTCTTCATGGGATGGACACTTGACGCAGTCTTTCCATGAATCCTCTCCTTAATATACAGAGAAAACATGTTAGTCCTGTTATTATTCTCATTTTATAGGCAAGCGAACAGGTTTTTTAAAAGGTTAAATGACTTCCCAAAGCCACATACCCATCGTGATTATAGCATCAATAGTAAGTGACCTCCTCTGACCCCACAGATTGATGAGGTCACAGAACCTTGGGATCATATAAATTAAATAATATTTATAAGTGTCTTCATGAGAACATTAGAATCTATTACCTTAACCTCATCACTATGTGAAAAAATTGCATGTGTGCACATTTCAGAGGCCAGTACAATGGTCAACATGTGCCCAGAAGGTTTTCATAGGAGGAAACAATGGATATAAATTTTAAATTGCTCTTGTTTCTAGTCACCACTTGGCTGTTGTAGTGTAGAGTCATTTGTATTATTGTGTATTTATTATACATAGTGTTGGGTTCCATAAACATAACTTTAAAAGCTTCCCGATTCACCCATTGCCCACTCCTTTCCCTATCCTGTTCCCTACTCACTCATACACTAGTCTGTTTCCGTCCTATGAACATCATTCTGCATTCATATATGAGGGGCATCATGTGCATCTATAATATGTGTATCTATAATAAATCTGGTCTTCCCTACTTCACTTAGTGTGACGATACCTGGTTTACATGCACTTTCTACCAAATGACACATTTTATTTACTATGGGTGAATAACTATTCATCATGTTTAAACAGTGTTTACTGGCTGAAGGACACTTAAATTAATTCTATGGCTCTGCTATCACTATAGTACTGCAACAAAGATGAATTTCTCAGTCTTCTCTGTGATGTGATGACTTAGAGTTATTCCACAATAGAAGCAAGAGTGGTATAGTTGGGTCCTATGGTATATCTACTTTTAGCTTTTGTTTGTTTAGAGTTCTTTGTTTCTTTTTAGAAACCCATATAGTGATTTCCATAGTGGCTAACCTAATTTGCATTCCTGCCAACACTGTGTAAGTGTTCCCTTTGCCCTGCATCTTTACCAGAATTTGTTGTAGTTTTCATAATTAAGCCATTCTATCTGGGCTGAGGTGGAATTTAATTTTGATTTTTCTTGGTGACTATGAATAGTGGATATTATTAAATGTATTTATTGGGTAGTTGTGCCAGAACTTTTATTGCTTTTTAAGAGTTACTTTATTTATGTTTGTGTGTGTGCGTGCATGCACATGTGACTTCAAACACTCAGAGTATAGAGGAGGATACCAGATCTCCTAGAGATAGATCTACAGGTTGTAAGCACCCCCACATAGGTCTGGGAACCAAATTCATGTCTTTGTAAGGCTGTTCTTAATTGCTGAGCCATTTTTTAGTAATTTATACTTCATTCTTTGAGAATTATTTATTCATTTCATCGGCCAATTTATTAACTGAATTGTTCGATTCTCATTATTTAGTTTTGTTTTGAGTTCTTTATGTATTTTGGATATTGAACTTTTGTCGGCAAAAGTTAATAACTAGCAGAGATTTTTTTTCACTCTCTATGCTATCTCTTCACCACCTTAACATTTTTCTTGTTCTGCAACAGTTTTTAGTTACTTGAGGTCTCATTTGTTAATTCTCAGACTTGTTTGCTGATTGACTCATGTCCCATTCAGCAAGTCCTTGGCTATGCTCATATCTTGAATGACTCTACTAGTACTTTCCTCCAACAATTCAGATGTGTGTGTGTGTGTGTGTGTGTGTGTGTGTGTGTGTGTGTGTGTGTGTGTGTATGCTTGTATGTGTGTGTGTGTGTGTGTGTATGTGTGTTACATTAAGGTGTGATACATTTGAATTGACTTTTGTACAGGATCAGACATATCTAGTTTCATTTGTCTACATGTACACATCCAGTTTCCCATGCCTGGTTTTAAAAGGCTACCTTTCTCCAATGTATGTATTTGATGCACTTGTCAAAAATCAGATGGCTCTAGCTGAGTGGGCATGTAACTGGGTCTTCTATTCTGTTCCACTGAGCTACATGTCTTTTTTTTTTTTTTATGCTAGTACCGTATTGTTTTTATTACTATGTCTTTGTAAAATAATTGAAATTGGGTTTCTAGCACCATGTTAGCGTAGAAGTACTTTGGCTATCGGATGTCTGTTGTGCTTTCATATGAACTTTAAACTCATTTTTTCTACTTCTGTGAAGGATGGTGTTGGAATTTTAATGAGGATTGCATTAATCTGTAAATTACCTTTCATAAGACAATCATTTTAAAAGCACTAGTTTTCTTTTCATGAGTTACAGCTCACTACAGCAGTCTTTCAGTTGCATGGTCAGGTTTATTCCAAGATTTTTAAGCAAGTGTGAATGGAATTTTCCTTGACTGCTTCTTAGAATGATGTCATTGGTGTATATGAAGGATACTGATTTTTGAGTGTCAATTTTATATCCTACTTTGCTGAAAATGTTTATTAGACCTAAATATGTTCTGGAGGAGTCCTTCAGATCCCTTATTTGTAGAACTGTACTACTATAAATAAGTATGTTTTTTTTTCATAATTTTTTGTCATTCATTTCCTCTAATGACTCTAAGATTCCTCTAAGTGCTCAAGCACTATACTGAGTGAGAGTGGAGGGAAGGAACAACTTCATCTTAATCTGACTTTAAAAGAAATCCTTTTATTCTCCATTTAGTAGAACCGGGGCTACAGGTTTATCATACATAGTATTTATGGTGTTGAACTGTGTTCCTTCTGATCCTGGTTTCTTCACAGCCTTTATATTTAAGTGATGTAAGATGGCCTGTCAATGGTCTTTTCTGCTTCTGTTGAGATGAGTGTGCGATTCCTGTCCTTGAGTTATTTATGTGATATATTAACACTTATAATTTGCCTATGTTAAATCATGCATGCATCCCAGGATTGAAGCAAACTTGATCATGGTGGATAATCTTCTTAATATGCTATTGAATTTATTGGAAGATATTTTATTAAGTGTTTTTGCATCTATCTTCATCAAGAAGATGGGTCCATAATTTTCATGTCTTACTGTGTCTTCATCTGGTTTGAGTATCATCAAAATATTGGCTTCGTAAAAAAATTAGTAGCACTTTTCCATTCTGTTTATAAAATAGTTTGAAGAACATTGGTTTTGCTTTTTCCTGACAGTCTCATTGAATTCAAAAGAAAATCCATCCAGAATAAAGCTTCTTTTACTTATGAGAATTTTATTACCATTTCAATCTCATTATTCTCTATAGATCTGTTTAAATTGCTGCTATTTTATTGGTCTAATTTTAGTAGATCAAATGTCTTCATAACATTATCTGTGTCTGTAAATTTTCTGATTTATTGCAATATACATTATTGAAATACATCAATGACCCTATGAATTTTGTTAGTATTTGTTGTAACATCTCCAGTTTTGGCAATAATCTTACTCATTGGGTTTTCTGTCAGTTGGCTAAAAGTTTATCAATCTTGTTTGTTCTTTCAAAGAACTAATCCTTTGTTTCATTGATTCCATATACTATTATTTTTGTTTTCATTTCATTAATCTCTAACCTGATATTTATTATTTCTTTCCATCTAGTGAGTCTGAATTTGGTTTGCTCTTGAAGAACTTAAGGTGCATCATCAAGTTATGTATTTTAAGATCTCGTTACTTTTTTTGGTTTTTTATTAAATTATTGTATTTATTTATATTACAAATGTTGCCCCTCCTTCCCAGTCCCCTTCCCAAATTTCTTCACCCCATCCCCCCACCCCTTGGCTCTGAAAGAGTGATCTCCACCCACCCCCCTCACCCACCCTCAAACCCACCTCACCATTCACCAGCATCCCCCTTCCCTGGGGCACCAAGTCTCTACAAGATTAGGTACATCCTCTCCCACTAAGGCCAGACAAGGCAGTCCTTTGCTACATTTGTGAAGGGGTCCAGTCCATGTTTGCTCTTTAGATCATGGCTAACTCTCTGGAAACTCTGAGGGGTCTGGGTTAGTTGACATTGTTGCTCTCCCTATGGGATTGCAATCCCGTTCACCTCCTTCAACCCTTCCCCTAACTCTTCCATAGGGGACCACACTCCAGTTGTTGGCTGTAAGTATCTGCATCTGTCTCAGTCAGCTGCTGGTAGAGAATCTCAGAGGACAGCCATGCTAGGCTCCTGTCTGAAAACACAGCATTGCATAGAGTCATGGCATGGTAATAGAGTCAGGGTTTGGTGTCTGTCCATAAGATGGATCCCAAGTTGGGCCAGTCACTGGATGGCCTTTCATTCAGTCTCTGCTCCATTTTTGTCCCTGCATTTCTTTTAGACAGGAAAAATTCTGGGTCAAAAATTTTAAATATAGGTGGGTGGCCTCCTCCCTCCACTGGGGCTCCTTTCTATCTACTGGAGATGATCTCTTCAGGTTCCATCTTCCCACTTTTGGGCATTTCAGCTAAGGTCATCCGCATTGAGTCCTGGGAGCCTCTCATATTCCAGATCTCTGGGACTTTCTAGAGGTTCTAGAGCAGTTTCTGTTGCTATCATTTCTTGTGACCAAATATGTGAATTTTTGTTGTGAATGTGAAAAGTTGTTGAATTTTCTTATACTTCCTAAGGATTGCTTTACATATTAAAATATGCTTTATTTAGATTAGGTTCCATTGCCTGCTGAGAAAAATGTGTTCTCCAGCAATTGGGTAGTGAAAATCATTCATTACACTGTCATTTATCTCTTGCATTTTTGTGTTTATGTTTTTATCTCAAGAAGCTATTTAATGGTGTGAATAGGACAATGAAATCACCCACTATTACTGTGGCAAAGTACACTTGTGATTTTACATCCATCATTGTTTTTATGAAATTTAGTGTGTCAATGTTCTATGTGTGCATGTTTAGAATTTTTATATCTTCTTAAAATACTATTCCTTTAATCAATGTGGAGTGCCTTTTTCTGATTCACTTTTGTTTCAAGTCTACTTTGTCAGATATTAGTATAGCTACTTTTGGTTGCTTTCTTAATCCATATTTTTGAATAAGTTTTTTCATTCTTTCATTATAAGGCTACATTTACCATCACTGCAGAGATATGTTTCTTATGGGCAACAAATATGTAAGTCCTAGATGTTTTTCTCTTAATTTTATAAAGCTTTATACACACACACACACACACACACACACACACACACACACACACACACTGCCTATATATATGTATACAATGTTTAAGGAGTGAAGAGGAGAAAACCAGATCCCCTATGACTGGAGTCACAAATGACTCTTACTACCTGGATATACAGAGAATTGAACCAGGGTCTTCTGGAAGAACACACAGTAACCACTGAGACATCTCACCTGTTTTTTTAGGAGGGTGGTGAGGATGGTGATATTTAAACATCTTTAATTAGTTTAGTATCATTGCATTTGACTCTAGATATTCATATTATCTCTTATTTTTTTAGATTAAAATATAATTACATAATTTTCTTTTTCTCCCTTTCTTCCCTCCAATCTATTAGTGAATGCCTTTTTACTGGAGAATTGAGACCATTAGCACTGAGCATTATTATTGAAAAGCTTTTCATGGCTTTGTAATGTTGGCATAGTATTAATCCTCATATGTTTATTTCCTGTTTTAATGCAGCTTTGTCTTTTCTATGACCTCTTACATATATTCATCTTTTTTCTTCCTCAATATGTAGGATTCCTTCAAATATCTTATGTTTGCTGGCTTAGTGATCATGGATTCTTTTAGTTTGTACTTATCATGGATGACTTGTTTTTCTTCTTCAGTTTAAAGAGTAGCTTTTCTGAGTATTGTAAAGTGTTGACAATTAATATCATTTATAGCTTTAAATATATGACTACATACCTACCTACCTGATTTTTTAGTTTCTTGTGTTAAAAACTACTGTTATTCCAATGAGTCTGCTTTTACAGTAACATGGCAATTGTCTCTTACAGCTTTCAGTGTTATTTATTTGTTAGACATGTTTAATGTTTTCACTGTAATATAACATGAAAAGAGTATCTTCTAGTCTCATGTGCTTGGTAGTTTAAATGCTTCCTGGACCTGGACAGCTAAGTCCTTCCCTAAGTTTGGAACTTTTCTGATATTATATTGAGTGTTTTTATCCCATTATCTTTGGCTTTTCCTTCCTCTTGATCAAATTTAAAATTTGAGCATTTAAATGATGTCTCGGAGATCTTGTATGTTCTTTCTACGTTTTTCTATTGTATGATTTTATGAATGTGCCAATTCATCTAAATTGTCCTTAATCTTTGATATTCTGTCTTCTATTTGATCCAATTTATCAAGATTTACATCAAATTTAAAAGCTTTATACTTCCAAAATTTCAATTGACTTTTTCAGTATATCTATCTCTTTTTTGAATTTGTACTTCATTCAGCTGACTATTAAATACTCTATGAATTCACACAGGTTCTTTTGGTCCTCCTTAATTTCACTGAACACTCTTACAAATCATTTTGTAAATCTAACTTTTTATTCTCCTGAAGTAAATGTTGCCTTCAAGACTCACAGCCTCAGTTTGCTAACCTAGGCCTAATCCTGGAAGTTTGTAACCTCTAAACAATCTAATCTAGGTCTAGAATGTTTTCAGCCTCTGAGACCTGCTGATGAGTCCCTTCCTAGTTCTTTTTGATCTCTGGATGGCTGATGAACTCAGCTTTTCTGGCTCAAACTCCTCTTCAATCTGAGTGATTCAATCTGGCTTCTTTCTGTTTCTACTGAATTGCTCTGCTTGGCCTCATACTAACTTTGGCAATATGTTCTAATCTTTTGGTTCATTCCCATTCTCTGGCTTGTTCTGTCTTCACATATGTCTAACTTGTTTTCTCTTGGTAGCCTTTCTCTGTATAACTGTCCCAGTAAAATGACCTCCTCTACTCTGCTCTCTTACGTAGCTTCCCCTTCTCTCTCTCTCTCTCTCTCTCTCTCTCTCTCTCTCTCTCTCTCTCTCTCTCTCTCTTTTGAAGACTTGGGTGTATCTTATCTCTAACTCATTCTGTCAAATCTTTCTCTGATTCATCACCTTGTCTGCCCCTCAATTAGAAGTCACTTTCAAATATGGATGCTTCCTTTTACAAACTAACTTTATCCTCAGTGTGTGGGATTAAAGGTGTGTACTAAGGGCTGACCCACACTACAGCTAGAAAGGTTTTGTTTTTTGTTTTTTTTTTTTCAGTAAATAAAAGAATCTTGATATTCACATTATGATCAGATATTCTGCAATATCATTTTTTTCTTTATGAATTATCCTTCTGGAATTTCATTAATTTTGTCTACTTGACTCTCATTATGATCTATTACTGCAGCATTGTTAACTTCAGGAATAGTCATGTTTCTCTGATTTTTTTGTCTGTTTGTTTGTTTGTTTCTTCTTTTGGACTTTTACATCTGATACTAGATTACTGGGTGCATTTCATGAATCATCCATATTTCAGTTGGTTTTCCAATATTCAAGGGAAACTCAGATGTTCTATGTTTGAGATGCATTTTCTCCCCCACTAGACTACTGGGAATTTCTCAGTAGCTAAATCTAAGCCCACATTTTCAAGGTGCCAGGCATGATTCTTATTAATGACTGTAAGAATAGAAAACTCAGTACAAAGTTAACTACATAGATAAATCAGCCTGCATTAAAAGTATAGAAATAGGGAAATTTAAAACAATCACTCCATCATTGTCAATAATTATGAAGAACAAAGAAACAAGGATAATACAGCACATACGAATATTTTGGATAATGAATATAATGGTATTAAAAAAGAGAGAGTAAGACTAGTGATAAGCATTGAAGATAAAATAGAAGAAAGAAAAGTAAGTTGAAAGGAAAACAGTAAAGAAGAGAAGAGGCAAGACTAGTCTAGCTAAACATACAGTAGGAGGACAAAGAGAAAAAAAAGAAATGTTCACAGGCATGGTTAAACAATCCCACTACTTGGGAAAATGAAACAGAGATAAGTTCTTCCCTTACACCAGTCCAAACTATGCCCTGTTGAGAGACAGAATGAATGGAGAAACAGAGAAGAGCAAAATAAAAGCAGAGAAAAGACAGACATGGGAGAAAAATGGTATGGGGGGACAGACACAGAGACAAAGTCAGAGGAAGGAGCAGAACAAAACTAGGGCGTAAAATTAAACATTAGCTAAGAGAATTGTTGAAGAGCTGAAAATAGAAAAAGGGGGAATGGTAGCACCTTATATGTACATACTTGAACTGATGGAACAAGACTGGCTTAAATACTCTATAAAAATTCTATAATCTGAGAAAAGAAATGGGGTAGAGATTTGAAATTAAAGAGAAATAATTTTACTTTAAAATAAAAAGCAACAATAATAACAAATAAATAAGACAATAATTTTTAAAAACTAGCTTTATAACCACTGAGGATGTTAGTCCACATACAGGAAAGCAGAGCCTATTTCTGTGTTGTCTCACTTTCCTTCCCTTGGCTGTTAGGGTTGAAATCTTCCCAATGAGAACAAAGCCATTGTGGTATTTTTCTTTCTGTAGAGGAATTTTAATCCAGCAACAAGGCTACTCTGGCAAGAAATCACATTCAGAGACCTAGTTGGAATGCAGTCATCACACACACACACACAAACACACCCCACATTTAGTTCTTCTGGCTAAATACAGACATACTCTTAGTACACACCTTTAAGGTTAAAATTAGTATGTAAATGGAAGCAGCCATGTTTGAGGCAAAGCAACTCAGTGAGAAGCTGAGAGAAACTGTATTGAATCAGTCACCTTGGGGAGGAATTTGAGCCAAAACAGCTGAACTGACCACCCAGCCAGAGTTCAGAAAGAACTAGGAAGAATGAGTTTATTCAACAGTAAGTCTCATAAAATAGATGAATAAAAGGTATAATTATAGCTTTTTTTGTTGACCTTTGTGTTGTTTTCTCCAAAACAAGGTATTTTTATGGGCTGAGCAGTAGGAGGTTACTTAAGATGGTCTATTTATCTTTAGCAACTGGGTGGAGCAGAAGGGAAGTTGTCTGCTGTTGGGTCTAACCTAAATAACAGTCTCTAGCCTTCTGGTAGGGCAAAGTGGTCCTAACAATTTGCTCCTACATATTTACCTTGGGTTGCTTTTCTGTCCTCCAGTGGAGGGTCCAGTGGCTAGCCTTCCTGCCTAACACCAGAATGTGGAATGAGTCACTCATGGTTTATATTAGATGGACACCAGTGGAGCTATCCATGGTACTGACTCACAAGTTTCCCCTCTGGATTCTGCAGGCCAGCTCTGGGTAAGATAGCCAGATATTTCCCCAGGTTCCTGAATTAGATGGTGCAAACAGTAATGTTTGCCTCTGGATTCTCTGATTTGCCAACTCAGCATTTGTCCTTTCGCAATGATTTGTGGCAGTTCCCTCATGAATGAAAATCTGACAAAGAGTCACCAGTAACTGCCCCAAACCCGCAAGACACAGGGACAGAGGTAGGCGGGCTTAGAAACCCTCCTGGATCCCAACAGCGGGCGGCTGAGGCAGGAAACTTTTTCCTGGGACACTAGGATTCCATAGACAAGCAGCTCCGGGAGAAATTTTTCTCTCCCAGGAACACGGAAAAGCCCCTAGTGGGAGCAACACAAGCCCCAGAGCTCACTGATTCCACCTGGTTTCCAAAGGCCACAGAGACTGACAGCAACTTCCGGTGGCGGCCAGGAACCTCAGCTTGGGCCACAGGGCTCCACAGCAAATTAGCGCCAGGACAAAGATCCCTCTCAGGAGCTCGGAAAAGCCGGAGAGGGCCAAAGACACACCCCACAGCTCACCAGGAACTGCCCTGAACCCGCGAGACACAGGGACCAAGATCACACCTGGTGCCACAGCTCTCCAAACCCAAACACCTCTCAGAGAGAGCTGGTAATCAAGGAGTACTGACACAGAGACCTGCAGGAGGGGCAAACCACAACCAGACAGAGTAAGATCAGCTAAAAACAGAGTCAACAAGATGGCAAAAGGCAAGGGCAAGAACATAAACAACAGAAACCAAGAGTACTGTGCACCATCAGAACCCAGCTCTCCCACCACAGCAAGCTCTGGATACCCCAACACACCAGAAAAGCAAGACTCAGATTTAAAATCATTTCTCATGAGGATGATAGAAGACTTTAAGAAAGAAATGAATAACACCCTTAAAGAAATGC
>CM052702.1:8374083-8393603 GCA_028551405.1 Uromys caudimaculatus
TGGTACATTTACACAATGGAGTACTACTCAGCTATAAAAAACAATGACTTCATGAAATTTGCAGGCAAATGGATGGAACTTGAAAATATCATCCTGAGCGAGGTAACTCAGTCACAAAAGAACAAACATGGTATGTACTCACTGATAAGCGGATATTAGCCCAAAAGTTCAGAATGTCCAAGTTTCACTTAACAGTAACCGCTGGACAGAGTGAGGTACCAGATGGAGGGGTTGGAGAAAGGTCTGAAGGAGCGGAGGGAATTGGTAGTCCCATGGTTGGAGCAAGAGCGTCAATGGGCCTGACCCTCCCCCTGGTCGTCCTGGAGTTCAGACCACTAACCCAAGAATACACATCATTGACCCATGGTTTGGACTATATATGAGGCAGAGGAATCACCTCGATGGCCATCAGGAAGAAAGGAGAGGACTTTTGGCCTGAGGGTGCTAGAGGCCCCAGTAAAGAGGAATGTCAAGGTGGGAATAAGGGAATGGGTGGGCCGGTAGGTGGGAGGAGGAATTCCCTCACAGAGGCGGGGAGGGGGAGGGGATAGGGGGTCTCCAAAGAGGAGACCCAGAAAAGGGGAAACATTGGAAATGTAAATAAAGTATCAAAAAAAAAAAAGAAAAGAAAATCTGACAAAGAGAATTCCCAGCACCTGTATATTATAGAGACTGAGGATTCATTCTGACTAATGTAAATCTACTTATTTTCTGAGCCTCTATCTTCACTTTTACCTCTGGTGCTTGATCTCTGTGTGTGTCTCTCTCTCTCTTTCTCCCTCTCCTTCCTCTCTCTCTCTCTCTCTCTCTCTCTCTCTCTCTCTCTCTCTCTCTGTCTTCCCTCAACTGCTCTCAAGTACTTCTAAGAATGAATATACAGAGCATATTTTCTGAGACTCTTTGTCTTTAAGTTTGGTTCCTTCCCTCTACAATTACACTCACTTTTCAAACAGAGAACTCCAAACTTGGGGATGAGACCTCCAGAAGCGACTGTTCATTGCATGTGTTTCCAGCACCACACTCTTTAGAAGTTAGATCCCCTCAATTATTTGTAAGTTATTCCTGGAGATTCTTGTAGTGGAAGAATGAGTCCAATACATTCTCTTCCTCCCTCAAAATATTTTTGATGAACTAAAACTGTTTTTGAAATGCCATCTCACCCAAGTCAGAGTAGATATCATCAAGAAGACAAAATACACTGAGGAGCCCACTGTTACTTTGTGCTCTAAGAATAAAAAAAGAAAAAGAAAAAACCAGCAAACCCCAGTTTAATGTCTTTCTTTAGAATCTGAAGGGTGACAAGATTGTTCAGTGTTTTAAGTATATGGTAGATATTACCAGTATTATTTTATCAATAAATTACAATTATCCTTTTTAGTGGAAATTGCCATGTAACAAAGTGCTGAAAATGACATTTTATTATTTGTCCGCACACACGCGCACACACACACACACACACACACACACACACACACACACACACACACACACACACACACGGTATATAACAGCACCCACAAACTACCCAGAGTAGTTCAGGCTCCAGCAATCTGTAAAGTTTCTCCACATTCTTTATAGCCTTGTTACCCATAAAACTTTCAACAGCTAAATAAATACCTGAGTACCACCCTGTCTTTGCTCCAATTGACCTGTATACTCATGAGCCCCTTTCCATTGTTTCAGATAGAACACTAGAAGCCAGTTCCTAGTGCTGTTAATAAGAGTTTAATGCTCAACTTCTCGCATGCTGCATATAAAAGTACCCTTATGTGTCAGTCTGAAAGAGCATAATACAAAAAGGAATAAATACTGATTTTTATATAGAATCTTTCATATACAAATTATCCCAAAGAGCCTTACAAACAATGAATTCGGCACTGCAGTGCAGGAATGATGTAAACAAACACAGCAGCTGAGGAGCCCTCAGCAATAACTCACACAGAGACACCGCCTTGAAATGCCAAAAAGCATATTTCTTCCCTAGTTCTCCTTCCCAAAGCAGAATGTCTGCCTAAGAAGCTTGCTGTCAATCATACTTAATGTAAGGGAATAAAAATTTCTTAGTTAAAAGATTGATGCAAAAATGCATATGGAAACTTCTCAAAAGGAAATATGGTATGCCAAAATTAAATCTATTTACTAGGTGACATGTATTACTGCTAGGTGGGGTTTGAAGATAACTCACCATGGTTACTCTCCCAGTTTTTATCCTCATCATCCCGCCTCCCTATTAGTTTGGGCTAAACAAAAAGTTTAGTATCTTAATACTAATTCACACCCAGCATCTTCCCTGTTCTCATTTTGTTATTTATTGCATTTTATGAGTTATGTAATATCTTCTTTGTCAAATTAATATTCTCTAGAGATACACATATCACTGTACCTACTGCTCCCTAGCACTACAAGTAGTCACCAGTATTGACCCAAGTTCTACTATACTGTTAGTGCTCTAGTACCAAGTTCTCAGAACAATCTAAATAAATAAGCACAGAAAAGGTATTCCAGAGCATGTGCATTGAAAGGAAGAAAGTTAAATATTGCATCTCTAGGCTTGCAGAGCCTATATCAGAATCACTAGAATAAGGAATTTGGGGGTTGGGATTCTTTTTAGTTTTGTGGAAAGAATCGCCTTTTGAATAACCCACATAGAAACACCCAGACTGCAATCAAGGTTTTTGCTTGTTCCTTTGGGTTTGCAGCCAGATGCTTCTGATGAAGCAATGTGAAAATCAGAACTTCTAGTCCTTGATCATTGCCCTCGGGAGCACCTCCAAGGCACTTGTTAGATGCAACAGCTGTTCATTGTCATCTTAGGACAAGGAGCCATTAATGGAGGATTCTTTACATCCCTATCTGCCTGGCAGGGAAGAGAACAGATTTTCTTTTCCCTTGGGTTTTCAGCAACTGTCCTCAGGTCATTGAAGACTTTGTTCACCTTTCATCAGCACTGATGCACTTTAGACATTTTTAAGAGAAATAGACAAAAATGTACCAGCTTCTAGGACATTAACTAATAAAATATTCCTGCTACTCATCCTATCTTTCTCTCCTCTGCAAGATGAAGTTGTGGGAGGGGTCAGACAGGATTGCAATAGCACCTCCTCCCCATCTATTTTCCCAGTGCCTCACTGGGAGCAATGGGCACTGTTCGTTCAGTCTATCTGCTTCCTGTCTCAAATTCTGGGAGTATTCTAGAACTTGAGCCTTGGTCCCTTCCTTTTAGTCTCTAGAGTCTAGAGCTATATCACTACTGTTCAAATACTGTCTTTATTGTCTCAAGTTGTGTCATACCAGACAAGTGATGCTTTCAGTGCCTCTTTTTTTTTTTTTTTTTTTTTTTTTTTTTTTTTTTTTTTTGAGACAGGGTTTCTCTGTGTAGCACTGGCTGTCCTAGAACTCACTCTGTAGACCAGGCTGGCCTCAAACTCAGAAATCCACCTGTCTCTGCCTCCCAAGTGCTGGGATTAAAGGCGTGCACCACCACTGCCCTTCTTGAAGTAGAGAAAACAAGAGTACTTCCCCACATGTTTTTAATCTAGATTGCATTATAGTAGAGTACATTTGTCACCAAGTAATAAGTGCAATATACATGCTAGAAATTTTGACTATTATTAATACTCTATCCCAAGGATATCAACTGCAACATCAAACATTGATGTCTCAGTGGTTTAACATAATAGACATTCATTTTCTCATTTCTTTAAGACAATTTGGGTGTAATGAACATAGAATGGATTTGTTCCTTGTGGTGATTTAGTGATGCAAGTACCTTCTGTCTTATGACTCTGTCCACCATTTGGTCTTTTAAATCTACAGTCAGATCTTCTCTGGCCAGAAGACTGTGAAATGAGACAGCAAGATCAAGAAATGTTACATAGGGGTGGTTATGAACTTGGCCTTGAAAAACCTGGCTCTCATTCTTTATACATATCAATAGCCAGTACTCAGTCACCTGCCCTTACACTACAAAGAGGATCTTTGCAATCTAATGTGTCCAGAAAAGTGATGGCTTTTGTAACTAGATATTGTTTTTGTCTCTGCCATAATATCCTAATCTATTTCAAGATAAATTGTTCAGGGAGGGGGGAGCACTTCTTATTTACTTTAAGAATAAAACAGTTTCCCACAACTGTGGAGGAAGACCCCTACTTCACCAAAGGCCATGCCAGATACCAGAACTCCAAGTAGACTGCTTGCCCATGGACTGGCCCCACTTTCTCAGTGCCCTCACACCCTACCCCTCATTGCCCCTTCCCTCCTCATCTCCATAACTCACCCACCAACTCCAGTTGAGGAACCCTGCTGAACTAGATGCCAAGCCACTATCAGAACTGCAAGTGGGTAACCTGTCTGCAGACTGCCTCCACTATTTTCATTCCTGCGCACCCTACCCTCAATTGCCCTTCCATTTCTCCCCACCATGTGGCAGCCACTAACCCAAGTAGAGAATCCAAATTGACTACTGTCCATGCCAGCCACCAGAACTCCAGGTAGGCCACCCACCCTGGCAACACCTCATAACACTCTCAATTCCTCCCAAACATAGCTCCAATTCCCCACCACTTCTTGTTACCATGTCCCAAACCCCAATTCTAGTGAATATCCACCTCTTCAATCACAGGCCACCTTTGTTTTTAGAAGGCCAATTTCAAATTCAGGTGGAAAGATAATAGAACAAACAGAAATCACATAAGAAAACATGCATCCAACAAACAAACTAAAACCAGAACCTAGACCTATAATCATTTCAAATCAGATGCCTAGATACCAGTGTAAGAACACAGTTAATAACAGCCAAGGAAATATGTTACTATCAGACCACAAATATACTGCTACAGGAAGCCCTGAAAACGTTAACACAAATGAAGCATAAGAAAACAACCTTAAAACAAACTTCATGAAGACGATAGTGTCAACTGACCTGACCACACACACCCCCCCCCCCCGGTCTTCCTGGAGGCTGGACCACCAACCAAAGAATACACATGGAGAGACCCATGGTTCGGATCAGATATGTGGTAAAGGAGGGCCTTTTTGGCCATCAGGGGGAGGAGAGGCCCTAGTAAAGGGGAATGTCAAGGTGGGAATATGGGAGTGGGCAGGCGGGTGGGTGGGAGGTGGAATTCCCTCATAGAGATGGGGGAGGGGGAAGGGATAGGTGGTCTCCAAAAAGGAGACCTAGAAAGGGGGAAACATTGGAAATGTAAATAAAGTATCAAAAAATAAAAAAAAATTAAAAAAATGAAAATCACTTGACAAACACACAAAAAAAAAAAGGAAAAAAATGAGGAAATGAATGAACTCTTTAACAAAATTAAGGAAAAACAAACAAAAATGGAAAAAATTAATAAAAACTGAATAAATCCCTTTTAAAAAAGACAAAACTAAACAAACAAACAAACAAAAAATGGGTGAAGGAAACAAATGAAACTGTTCACAACCAGAAAATGAAATTGCAAGAAAAAAACATAAACTGGGGGAATTCTGGAAATGGAAAATTTAATAAGCAAACAAGAACTACAGTACTACCAACAGAACATAGAGATGGAAAAAGAATCTCAGATATTGTCAATACAAGAGAAGAAATAGATACATCAGTAAAAGAAATTGTTTAATCTAAAAATTGCTGCCACAAAACATCCAGGAAATCTGGGACTAATGAAAAGCTGAAAACTAATAATAATAGGCATATAAGATGGAGATGATTTTCAGCTCAAAGGTCAAGAAAATATTTTCATCAAAATAATACAAGAAATTTTTCCTAACTTAAAGAAAGACATGCCTATAAAGATTCAAGAAGTTTATAGAACACCAAATACATTGGATGAGAAAATAAAGTCTTCTTGCCACATAATAATAAAAACAATTAAACGCATAAAACAAGGAAAGAATATTAAAAACTACAAGGGAAAAAAAGCTAAGTAATGTATAAAAGCAAACTATTAGAATTACACCTGACTTCTTACTACAGACTCTAAAAGCCAGAAAGACTTCAACAGATGTCCTGCAGACTCTAAGAAGCCAGAAATGCCAGTCCAATCTACTATACCCAGAAAAATTTCAGTCACTGTAGATGGAAAAAGAAAAAAACCAAGATATTCTATCATAACATCAAATTAGACAGTATCTGCTTATAAATCAAGCCCTATAAAAGAAACTAGACAGAAAATTCCAGCCCAAAAGGGTTAACTACAGCCAAGAAAACTCATGAAATAAATAATCTCACACCAGCAAACCAAAAGAAGGGAAACACACACACACATATATACACACACACACACACACACACACACACACACACACACACACACATCAAAAAAAAAAAAAACAAAACCAAAACTGCAGTACCAACCACAAGAAGAAAATAAGAGGAAATAACAACCATTTGTCACTGATATTTCTCAATATCAATGGACTCAATTTCCCAATTAAAAAACACAGACTAATAGAATGGATGCTAAAACAGAATCTAACCTTATCATGTATATAAGAAACACATCTCAGCATCACAGGTAGACACTGCCTCTGAGTGAAAGGTTGGAAAAAAACTTCCCAAGCAAGTAGATAAAGAAGCAAACTGATGGAACCAATCTAATACCCAATAAAATAGAATTCAAACCAAAATTAATCAAAAGAGACAGGAAAGAACACTTAATGCTCATCAAAGAAAAAATCCAACAAGATGAGAAGATCAATTAGACATCACCACAGAAATGCAAAGATGGTTCAGCATGAAAATCTGATCAATGTAACCAGAATATGAACAAACTGAAACAAACAAAAAATATGATCATCTCACTAGGGACTAAAAAGTCCTTTGATAAATCCAACACCCAGTTATGATAAATGTCCTGAAGAGATTAGGGATACATGGGACATTTCTCAACATAATAACCACAAGTTACAGCAATCCCATAACCAGCATCAACTTAACTGAAGAAAGTCTGAAAAGTAACTCCACTAAAATCAAGAATGAGGCAGAGCTGTCCATTCTGTCCATATCTACTCAATATAGTACTTAAATTTTTAGCTAGAACATTGTTAACTAAAGGACATCAAAGGGATAAATATGGGAAGGAAAGAAGTGAAAGTATTATTTGCATATGACATGATACTTAAGCCACCCCAAAATTCTATGAGGAAATTCCTACAGCTGATAGTGATGTGGCTATATATACAGAATTAAATCTTTCTCTTGCCCTCCCCCTCCCCATCCTTTCTCTCTCTCTCTCTCTCTCTCTCTCTCTCTCTCTCTCTCTCTCTCTCTCTCTCTCTCACACACACACACACACACACACACACACACACACAAACACACACACACACAAACACACACAAACGCACACACACAGATGCACCCACACAGATGCACACACACACAGATGCACACACACACAGATGCACACACAAACACATCAGTATTCCTCCTATAGACAAATGACAAATGGAATGAAAAGGAAATAAGGGCAGCAACACCCTTCACAATAGCCCCAAACAATATGAAATAGTTTGGGACAGCCTTAACTAAACAAGTGAAATACTTGTATGACAAAAAATTCAAGTCTTTGAAGAAAGAAATTGAAGAAGATATCAGAAGATGAAAGGACACCAAGAAGATAGACAGAGTCAACTAACCTGGGCCCATGAGGCATCATAGAGACAGAACCACTAACCAAAGGGCATGCATGGGCTAGAACTAAGCCTGCCACATATATATAGTAGATGTGCACTATGATTTCCATGTGGGTCTCCTAACAGGTGGAGCAGGGGCTGACTCTAAGTCTGCTTACTGCCTTTGAATTCCTTTCCCCTAGCTGTGCATCCTTGTCTGGCCTTGGTGGGAGATGGTGCACTCAGTTCTACTGCTACTTGATGGGCCAGGGTGGGGTTGGTACCTTTTCAGAGGAGAAGGGTAGGAGGCAATTGGAGAGGGGGGTGTGAGGTTGTGACAGGGAGGAGAGAAGAGGGGGTGCTATGATCATGATGTAAAGTGAATAAAGTGAGGACAAAAAAAAGGAAAATTTTTCAGCTGGGTGTGGTGGTGCAATCCCATCATGTCAGTACCTGAGAGACTGAAACAAGAGGACCACAAGTTCCAAGCAAATTTGAACTTCCCAAAGAAAAGAAAGGGGGTGGAAAGGGGGAAGAAAGGAAAGAATGAATGAATGGAGGAGAAAAGAGAAAAGAAAGAAAACAGGAGAGGGATCAGGGAGAGAAGAAAGAAAGGAAAAACAAACAAAAAAAAAAAAAACAAAAAAATGTGACTAAGATACAGAGCTCCTCAGTTCTCAAAGAAGATGGTCAAGATTTTTAGTCATCAGCTGCAAACAACCTTAACTTCAAAGTGTTATATCAAGCATAATTTTCTATGAATGTCAAAGCAGGAAACCACTACCATAAAGGTTTTATAAAGACAGTGTTGGGCCATGAATGTTTCAGGCCTAATGGGCTGTCCTCAGCCTACAAGGGATGGCGACTGTTTCCCTAAGCTCCTAGAATACAGCTTCTAACACGTGGCTACATCTCTCCATAGGTCTGTGACATTTAGTCACATAAAAAAGGGTCACACCCCCAGCCCCTCCTCAGGTAGAGGCATGGTCACGCACTCAAGCCTTCCCCAGGTTAATGAGACACCTGGAAACTTAGCCACACCCCTTCCCAGTTACTATATCTGCCTCGCCTCTCCCAGAAAGGGGGGAGCCACAATTCCATCCATGCCACTCCACACAATGAAAATAAATGTCTTAGAATTATGGACTGTCTCTTCATCTGGACCCACTATGGGAAGTGAGGGATCTGGCCCTTGATTAAGGAGCCGTGTCTAATCTCTCACCAGACGGTACCCATTCACCCAAGTCTAAGCAACTAGCCTGGTGCCCCAAGTTGCTGAAACCCAGTCTCGGTAGGAACCCCAGCTGTGCTCCAGCTAGCCTGTCTGCAGCACCCTGCAGTGACTACGGTGCCCCAGCTAAAGAACTCACAGTGATGGCTGCCACGTGTTCCCAAGAATGGCCCCCTCCCACACCCATGGGCAGGTCCCGCAAAGGCTTCTCATCCCACCTGCCTGTGGACTGTGTGGGAAGATGCCCGGCCACTTTCCATGTGTTTCCTGTCCACCCAGAGCTTGGCGCCCAGGAACAGACACATGAGGCTTCATCCCATCGAGTCAGGCTTGTTTCCCACAAAAAACCATGAAGCCCTCAAAATGAGATTGTATTCCATGCCAATTAAAGGAAAAGCAAGAAAGAACACAGTCACCCAATTTCTCACTACATTAAAGCTGTTAACTCCTAACCCAGCTTTCTGAGAAATGTTTCATGGAGCAGAGCATCATATTAGATAAAAGCAGATTTCTAAATTCCTAACCATTGACCTGAAAATGCCTACAAATTGTTTCCAAACCAAGAGTTATGCTAGTGTTGAGCAAGAGAGAGACTATTTCATTCCCCAGTTACCAGAATTCTCCTTAAGCCTAGTTGTGAGTCATGCTGGAAGATGGAGTGCTTACTGTACTACTGGTGGAAAACCTTGCATTCTCTATGCTGAATGGCACTTCTGTGCTCACATAGAGAGCCATGCCCTCCAAATGCCAGCCTTGCTTGGCTCCTTCCAATCATTCATGAAAGAATAAATTCAGCGAGTAGTGTATGTATATATATATATACACTACACATGTAGACCAACCTGTGGATTTAAGCACAGTAAGATTGTGTATCATTCAAGAGTTTTACCAGGCTGTCAGGAATCTAATAAGTCTATATGGATTACATGGAGTCAAAATCAAATTTTATTTTCTTTCTGGATTGCTTAAATTAATCCAAAATGAAGGTATCATACACAATACCACACACACAAAGATGATTAATATATTTTTCGCTCAAGCCTACTATCAAAAAGCATTCTTTCAATGAAATCAACTAATGTTTTACTATGAGCAATATTTTACAATGTAATTATGTTTTTACATCTTAACTTAGGACAAAATGAAAATTCATTTAACTTTATTTTTTCCCATTTTAAGAAAAAAAAAAACCCAATGCAAATTTCTACTGATTTGGGTGGAACCATAATGACAGATTTTCTAAAATCCAAACACAAAAGGGTCTATTTTTCTAATATTATAGAAAATCAATAATTTTGTAAACTCTCATCTTGGTAAGAAAATGCCTGTAGCAAATTTTCTTACTTCCTTGCTACAAGAAAATCCATGTTTTTCTCTCAGGAAAACCATATTCTCTCTGTGTGCATTTATGCATGCACACACACAGACACAAACACACACCCCACATGGGAGTGCACAAGGCTATATAATGTTGTGAGAGTGCAAGCATACGTAAAGGTATGGTTGCCATGTATGCCTATTTTGAGAGAGTGTATTTGCACTGAACCTGAGATCTGCCATATAGGCTGGCCACTTAGCTCTGAGATCTGCCTATTTCTACCTATGCCATCCTCCAAGCATTTGGGGCTTAGGTACTCACTTGAGCTCACCTCACATCCTAGTGCTGTATCAGAAGCATGCAACATGGTTATTTCCATGGGAAAAAAACTTAGAATATTCTTTAATGGAGAAACAGTTTTGCACTTTTATAATCTAGTTCCTAAGGACTTTTGTCTTCTCTGTTATATGTTCCTATAACAAAACGCCTGAGTCTGGGTGACTTATAAAGGAAAGAAGTTTGTATAATTAATGAGTAAAGAACCTAAAAGTTCAAGATTAAGTGGATACTTCGGATAAAAGTCCTGTGATACATTACAATGGCAGAAAGATAAGCAGACAGATGTGAAAGAGAGAAAGTTTCATAACAGTGAATAATCTAGTCTGTCAAGAGCAAGAAACTTACCGCTAAGCACTTACTACTAGGAAAACTAACCCTAGCCCTGCAGAACAGCATTACTCTCTTTATGAAAGTTATTTGTTGTTATTATTGTTGCTATTATTTTTATTAAAGAAATATTATTTCTTTTATTATTGAGATTATGATATAATTACATTGCTTGCACTTACCTTACCATTGAATGCTGTCATATTTCCTTCTTTCCTCTCTTTTTATTGTTTTTTTATTTTTTTTTAATTCTTTAATACTTTATTTACATTTCAAATGTTTTCCCTTTCCAGGTCTCCCCTTTGGAAACCCCTTATCCCATCCCCCTGTTTCTATGAGAGTATTCCCCCAAACACCCATGCACTCCAATCTTCCCTCCCTGGCATTCCCCTATACTGGGGCATCTAACACTCTCAGACTCAAGGGCCTCTCCTCCCACTGATGGTCAACAAGGCCCTCCTTAGCCACATATGTGGCCAGCACCATGGGCCCCTACATATGCATTCTTTGGTTGGTGGTCCAGTCTCTGGGAGCACCAGGGACCTGACCAGCTGACACTGTTACTCCCTCCCCATGGGGCTGCAAACTCCCTCAGTTCCTACGGTCAAGTTGCTGTGAATTGAATCATGGGTGTTCAAAACTTTTGGGCTAATATCTGCTTATCAGTGAGTACATACCATGTTTGTTCTTTTGGGACTGAGTTACCTCGCTCAGGATGATATTTTCAAGTCCCATGCAATTGACTGTGAATTTCATGAAGTCATTGTTTTTAATAGCTGAGTAGTATTCCATTGTGTAAATTTACCACATTTTCTGTATCCATTACTCTGATGAGGGACATCTGCATTGTTTCCAGCTTCTGGCTATTATAAATATGGCTGCTATAAACATAGCACCATGTAGCCTTATTACATGTTGGAACATCTTCTAGGTATATGCCCAGGAGTGGTAAAGCTAGGTTCTCAGGAAGTATTATGTCCAATTTTCTGAGGGTCTGACAAACTGATTTCCAGGGTAGCTGTACCAGCTTGCAATCACACCAGCATGCAGGAGTGTTCTTCTATCTCTACATCCTAGTCAGCATCTGCTGTCACCTGAGTTTTTGATCTTAGCCATTCGGACTGATGTGAGGTGGAATCTCAGACTTGTTTTGACTTGCATTTCCCTGATGACTAAGGATGTTGAACATTTCCTTAGGTGCTTCTCAGCCATTCAAGTTTCCTCAGTTGATAATTCTCTGTTTACTTCTGTTCCCATTTTTTGATAGGGTTATTTGGTTCTCTGGAGTGTAACTTCTTGAGTTCCTTGTATATATTGGATATTAGCCCTCTATCAGAGGTAGGATTGGTAAAGATATTTTCCCAATCTGTTGGTTGCTGTTTTGTCCTATTGACAGTGTCCTTTGCCTTACAGAAGTTTTGTAATTTCCTGAGGTCCCGTTTGTCAATTCTTGATCTTAGAGCATTAGCCATTAGTGTTCTGTTCAGGAACATTTCTCCTGTGCCTATCTGTTTGAAAGTATTCCCCAATTTTTCTTCCATTAGATTCAGTGTATCTGGTTTTATGTGGAGGTCCTTGATCCACTTGAAATTGAGCTTTATACAGGGAGATAGGAATGGATCAATTTGCATGCTTCTATATGTTGACCCTGAGTTGAGCCAGCATCATTTGTTGAAAATGCTGTCTTTTTTCCACTAGGTGGTTGTAGCTCCTTTGTCAAAGATCAAGTGACATTAGGTGTGTGGGGTCATTTCTGGGTCTTCAGTTCTATTCCATTGGTCTACCTGCCTGTCACTGTACCAATACCATGCAGTTTTTATCACTACTGCTCTGTAGTATAGTTTGAGGTCAGGAATGCTGTTCCTCCAGAAGTTCTTTTCTTGTTGAGAATATTTTTTGCTATCCTGGGTGTTTTGTTATTCCAAATGAATTGGAGGATTGCTCTTTCTAAGTCTATGAAGAATTGAATTGGAATTCTGATGGGGATTGTACTGAATCTGTAGATTGCTTTCGACAAGATGGCCATTTTTACTATATTAATCCTGCCAATCCATGAGCATGGGAGACTATTCCATCTTCTGAAGTCTTCTTCGATTTCTTTCTTCAGAGACTTGAAGTTCTTGCCATACAGATCTTTCACTTCTTTGGTTAGAGTCACACCAAGATACTTTATATTGATTCTAACTATTGTGAAGGGTATCATTTCACTAATTTCTTTCTCAGCCTGTTTATCCTTCAAGTATTGGAAGAATACTGATATGTTTGAGTTAATTTTATATCCAGCCACTTTACTGAAGTTGTTAATCAGCTGGAACAGTTCTCTGGTAGAGTTTTTTGGGTCACTTAAGTATATGATCATATCATCTGTAAATAGTGATATTTTGATTTCTTCCTTTCCAATTTGTATCCTTTGACCTCCGTTTGTTGTCTAATTGCTCTAGCTAGAACTTCAATTACTATATTGAATAGATAGTGAGAGATTGGTCAGCATTGTCTAGTCACTGATTTTAGTGGGAATGCTTCAAGTTTCTCTCCATTTAGTTTGATGTTGGCTACTGGTTTGCTGTATATTGCTTTTACTATATTTAGGTATGGGCCTTGAATTCCTGATCTTTCCAAGACTTTTATCATGAAGGGATGTTGAATTTTGTCAATGGTTTTTCAGCATCTAATGAAATGACCATGTGATTTTTTTTTTGAGTTTGTTTATGTAGTGGATTACATTGATGGATTTCCGGGTATTGAACCATCCATGCATCCTGGAATGAAGCCTACTTGATCATGATGAATTATCATTTTGATGTGTTCTTGGATTCGGTTTGGGAGAATTTTATTGAATATTTTTGCATCAATATTCATAAGGGAAATTGGTCTGTAGTTTTCTTTCTTTGTTGTGTCTTTGTGAGGTTTTAGACTCAGTGTAACTGTGGCCTCATAGAATGAATTAAGTAGCATTTCTTCTGTTTCTATTTTGTGGAATAGTTTGAAGAGTATTGGTATTAGGTCTTCTTTGAAGGTCCTATAGAATTCTGCACTAAACCCATCTGCTCCTGGGCTTCTTTTGGTTGGGAGACTTTCAATGACTCCTTCTATTTCTTTAGGGGTTATGGGACTGTTTAGATGGTTTATCTGATCCTGACTTAACTTTGGTATGTGGTATCTGTCTAGAAAATTGTCCATTCCATCAAGATTTTCCAATTTTGTTGAATATAGGTTATTGTAGTAGGATCTGGTGATTTTTTTAATTTCCTCAGAATCTGTTGTTATATCTTCCTTTTCATTTCTTATTTTGTTAATTTGGATATTGTCTCTGTGCCCTCTGGTTAGTCTGGCTAAGAGTTTATCTATCTTGCTGATTTTCTCAAAGAACCAGCTCTTGGTTTTGTTGATTCTTTGTATAGTTCTTTTTGTTTCTACTTGGTTGATTTCAGCCCTGAGTTTGATTATTTCTTGCCTTCTAATCCTGTTGGCTATATTAACTTCTTTTTGTTCTAGAGCTTTCAGGTGTACTGTTAAGTGGCTAGTGAATGCTCCCTTCAGTTTCTTTTTAGAGGCACTCAAAGCTATGAGTTTTCCTCTTAACACTGCTTTCACTGTGTCCCATAAGTTTGGGTATGATGTACTTTCATTTTCATTAAATTCTAGGAAGTGATTGATTTCTTTCTTTATTTATTCCTTGACTTATTCATCATTGAGTAGAGTGTTGCTCAGCTTCCATATGTATGTGGCCTTTCTTTTTTTTTGTTGCCATTGAAGACCAGCCTTAATCTGTACTGATCTGATAAGAGGCATGGGATTATTTCAATCTTCTTATATCTGTGGAGATTTGTTTTGTGACCGGTTATATGGTCAATCTTAGAGAAGGTAGGATGAGGTGCTGAGAAGAAGGTACATTCTTTCGAGTTAGGATGAAATGTTGCATAGATATCTGTTAATTCCTTTTGGTCCATAACTTCAATTAGTTTCACCGTGTCTCTGTTTACTTTGTGTTTTCAAGATCTGTCCATTGATGAGAGTGGGGTTTTGAAGTCTCCCACTATTATTGTGTGATATGAAATGTGTGCTTTGAGATTTATTAAAGTTTCTTTTATGAATGTGAGTGTCCTTGCATTTGGAGCATAGATGTTTAGAATTGAGAGTTCTTCTTGGTAGATTTTTCCTTTGATGAGTATGAAGTGTCCTTCCTTATCTTTTTTGATGATTTCTGGTTGAAAGTGGATTTTATCTGATATTAGAATGGCTACTTCTGCCTCTTTCTTGGGACCATTTGCCTGGAAAATTGTTCTCCAGGCCTTTATTCTGAGGTCGTGTTTCTCTTTGACCCTGTGGTGAATATCCTGTATGAAGCAAAATACTGGGTCCTGTTTATGTATCCAGTCTGTTAATCTATGTCTTTTTATTGGGCAATTTAGCCCATTGATGTTAAGAGATAGTAAGGAATAGTAATTGTTGCTTCCTGTTTCTTTTGATGTTATTTTTATGTTTGTTTGGCTATCTTCTTTTGGGTTTGTTGAAAGATTATTTTCTTGCTTTTTCTAGAGTGTAGTTTCCCTCCTTGCATTGGCATTTTCCATCTATTATCCTTTGTAAGGCTGGGTTTGTAGAAAGATATTGTTTAAATTTGGTTTTGTCATGGAATATCTTGGTTTCACCATCTATGGCAATTGAGAGTTTTGCTGCATATAGCAGCCTGGGCTGGCACTTGTATTCTCTTAGGGTCTGTATGAGATCTGTCCAGGATCTTCTAGCTTTTTCATAGTCTCTGGTGAGAAGTCTGGTGTAATTCTAATAGATCTGACTTTATATGTTATTTGACCTTTTTCCCTACTGCTTTTAATATTCTTTCCTTGTTTTGTGCATTTGGTATTTTGACTATTATGTGATGAAAGGAATTTCTTTTCTGGTCCAATCTATTTGGAGTTCTGTAGGCTTTTTGAATGTTTATGTTCATCTCTTTCTTTAGGTTGGGAAGTTTTCTTCTATGATTTTGTTGAAGATATTTAGTGGCCCTTTAAGTTGGGAATCTTCACTCTCTTCTATACCTATTATCCTTAGGTTCTGTCTTCTCATTGTGTCCTGGATTTCATGGATATTTTGGATTAGGAGTTTTTTGCATTTTCCATTTTCTTTGACTGTTGTGTCAATGTTTTCTATGGTATCTTCTGCACCTGAGGTTCTTTCTTCTATCTCTTGTATTCTGTTGGTGATGCTTGCATCTATGACTCCTGATCTCTTTCCTAGGCTTTCTAACTCCAGGGTTGTCTCCCTTTGGAATTTCTTTATTGTTTCTATTTCCATATTTAGATCCTGGATGGTTTTGTTCATTTCCTTTGCCTGTTTGGTTGTATTTCCCTGTATTTCCTCTTTAAGGCCTTCTATCTGTTTACCTGTGTTCTCTTGTATTTCTTTAAGGTAATTATTCATTTCCTTCTTAAAGTCTTCTATCATCATCATGAGAAGTGATTTTAAATCTGAGTCTTCCTTTTCTGGTATGTTGGGGTATCCAGGGCTCGCTGTTGTGGGAGAACTGGGTTCTGATGATGCCAAGTTGCCTTGGTTTCTGTTCCTTATATTCTTCCCCTTGCCTTTCACCATCTGGTTATCTCTGTTGTTAGCTGGTCTTACTCTCTCTAACTGTGGCTTTTCCCTCCTCAAGCCTTTTCTTCAGTACTCCTTGGAGACCATCTCTCCCTGAGAGGAATTTGGGTTTGGAGAGCTGTGGTACAGCGTCAGCTCTGGGATGCAGACAGTAACCAGAAGGATCCTGTCCCCAGCTGTTTCTTGTTTCCTGTCCTGATGGCTCTGCAAGAGTCCTTCTTGATTGAGGAATTTAAACTGAAGTGGTGGTCTTTCTGTGCTCAAAGATGTGTCAACACTCCTGGGAGATCAGCTCTCTCTTCTCACTGAGTATCAAGCCCTATGTTCAGGATCAGTTCCCTGGCCTCAGAAGGAAACCAGAAGTTCACTCCTCAGTCCCTGTGTCCTGAGGGTTCTAGACGGGTCTCTCTGAGCAGAGGTGCTGACCTTACCCCTGATCATAGGCTTGTCCACACTACTGGGAGGGTACCTCTTTCCCTGTGCTTTTTGGGTATGGAGCAGCATGGCACAGACCACAGGTGTAAACCGGAAGGCTCCTGTCCCAGTCTGTTCCTCTGTCCCAATGTTCTGCAGATTCTGGGCAGGTTCCACTGAGCAGTGGCGCCCTTCTTACCTCCACTCACTGGCTTGTCCACACTCCCTGAATGCTAGACTTCTCCCTGTGCTATTTGGTTATGGAGCTCTGTGGCACAGACTGGGGTCGGTCCCTAGTCGCAGAAGGAAACCTGAAGGCTGCTGTCCCAGGCTGCTTGTAGGTCCCCGTGTCCTGGAGCCGTCCTCTCATTCAAATTCATATCATTTTCATTAATTATTGTTGCATGAGTAGATAAACATAAATATAAACATATATGAATGCACATATATATTTCTAAATATAACCTATTGAGTCAGTATAATGTTATTTGTATGTATGTTTTCAGGCTAGCCATTTTATATTGAATAACCAATTAGTGTGCTCTTACCTGAGGAAGATTATTTCTTCTGCACTCAGCATTCCTTAGTTGCCTGTAGTTATATCTCTAGGTGTAAGGCCTTGTGATAGATCCCTTTTCCACATTAGCATATCTATTGTTGTCCTTTATCAACTCATGTTTAGGCAGCCATGATGGTGAGAATTTATGTGTGCTACTTATGTCTTTACTAAGAGATATAGTCTCATAACAAGCGCATTGCTGTTCTGGTTCTTACAATGTTTCTGTGCCCTTTTCTGTAATGTTTCCTGAGCCTTAAGTGAGGGATTGCTTTATAAATATAACCCTTGGGACTGAGCTCCACAACTCTGCATTTTGATTGGTTGTGGTTTTCCAAAATGGTCTACATCTGTCGCAAAGGGAAGGTTCCTTGATTAGGAAAGAAAACAACATTCGTTGGTAAAAATAAGGACTATTATTTGAAATGTAGTTAGGTATTATACTACCCTACAGTATAGACATGGCATTTTCTATCTCATTGTTAGCTCCAAACTTCAGATGTGATTGTATATCCTGAAATAACTGCAGAAACAAAAAAAAAGTAAACAGGGACCATTGCCAGTATAGGAGTGGGGGAACGATAGAGGAAGAAATATCGGGGTACAAGTGATTTGATTAGGAAAATGCAACTTAAAGAGGGGGCAGGTAAATACAGAAGGAGAGAGAGAAGGGTTAAAT
The DNA here is from genome assembly GCA_028551405.1 of Uromys caudimaculatus. Classification (NCBI taxonomy): domain Eukaryota; kingdom Metazoa; phylum Chordata; class Mammalia; order Rodentia; family Muridae; genus Uromys; species Uromys caudimaculatus. The sequence goes on from CM052702.1 coordinate 8,392,157, forward strand.
ACAATTAAAGATATCTAAAAATTAGTCATGTCATGCTATTAGCTATCTACTAAATAAAAACCTATAATGTAAGTACATCTCTATATAAATATTCATATAGAGTTTAAATACAGTGTGCTCATCTGAGATAATAATGCTCCCTCCAAGAGCCAAACACAATCTAACAAAACTCCAAACAACAGTCATGAGAAGCTCTCTTTTGAGTTCTCTTTTGAGTTGTAGTTGCTCAAGGAACTCCAAAAACATTTAGGATATTGCTACTGTCCTTGCTTGCACCCTAAGAAGTGGATAGTATATCCTTATTGCTAAAACAATTGCTTCTAAACTGAAACTAATCCTCCCTGAGGATTAGCTTTCATGGTATCAGAAAGAACCCTGCAAGCATTCTAAGGGGGAAGAAACCAACAGTCCTACCAAGCAAGCTGTTTCCTGAGAATTGTAACAAGCAGTACGGCATGATAACCCTAGGTATGCAGCGATGGCATTCATAATTTGGCAGTAACCACCAACTCTAGAATTATAATTAAGGACTGCTCAACAAGAGAGAGACCATGCTTGGGACCAGAAACCCAGCCAACTACCCAGGATAGATTTTGGAGAAGAAGCTACTACCATCATTTTCATACATGGTCTCTCACTAAACCCAGATCTCACACTTTGTGAGGTTATCATCCAGAAATTTATGACCATAATCTCTTAAATCAGTTGTTCTCAACCCATAGGTCACTGTCCCCTTGAAGGTTGAACAACCCTCTTTCATGGGTAGTATATCAAATATCCCACATTTCAGATATTTACATTGTGAATCATTACTGTAGCAAAATTATACTTATGAAGTAACAACAGAAATAATTTATGGTTGGGGTCATCAGAACATGAGGAACTGTATTAAAAGATGATGGTATTAAGAAGGTTGAAAACCACTGTGTTAAATATTTTTACTTATGGCCTTTTGTTGTGTTACAGTATATTCTAACCTGTTCTACCACTTTGACTTAGATAAAGTTTTCTTAATATTTTGTAATGTATGTGGCCTTTTATTTCATCCTTTTTTTGTTTTGTTTTGTTTTTGTTTTGATTAGCATATCTTTAATTGTTAGTGATGACAAACACTTTTTTTTTTTTCAGAGATTTGTTAGCCAGTTTTTGTTGTTTTATAAATTCTGTTGAGAACTCTCTATTCAGGTCCAAGACCCAGTATTTTGTTTTTTGTTTTGTTTTGTTTTGTTTTTGTTTATTTGTTTGGTTTTTTCTCCTTCTTTATTTTTGATACTTTATGTATATTTCTAATGTTTCCCCTTTTCTGAGTCTCCTCTTTGGATACCCCCTGTCCCCTCCCCAACCCGCCTCTAGGAGGGAATTCCACCTCCCACCCCCACCCCCGTCCTCCCATCCCCATATTCCGGCCTTGACATTCCCCTTTACTGGGGCCTCTAACATCCTCAGG
>CM052702.1:8394103-8412790 GCA_028551405.1 Uromys caudimaculatus
GAGAGAGAGGGCAGCCTTGTTTAGTCCCTGATCTTAGTGGGATTGCTTCAAGTTTCTCTCCATTTAGTTTGATGTTAGCTACTGGTTTGCTGTATATTGCTTTTATTATGTTTAGGTATGGGCCTTGAATTCCTGATCTTTCCAAGACTTTTATCATGAAGGGATGTTGAATTTTGTCAAATGCTTTTTCAGCATCTAAGGAAATGACCTTAAAGAGACCAAGAATGTGGAAACTCCCAGCCCAGGAACCGACCATTTCTAACAAAGGCATAGCAGACATCCTACTAATGGTTTGACTAATTCCTTAAATAACTATAATGAGTTTCTACTCTAAGGTTTTCTCATGCTTGGTTAAATGAAAGAATATTTCCTGTACAGAGCTGATGAGGCTGGCAACCACAACATAACAATCAAATCAATGGGGAGGGAAATGAAATCTTGTTTCTTGCAGTTTACTAGTTTCAATTTAACACCAATAACTCATACTGTTCAATATTTCAAAAAGTTTAAGATGGATGAAAATATGCACCTTAGGTTTGACCTGTTCATTGGCTTTATGTATATCACAAGAACTGTGCATCCTTGCTGGGATGAATTATAAGCCTTCTGCAGAGAGAGTAGCCTTTGTGAGGTCAACACCCCAAACTGTATGCACATATTTTCAATCTGTTCCACCTTAAAACTTTACTGAACACTTTTTATTTAAAAGATTTGAAATGCTAAGAAAATATGTTTTAAATAACCATTTTAATAACTTAGTGGGATTGATATTCTATATGTCAAATTTTGTTGACAATTCATGGAAACATACTTAATGCTTAATAATGCTGCATTAATGTGGACAAAGCAGAAGAATTTAATTGTTTACATGAATCAGTCTCTCTTTGTATTTGAAATTTTTGATTTTCTTTTAAATTTAACAGACCTTTTATGAAGTTTAAATTTTATTTGTGTGGGTTTGTGAGTGTGTGTGTGTGTGTGTGTGTGTGTGTGTGTGTGTGTGTGTGTGTAAGTGTGCAGATGCCCCATTCAGGCATTATTGTAGAAGCTAAGAGAGGACTTTGGGTGCTTTCCTCTACTACTCTCCACTTTATTGTAACTTTCATACATGGTCTCTCACTGAACCTGGATCTCACACTGTTTGGGATAGATTTATTATTCAGCAAGTCCCAGTATGCCTCCTATCTACTTTCCCCCACACTGGATTTACAAGCATTTGTGGATATAGTTGTCTTTACTTTCTATTATTTTATTTTATTTTATTTTTGATTGGATATTTTCTTTATTTACATTTCAAATGTTTTCTCCTTTCCAGGTCTCCCCTTAGGAAACCTCCTATCCCATCCCCCTTCCCCTGCCTCTCTAAGAGTATTCCCCACCCACCTACTCCCTTCCTCCTGCCCTGGCATTCCCCTACACTGGGGCATCTAACACCCTCAGGCCCAAGGGCCTCTCCTCCACTGATGGCCAACAAGGCCCTCCTCTGCCACATATGTGGCCAACACCATGGATTGCTCCATGTGTATTCTTTGGTAGGTGGTCTATTTCCCGGGAGCTCTGGGTGAGTCTGGCCTATTGACAGTGTTGCTACCTCAATGGGGTTGCAAAAACCCTTAGCTCCTTCAGTCCCTTCTCCAACTCTTCCACATAGGACCCTCTAGCTCAATACAATGGATGGCTGCAAGCTTCCGCCTCTGTATTTGTCAGTCTTTAGCAGATCCTCTCAGGAGACAGCCATATCAGGTTTCCATCAGCAAGCACTTCCCGACATCCACAATAGCGTCTGGGTTTGGTGGCTGTAGATGGGATGTACCCTCAGGTGGGGCAGTCTCTGGATGGCATTTTGTCAGTCTCTGCTCCACACTTTGTCTCCATATTTCATCCTGTGAGTATTTTGTTCACCCTTCTAAAAAGCACTGAAGTATCCACATTTTGGTCTTCCTTCTTAGGCTTCATATGGTCTGTGAATTAAATCTTGGGTATTCCGAACTTTTGGGCTAATATCCACTTATCAGTGAGTACATACCATGTTTGTTCTTTTGTGACTGAGTTACCTCACTCAGGATGATATTTTCAAGTTCCATCCATTTGCCTGCAAATTTCATAAAGTTGTTGTTTTTAATAGCTGAATAGTACTCCAATGTGTAGATGTACCACATTTTCTGTAACCATTCCTCTGTTGAGGGACATCTGGGTTGTTTCTAGCTTCTGGCTATTATAAATATGGCTGCTATGAACATAATGGAGCATGTGTCTTTACTACATGTTGGAGCATCTTCTGGGTAAATGCCCAGGAGTGGTATAGCTGAGTCGTCAGGCAGTACTATGTCCAATTTTCTGAGGAACCACCAGACTTATTTCCAGAGTGGTTGTACTAGCTTGTAATCCCACCAACAGTGGAGGAGTGTTCTCTTTCTCCAGCATCTGCTGTAACCTGAGTTTTTCATCTTAGCCATTCTGACTGGTGTGAGGTGGAATCTCAGGGTTGTTTTGATTTGCATTTCCCTGATGACTAAGGTTGTTGAGCATTTCTTTAGGTGTGCCTCACTTAGCCCTACAAGTTTCCTCAGTTGAGAATTCTCTGTTTAGCTCTGTTCCCCATTTTTAATAGGGTTATTTAGTTCTCTGGAGTCTAAATTCTTGAGTTCTTTGTATATATTGGATACTAGCCCTCTATCGGACATAGGATTGGTAAAGACCTTCTCCCAATCTGTTGGTTGCTGTTTTGTCCTATTGACAGTGTCCTTTGCCTTACAGAAGCTTTGCAATTTTGTGGGGTCCCATTTGTCAATTTTTGATCTTAGAGCATAAGCCATTGGTGTTCTGTTCAGGAACTTTTCCCCTGTGCCCATGTGTTCCAGACTTTTCCTCACTTTCTCTTCTATTAGATTCAATGTATCTGGTTTTATGTGGAGGTCCTTGACTCACTTGGACTTGAGCTTTGTACAGGGGTATAGGAATGGATCAATTTGCATGCTTCTACATGTTGACCACCAGTTGAACCAGCACCATTTGTTGAAAATGCTGCCTTTTTTCCACTGGATGGTTTTAGTTCTTTTGTCAAAGATCAAGTGACTATAGGTGTGTGAGTTCATTTCTGGGTCTTCAATTCTATTCCATTGATCTATCTGCCTGTTGCTGTACCAATACCATGCAGTTTTTATTACTACTGCTCTGTAGTACAGCTTGAGGTCAGGGATTCTGATTCCCCCAGAAGTTCTTTTGTTGTTGAGAATAGTTTTCGCTATCCTGTATTTTTTGTTATTCCAAATGAATTTGAGAATTGCTCTTTCTAAGTCTATGAAGAAATGAGTTGGAATTTTGATGAGGATTGCATTGAATCTGTAGATTGCTTTCATCAAGATGGCCATTTTTACTATATTAATCCTGCCAATCCATGAGCATGGGAGATCTCTCCATCTTCTGAGGTCTTCTTCCATTTCTTTCTTCAGAGACTTGAAGTTTTTGTCATACAGATCTTTCATTTGTTTGGTTAGAGTCACACCAAGATTTTTTTTTAATTTTATTTAATCTTTTTTCTACACTACTTATTTTATGCCCCTCCCTGTCCACCCGCTGACTGTCCTGCATTCCATACCTCCTCCCCATGCCATGTCTCCACCCCACAGTTGTCTTTATAACTACATGATAGGGATCCTAATGCAAGGCTGCAGGATTGTAAAAAAAAAAAAAAAAAAAAAAAAATGCACTCATACCCAGGAAGCCATCTCATTGGAAGTAAAAACGAAGGGGAGTATTAAGTCTCTTATAAATACTTCTGTAAACAAAACCTTTTTTTTTTAAGATTAGGGATACAAGGGACATACTTTGACATAATAAAGCAAGTTTACAGCAAGCCTCAAACCAACATTAAGTTAAATGGAGGGAAATTCAAAGCAATTCCTCTAAAATCTGGACTAAGACAGGGTGTCCACTCACTCCATATATATTCAATATCATACTTGAATTAGTAGCTAGAGAAATAAGACAACTGAAGGAGATCACGGGGATATGAACTAGAAAGAAGTTAAAGGATTATTATTTGCAGTTGATTTGATAGTATACACAAATGACCCTAAAAATTCCATCAGAAAACTCATATACAGTTGATATGGTCAATTTACACAATGGAATATTACTCAGCTGGTTAAAATAATCACATCATGTTGGCACAGGTGATGGAAGCCATCTAGGCCAACCCACTTCTTGGCAGGTGGTAGGCACCGCTATGATGAACAAATATGTGAGAGAGTCATGGGAAAGATAGAAAAATGAAGCATCAAATGTACTGTGGTGAGGGGGGAACTGGAGATGCAACAGCTGTGAGGACCAGGCTGATACAAGTGGCCTGTGCTGCACCTGAGGCCGTGAGGATGTCTTTCCCATCCTGATGCTGAGGGGCATGTCTGGGTCCATGGTCCTACTGATGACAGAATCTGTGTTGATGTCCATGGCCTCTGTTACCACTGAAGGACATGCAGATGTTCATAGTCTGGTCTACAGTCTGAAGGCATACCGTCCATGGGTCAAGCTGCTGCCAGGGGATATATTGATGTTAGTGGCCTGCATTGCCACCTGAGGCCATAGAGGTGTTCATGGTTTGGAGTGCCTCGAAGAATCTTGTCTGAGTCCATGATTTTACTGCAATGGGGCCATGTTTGTGGTCTATACAATCACCAGAAACCATGTGGAAGCTGATGATTCCTGCCCCCACTGACCGTAAAGAGCAAGGAAGTTACTTTTGCAGTGATAACGATGATTTCAGACACATAGTTACAAAAGAGGAACATGATAGGCTCCACTTATGAGAACCCCTACCTCCACACCAACACTAACCCACCATGGCCCCCCAAAAATAGCAGTGTAAACAGAAAGCCATCAAAGTGTGATAAGGATGCTTAGGTTATCTCTCCACAATTGAAGGCTTCTGGTGGAGATGCAGGAGGGGTACAACTAAGTTCTAATTAAGGGGCAGGTCACTGTGACCATGTTCCTGTAATTATATAGATAACATAAATTGGACTTGATTTTTTTTTCATCTTTTATATTTTGTGGAGTCACAGGAGTAGAGGGCAGACCTAAAAAGATTGGGAAATGGTGTAATCAGTGTACATAATGTAAAATTCTCAAAGAATGGAAAAATATACATCATGAAATTCACAGGTAAATGGATGAAACTAGAAAAAAATCATTCTGAGTGAGGTAACCCAGACACAAAAAGACAAATATGGTATGTATTCACTTATATGTAGATATTGGCTGTTAAGTCAATGACAACCAAGCTACAATTTTTAGAAACACAGAGGTTAGGTATAAGGTAAGGCACAAAGCATGAATGATAGATCTTCCTAGATATAGGAACTCGAATACATAATTATAGCAGAATGGGGTGCAGTGGAACAGGAGGATCAAGTGGGAAATGGGAGGGAGTGTAGGGGGAGACAGATAAAATCAAGGTCCATTTTAGGGGAAGTTTGGAAATCTAATATAGTAGAAGCTAAAATATATACCTGTATAAAGGTGATCTAAATGAAATCAACAAATAATGGGAAATTCAGAAAACCACTGGGCACCTCTTGTTCCCATATGAAGCTTCTAGGACCAAGAATGGGTTATATCTACATGAGTTGTTGGCCAAAGTAGCCGTATGAGAATCCCCAAAGAACCCTGAATGTTGCCAAAGTTATAGATCTCTCTCCACAAACTGGGGGCAAGACCCCATAGCTGAATGCATTAACTACACAACTCATCAAACATGAAGAAGTCGAACTGGTGCCTACATAGAGCCTTTACCCTTATGTGCTATCATCTTTGGTACAGGCAGGTATTCTGCATGATACCAAAGTAGAAATGCAAACACCAACCCAGATACAAACCCTTTGATCTACAATGCCATCCTGCCTGCAAGATATGCTAGGGTAATAGTGGCACAAAGCTTGTGGGAATAACCAACCAATAAATGATTTGACTTAAGGTCTATTCCCCAAAATGAAACCCATACTCAACACTCTATAGGTGACCAAGAACCTGAGACTACATAGTCCAGAGATCTAATGTAAAACCAAATGCCACTGATCTACAAAAAAGAACATAGCAATATAATCATTCTTAATGACATTTTGCTATTTGCACAGATCAATACCTTGCGAAGTGTGATGATTTGAATATGCTTGGCCCAGAGAGGGGCATTATTTGGAGGTGTGGCCTTGTTGGAGTAGGTTGCGACCTTATTGGAGGAAGTATGTCACTATGGGCATGGTCTTTAAAAACCTCGTCCTAGCTCCCTGGAAGTCAGTCTTCTCCTTTCTTCCTTTGGATGAAGATCTAGAACTCTCAGCTCCTCGTGCACCATGTCTGCCTGAACACTGCCATGTTCCTGCCTTGGTGATGATGGACTGAACCTCTGAACCTGTAAGCCAGCCCCAATTAAATGTTGTCCTTATAAGAGTTGCCATGGTCATGGTGTCTGTTTATAGCAGTAAAACCCTAATGAAGACACTCAGCCATCACTTGAGAAGCTTTTTTCAGAAGCAGATGAAAACAAATACAGAGAGTCACAGTCAGACAATAGGAAGAGGGTAAGAGACCTTAGAACACTCATCCATAAATGGGACTTTTCTATAAAATCCCTACCCTCATGGGAGGCCTAAGGAAGAGAATGTTGAGTGAGAGTAAGAGTAAGAAGTGATGGACAGCAGCAAGGAAATGAGGCCTTCTAACCATAGCAGGACCTACACACATATGAACTTACAGAGACAGAGGAAGGATGCACAGGGCCTGTGTTGCACCACATGACATGGGATCCTAGAGCTGATACAGGTAGGCACACGTCCCCATCCCTAACCCAGAAGCTATCTCTAATTTCTAACTACCTGCAAATGAAGTGGTTTAATTTCCTCCAATGTGGTCTCACTGTGGAAACAAACTACTGGTAAGGGTAGGCTATATGCCCAGCAGTGTATGGCCAACAGAAAGCAAACTCAGTAGCATCTTTAAGGGTTCCTTGACTCATAGTATTATGTCATGACTTTTAAAAAAAATTTTTATCTATTTTTTTTTTTTTACTCTACAGCTCCTTTGGGTATATATTATGGCTTCCAGTTCAGTGTTTTTATGGGAATCCCGAGTGTGCAAATGAGCGAGTATCTGCATCTATATATGTTTCTTTGCACCTATATATGTTTGTGCCTTTTCTTGAGTCCTTTTTATATGTCTGTGACTTTTCTCAGGCTCTCTTGCTCCTGTTTGTTTTGTCCTATTCCATTGCATTAGTTTTTGTTTTTAATCTTAGTCTATTCTGTTCTGTTCTATTCTATTCTCCCTTTTATACTTCTCTTTTTAATAATGAAAAACAGAAAATGAGTGATACTGACAGGAAAGGAAAAGGAGCAGAGGACCTGAGAACAGTATCAGTAGGGGAAACAAAATCTGGATATGTTATGTGAGAAAGAAATATTTTCAGTAAAAGAAAAGTGAGTAAATAAAGTATTAAAGATCACAAATTATAAATTTATATACCAGTATGGATTGTATAAATGTAATGTTATATAAGATTAACGCAGTTGAAAATAGATTTCATCATTAATTAAAAATAGCTTTTTTCTATCATTTATAGTTTTCTGTTTTCTGTGAAAATTTTATATTGCTAGTTTTGTATGTCAAATAATTTAATAATAGAATTTTTTCATATGGTCTGAGTGAATTCAAGTACATACTATGCTTTACATGATAGTGTCTGAATGTTAAATGTTCATACACATTATCTAGAGCATGCAAAGTTTAAAAGAGACCAGGGACTGAATGGCCAGCCAATGACTGGCCAAAATTGAGACCCATTCCATGGGCAAGAACCAGTCCTTGATACCATTAATGATATTTTTGCAGACTTTCTGTTATGCTTGCAGACAGGATCTTAGCATAACTGTCCTCTGAGAGGCTCTGGCCAGCAGCTAATGCAAACAGATGCAGTGTCCCACAGCCAAACATTAGATGGAGCATGGAGAGTCTTGTGGAAGAGTCAGGGGGAAGGATTGAGGGACCTGAAGAGGATAGAGGAAGAGGTCTTTTTTCTTCCAAAAGAAGACTAACAGAGTCAACTAACCTGGACCCTTGGAGAGTCCCAGACTCTGAACCAGGAACCAAAGAGTTAGTATGGGCTGGGCCTAGCCCCCTCCCCCTCACATATGTAGCAGATGTACAGCTTGGTCTTCATGTGAGTCCCCCAACAACTGGGGTGGGGGATATCCCTGAAGTCTCTGAGGAAAAGGGGAGAAGGAAATGGGGGTGTGGGGGGAAAGTGGGAGGAGAGGGGAGTCAGATACTGAAATGTAAAGTAAATACATACATACATACATACATACATACATACATACATACATACATACAGCAAAAAGAAATAAACTGGAGAATTAATCAAACCTGGTTTTGAGACTGCAGTCCATTTACCTACCTACCAGGTCTGTGACCTTGCAAAAATTACGATCTACTATAATCCTTTAATTTCCTCATCTATCAAATAGCAATAGCTATCTAAAAAAATCATCACAAGGATTAAATAAGAAAGCACCAAGCCATATAAAGCACCAAAGAAGCCTAATGTCAGCCTAAGAGGCATTTAACAAATATTGGAAGGGCCCTCCTTCTCCCTTCTTCTTCCAAAGTAGAAATCTAATTGGCTATTAAAAAAGAGTATTGTGAAAGGCAATTGACAAATTGGGCAAATAAGCACCACTAATTTTCTCTATGAATCAGGGGTGTGTGTATGTGCATGTAAGGACATGAGCTGCACATTACACTGGAATTTGATTTCCTTTCTGACAAAGGCTGCTCTTGTTAAAGGGCTCCCTTTCATTTTTATCTCAGTCATATGTTCGGGAAATTTCTTAATTTTTGTTATAAAAAGACTATTTTATGAATTATTAACCATTTAGCAGCTTCATTAGAGTATGTCTGGATTACTCACCCACTGCTTTAAATATATATAGCTACCTAAAATTTCACTACTCTGCCTCTGACTGTCAAAGAAAATTGGAGAGTTTTTCCCTTCTAAATGATTTCCTTATTGTGCGCTTTGGGAGACTAATGGGCAGTGAGTTTCAGTCCTTTCTCATCAGGAATTTTTCTTTAAGACATCCACTAAGAATTTGTATCACGTCTGCAGTGATTTGAAAATCTAAGACTCTAGAAAAAAAAAGATATTTTAAATTATTTCTACTTCTCCAAAATTGCTTTCAAAGAGGACGCAATGAAAAGAATAGCAATTTTCTAACATACCAGTGCTCATAAGGCCAATGCTTTGTTTGTAGTGTTCTGTCCTTTGTTTAAAAAAAAAAAAAGAATCAGTCCAGTTTCATTTCTGAATTTCACTAAAACCCAAACCAGAATGTTGATGTGGAGTTCAGTGCTTTATATAGTCCTGTTCTGTTCTTTGAGCTCCTGCTTGAGTCTTGCAGAGTCCAAGCTGTGGTTGCAACTAAGAAGCTAAAGGCACTTGAGGTCTAAAAGAAAAATTTCAAAACAACTCTACCTCAACCATTTGTGTTTTAATGCAAGTTAGTATACTGAAAATGTATGATTCTATTAGAGAAATTATCTTCCAGCTGTCTAACTCTTACTTGCTGTTTTTCTTGTCGTTTTGTTTTATTTTATTTTGTTAGTGACTAGACTGTTACTACCTTTTTCTCTGACATATCCAATAGCAGCAGCTCAGACAGTCATTTTATGAAGTATAGAATCATGCCGCCTCCTTCCCATCAGGGATGCTTTGGAACTCACACAGCATCTAAATCTAGAGAATCCTTTTCTACAAGGATGGAAAGAGATCTGCACTATGTAAGTCTTCATATCCCAAGAATCCATTTTTCTCCAACCTCTGGAAGTACTACACACCCAGAGACTATGTATGGCCAGATTGACTCCTCCAAGAGGGCATCTGAATCCCAGGATAGGACTACAGAGCCAAGGACATGACTGGGAGCATCTTCTTCATTTCATAAATTGTCACCATTCATTATCCAGTGGAGTCAGAAACACAAACACTAGGAATGCCCTTGGGATGTGTTTCTCTCTTTGTCGTCCATTGGTTCCTGCTCATTTTCCCAAGGTATTTCTCTATGTTTGCATCAATTATAGATTTGAAACAAATTCCTTCAAGCTTGTGAAGTCATCAGTGCTGTTTTAACCCATATTATAGATAATAAAATGGCACAGATGAAATACTGTATAATGCGGGGGGGGGGGGGGAGGGTTATTTCCCACAATTTGAAATATCTGAAAGTTGAAGATCTAGGTACTGCTATCTGGTGGGGGATTTCTGGTCATGTGTTTCATATCATAGAATACAGAAGGGAAACCACTCCCATAGGCCCCATCTATGCCAGCAACAATCTGCTTATGAGGGTTGAGACCTTGTAGTCTACAGATCTCCCCAAATTCAATACTTCTCAGAACTGGATTTTTGAGGATACATTTGTACCATAGCAACCACTTCCATTGTTTGAAACTAAGGACTTGCCTCAAACATCACCTAGAAACTTCCATTTAATGAGACTCTTCAGCATGTTGATGGCATTCATGTTCCAGCAGCATATTTTGCAGTACCTCAAACCTTCGAATGTTTTTTCCTTTTCTTACACAGTCTAATCCCTCTTCCACAGCCCTCTTTCTGTGAAAATGTGGCCAGCTACATTTTTCCATTTTGGTCTAAGTTCAAACATCACTAGTGTATGGGTGACTATCACAGTGTACAGGTGATTCCCTCCTCACACTACTTTCCATCTTCTTTATTCATCTCTGACATACAAATTAGCCTATCGCTTGGCAACGCTTAATTATGACAGGGCAAGACAAACTCCATATACTTTGGTACTTGACAATACTTAATTGTGAGTGGACAGATGATAAACTACATATCCTCAGTCATAAAGGAAGAAAATACTAAAATGTTTATCCACTAGCTTTACCACCTAATCTTAATTTACACTACATACAGACTGTACATTGCTATGCACATGCATTTTAACTATCAGGGAGATATAAACACCACACTTTCCTTATGGCTTCTCTGCACCAGTTGGAAGGCATACACCTCAAATCACAAATGAATTATCAAGAATCAGAGTTGAATGCGTAAGCAAGGGGGACTGAAGTATTAGACATAATTGAAATTCTAGTATTTGAACATATGCTTTAATTGGAGTGCTATAAACTTTGTTCCAAGAAGCATTTTCTTGATGTTTATTTCAGGAGCAATAAAACAAAAGACCAGTTTCTCAAAAAACCTCAGCATCTCTATAGAAGTAAAGGTAAAAGGACTTTTGCTGACTTTTGTTAAAGCAATAATGGTTACAAGATTCGCTTATTTCTCCTATGCTTGGGGACATGAAAAATGAATATCTTTCTGACTATAAATTAGAAATCCAGAGACTTAGGGGACGCTGACTGTATCTGTGCTGAGGAAGCAGGTAAGGATGACACGGAAGAGTGAAAAGTCCCCATTGCTTCCTCCAGACCCCTGTGTGGTAGAGAGTATCATAAATATGTGAATAGTATATATGCACTGTGGGACCTTAGCATCGATACGCGAGAAGGGTATGAGAGCAATAGGCGCCAGGAATGTTAAAGAGCACATCACTGTGGGCACAATGCTCGTGTGGGGAGGGGGTCTCCTTTTTCTCCTTCTTGGGAGCAGCAAGTTCCTCAGCCCTCTGACAATTCTACTGCACGTTATTATGCGCTTGATCCCTTCATTATAGCACTGGTGTGCAAGTGATCATTCCTAATAACAGGCTCTTCACGATTAGAAGTGAGCTTTTTTTTCATTTTTGCCAAATTATGAGATAGCTTCCCATTATAACTGATGTTCTGTATACTCCAGCCAAGACTCGCCTCTCATCTTCACATGCTCAGCTTTAAATGGGCCTCTAATGTATAATTTTATTGTTTGAGCATTTCATTTTCTTTTGTGATTTATGTTGCTTTATGGCTGGTTAGACAGCTCTTTGTGATCTTTTGATGAAAGATTTTACATAAATAAAACTGACTGAGGAGGAGGACCTTGGTGGTGGCCTTAGAGGGTGCACCGAACTCTATAAGCTGAAGATCAAGATTCAAATGTCGTAAGAAAAATTTGGAGAATCCTCCTACTTTCCTTATTTATAAGTTTATTATAAAATTTAGATTTAAGTTCATCATTTTATCCTATGCTGATTGTAAACTGATGTAGGAATAAAAGTTTTCACCAAAATATATTAAGCTGCCAAGGTGAAGGGTAAGCGAATAATCATAATGATTATGCTTATTGAATTCAATACCATTTAGTCAGTAAACTTCCAGTTTAAAAGAAATGACAACACATATTTTATTGAGAGAAAAGACAAACAAATGGGGGGTCAGTCATCCTGAAATATGCAGTTACCTGAAAACTCTGAAATGTTAGTTATCTCTAAAACTCTTTCCAAAATATTTTAACCATTTATTTACATCTTACATTTATTTTTAAATAAATATAAAGTAATCAGTTCATTTTAACTATGAATAAATCACAGGTGTGACCTAAGAAAATCTCTCTCTCACTTCCTGCTCAGATGTTCACAAATGACTTCCTTAGCCTTTTCCCATCTAGCACACTGGTAGCAGGATACAGCATACTTAATACAGAGAACTGAAGCTTTTTTTTAGTGAAACTTAGAAAAATAAAATATACCTGTGCATTGTTTCTTATTTCTTCCTTTACAGCAACTGTAAATTTTAAGAAACAATAGGTGGCATTACTAACCACTGGGGTTTGTTTTTTTTTTAATATTTTTTTTATTTTATTATATGCACTTGAGTGTTGTGTCTACATCTATGTCTATGGAGCACATGCATGCCTGGTACCTATGGAGATCAGAAGAGGGGACTGAAGTTACAGATAGATGTAAGTCACCACGTGAGCACTGAGAATCGAACCTGGCTCCTCTAGAAGAGCTGGCAATATGCTTAACCGCTGACTCATAGCTTCAGCCCAAACAACTGTTTTTTAAGAGATTATCATAAACGTAAATTACAAAGGGCTGAGGAGATACAGATCCAGTCGAATAGCACATGCCTAGTTTGTGACCAGCCATGCGCTTAGCCCCAGTGCTAATTGCAAAAGAGAGAGATAGGAAAACACACACATACACACACACACACACACACACACACACACACACACACACACACACACACACACGGTTCAGGAAAGAAGGGAGGAAAGGAAGAAAGAAGCAGAGGGACAGAGGGAAGGGAGGAGTCAGGGAGGAGTGGCGGGAAGAGGGAAACTGATTATAAAGAAATGAATAAAAATTTTAATTCACGAAAGTATTAGCCCCTCAGCTCATTTTCAGGATGATAGTAATAGCCAGTTTGCTGAGCATATACAATGTGTTGGGCACTGTGTTTTGTGATTTAAAATCAGTGCTTCATGCCAGGAAAGCAAGAGGCTCCCAGGACCCAACCGGGATGACATTAGCTGAAATACCCAACAAAGGGGAAATAGAACGTGTAGAGACCACCTCCAGTAGGTACGCGTGGCCACTAGTTGAGGGATGGGGCCACCCACCCATCTCAAAAATATTAACCCAGAATTGCTTCTGTCTAAAGGAAATGCAGGAACAACGAGTGGAATGGATACTGAAGGAAAGGCCATCCAGAGACTGCCCCATCTAGGGATCCCTGCCATCTGCAGACCCCAAACCCAGACTCTATTACCGAGGCCAAGAAGTGCTTGCTGAAAAGAGCCTGATATAGCTGTCCCCTGAGAGGCTCTGCCAGAGCCTGACCAATACAGATGTGGATGCTTGCAGCCAATCATTAGACTTAGCATGGGGACCCCAATGGAGGATGTAGAGGAAAGACTAAAAGAACTGAAGGGGATTGCAACCCCATAAGAAGAATAACAACCAAACAGACCCCCAGATCTCCCAGGGACTAAACCACCTACCAAAGAGCACACATGAAGAGACTCATGGCTCCAGCTGCATATGTAGCAGAGAATGGCCTTATCTGGCATCAGTGGGAGGGGGGGCCCTTGGTCCTGTGGAGGCTCGATGCCCCAGCATAGGGGAATGCTAGGGAGGTGAGGTGGGAATGGGTGGGTGGGTGGGAGAGCCCCCTCATAGAAGCAGTAGGGGATGGGATGGGGATTTGCAGAGGGGAAAGGGGAAAGGGCATAACATATGAAATGTAAATAATTAAAATAACCAAAAAGGAAAAAATAAATAAATAAAAAATAAAATCATTTCTTGAGATGTGTAGCTTGGTCTTCACATGGGTCCTCTAAGTAACAATTGAAGCAGGGGCTGTCTCTGATTCTGTTGCCTGCCATTGGATCCCCTTCCCCTACTTGGACTGCCTGGTTTGCCTTCAGTGGAAGAGGAGATGCTTAGTCCTGCTAGGACTAGATGACCCAGGGTGAGATGGTACTCAAGAGGGACTTCTCCTTCTCTGTGGAGAAAGGTTGGAGGTAATGATGGAAAGAATTTGTAAGGGAAGGACTGGGGAAGAGGAAGGAAGGAAGAGGGCTGTGATTGAGATGTAATAAGAATTTTAAAAAATAAATTATGAGAAAAACATTTCTATATTTTATCAAACAAAGAAGTATATAATATGGCACAATGGTGAGCCATCTCAAAGAAGACTCGACCCTATGTTAGGATTTGGTTTGGGAAACACTGTGACTTAATTTGAAATATTCTGAATATGAAATGTTGGCAGGCATGCTCAGTGAAGCATTTAAATACAGATGAGAGGCTCAAGCAAAAGTGCAGTTCTTGCTTTGCAAACATGAAGACCTACCATCAATCGCCAGCACCCAAGTAAAACAGAAAGTGTGGTGGAAACCATTAAAATACCAGTTGTGGGATACAGAGACCGATGTCTTGAGCTCACTGCCCTGTCCACTTCTCCAAGGCCCATGCATCCACCATTGGCCAGGCATTGTGTCAAAAAAGAAGGCCTTCTTGGCCATCAGTGGGAGGAGAGGTCCTTGGGCCTGAGGGTGTTAGAGGCCCCAGTGTAGGGGAATGCCAGGGCAGGAGGAAGGGAGTGGGTGGGTAGGTGAGGGAGCACCCTCATAGAGGCGGGGGGGGGGGGGGATGCAATAGGGGATTTCCAAAGGGCAAAACATTTGAAATGTATATAAAGTAAATATTTTTTTTAAAAAACTGGGTTTTGAAAAGAAGCCACTGATTATGAAAAAATAAAGTGTCATTAAACAACTTCAGAGGAGATATAGTGTAAAATCTAGCAAAATAAGTTAATTCTATATAATGTTCGGGAGCTAACACAAGCGTGTGCAATACAGCTCTGCATCCTGATTAATGAAATCTTTGCTACCTCAATACTGAGAGCAAAGAACTAAAAGAGCAAAGCTAAGGTGAATCAAAACTCTAATTCCCACATCCATCTATTTCTGAAAAAAGATCAGACACTTTTTATTAATTGACTTCAGGTTTTTCTTCCTCTAAGACAGGGTTTCTCTGTGTAGCCCTGACTGTCCTTGAACTTGCTCTGTATTCCAGACTGGCCTCAGGCTACCTCTGTCCCCCTAGTTCTGGGATTGAAGGTGTGTGCCACTACTGCCTCCCTTAATTGGCTTAGTTTTTGTTACTTACATTTTTTTAAATCCTAGAATTTCTGTGGGGGTAGATATTTGTGAATTACCAAAGTTGAAATATGAAAAGACTAACTAATGTATATATTTAAAGACACTTGCCATTTACAAAGTCCTTTCGTATATCTTGCAATGTTTAATTCTCACAATAATTCTGTGAACCGGGTTATTACTGCTATTTTACAGATAAAGAAATTAACTCCTAAGTAGAACTATGGGACAAATCCACAATCACAAAATGATGGCAGTAATGGGAGCGAGAGCCTGAACAGCTCCTCGAGTTCCACATTCTATTTCTTACCAGAGCATTAGAATTCAGTGTCTCCTCAGACTACAGGAGCTCTTATTGTTATAGAAGGCAGGTGCCTGGGCTTTCCTTGGAGGAAAACAAGAAGCAAGGGCATGCTGTTGGCTGTGGGCAGGAGCGGAGGGTGGTGGGAAGAGATGAAAGGCAGGACAAGGAATAAAACTGATTTTTCCTATAAGAATTTTCCTTCTGTTTCATGCTTCCCTTAACCACACTCATAACCATAAGTTGTTCATGATATCAAAGAAGAAACATTGCCAAAACTGGCCTTGAAAAAGACATTACGCTTTCACACACAAAGGAGATAAGAAAACAAAAAAAGAACTTTATAGATAACTGATAGATGGGGAAAAGAGGGAAAGAGAAAAAGAGAGCTGAAGAGCTACAGGGGCTTATAAGGGAAAACTGACTATGTGATTTATGCTCAAGTAAAAAGGGGACTTAGATCTGCGGCAGGAGACCTCTGCCCAGGCCACCAGGGTTCCATAGCCAAGCAGCTCCGGGAGAAAGTTACTCTCCCAGGAGCGTGGAAAAGCCCTGAGTAAGGAAAAAAACGAGCACCAGTGCTCACCGATTCTGCCTGGAAACCACAGGCCACAGAAACTGAGGGACAGGAAACTTCCCGTCTCCATCTGTGCCTGGGGACCTCAGCTTGGGACACAGGGCTCCATAGCCAATTAGTGCCGGGAGAAAGCTACCCTCCCAGGAGCTTGAGAAAGCCGGGAGTGGGGCCAAGACAAGCTCCACTGCTCACCAGGAACCGCCCCGAACCTGCGGGAACACAGGGATGAGGTAGTCGGGCATAGGAAGCCCTGGTTCCCATCTGCAGCAGGAGACCTCTGTCTGGGCCACAAGGGTCCCACAGCCAAGCAGTGCAGCAAGAAAATTACTCTCCCAGGCCCTCAGGACACAGAGACCTAGGAGGAAAAGAAAGGGACAGGAACCTTCCTGTTTCTATCTGTGGCAGGAGACCTGTGCCTGGGCAACCAGGGTTACATAGACAAGCAGTACTAGGAGAAAGTCATCCTCCCAGGAGGGCAGAAAAGCTGTGAGTGGAGATAAGACAAGCACCACTGCTCACCGGATCCTGGAGACCTCAGCCTGGGCCACAGGGCTCCAGGAGTGAGCTGGTATCCCAGGAGTGCTGACACACCTTCGAGCATAGGCAAAACCACCACTTCCATTCAAACTCATTGAATCAAGCGGGACCCTTGCAGAGCCATCAGGTTATAGGAACCAAGAGACAGCTGGAGACAAGATCCTTCTGGTTTCTGTCTGCACACCAGATCTGACCTGGTGCCACAGCACTCCAAACCCAAACACCTCTCAGAGAGAGCTGGTCTTCAAGGAGTATTGATACAGAGGCCTGCAGGAGGGAAAAGCCATATCCAGACAGAGTAAGATCAGCTAATATCAGAGTTAACAAGATGGCAAAAGGCAAGGGCAAGAACCTAAGGAACAGAAACCAAGGCTACTTGGCAACATCAGAACCCAGCTCTCCCACCACAGCAAGCCCTGGATTCCCCAATATGCCAGAAAAGCAAGACTCAGATTTAAAATCATCTCTCTATCTTCTATCATGATGATGATAGAAGAATTTAAGAAATAAATTAACACCCTTATAGAAACACAAGAGAAAAGAGGAAAGAACTAGAAGCCCTTAAAGAGGAAACACAGAAATCCATTAAAGAATTACAGGAAAACACAATCAAACAGACAAAGGAAATGAACAAAACTATCCAGGAGCTAAAAATAGAAATAGAAACAATAAAGAAATCACAAAAAGCGACAACTCTGGAGTTAGAAAACCTAGGAAAGAGATCAGGAGTCATAGATGCAAGCATCACAAACAGAATACAAGAGATAGAAGAGAGAATCTCAGGTGCAGAAGATACCATAGAAAACATTGATACAACAGTGAAAGAAAATGCAAAATGCAAAAAGCTTCTAACCTAAAACATCCAGGAAATCCAGGACACAATGAGAAGACCAAACCTAAGGATAATAGGTATAAAAGACAGTGAAGACTCCCAACTTAAAGGGCCGGTAAATATCTTCAACAAAATAACAGAAGAAAACTTCCCTAAACTAAAGAAAGATATGAACATAAACATTCAAGAAGCCTACAGAACTCCAAATAGATTGGACCAGAAAAGAAATTCATCCCATCACATAATACTCAAAACACCAAATGCACAAAACAAGGAAAGAATATTAAAAGCAGTAAGGGAAAAAGGTCAAGTAATATATAAAGGCAGTCCTATGAGAATTACACCAGACTTCTCACCAGAGACTATGAAAGCTAGAAGATCCTGGACAGAACTCACACAGACCCTAAGATAACACAACTGCCAGCCCAGGCTGCTATACCCAGCAAAACTCTCAATTAACATAGATGGTGAAACCAAAATATTCCATGACAAAACCAAATTTATACAATATGTTTCCACAAACCCTGCCCTACAAAGGATAATAAATGGTAAACGTCAACTCAATGAGGGAAACCACACTCTAGAAAACACAAGAAAGTAATCTTTCAACAAACTGAAAAGAAGATAGCCACACAAACCTAAAAGTTACATTGAAAATAACAGGAACCAACAGTCACTATTCCTTAATATCTCTTAACATCAATGGACTCAATTCCCCAATAAAAAGACATAGACTGACAAACTGGATCCGTAAAGAGGACCCAGCATTTTGCTACATTCAGGAAACACACCTCCGGGACAAAGACAAATATTAC
>CM052702.1:8413290-8450312 GCA_028551405.1 Uromys caudimaculatus
GGTCAAGCAGGCAATTTCAGTCCTATTTCTGTTTCTGGCTCCAAGTGTGCTAGGGGTCTAACTTTCCTCATAAGGGGGTCAGGTCTTTCAGTTCAACAAGTCACCTTGGATGACAACTCTGTTTTCTGCCTTAGCAGGACCCCTGCTGATTTTATTCCTTTTGCTCACTATTGGACCCTGCTTAATTAATAGATTGTTAACCTTTGTCAGGGAACGAATAAGCGCTGTCCAGGTTCTTATGTTAAGACAACAGTACCAAGCGCTGGGGGACAAAGATGATCAAGTCTATGAAATATAGTTCTAAGATTAGAACTAACCACTAGAAGAAGTGGGGAATGAAAGACCTGACCCCCTTATGAGGAAGGTTAGATCCCTAGCAAACTTAGAGCCGAGACAAGAAACTACATGCCCAGGCAAGAAAAAGAAAAAAACCCCACCCAACTACATACTCTCCCCTAAGAAACGGGTGACTTTGACCTGACCTCAGGGCCAGAGGCACAATGTTTCAGGAACTAGAAATGTTTGTGCAACTGACTTGTGAATAACTTAGAACAATCTGTACTTCCCCATGATGCAAATTCTTTCCGTTCCCCACCCCTTGCTTTATGGTTTCTCCTTGCTTTATGGTCCTTTTCCTGCTTTGTGATTCTTTCCTTGCTTTGGGGTTTTTTCTTCCTTTAAATACCCCTGACTTCAGCTACTTGGGGCCAAACCCCTCTGCCTCTGCATAGGTTACGAGTTCGACCCCAGTGCACTGGTCCTCTCACAGCCCCCGAATAAACCTCGTGTGATTGCAGCAAAAAAAAAAAAAAAAAAAGTACACAAAAAAACAAGATAAGTATTCTCTAAAATATCTGCTGCCACAATAGCTAATTCATTTTTGTGATGCTGTCATTTAAATAGACATTAATAAAGAGGTATTATGACCTTATCATTTATTAAAATACTACTTCTTAACCTATTACATTGTGGAGAAAATTTTCAAAATACAAACTTTTATACCATGTCAGATTCCTTAACAGCTTTAGCTCTTTTATTGCCTACTCCTTTCCCCAGTTTTTATTCAGCTTACTTCTCTAGGATTATGTCTCAGTTAGGGTTACTATTGATGTGCTGAAACACCATAACCAAAAACAACCCTGGGGAGGAATGGTTTTATCTCACCCACAGTTCCATATCAAAAGCAGTAAGGGCAGGAACCTGGAGGCAGGAACCTAGACAGAGGCAGGAACCCTTGCAGAGGCCATGGAGGGGTGCTGCTTACTCGCTCGCTCTTCATGATTTCCTCAGTCTGCTTCCTTATTGAACCAAGAACTAGGTTCTGGTATGGTAAAATGGCACCACTTACAATGGACTAGGCTCTTCTTCATTGATCACTAATTTAAAAAATGCCTTACAACTGAGTCTTTTGGAGGCATTTTCTCAATTGAGGTTTCCTCCTTTCAGATATCTCTGGCGTGTATCAAGGTGACATAAAAGTAGCAGCAGAGTTGGTGCTTGTATTTCCCATACCTTTTTACATGCAAATGTATGACTGGGAACTGCTTCAGAGAAAACCAATTGAGCAGTTTCCACTTACAGTTTAGTGGTGTATTTCTTACTATGTAGATTCCACAACAAGCTTCTGAGAAAATGACTTAGAGATCAGAATAATATAGTATGTTATTTAATTACAAATGTGGAAATGGAGGTCAACAAAATTCCCATTCATTTCTCCAGAGTCCAAAGCCTAGAGTTGATCTGCCTGCCCCTGTGGCCATGTGTCTGGTGTTGGCGAGCCTTAGAGCCTTTATATTTCTCTGGAAATAGTCTCTGAACCTCTAACACCACAAACACGGGAAAATTTTCCTTTTGCCTTGTCAGGTCCCTTATAGAACACAGTTTTCTTGAATAAGTACATTCCATTTATACCTACTACCTAATAAGCCAGCCCTAATTTTCTTCAGGCCTTTGGCCTACATAGGCCAGCATTTACTCTCATGACTGATTAATGGTTCTGATTAGTCCTAGAAGCAGGAAATCCAATATCCCTTAGGGGAACCCTAAAGATGCAGATAACCATGAATTCAAGGAAGCCTATTCAGGAAAGAAATCAATGGAGAAAGGAGGCAATGTTAATGCAGACAACATCCTACCAGTTCCTAAAGCAAGTGCTTAGGCAGCCAGAGTGCAAGGAGGGAGGAGAACAGAGACTGTATTCAGAGTACCACACTGCAATTCACCACTCTAAAAGCTAGCTTTAACAACCCCCTTCCCAGTGTGCAAATTTAAAGCTTCCTTTTTGTGAATTTTGACTGGTTTATAGCCAAGAAAGCAAGCTTCTCCTCTCTCAGAGATTACCTCTTGGACTGGATTTGTGCCTGGGAGCTGACGGGGAGGGATTTCACAGAAGCTCTACAGTGATATTATGTAAGCAATTTCAAGATCATGACCTTTTTTATAAAAAAGAACACTAGTTTTATAACATATAGCTCATCTCAGTACAGTAAAAGTATCAGCTCTTAGATGATCATGAAGAGCGGTTCCCAACCTTCCTAATGCTACGACCCTTTAATACAGTTCCTCCTGTTGTGGCAACATAAAATTATTTTTATTGCTACTTCATAACTGTAATTTTGCTACTGTTATAAAACATAATGTAAATATCTGTGTTTTCCAATGGTATTAGGTGATCCCTGTGAAAGTGTTGTGACCTACAGGCTGAGACCTGCTGATCCTTAAAATTTTTAATCGGTTTTTGATACAATTAAGTTTTAAAATCTAACCAATATAATTCTCCCGTAGTCACTGTGTCCTATGGGTTAATTCTTTGCAGATAGAGAGATGATAATCATAGCCCTTTCTAGAAATGAATGTCTCCTAGAAATGTCAGATCTGCCACATCCATAAGGTTTCACCAACACGGTTGCCTAAACAGGATATCAGTAGACATATTAATGTGGAAGGGAAGAACGTAAGGCCAGCATCATAGCCAAAGAAGTTTAGGCAACTAAGGGATGCTGAGAGCAAGAGAATGGCCCAAGAAAGAGCCATCCAACTGGCTATCCAGTACTCAATTGCCAGCCATGAAAGCAGTTACATACAAGTAGCATTATAGACTGAGAAGCTTATATATTTATATGATTATATACATGTTATATGTTGATATATATATATATATTATATATATAAAATCTGTTTTGAAAGTTTACTTAGCTGTTCATGTAAATAGTGTTAAAGGTTCATTTCTTGGTCAAAACAAACAGGTGATAGATAAGACAAACCAGGTTTTATGCTGCTTACTGGCATACCCATCAGTATCAGGCTCATGCAGAGACTGGTATTTGTCTGACAATAGCAGTGTTTTCAACCCTGACTCAATGTCTGAATGGAACCAGTGAGTGCACTCCTCAGCAGTCTTCCATGAAACCCAAGCCTTAAAATTAACCTCCAGGTTCCAGTTACACTAGGTAAGTGAATGAACTTGAAAAAAAAAAAAAAAAATCAGCGAGGGTAGCAACACTAGGGGGAGCAGACTCAAGTTCACCTTCTCAGGTTCAGAACATGCCATAAGCAAATTCATATTGCTCAGTCCAGCTGACCCAGATTAAAGCCAGGCAAGAATATTACAGGGCAGAACTTCCAGTAGAGAAATACTAATCTAATTGCTTGCCTTGTTGATTCATTGATGGCTTCTTCTAAAACTGTGATGACAAAATAATGTTGCACTCAATAGAGTTTACAGTTTGAGACACAACTAGACAATTTGCCTCACAAATTTGTTAGGCTATTTAAGATAATTGTTTTCTTCCTGTAATGCCAGCACTTTGGAGGTAGATACAGGAATATCAATAGTTTAAGGTAGTCCTCTGCTGTGCAGAAAATTTGTTGACAGCCTGGATACAGAGACTTGGTCTTAGACATTAAACAGAGTCTAAGGAGATGGCTCAGGAGGTAAAGTACTTGCTATGCAAGCATGCCGACCTGAGTTCAGATCTGTGATGGGCACATCATCTAATTCACACCACGGCTCACAAGATTACTTTCTGGACACTTCCAGGAGGAAAAGAAAATACATTTTTAACAGGGCATAGAAAGCACCCAAGGCTCTTTTGCCTTCCTTTGCTTAGTGCAATACAAGAGCATGACATTTGGAATGACTGTAGCTATTTCTACTATCCAAGGAAAGATCTTGATTCCAATAATAGTATAACAAGAACTACACTGCAAGCATCACAGACTAGCAGGGGTAGATACCTGCAGCAGTCACAAACTACCAGCTAACATAGAAGACATGCCTTAGCTTGTTTGGTTCTAAAGCTAAGACATTCTCTCTTTTATTTTTAACTTAATCTAGGTTAAGTTAGAATTGTTAAAATCTGTATCATACAGATTCTATTTAAAAATACATTAGGAATACCGAGGATTTTATTTTATATTTTTCTTTATTTAGGTATCTGCTACAATTCATATCATTTTATTACTAGTAAGGGCAATAAATAGTATTTTAGACAGACTGTTTACAAGTTCCAAGTTGAATATATTTTTGATTACTTATGTTTAAGTCCCCTACACAATTGAAAAATAGGTCTGCTCTGCAAAATTTTAACATTTGAAATAATGACAATAATCCCACACATTTGTGTAAGACTTGATTGGTTTTTTAATTGCCCATTCAATAATCTGAGCAATTCATGACATAGATAAGGATTACCAAAACCCATGTTGAGTTCACAAAACCAACCCTCTTTCCCTTTGTCCAAATGTTCAATGTCCTGTTCTGGTTCTAACCACTAAGGCTGTCCCAAAAGCACTGTTCTACCCTCTATTGTGTATCTTTGGGCTAACTCAGGAATTCTGGGAGAAGACTTTAATACCCTAGAAATGAATAGAGATGCAGGTGGAAGAAACTGTGCAGAAGGTCATGTGCTACCCATCTGAGTTTAAGACTGGAAAAAAATAAGGTTTTACCTTACTAAGCTCTGTTAGTCAGAACCAGCGTTCTCCAGAAGAAGAGGGTGCCAGTAAGCTGGGGAATCGGCTTCAGTTACCTGCTGCAGGTTCGCCTCCAGGGACATCAAGGGGTGGTGCTGCTCCCCTGTTGTCTACTGTTTCTTTTTGTTTCTTCTTATCATATAACTCCATGGGGACTGCAACTCTCTGTGTAGATCAAGCTTGTCTTGAACTCACAGAAAGTCACCTCCCTCTGCCTCACAAGTGGAATTTAAGGTAAGTACCACCATATCCAATCAATTGTCTGAATGAGTTCAACTCTAATTAGGGAAGGCAATTAGCTTTACCAAAGGCATCTGATATGTTACAATTCACTCTCATTTCAATGTTGATCTTAATGTTCACTGAATAAAGCACCTAGAATAATATCGAACCATACATATCTGGGAACCAAGTTAACACATAAAATTAGCTATTGCATAAGCTATCGGGTACTGTTTGTTGGACTTGAATGCAGATGTGTGTTGTAACAGGCTTGCTGGTGGTCGTCTAGGTGGATTGCTGAGCATAAACACATAGCAGAAGGCCAAGTTGAAGAGAAAGGGCAAGTAAACTCTGTATTTATCTCTTCAAGGTGGGAGAAGCCATGGATGAAGGGCAATACATGGATACTGGCTCAGCTAATTTACAGGGTTCCTGGATCTTCCTCTCTTCCTGTCGGTTCTTTTTAGATGCCTGCCCTATGCATTCCAACCATTTCACCAGGAAGTGTCCTTTGGAAATGACAAGCCACCATCTCAGAGAGCCTGCCTTCACATTCCCTGGCTGCCCATGTTCTTTTGACCTCTTAATAAATGACGACTCTAGGTTCCAAGTTTGTCTGATGCCATTTATGCAATGTCCTTTAACATACCTGTCTGGTAGTCAAGAGTGTGACCGGTTAGTTACCATGGAAACGAGCTTGGACTTGCCCTTCTTTCTTCATCAATGGTTAGTATTGTAACTATGGTTTCTGCTTTGCAGAGCTTTTCCTTGGCTTTATTCAGGAAAACTGTCTACATTCTCAATTCATGATTCTTCAAAATAGAATACTCAAGTCTTTCACTCCTCTCTCCTTTTCTCTCCTCTCCTCTTCTTTCCTTTCCTCTCTTCCATTTTCACTCTGACTTTTTGAGCCTTTGTAAAAAATATACCCTTTTCTTACCTGGTAACTGTTGAGAACTCAAGACCATATCTTTCATAATGTGTTTAAGTTTTGGGAGGGAAGGTTTCTGTCTTTCTCCAGTCTCTCATCAAAATCCCCCAGCATGTAGCTAGCTACATTCAAAGAGAAACTCTTCTTTGAAAGTACATTCAAAGAAAGGTTGGCTTGTCTTGCAAAGCAGACTCACAATATAATTTCAAGCAACAGCTTAGAGAGAAGATAGTCAAATTTAGAGCTAAGAGCCATATACAAAACTTTCCAAAGCCATAGCACAAATTCTGAAGTTTTCTGTCATTTAAAAATAATTTTTCTTTCTAATATAGGCACTTAAGCATTATCTTTACCTCCTTTTCTGTACCATTTAATGATACAGATGCTTCTTGTAAGGTGAAAGATCCAAATTGTTTATCACACAGGATTTAAGTTCATTCCAATGAGTTATATATTTTCAGATGGCCATCCATTATATATAAATGTAAATGAAAATAATTTTTAGAGAAGAAAGTCACTTCCCTGAATTCACCTGCCTCTACGGATCACACAGCACGGTG
Organism: Uromys caudimaculatus; assembly: GCA_028551405.1. Lineage (NCBI taxonomy): Eukaryota > Metazoa > Chordata > Mammalia > Rodentia > Muridae > Uromys > Uromys caudimaculatus. The sequence goes on from CM052702.1 coordinate 8,419,978, forward strand.
ATCTTATATTCACTCTTCCCCTCTAACAGCAGAAGGATGGGTCTGACCACCTCTCAAGGTCAATGGAAGCCTTTTGATTACATGAATTGTGTGCTGAAAATTACATGTTAAAATATCTACTCAAAAGCCATGTCATTTTCCTTGTACAACTGTCATTTTTAATGCTACCTTGGGTTTTATATTTAAGATGTATACCCATGTTTAACTCTTTCTGAAATCATTCTAAAACTGTTACAGGCCACTCTCAACTTTCAATAGCAATAGAGGCAGATCTCATACAAGGTTAAATGAAACCCACAGTGAATGCTATATTTTATACATGTGGTTAAAGCTCTCAGCTTTATTTCTCTATAGCACAGAGATTTTAAGATACTATATTGCATTGTTTATTTTTAATATAACATTTTATTTATTATTTGATGATTTCATACATGCATACGATGTATTCTGAACATATGCCGCTCAGACTCCTGGCCCAACTCCTTTCTGCTCAACTCTCATCACCCACCCACTCTCCCAACTTGATTTCCTCTTTTTAAAATATTTTTAATAATCGTCAAATTTACTTTGTGCTGATCAAATATTTACAGGTATCCCAAATACTCTTTTGGGTATGGACCTATCAACAAGAATGTGGCTGACCTACATGGGCCCACCTGCTTAAAGAAAACTGACTCTTCCTCTCCCAGAAGCCATTAACCATCAATAACACCCCAGTCAGCAGTAGCTGATTGTGAACCCCTCTATGCTAACACTAAGCTGTTGATTGGCTGGCTCTTGTGCATGTGTTATGCACACAACCGTAGGAGATCTCAGATCATGACCACAACTGTCCTGTCAGGTCCAGAAGATATGGTTGCACTCTGGACCTCCCTGAGCTCTGGTTCCTAAAATCATTCCACCCATTTTAGGTGCATTTAGTATTTAAATTACTTGTTATGCGTCTATGTTACAGTTGTACAGCTCTTAACATCTCAATAAAACCCCTATAAAATAAAAATCAGCACTGTTAAATTTATTAAATCATATGTATCATATAAACGTAATGCAATTAAACTTGGTGTAGTGTTTTGTTCCCCAAATCTGGATGAATAACAGAAAGCTCAACTACACCTCAAAAGCACTTCCCCTCCATGAAAACACGGAGATTTCTCTTTACATATACTTGTTTTCTCTGCTATACTACACTTTAGGTTAATTTTGATAAAAGACTGAATAAGCAGTTGTTATCATCTAAAATCACTTGATCGCCTATTTTTTCTCTTCCTCCTTTCTTCCCTCCCTGTCTCATCTGTTTCTCTAAGTCTACTCTCTGCATCTTTTCTTGTTCTACTTGCTTGTTCTACTGTGGGTGAGCAGGTCTGCCTCCAAACTTTGACCTCCGCTCTCTCATCCACCACCAGACTTCTCATGTTTGGAGAAATCCAGGTTTCTCTTCATCCAAATTTTATTTTACTGTTTTTATTTTCTGCCTTGACAGTCCTTAACTGCTAATAGTTCCCTAAATCCCTTAATAATATGTTACTTTTATGACTTTTATCCTGTAGTGACCATAATCTTTAAACCACTCCTTGGCCAGCTCACCTAGACATTGTTATGACTTTCCTAACGGTGACGTCTGTGGTTTTTCTTCCATTGGACTCTAAACCGCTCTGTATCAGCACTGCATTCTAGTGAAGCCAGCTGTTTAGAAGTTGACATATTCCTGCCTCATCTTATTTTAAACTTACATTTTCTTTCTGATTTAAAGCACATAAGAATTTGGATCGCGCCGGGCAGTGGTGGCGCACACCTTTAATCCCAGCACTTGGGAGGCAGAGGCAGGTGGATTTCTGAGTTCGAGGCAAGCCTGGTCTACAGAGTGAGTTCCAAGACAGCCAAGGCTACGCAGAGAAACCCTGTCTCGAAAAACCAAAACAAAAAACAAAAACAAAAAAAAAAGAATTTGGATCGCTGTGTTGAGATTTGCTTGAGTAGTTCTGCCTACAGTCAGTCCCCACATATTGCACCCATTGCTTAAGCTTGTGTTGTTTCCCCTTACTGGCCATCACAGGCAGTGAATGAGAAAGCAATCCTATGTCAGAGAAACAAGCATGCAGCTAGCTGCCTTATCTAGTCTTCATAAAACTCAGTCAACTCAGAAGACCTCAGTTCTGCTGGCCTTGGCTGGACCTTTGGATTTTTGTTATTTTTTTATAATTTACTTCAGTACTCATGTGATATTTTTTAATACGAGCAGTCAATTTTGTTTTCCAATGCAATAATATACCATGAAGATGAAAGAGAGTCCTTTTCTGTGTCAGGTACAAAGTCACATATTTGCCATTTTTCATACTGTATCTTCTATAAATTAATAATGTTGAAGATGCTTAGAATCTATATAAAAATATAAAATTGTAAAATAGCTTTATCTAATTTTCCACCAGTTAAAAAAAAAAATGACTGTACTCTCTACCTATCTCAAAGTAATTTTAATTTTTTCTCATTCTTAAAACCTTCTAAAATTTTATTCTAATTGAAATAGAATTGTATTATTTTGCCCCCTCCCTTTCTTCTCTCCAGCGTTTCCCAGCTGCCATCCCTCAAGGGGTTGGGTAATCTCTTTGTCTTTGATTAGTATTGTCACATGCATGTATATAAGTGGGCATGCACATGCACACATATGCATATATATGTGCATATATATAACATAGAATATATACATATATTCACATATATGTACACACATACACACACACACAACCTGCTGAGCCCTTTTTTCTTGCTGTTGTGTATGTAGTTTCACACTGCATTCAGCAAACTAAGAGAGGCTAAATCTTCCCCCTAGTCATCATAAGCTGCATGTAGTTATTTGTCTAGAAGTAGGAACCCATTTTCCCCTTCCACATGAACAAGTACACTGATATCATCATTGTTCCGGTCTTCTGCATGCAGAATTTTCTAGAAGATTGTTCCACAGTAGACTTCCTGTTATTCTGGTTCCTACATCTTTCTGCCTCCTCTCACTTAAGGTTCCTGAGCCATAGATACAATCAATCAATCAATCAATCAATCAATCAATCAATCAATCAATGAATAAGAAAACACAAAGCGTAATGGGTTGATTGGGTTGACCTGGGAGGAAAAATGTGATCAAAATATGTTGTATAAATTTCTTAAAAGTTAATAAAAATATTTTATTAGTTAAAAACAAAAAAGCAAACAATAGCAAGAATCATGAAGTTTTCCAAACACTGAAGAATTTGTTGTTGGTATATCTATCCCTTCTGTTTACTTTCTGACATAACAAACTTTGAGATGATGTAATATTCAGGACACAGATAGACTGTGCAACCTCAGTTACCATTTTATTTCTCTATGGAAACATTTGATGGCATTCTGTGTAATAGAATCAGTGTTGAGGTCTGCTCCCCTAGCATAACTGTAGTCATTTTGTTTTATGCCAGCAGCCAACCATCTTATGCTGTTACACAGAAACTTTCCCATGTGCTATTACTGGAAAACTTTCTCATACCAGAGCTGATTGCATATTCTGATATGTTTTATGCTTTGCTGTTCTTGGAAACCAATCATCATACAGGTCAGTTAGAAATTCTTTGTATAGTCCCACAATAAACTTAGACCCAAACCAACTGCCCAACCATACTTTCTGCACCTATGTGTGAGTTATAATGGTTTTTGCCTTAATAAGCTGCCCCTGGGACGGACCCCAACATAAAAGAGACACCTGCACCAATATAAAAAGTCATTTGTAATAAAACTTCCATTTTGAATAGGGGTCAAATAAGTTCCCAAGGCCTCCCTGGGAATTGACATCCTCCTTGGCATAAAGAGACATGAATGTGGGTAACTGACATCCTTGCAAGTAGGCAAGTTGGGACATGAATGCTAGTCAAGTCACCCTGCCACAGATGAATAACCTAACAAATGAGGACAGGACAAGTGTGCCACAAAGACATGTTCCTAAGGAAGTCTCCTATCCCTAAATACTGATTGGTGGAATAACTTGGGGAGGGAGAGAGGGGATGGCCAGATCACTGTAAAAACGTAAAAATGAATGGAAATCTGTAAATGACTGAGTTGGGAAGGTGGGGAGCATCTCCAGGGCAAGACAGAGAACTGGGATAAAGGAGGTACCCAAAAATCAAAATGGGTGTCTTTAGATGTGACATTGGGGATACGGAACCTGAAAAGGCTACCTCCTGTACACAGGTAGAAACCCCAGTGGAGCAAAAGAAACATCAACCCACCCACAAAACTTTTACCCCCAAATTTTCCTGTCTACAAGTAATGCAGGCACAGGGGATGGAGCAGAGACCAAGGGAATGGCCAACCAATAGCCTGCACAACTTGAGACCCATCCCATGGGCAAGCATCAATCCCTGACACTATTAATGATACTCTGTTGTGCTTGCAGACAACAGTCTAGCATGGCTGTCCTCTGAGAGGCTTCACCCAGCAGCTGACTCAAACAGATGCAGACACCCATGGCCAAACAGTGGATGGAGCTTGTGGACTCTTTATTATTATTATTATTATTATTATTATTATTATTATTATTATTAATCATTCCATTAATTTACATCTCAAATGATATCTCAATTCCTGGTTACCCCCTTCACCCACCCCCCATTCCACCTTCTCCCTCTGCCCTCCCCTTTGCCTGTATGAGAGTGCTTCCCTACCCACCCACACTCTCCGGCTCCTTCTCTCCAGCATCTCCCTACCCTGGAGTATCAAACCTCTCCAGGACCAAGGGCAATCCCCCTCCTCTCCTCCAGTCCTTCTACCAGCTCCCCCACCAGGCTCCCTGAGCTCAGTCTGATGGCTGGCTCTAAGCATCCACATCTGTATTGGTCAGTTGCTGGCTGGACATCACCAGGAACCGTCACACCATGTTCCTGTCAGCAAGCGCCTCTTGACCACAGCAACAGTGTAGGGTTTGGTGTCTGCAGACATGATGGATCCCCAGGTGGGGCCGTTTCCTGATTGGCCCTTCCTTCAGTCTCTGTTCCATTTTTTGTCCCTGTTCTTCCTTTGCCTATCTACTGGAGGTGGTCTCAACGGGCTTTATCTCCCCCTTCTCTGCACATTTTAGCTAAAGTCATCTGTGTTGGGTCCTGGGAGCCTCATGATTCCCTGGTGTCTGGGACCTCCAGTGGCAATCCCCAGTTCTTCATCACACACACCCCCCCGCAACATATTTTTGTTCAATTTCCTGACCCTCTGTACTTCTCTCACATCTCCTTCAGTTCCTGATACTGTCCCCTTATTTCCTGCCCCTTCTTTCTCCCTCCCCGATCCCCCTCCCTCCTCCTCCCACACGCATCCTGTTCCCCCCCCCCTCAATGCAGGACTGAAGCATCCATACCCTGGTCTTCCTTCCTTCTACGCTCCATATGGTCTGTGGGTTGTATCATGGGCATTGAGCTTTTACGCTAATATTCACTTATTAATGAGTACATGTGTGTTCGTGTCGGGTTACCTCACTCAGATGATTTTCTAGTTTGTTCCATTTGCCTGCAAATTTCATGAAGTCATTGTTTTTAATAGGTGAGTAGTGTTCTACTGTGTTTGTGTACCCTATTTTCTGTATCCATTCCTCTGTTGAGGGACATCTGGGTTGTTTCCAGCTTCTGGCTATTATAAATATGACTGCTGTGAACATAGTGGAGAATGTGTCCTTATTACATGTTGGAGCATCTTCTGGGCATATGCCCAGGAGTGGTATAGCTAGGTCCTCAGGGAGAACTATTTCCAGTTTTCTCAGGAACTGCCAGACTGATTTGTAGAGTAGTTTTACCAGATTACAGAACCACCAGCAATGGAAGACTGTGCCTCTTTCTCCACATCCTCACCAACATTAGCTGTCACCTGAGTTTTTGATCTTAGCCATTCTGACTGGTATGAGGAAGAGTCTCTGGGTCGTTTTGACTTGCATTTCCCTGATGACTTAAGATGTTAAACATTTCTCTCTCTCTCTCTCTCTCTCTCTCTCTCTCTCTCTCTCTCTCTCTCTCTGTTATTAAGCACATATTTTATTATATTGTTGAGAAACAATTAACATGGAAAAACCTGCATTTGTTCAAAATATGCATAGGTTTCCAAAAATATTTTTTACTGGATATACTTTTTGACAACACACATAGCCTTTATTTAATAGTCAGAATTATCCTCTTTGAAGAGACCTGTTAAGAGAGTTACAACCTGTGCACGTGCTTGTTAAATATGTCACCACAATAATCATGATAGAAGTCTGTTGGGGACAACTGTGAGGAAGGGGAAGCTGACGAAAGTGGAGGTCCATTCTACAAGGAGTTTAAGGAAGACCTGGAACAAGACGACTGGGCAAAGCCCTCAGGGTCCCTAGCACCTGTCAATCTTCAAAGGGTTATGACTGTGGTTAGTGTCATTCGCAGGAAAAGGTGGCTGTAGCTCTTCCTCCTTCTCTCCTACTACCCAAAGAGGCCAGAGCTGGAGGGACAGGGTGTATATGGGCTCGAAAAGTCAGGATAAGACTAGCAGGAGAATGATCAATTATGCTGTGTCCAGTACAACTTAGAGGCAGGGAAAAGGGACCGGAAGTAACTTCTGATCAATTGAGGGGAGAGTGGAGCAAGGATCCAGGCTAGGAGTGAATGGAAGTGGACGACTTTTGAAAGACTGGGGAGGAAACTGCAGTGTGTGAGTGTGCATACCCGTAAATATGCACTTGCGCAAGTGCATGCATGCATGCATACATGTGGGTGTGTGCAGGCACATGCATATGTGGATGAGGTGCACAAGAATATTCATGTAAAAGTCAAAGAGCACCTCGATGCCTACATCCTTTCTCTTCAAGATCTCTCACTGGCTGACCTCAGGCAGGCTGACCTGGAAGCTCAGGGATCTGCCTTTTCAGTCTCTCCAGCATTGAGGTCACATGCCTTGGCCTGCTGCTCAGCCTTTTATGTTTTTCTTTTAATTGTATATATTCTTTATTTACATTTCAAATGTTATCACCTTTCCAGACTCCAACCCCCCCCAAACTCCCTATCCTATAACCCCTCCCCCTGCTTATATGAGGGTGCTCCTCCACCCATCCACCCACTCCTGCCTCCCCACCCTAGCACTCCCCAACACTGGACCCTTCACAGGACCAAGGACCTATTCTTCCATTGGTGTCAAACAAGGCTAACCTTTGCTATATATGGGGCTAGAGTCATGGGTACCTCCATATGTACTCTTTGGATGGTGGTTTAGTCCCTGGGAGTTCTGGGGCGTCAGGTTGGTTGATGTTGTTCTTCCTATAGGGCTGTAACCCCTTCAGCTCCTTCAGTCCTTTCTCTAACTCTTCCATTGGGGACCCATGCTCAGTCCAATGGTTGGCTGTGAGCATCTGCTTCTGTATTTGTCAGGTTCTAGCAGAGCCTCTCAGGAGACAGCTATATCAGGCTCTTGTCAGCAAGCACTTCTTGGCATCCACAGTAGTGTCTGGGTTTGCTGCCTGTATATGGGATCGATCCTCAGGTGGGGCAGTCTCTGGATGGCCTTTCCTTCAGTCTCTGCTCCATACTTTGTCTCTGTATTTCCTCTCATGAGTATTTTGTTCCCCCTTCCAAGAAGGACCAAAACACCCACATCTAGGTTTTCCAGTTTTGTTGAATTTCCCCAGTTTCTGTTGTTATGTTTCCCTTTTTATTCCTGATTTTGTTAACTTGGATGCTGTTTCTGTGCCTTCTGGTTAGGCTGGCTAGGGGTTTATTTATCTTGTTGATTTTCTCAAAGAACCAGCTCCTAGTTTTGTTGATTCTTTGTATAGTTCTTTTTGTTTCTACTTGGTTGATTTCAGCCCTGAGTTTGATTATTTCCTGCCTTTTACTCCTGTTGGGTGTATTTGCTTCTTTTTGTTCTAGAGCTTTCAGATGAGCTGTTTAGCTGCTAGTGTATGCTCTTTCCAATTTTTTTATGGAGGCACTCAGAAATATGAGTTTTCCTCTTAGCACTGCTTTCATTGTGTCCATAAGTTTGAATATGTTCATTTTCATTGAATTCTTAAAAGTCTTTAATTTCTTTATTTCTTCCCCGATCAAGTTATCATTGAGTAGTTAGTTCAGCTTCCACTCGTATGTGGGCCTTCTGGTTTTTTTGTTGCTATTGAAGAGCAGACTGAGTCCTTGGTAAACTGATAGAATGCATGGGATTAATTCAATGTTCTTATATCTGTTGACCTTTGTTTTATGTTCGAGTATATGGCTGATTTTTATCCTATCTGTTAGCCTATGTCTTTTTATTAGGGAATTGAGTCCATTGGTGTTGAGAGATATTAAGAACAAATGTCAAGGTGGGAATATGGGGATGGGTGGGTGGGTGGGTGGGAGGAGGAATTCCCTCATAGAGGCAGGGATGGGGAGGGGATAGGGAGCTTCCAAAGAGGAGACCCAGAAAAGGGGAAACATTAGAAATGTAAATAAAATATCAAAAATAAATAAAATAAATAAATAAATAAATAATTTTTAAAAAAAAGAACAAATGGTTGTTGGTTCCTGTTATTTTTGTTATTTTTGTTGTTAGAGGTGGAATTATGTTTGTGAGTTTCTCTTCTTTCAGGTTTGTTGTGAAAAGATTAATTTCCTGCTGTGTTCTTGGGTATAGTTTCCTTCCTACCATGAGGTGCTGAGAAGAAGGTAAATTCTTTTGTTTTAGGGTGAAATGTTGTGTAAATATGTTAAATCCGTTTGGTTCATAACTTCATTTAGTTTCACTGTGTCTCCATTTAGTTTCTCTTTCCATAATCTGTCCATTGGTGAGAATGGGGTATTGAAATCTACTACTTTTAATGTGTGAGGTGCGATGTGTGCTTTGAGCTTTAGTAAGGTTTCTTTTACAACTGTGGGTGCCCTTGCATTTGGGGCATAGATGTTCAGAATTGAGAGTTCATCTCGGTAGATTTTTCCTTTGATGAGTATGAAGTGTCCTTCCCCATCCTCTTTGATAACGTTTGGTTGAAAGTCTATTTTGTTGAATATGAGAATGGCTACTCCGGATTGTTTCTTGGGACCATTTGGAATTTTTCCCATCCTTTTATTTTAAGGAAATATCCTGTTTATGTATCCTATCTATTAGCCTATGTCTTTTTATTCGGGAATTGATTCCATTGATGTTGAGAGATATTAGGGACAAATGGTTGTTGGTTCCTGTTATTTTTGTTGTTAGAGGTGGAATTATGTTTCTGAGTTTCTCTTCTTTCGGGTTTGTTGTGAAAAGATTAATTTCTTGCTGTTTTCTTGGGTGTAGTTTCCTTCCTTGTGTTGAACTTTTCTTTCTATTATTCTCTGTAGGGCTGGATTTGTGGAAAGATAATGTTTAAATTTGGTTTTGTCTTGGAATACCTTGGTTTCTCCATCTATGGTAATTGTGAGTTTTGCTGGGTATAGTAGCCTGGGCTGGCATTTTTGTTCTCTTAGGGTCTGTATGATATCTGTCCAGGATCTTCTGGCTTTTAGAGTCTCTGTTGAGAAGTCTGGTATAATTCTGATAGGTCTGCCTAGAGTTTGGAGAGGGGAGTGAATATGTGAATATAATCAAAACGTATTTTATAAAATCTAAGGAACTAATAAAAATTTTAAAATGTAAAATTAAAAAAATACTTCCTAGAATTGAATGAAAATGAATATACAACACTCCCAACTTATGGTGCACAACTAAGACTATTCTAAGAGATGAGTTAATAACAGTAATTACCTACATAAAAAGTGGAGAGATCTCCTGCTAGCAAATTAACAGAAGACCCCCAAATCTCTTAGAACAAAAAGGAGTAATTACACCCAGGAGAAGTAGATAGCAAGAAATACTCACACTCAGGGCTGAAATCCATAACATAGAAAGAAAAACAGTACAGAGAATCAACGAAACAAAGAGTTGGTTCAGCTATCATCAGAGAACTTTCTTCTTGCAATAGATAGCAAAAAATATATAGACTCGCTGCCAGATATGCAGAGAGTAAGAGACCTTGAAACATTCAGCCCTAAACAGGATGGCTCCATCAAAAAAATCTCTCCTCAATGCCATGGGACCCTGTGGAAAAGGAGGTGGAAAGATTATGAGACAGAAAGAGTGAAACAAGCACAGAGAAAACAAAACCCGCTATGTCAACATATGCAAAGCTCATATGAACTCAGAGAAACTGAAGTAGCATTCAAGGGACCTGCACAGTTCTGCATCGTGTCCTCTGCATATATATTACAGCTTCCAGTTAATCTTTTTATGAGATTCCTGAATGCACAAATGAGAGGGTCTCTGACTCGTGTGCCTTCTCTTGAGCTCTTTTTCTCCTGTTGGTTTGTCTGGTCCAAATTCACTGTGATAGTTTTTTGTTTTATCTTATTATATTTTATTTAGTTATATTTTTAAAATAATGGATGGATGGATGGATGAATGGATGAATGGATGGATAAATTAATGAAAATCTAACCAATAGGGTAAAGGTTAGCAACTGAACTGTCACTTATACCTGCTAGGAGAGGGAAAAGTAGTTTTCTCCAATAGAATGAGACTGAGTATATCAACTACTCACGTCAGGACCCATGTTAAGGAGTAGTTGACCAACAATAATGAGCTCCATATTTTTTTCTGTGTTATTTCATTTGGATATAGTTTGGTGGCTTTTGTGTTTTGTTTGTTTGTTGTTTGTGAGTGGTCTTTGCTTTTGTGTTCTTGGTTTTGTACAGTTTTGTTGTATTGCAATTTTGAGAAAGACCATAAATTTGACTGGGTAGGCAGTGGGAAAGTATCTGGAAAGGCCTGAAAAATGGAAAGAATATGATAGAAGTATATTTTAATTGAAATAAATCAATAAAAGACAAAAAAGAAATATTAATTGTATATTATGAGAAACACTCATACCCACATAAAGTTAAATTGTGGTACTGAAGTTGCTTTATCTTATTCAAATAACAAGTGTAAAATAATGTCTTGTGATGGTTATGTTGATCATAATTTGTATTTGTATTGTCTCCCGTTTTGATTCACATCAGAATCCAGCTAGTGTGAGAGTAAATAACCAAATAAAAAGTAAAATAAAATAAAAACCTGCTATTTCTTCCCATGATTCTGCTTTGTAAATAGTAGTGTGCTTCAGATTAGATTAATCAGAGCAGAGTGTCTGAGGTATATATGGATTAACTGGCCATTTCTGAACTTAACCACACTGGGAAGCAGAGGCCAGGGTCCTATGCAGAAAACTGACTTTGCCTGCCACAGTGTTCAACTATGTGGAGTTTTCTCACACATATTTTATTATAATTTTGAAAACATATATGTAATAAATTGTAATCATCTTTCCATTAGAAAATGAGTTTAAATGATTAGTGATTTCTCATAAATCAAAATATTCCTTTCGGGAACACTCCTCCATTGCTGGTGGGAGTACAAACTGATGCAACTACTCTATAAATCAATCTGGCAGTTTCTCAGAAAATTGGAAATAGTTCTACCTGAAGACTCAGCTATACCGTTCCTGGGCATATACCCGAAAGATGTTCAATCTTACCACAAAGACATGTGCTCCATTATGTTCATAGCAGCTTTACTAGTAATAGTCAGAAACTGGAGGCAGAAGAATTAATACAGAAAATGTGGTTCATATTCACAATGGAATAGCATTGAGTTATTGAAAACAAGAACATCATGAAATTAACAAGTAAATGGATGGAAGTGGAAAATACCATCCTGAGTGAGATATCCTAGACCCAGAAGGACATACATGGTATGTACTCATTGATAAGTAGATATTAGCCATAAAGTGCTGGATATCATCCACAAACACTCCACAGACCCATAGAAACTAAACAAGGAAGGTCCAAGCGAGGATGCTTGAATCTCACTTAGAAGGGAGAGCAAAATAGTCATAGGAGGCAGATGGAAAGAGGAAACTGGGCGGGACAGGGGATCAGGAGGGAAGTTGGGGGGTCAGGATCAGGTATGGGGAGAGACATTAGAGAGGGACAAAGGGCCAGGATAATGAATGGAAACTGTACCTGGCATGATTGGGGGTCAGAGACACCTCTAAGACATGACAGAGACCTAGGATTAGGGAGACTCTCAGAAGTCAACGCGGCTGACCTTAACTGAGATGCATAGCAGTACGGATATGGAACCTGAAGAGGCCACCTCCTGTAGCTAAGTTGGACCCCCAGTGGAGGGATAAGGATACCAACTTACCCACAAAATTTTTGGCCCAAAATTTATCCTGTCTAAAAGAAATGTAGGGACAAAGATGGAGCAGAGACTGGGAAAATGGCCAACTTGAGGCCCATCCCATGGGCAAGTACCAATCCCTGATATTATTAATGATATCCTTTCAAACAGGAGCCTAGTAGAACTGTCCTCTGAGAGGTTCCACTTAGAGGTTAACTGAAACAGATGCAGAGACACACAGCCAAACATTAGACAGAGCTCAGGGAGTCTTATAGAAGAGTTGGGAGGAAGGATTGAGGGCCCAGAACAGTATAGGAAATCCACAGGAAGACCAGTGACATCAAGTAACCTGGAAACTTAGAGGCTCTCAGAGACTGAGCTACCAACCAAAGAACAGACACAGACTTGACAGAGGCTCCCAGTACATATGTAAATGAAGTGCATCTCAGTCTTCATGTGGGTCTCCCAACAACTGGAGCAGAGGCTGTCTCTAAAGCTGTTCTCTGTCTATGTGGAATCTGTTCCCCTAACAGGGCTGACTTGTCTGACCTCAGAGAGGATGTGCCTAACCCTGTAGAGATTTGCTGAGCCAGGTTGTGGAATACACGGGGCTGGTGGATACTCTCTCAAAGAAGAAGGGGAGGAAGAGATAGGAGAGGGACTGTCGAGGGAATGTGGGGGAGGGCAATGATCAGGACGTAAAATGAATAAATAAATTAATTAATGGGAAAATACTCCTCTTTTGATTAGTGGAGAAAGTTGCAAGCTGAGAACTGTTACATGCTACCTTATTTAGTTGCAACAATTTTCACTGCATTGAAAAATATAGAATAGAAATATAAAACCTCAAGAGATGGGAAGTGGAGGGACCATCTGGAATGTACCAGAGACCTGGGAGGTGAAAGAATCTCAGAACTCAAAGGGAGGGACCTTAGGGGAAATGTCCAACAGGGGGGAGAGGGAACTTGTCCCACTTAGGAAAGAGAAGAGAATAATCACAGGAGGCAGAAGGAGCAAGGGACCTGGGTGGGAGAGGGGAAGTGACAGGGAAATGGGAAAATGATCAGGTATGGGTGGAGACAGGAGAGAAGTCCTGAGGGCCAGCAGAATGAATAGAAATATGCAACTTCCTGGGGGACCTGGGAGGTGAGGGACTCTAGAAAGTACCAGAGACTCAGGAGGTGAGAGACTCTCAGGACCCAAAGGGAGGACCTTAGATGAGATGACCAACAGTAGGGAGAGGGAACTTTATATAAGTCCACCTCCAGTAGAAAGACAGAGCATCAAGTGGAGGGAGGGGGTTGCCATCCCACAATCAAAAATTCTGATCCAGATTTGTTTCTGTCTAAAAGAACTGCAGGGATAAAAATGGAGAAGAGACTGAGGGAAAGGAGGTCCAGTGACCAGCCCAAATTGGGATCCACCTCAAAGGGAGCCTCCAAGGCCTGACACTGTTACTGATGCTGTGGTATGCTTACAGTCAGGAGCCTAGCATGGCTATCCTCCGAGAGGCCCAACAAGCAGCTGACTGAGACAGAAACAGATACTTACACCCAACCAATGGACTGAAGTTGGGGACCCCTGTGGTTGAATTAGGGAAAGGTTGGAAGAGGCTGAGGAGGGCAATCCCATAGGCCATCTGTCTCAGCAAACCTGGTCCCCCTCCCCCGAGATGTCTCAGACACTGAACCACCAACCAGGCAGTATACACTAGATGGTCTGAGGCCCCTGACATATGTACAGCAGAGGACTGCCTGGTCTGGCCTAAGTGAGAGAAGATGCACCTAACTAACCCTTGAGAGACCTGTGGCCCCCGGGAATGCAGAGGACTGTCGAGTTGTGGGGGTGTGAAGGTGTGGGGACATCCTCTTGGAGACAGGGAAGGAAGGAAAATGGGATGAGCAACTGTTGGAGGTCAGAACAGGAGGAGGATAATAAATGGACGGTAAAAAAGATTAAAAGTAACAACAAAGAAACAGAAAAAGAAAAATACAATCTTATTTTAAATATATATATATGTGAGCTTATTCTGATGTGAAACAATGGTAGAAATGCCTGAACATATTTAATACAAAAAAATTCTGAAGATTAGTTTTATGATGTATTTTTGTTTGCCTGCATTTTTCAAGAAGCCTCTGAGTGTTAAAGAACACTTAATTTCTTTTTTATCCGCACTATTGGTTTGGGTGTAGTATTTGTGCCTTAGAAAAATCTCTTTTAAAAAATATAGTGATTGTTTGGCTGTTAAAATAATCATTTTAACCACTCTCCTGGCCCTCCCTTCCCAGCTCTGCCTACATCTGAAATTGCCCCTCATCCACCTCCGCATCCCCTCTGTCATACAGTTCCCTCCCTCCATTCACCTCTGATGACCCCCTTCTCACCTCCGATGACCCCTTTCCCCCTTCTGAGTGAGACTCAAGCGTTCTCCTCTGGGCCCTCCTTGTTTCTTAGCATCTTTGTGTGTGTGGATTGTAGCATGGGAATGCTGTGTTTCATGGTCAATATCCTTATCAGAGAGTACATACCATGCAAGGCCTTTTGATCCCGGATCACCTCACTCATGACTTTTCTAGTTCCATCCATTTGCCTACAAAAGTCACAATGTCCTTTTTAAAATAGTTCTATAGTTTTCCCTTGTGTAAGTGAACCACATTTTCTTTTGTTGTTGTTGGTTTGGGGGGAGTGTTTTGGTTTTTTATTTGTTTGTTTGTTTTATCTAATATTTATTGTGGATCTATGTTTGATAAGGGTGTTTTTAACCACTTGTTATCACACACTGTGGCCATAGGCCTGGAAGAACACATAACTTAGCATTACAGCTATGCACTAGCTTAAGATGAAAAAGATGGATTATATCGGAAACTCAAGGCAAGTAAGGTTGATTGTTAGACATTGTTCTCTTACATGCAGCTTTAAAAACAGGTTGAATACAGAGTAAAATGTCAGTCTTAAGGCTTAAGTGACCTTGAGCTGCATTGTTAACTCTTGCTGTGAGGTCTGGGGAAAATTCTTGTTTCTTAGAATGCAAGAGATATTTTGATAATATTGTATCACCATAATGATATGCATATATATATATATATATGTAAGATATATATATATGCAAGATATATATATATGTATATATATATATATCTTACATTCTTATAATTTAAACAGTTCTCTGTAACCTCTAAAATGGTAAATAGTAATGAATATAGCTCATACAAACAATTTCTCTATCATTCCTTCAGAATTATTTCTTTCTTTATTTTTTATTACTTTTAATTTTTACAGTCCAATCATTGACCCCCTCCAGGTCTTCCCTCCCACAGTTCCTCATCCCATTCCTCCATCCCCCTGTCTCAAAGAGGGTGCCCCCCGCCAGGCCTCCCCACTCTCTGGTACCTCAAGTCTCTCAAGGCTTAGACGCATCTTCTCTCACTGAGGCCAGTCCAGGCAGTCCTCTGCTGTATATGTGTCAGGGGCCTCAAACCAGCCCCCATGTATGCTGCCTGGTTGGTGGATCAGTGTCTTGACTTCTACCCTTTCCCTACTTCAACTACAGGGGTCCGTGACTTCAGTCCAATGGTTGGGTGTAAGTCTGTCTCATTCAGTTGCTTGTTGGGCCTCTCAGAGGGCAGTCATGCTAGGTTCCTGTCTATAAGCACACCATAGCACCAGTAATAATGTCAGGCCTTAGAGCCTCCCCTGAGCTGGATCCCAATTTGAGCTGGTCACTGGACTTCCTTTCTCTCAGTTTCTTCTCCATTTTTGTCCTTGCAGTTCTTTTAGACAGGAACAATTCTGAGTCAGAGTTTTTGACTGTGGGATGGAAACCCCATTCCTCCACTTGATGAACTCCACTTTCTGCTGGAGTTCATTATCCATTCTTTTGTTGAGGGACATCTGGGTTGTTTCCAGATAGCAGCTATTACAAACAAATCTTCTATGACCATACCTGAGCAAGTGTCCTAGTGGTATGGTGACCATCTTTTGTCTGGCTTAGTCCTGCAGTTACTTGAGGTGCCAGAGTGGGTTGATATCCAGGGGGAACCTCACTCTTCTCAGAGGAAAAGGGGAAGGTTTCTGGGAGGGGCTTGTGAGGGGGGACTGGGAGGAAGAGGGCTGAAATCAGGATATAAAGCGAATAAAATAGATAAATAAATAGGGAAAATAAAAACATTTAATAATTTAAACATCAAATAAATAATCATTTTAAAATGTCATCTAAAAATAATAAAAAATAAATTGACATAGGAAAATGCCATCTAAATTGCTATGAGGAAAAAATGAGATTTTTCAGAAATTTAAATAACCAGACTCTGTTTTTCTTAAGGTTTTCTTCCCTATCACCCATTTTTCTATCTGTATTTCTCCCTCCAGCTCATCCTTCCTTCCCTCCTTTCATCTTTCTGCCCAAGAGTCTCAGGTGATGGCTGCTTCCACATTGTCATTTACTACACTGCTGCCTTTACCCCTCCCTCCACAGCACCAGTCATGCCCACAACAATGGCAGGTGGATTTGTGGTTTTGGACCTCATCTCTCCTTAAAGTTTAACCTTTATTTTAGGACAACTACAAACATATCCCAACCAAAATCACTAGCACCATTAAGCAAATTTCCATTCCTTATATTTTATTTCAGTTCATGTCTGACCTGGGAATACAGTTAAGGTAAGAAATTGATCCACTAATCCTAACTTTTCCCCTAGTATTTCCAGGGATAAAGCCACACAACTGCTGATGGGAAATTTATTTCTTCAGTCTGTCTCTTCCTATTCAGATGCACATTGAAGAATAAAACCATCACCTCCCTCTGTTTTTGCCATTAGCGATCAGTAATAGGTCACTTCTTGTCTCACTTCTGAAAATGTACACATGAGCAACTCTAATGTCCCTGCTCCAGGGAGATTTTCTTAGGAACAGGCTAAATGGGCATCTCCCTTCTCCATGTTCCAGGAGGACCATGTACAAACCTTTGTTCCAGCCTCTGCTGAGTTGCTTCACATTTTGTTCTCATATGGATGGCCCCAAGTGGACTGTTAGAGTGGGTGGCCCTACTCATCATTTCTTTTCCATAATGCTATCACATAAAAAAAAAGTTCAATAAACATTTGTTAAAGAAATGGATTATGACACTCTCTTTTCTTCCTGTCATGTTGTCTTGGTATCATAAAAGAGTCTTTTTCTGTAAAACAATAATATTCCAAAGGGAGATTTAATAATTCTGTGACTTGAAAATAAGCCCAGTTTGCTTAGAAAGCATATTCTGCTTCTACACTGGGAATTTTTGTCTTGCTGATGTCAGCAAAACTGAGCACTGTTTTCTGAGTGAAATTAGTCTTGATTAGTTTATATTTGCTTTTTATTTGGGAACTGAAATGTCTAGACAAAAAATTAAAGAGAATCCTTTATTTCCTCTTGTATTCTGTTGCTATATTATTGCCTTCTTATTCTAAAATGTGTTGATGCTTGAAGAAGTTGTTTGCTTTTGGTTCCAAGTCACCTTAAGTCAGCTATTGTCGATACATCGGATACAGCATTTTTGCATTTAACAAGTTTTACAGTATTAAAATTAATATTTTTAGAAGGCAAGATGCAGTAACAACTGCATAGACTCTTTACAGATTTCAATTTGTAGCTGTAAAATGAGAGCCAAACCATCAAGATAGAGAGTGTTATTGGAAAGATTAAACTAAATAGTGTTTATCAGCTGTTCAGAAATAGGCCTCATACTTAAAAGCATACCGTCAATAAAAGATGGTTATGCTTTACTAGCCTATGTGTGTATTTACATTTGTAATACTTTTGTGTTTACTAAATTGTCACTATTAATATATTTTATTTTTCTATCCAGCTTTCAGTGGAAAACTAACATCACATCACCTTAGATAATTATTGTAATCAGTGACATAGGTAATCATAAATAATTATTTTAGCCCAAGCTTTTGTTCATATCAGCACTCAAACCTTTTAGGCACTTTCTTAAATAGTTTCCACCTTCTGGTTATGATCAATTCCCCTTGGGAAGGGGACAAAGGATGTATGTAGAAAAGGACAAGACTGTCATTGGGACATAAAATTGATAACATATCCCAGAATGCAATGTGCCCTCATGAAAATGATTTAGAGACTGTAAAATCTGCAGAAGTTAATCAAGGTGTATTAATGGCTTCTTGAAATTCCTTATATTTGAGGAATGGAAGGCACGAAAGGCATAGAGGAAAAAGGAAGCCATTGGTAGCTAATGTTCAAGGGTTGAGATATTGAAGATTCTTATATTTATTCTCAATTTATTATCTCCAATGTGCTGGGAGCTGGCTCTGGATTTGACAATAATACCTTCCCCTTTATAAAAGGAAGTCGTAGGAAGAAGTTCAAACTGAAACTGAAACCTACTGGCTTAAAATATAGGTGGCTGTTTTCAGCGATACCGGAATACTTATTCACTGGAAAAAATAAAATTATGGTCATCAACATACAGCTTTTAAATATTTCTCCTAAAGGTAAGAGACTTTTTTAACTGAAACCCACGGGAAGACTACTTGCTCCCTTTCATTTATGGTATTGGTGGCTTGTCTATTTATGTAATGTTAAAGCACCTGTCTTGGCTGATGACGTAACTCAGTGGTCAAGCATTCAAGCATGTGCAAGGACTGGGATCTGAAGTCCTTGAATCACAACTGAAGAAGCAAAAAACAAAGCGTGTAGCACATGTTGCTTATGTCTCTTGCAAGTAGAACGTGTTTGAGATCCTTTCGGAATACTTAGAGTTAACTTCCAGTTGCCTGAAACCTGTATGTTGGGGACCATTCAGAAACTCTGAATCTCAAAACATGAAGCTGGCTTTCCTAGGGAAAAGAAGCCAGTGTCTCTTTCTGGCGAGATTTGTTCAGCAAACAGTTTGTTTAGAATAATGTAAAAAACTACATTATCCTACCCCATTTATTTTGTTATTTAACATAAACATCCCTCCCTGAAATGGACTCCTTAGTATGTCATTTTCTGTAGCCCTTTCCTCTTATAAGTATCAAAATGTCAAACTTTGTGCACTACATTTGGTATTAATGTTGACGAGTTCAGATTTAGTGTAAGTACAGCTTACACGTTATTGAAATTTCTTCATGAAACTATACTTGGAAGGTTGTGATAAAGTGCTCAAAATTATATCAAAAAATATATGGTCCTTATGAAATAATATTTAATGTAACAACTTAACAAAATAATGGATAATGGATATATCTGAATTTCCAGGTTTTGTTTTTGTTTGTTTGTTTGTTTGTTTGTTTATCTTAAGAAGTACCATACTATTTGGAATCAATTGTTTTTGTACCTTTGAATTCTTTAGCTTTTAGAACTTTAGGTCTGTGCTTCTCAGGGTAATATCGAATCCTTGGTGGATTTTAAAACGTTTTCTGCCTGCTGCAGTGACAGAAGCAAGCCTATATTCCTAGCTATTTGAGCAGTTGAAACAGGAGGACCACTTGAATCTTAAGACTTCTGGGCTGTGATGCCCTATGTTGCTTGGGTGTCTTCAGAAAGTTAGTCAATCAATATTCCCAATTATCCATTGGGAACCAGGGACTACCAGGTTGCCTGAAGAGTAGTGACCAGCCAGGTTGGCAAAATATTTCTTGTCTTTCTTCTCTTTCTTACTCTGAAATATTTCAAAAAGTAGAACGCACACGTTCCTAGAAACTTTCTCGGGGAGTTTGCCATGCTCTGGACTAAGCTTTGAGAGCTATTGGGATAGTTCTAATCAAACAGGCTTTGGTGCCACCAGGTCTACCTCATGTGAGCTGAGAAAGTGCATTTTTTTAAAGAGAATTATGATTTTCACTATGATATGGAGATAAGGTGCTATTCTGCCTGTCTCCGGATAAAATCAAAGACCACATTCTGTGTAACTATAACACAGTGTGATCCTTCACTCTGAGTAGAGGTTGATGGATAGCATCACTGGTTTTCAGGCTATTATTTACCAAAGGGTACTTTGAATTAATTGAGAAGACCTGTACTATAGCACAGAAATTCAAACTTCTCAGTTTTCTGAGAGTTATCTTAATTTGCATGCTGCATAAATAGTAATATTTGTAGAGAACCTCATGACTCCAATACATAATCAGGTCAGAGGAGCTGATTACGGAGACAGTAAATTAATCTTCTTTTAGTACTAATTAGCATTGAAATTTGGTTCTGATTCTGCATTTACTTAAAGCACCTCCATGTTTTCCTTCTCATTCCTTAATTTGTCCAGAAAACATTGAGCAAGAGCCCACTGTATGCTGGGACTGAGCTGGGAAGTCACTGTACTTGAAATCTTTAAAACACTTGCTTATAATTTAAAGTGAAAGCTGTTTCATAGAGGAATGCGCCAATAAGCTGCATTGGAACACAGAAGAGAGAAGGCCTGATTCTGCCTGAAGGGGTCAGAAAAGTCTTCTAGTTGCTTTACTGTTGCTTTCTTTTAAAAGTGAATATAGACATAGTGTTGAATCAGTTCCAGAGTCACACTCAATATATCACCGTCCTAAAGCAGAAGAAAGAATCATGTAAACAGAGAGGAAACACAATAACTATTTAAGGAAGATGAGCACCTTCCAGCCAATCAGGATTCTTTCATTTTAAATATGCTTTACCCTGTGTAGTAACTACACACATCCATCCATCCATTCATACATTCATTCCCTCCCTCTTCTCCTCAGGCATCAAATCTCTATATTAGTCTCTTGATATTAACATTTTAGGGGCCTTCTAAAACTCTTAAAATCTGAACTCATTGCTATGGCTGAGAATACCGTGGACTGTGTGGCAGCAATGTGGTCACTACCTTCCCACATCTTGAACCTTTCCTCTAAACTCTACTGAGATGCACAGTTGATCAAAACATCCTTTTAAAGGGCCTTTGTTTGTTGTTTATTCAGCCTGGTTCTTCTCATCCTTCAGATCTTCTCTGCCAGATGATTTTCTCTGCTAATTGAATCTAAGGTTATTCCTACCCCCCGCCATATTCCTTCATTAGACCATTCTGGTCTACTTCTTGACAGCGCCTCACAAGCTTAAACATATATTATTTTGATCTTTGTTATCTACTTCCTTCTTCTGTTTCATCTCCACTATCAAGGATACATCTTTGCCTAAGAGAGGTTCTGAACATCGACTTAAGGAATGGATAAATACTTTTAGAATAGCTGCATGATTAGAAAAGCGGTTGTCAGGAGCAGGTTTGAGAACTGTTTCCACCTGGATTGCACAATTCAGGGTGAACTGGGTGGCAATCAGGTGTCTAGCTTTCCAGATAGTGAGTGAGCTTAGGGTTTCAAAGCTTCTTCCCTGTCATTTGGCTTTTAACAGGAACAACGGGAAATGTCCTACCAAAGCAGCTATGACGCTCAGTCTACTAAAGACTAGCTCCAGCTTTGATAAAACAACCAACCAAACAAGAAACAACAGCCACAAAAAAATAAAACTCATGGCCTCAACTCAAGCAGTATTCTTTGTTCTTTGGCGGGAATTTCTACAATAAAAATTAATGCTTTATGATCTATGCTCCACAGGAAAGTAACCCCTCCCATCACATGTGGCTTTTGAGCATTTGATACATCTGATACAGTTTTTATTTAATTTATGTTAAAGTTTTTATTTAATTTATGGCTATTATACTGGCCTAAGGCAGACTGAATTTATATCGACTGTTGTGTACAACACAACCAATCTAACTATTTCTGCTAAAAACTAAATAGCATTAGGATGAAATGACTTATTGGGGATGGCTCTGCAGCACAGTATCTTCTTATTGCAATGAAGTAATATTTCTGCATATTGTATTGGAACCTTTTATATTACCTTAAAAGTGAGGTGGCTTACAGAAATGTTTTTACAACATGCATTCTGAAAAAAAAAAAACTCTCTCTCTTGAGTTTGCAAACTTTGGTGCTGAGACTTCTATAATTTTCACATGATTGTGATGGGTGAAGGAAAAAGTAATTGGAATTGTAGTTGAAGTGGATACTCTGCAGAATTTTCTTTCACTAATTTAAATAAATCAACATTTTTTCCTTGTGTGTGAAATTTTTTGAAATAGATGCAAAATTGCCCTAAGAACGGGCTCATAAATATCCATGTACTTTCTGGGTATCACTTAATTATTAGGAAGGAGAGAGAGCAGAGAAGCAGAGAGATACAGGGAAAGACAGAAAACCTGAGAGAGATAGATGGGAAAAAACAGAGAGAGAACAACTTTAGCTAAAATTTCAGAATAGGAGATAGTCTCTAAGGTTAGAGGAATGTCAAGGACGAAATTTGCATAATCCATTCATCACAAACCTATCCAACAAGTATAATCTAGATCAATAACCCACCAGAATGTAATCAATACTCCGTAAGGACACAATCATTCACCAGCCCTGTCTACTTCATCCTTACAAAGCTTGCCTCAACTCCCCAGAATGTGGAGCAACTCTGACTCATTTCTGCAAAGTATTCTTACCAACCAGAATGAACACACAGAACAGAATACAGAAAGTATTTAATAGCTTCACAAATTAGAAACTGCAGCTGATGCTCCAAACAAAACCAGTTATCCCAGGTTCACCTGTAGGTAAAACCAAGGCAATTTTATCTCCACTGACTGAGAAAATTTCCTTCCTGTCTCCTGGAAAGGGAGTGACTGAGTTTTAAAGAATACTCTTAATGTGGAGCTATAATACATGTCTATCATCATATTTTATTGTGCCATGTCTAGTTTGGTTTCTGCTGCTGTGATAACACACTGGCCAAACCTAGACTGGGGAGGGAAGGGTTATTTGGCTTACACTTCCACATCACAGTCCAGCATTATGAGGAGTCAGGGCAGGAATTTAGTAGACAGAAACCACAGAGGGATGTAATTTACTGACTTACCTATAAGAACAAGATCACCTCCTAGGGGTGGCATTACCCACAGTGGCCTGGTTCCTCTTCAGTTAGCAATCAATAAATTGTTCCACAGACATACACATGTGTCAATCATCTGATGGAGTCAGCTCCTCAACAAAGGTTCCTTCTTCCCAAGTATGTGAAGGTTACAAGCAAGAATAGCTATCACAGGTCAATTTGAAATGTGGGAAGTAAGAAGAAGCACAGTGAATTTTTCTGCTTCTTGCTGGAGTAATTATTTGGGGATATAGTATTTCACTATATTCTTTTTACTATTTAAAATAATTTTTAAACTTAAACATATTTTGATGATATTTTCCACTACCCCTAGCCCTTCCAGATCCTCCCCTCCCTACGCACTCAATTTTAAGTTCTTTCTCAAAGAACAAGAAAACAAATCTAAACACCACCAAAAAAATCAAGCAATCTAACAATCAATCAATCGAACAACCAACAACAAAGGAAAAACCCACCAAAATGTAACCAACTAAAAGCACACAATAAAATGTGGATCTCATTATATTTTCATCTATTACTCCTGAACATGAGGCTTGCCTTGGAGTGGTCACTACATTGGAGAAAAGTGATTTTTTTTTTCCCTCCCTCAGCAAGTATAAATGACAGTTCAGTTGTTAGCCTTTACTCTAGTGGCTATATCTCCATTCATTCATTCAAAATATAACAAAATAAAATATATTGAGATAAAAACTAGCACATCAGAGTTGAACAAGACATGCCAACAGAAGGAAAAGAGCCCAAGAGAAGAGCCTACTTGACTCACACCCAGGAATTAAACACTATATAAAAACACTAAACTGGAAGCCATCCGTAGTATAAGTACAGAGGGCCTGGGCAGACTGCTGCAGGCCTTGTGTGTACTGTTTCATTCTCTGTGCTTCCATATGAGCTTTGTTCATGTAAATTTAGAGGACATTGTTTCTTGGTGTCCTCCATTCCTCAGGCTCTTATACGTTTCGTGGGTGCTCTTCTACCAGGTCCCTGAGCTCTGATTTGGTGGAGACAATCAACCTAGACATGTTCAGATGTCTATTAATCTATGAGTACTGTCTGGCTAGAGGTGTCTATATTTGATCACAACTGCTGCAGGAGGAAGCTTCCCTGATGATGGCTGAACAAGGTACTCATCTATCAGCATAGGAAAATATTTGTAGGAGACAGGTTTTGACTACAGTGCTTTTCTTTTTTACACAGTATTATTGGGTTTTACCCTAGGTCCCTGAACTATCTAGTCTCAGGTTCTAGCTCACTCAAGTAGTGGCTGATACAGGTTGCATCTTATAGAGTGAACCTTAAGTCTAATCAGTTACTGTTTGCTTATCTCCACAAGCTTTGTGCCTTCATTGCCGTAGTATATCTTTCAGGTAGTACACTATTTCAGACAAAGGGTTTGTGGCTGACTTGTTGTTCACCTTTCTCTTTTGATAGCATGCAGGGTACCATTCTGGATCAAAGATGCTGGGATATAAGGGGTGAAGGCTCTATGTAGGCACCATCTTGACATTTCCATGTTCACTGAGTTGTGTGTGTGTGTGTATTGTCCTAGGCAATGGGGCAGTGCTGTCAGTTTGCAGAGAGCAACCCACTGAATTGACAACAGCCTGGGTTATTTGAGAATTTTCAAGGAATCCCCTTAGCCAACAACTCACTTGAATGCAACCTACTCCTAGTACTAGAAGCCTTCTTTGGCAACAAGAGATGGCCACTGGAGACCCTCTATCCCCCAGTATTTGCTGATTTATTTCATTTAGATTGACATAATATATGTATATATTTTGGCAGTTTCTGCTGCATCGGGTTTCCACAATGCCTCTCAAAAACTCCTTCCTTTAAGCTATCTCCCTGTGCTCTGTTCTAACTTCACTTCTCCAATCCTCCCTGCCCCCCATTTAGTCTTCCCATTCCAAAATCTCTTTTCATCCATAACTAATCTGTTCTATATCCCTTTCCTAAAAAGAAATATCTGTTTCTTCTAGTTCCCTACTCTATACATACCTTCTGTGGTTCTACGGAGTAAAGCTTAATTATCATACATTTAAGAGCTAATATCCACATGTAAGAGAATGCATAATGTATTTGATTTTTTTTTTTTAGTTCTATCCATTTGCTTGCCAATTTCATGATGTCAATTTTTTAATGGCTGAATTATATACTCCATTGTACAAAGGTACCACATTTTCTTTATTCATTTCTCTGTTGAGGGGCATCTGGATTGTTTCTGCCTATTATAGCATCAATGAACATGGTGGAGCAAGTATCTCTCAGGTAGTATGAAGCATCCTTTCAGTATTTTCCCAACAGTAGTATAGCTGGATATTGAAGTAGATAGATTTCCATCTTTCTGAGGAAAACACCACACTGATATTCATAGTGGCTTGTACAAGTTTGCTCTCCCACCAGCAATGGATGGGAGTTCCTCTTACTCCACATTCTCACAGCATGAGCTATTATTTGTTCTTTAGATCTTACCCATTCTGAAAGGTATAAGATGAAATCTCAAAGTAATTTTGATTTGCATCCCCCTGATGGCTAAGGCTGCTGAACATTTCTTTAAGTGTTTCTTGGTCATTTGAGTTTGCTCCGTTGAGTTCTATGTTTAGGTCTCTACCCCATTTTTAAATTTGTTTATTTGTTTTCTAGATATCTAGAGTCTTAAGTTCTTTATATATTTTGGATATTAGCTCTCTATTGGATGTAGGGTGGTGACAATCTTTTTCTGTTCTAAAGTCTGCTGCTTGGTCCAAATGACTATGTCCTTTGCCATGCAGAAGCTTCTCAGTTTCATGAGGTCCCTTATATTGTTTGTTCATACTAGTTCCTGTGCTAATGGTGTTCTGTCAGAAAGTCTTTTCCTGTGCCAATAAGTCTAAGGCTATCTCCTCACTTTCTTTTCTGTCAGGTTCAGTGTATCTGGTTTTCTGTTGAGGTCTTTGATCCACTAGGACTGGAGTTTTGGGCAGGGGGGATAAGAATGGATCTATTTATATTCTTCTATATACAGACATCCAATTTGACAAGCAACAATTTTGAAGGTGTTATATCTTTTCTAGTGTGTATTTCTAGCCTCTTTATCAAAACTCATGTGTCAATAGATATTGGATTTAAGTATGAGTCTTCAGTTCACTTCCATTGATCAATGTATCTGTTTTGTGCCAATATCATAGTGGGGTTATTTTTGTTTTGTTTTGCTTTGCTTTGTTCTGTTCTGTTGGGTTCTGTGTTGTTTTGTTTTGTTTTGTTTTGTTTTGTTTTACTACAGACCTGTACTATAATTTGAAATTGGAGGTGGTGACTACTCCAGCAGTTCATTTATTGTAAAAGACTGTTTTAACTATTCAAGGTTTTTATTGTCTATTCCTTCCTAGATCTGTGAAAAATTGTGATGAAATTTTTGATGGAGATTGAATTGAATCTGTAAACTGCTTTTCGAAGGATGCCATTTTCCATTAATATATTTATTTATTCATTCTTCATTCTATGACAGCTCACCACCTTCCTACCAGCTCCCACTCACCAAAAATGGACCTTTTCCTTACCATATGCCCCTCCCTTTCTCCTCAGAAAAGGGGGAGGCCCTGTTGGGTATCAACCTACCCTGGTATATTAAGTCACTGCAAGACTGGGCACATCCTCTCCCACTAAGGACAGACAAGGCAGCCCAGTTAAGGAATTGAATCCATAAGCAGGCAACAGATTCAGGGAAAGCCCCTGCTTCAGTTGTTGGAGGACTCACATGAAGACCAAGCTGCACATCTGCTACATATGTTCTGGGAGCATAAGTCTAGCCCATTGCTTGCTCTTTGGTTGGTGGTTCTGTCTCTGACCCCAAAGGTCCAAGTTAGTTGACACTGTTGATCACGTTGTGGAGTCCCTATGCATTTCAGGTCTCTCAGTCCTTCCCCCACCTCTTCCAGAAGATTCCTCAAGCTCCATCCATTGTTTACCTGTGAGTCTTTGTGTCTGTTTTAGCCAGCTTCTAGGTGAAAACTCTCGGAGAACAATTATGCTAAGCTGCTGTCTGCAAGTATAACAAAGTACCATTAATAGTACCAAGGTTTAGTTCTTGTCTGTGAGATGGGTCTCAAGTTGGGCTGGTCATTGGATGGCCATTCCCTCAGTTTCTGCTCCATCTTTGTCCCTACATTTCTTGGACATAGGACATACATTGTTTCAAAAATTTTGTGGGTGAATTGGTGTCCTTATCACTCCATTAGGAGTCCTGCCTGGCTAGAAGACATGGCCACTTCAGGTTCCATATCCCCCACTTCTAGGAGTCTAGATGAAAGTCACCCTCATAGACTCCCTTGAGCTGTCCCACCCCCACCCCCATCCAGGTCTCTGGAAACTCCTAGAGATGCCCCCATACCCCAGCTGTTGATTTACACTCACTTTCCAGGGTTGCTTGCCCTGGGTTTTCCCACACTTGATTTCCCATTCCTCTTTCCCCTCTCTATCCACTCTCCCACTCCGTTCTCTCCCTCCATTTATTTCAGATGACTATTTCATTTCTCACGCTGAGTGAGATTCAAGCATCCTCCTTTGGGCCTGCCTTCTTCTTTAGCTTCCTTGGGTCTGTGGATTACAATATGGTTATATTGTATTTCATGGCTAATATCTGCTTATAAGTGAGTATATATCATGCATGTCCTTTAGGGTCTGGGTTACCTCACTCAAGAAGATATTTTCTAGTTCCATCCATATGTCTGCAAATTTCATGATGCTTTCAATAGCTGGGTAGTACTCCATTTTGTAAATGAGCCACAATTTCTTTATCTATTCTTCACTTGAGGAACATCAGGGTTGTTTCCAGTTTCTGACTATTACAAATAAAGCTGCTATGAGCACAGTTCAGCAAGTGTCCTTGTGGTTTGGTGGAGCATCTTTTGGGTATATGCCCGAGAGTGGTAGAGCTGAGTCTTGAGGTAGAGTTATTGTTATTTCTGAGAAATGGCCAGATTGATTTCCAGAATGGTTGTACAATTTGGACTCCTACCAGCAATAAAGGAAGTAATTCCCCTGCTATATATTTTCACCAGCATGATCTGTTGTAAGTTTTTCTTCTTAGCCATTCTGATGGGTGGAAGATGGAATCTCAGAGTCATTTTGATATGTATTTCCCTAATGACTAAGAACATTGAACATTTCTTTTCTTTTTTTTTCTTTTTTCTTTTTTAATATTTTATTTACATTTCCAATATTTCCCCCTTTCTGGGTCTCCTCTTTGGAAGGCACTTATCCCTGCCCCCTCCCCACCTCTGTGAGGGTATTCCACCTCCCACCCACCCACGCAACCACTCCGCTATTCCCACCGTGACATTCCCCTTTACTGGGGCCTCTCCTCCCCCTGATGGCCAACAAGGCCCTCCTCTGCCACATATGTGGTCCGAACCATGGGTCCCTCCATGTGTATTCCTTGGTTGGTGGTCCAGGCTCCAGGAGGACCCAGGGGTCAGGCCAGTTAACACTGTTGCTCCCTCCATGGGGCTGCAGACTCCCTCAGATCCTTCAGTCCCTTCTCCAACTCCTCCATCTGGGACCTCCGCTGGGACTCCAGCGGTTACTGTAAAGTGAAACTTGGGTATTCTGAACATTTGGGCTATTATCCACTTATCAGTGAGTACATACCTTGTTTGTCCTTTTGTGATTGGGTTACCTCACTCAGAATGATATTTTCTAGTTCTATCCATTTCCCTAAGAGTTTCATGAAGTCATTTTCTTTTAATAGCTGAGTAGTACTCCATTGTGTAAATGTACCACATTTTCTATATCCATTCCTCTGATGAGGGACATCTGGGTTGTTTCCAGCTCCTGGCTATTATAAATATGGTTGCTATGAACATAGTGGAGCATGTGTCTTTATTACATGTTGGAGCATCTTCTGGGTATATGCCCAGGAGAGGTATAGCTGGGTCCTCAGGTAGTATTATGACCATTTTTCTGAGGGTCCGCCACACTGATTTCCAGAGTGGTTGTACAAGCTTGCAATCCCACCAACATTGGAGGAGTGTTTCTCTTTCTCCACATCCTCTCCAGCATCTGCTGTCACCTGAGTTTTTGATCTTAGCCATTCTGACTGGTGTGAGGTGGAATCTCAGACTTGTTTTGATTTGCATTTCCCTGATGACTAAGGATGTTGAGCATTTCTTTAGGTGCTTCTCAGCCCTGCAAATTTCCTCAGTTGAGAATTCTCTGTTTAGCTGTGTTCCCCATTTTTTGATGAGTTACTTGGTTTTCTGGAGTTTAACTTCTTGAGTTCTTTGTATATGTTGGATATTAGCCATCTATCAGACTTAGGATTGGTAAAGATCATTTCCCAATCTGTTGGTTGCCGTTTTGTCCTATTGCCAGTATCCTTTGCCTTACAGAAGCTTTACAATTTCATGAGGTCCCATTTGTCTATTCTTGATCTTAGAGCATAAACCATTGGTGTTCTATTCAGGAACTTTTCCCCTGAACCCATGTGTTCAAGGTTTTTCCCTACATTCTCTTCTATTAGATTCAGTGTATCTGGTTTTCTGTGGAGGTCCTTGATCCACTTGGACTTGAGCTTTTTACAGGGATATAAGAATGGATCAATTTGCATCCTTCTGCATGTAGACCGCCAGTTGAACCAACACCATTCGTTTAAAATGCTGTCTTTTTTTCCACTGGGTGGTTTTAGCTCCTTTGTCGAAAATCAAGTGACCGTAGGTGTGTGGGTTCATTTCTGGGCCTTCAATTCTATTCCATTGATCTACCTGCCTGTCGCTGTACCAATACCATGCAGTTTTTATCACTACTGCTCTGTAGTACAGCTTGAGGTCAGGAATGCTGATTCCCCCAGTTCTTTTGTTGTTAAGGATAGCTTTTGCTAGCCTGGGTTTTTTGTTGTTCCAAATGAATTTGGGAATTGCTCTATCTAAGTCTATGAAGAATAGAGTTGGAATTTGGATGGGGATTGCATTGAATCTGTAGATTGCTTTTGGCAGGATGGCCATTTTTACTATATTAATCCTGCCAATCCATGAGCATGGGAGATCTTTCCACCTTCTGAGGTCTTCTTCGATTTCTTTCTTCAGAGACTTAAGTTCTTGTCATACAGATCTTTCACTTGATGGTTAGAGTCACACCAAGATACTTTATATTGTTTGTGACAATTGTGAAGGGTGTCATTTCCCTAATTTCTTTCTCAGCCTGTTTATCTTTCGAGTATAGGAAGGCTACTGATTTGTTTGAGTTAATTTTATATTTGGCCACTT
>CM052702.1:8450812-8487683 GCA_028551405.1 Uromys caudimaculatus
TTCTCAAACAACCAACTCTTGGTTTTGTTGATTCTTTGTATAGTTCTTTTTGTTTCTACTTGGTTGATTTCAGCCCTGAGTTTGATTATTTCCTGCCTTCTACTCCTCTTGGGTGCATTAGCTTCTTTTTGTTCTAGAGCATTCAGGTGTGCTGTTAAGCTGCTAGTGTATGCTCTCTCCAGTTTCTTTTTGGAGGCCCTCAAACCTATGAGTTTTCCTCTTAACACTGCTTTCATTGTGTCCCATAAGTTTGGGTATGTTGTACTTTCATTTTCATTAAATTCTAGGAAGTCTTTAATTTTTTTCTTTATTTCTTCCTTGACCAAGTTATCATAGAGTAGAACATTGTTCAGCTTCCATGTGTATGTGGGCTTTCTGTTGCTATTGTTGCCATTGAAGACTAGCCTTAATCTGTAGTGATCTGATAGGAGGCATCGGATTATTTCAGTCTTCTTGCATCTGTTGAGGCTTGTTTTGTGACTGTTTATATGGTCAATTTTGGAGAAGGTACCATGAGGTGCTGAGAAGAAGGTATCTTTAAGAGTTTCTCAGTCATTAAAGATTCCTCTGCTGAGAATTTTCTGTCTTACCTCTATACCACAGTTTTTATTCGTGAATTTGGTTTGTTGGTGTCTAACTTCTTGAGTTCTTTATATATTTTTATATTAGTCCTCCATCATATATAAGGTTGGTGACGGTGGATTTTTTTGCCTTATAGAAGCTATCCAGTTTGATGAGGTTCCCTTTATTAATTGTTAATCTTAGTGCCTGAGCTATTGGTTCATGAAGTTGTCTCTTGTTCCAATTCAAGACTACTCGCCACTTTCTCTTCTATTAGATTTAGTGTATCCTGTTTTATGTTTTGGTCTTTGATCGACTTGGACTTGAATTTTATGCGGGGTGATCAGTTTGAATCTGTTTGCATTCTGCCACATTCAGACATCCAGTTAGACCAGCACCATTTTTTTTTTTTTTTTACATTGTATGGTTTTGGCTTTTTGTCAAAACTGAAGTGCCTTCACTTATAACTGAGTATATACCATGCTGCAGTAGGTGTGTGAGTTTATTTCTGGGTCTTTAATTAGTTTTCATTAATCAACCTGTCTGTTTCTATGACAATACCATGTGGTTTTTATTACTATTGTTCTGTAGTACAGGCTGAAATCAGGGATGGAGATATCTCCAGAAGTTCTTTTATTGTACAGGATTGTTTTCACTCTCCTAGATTTTTTGAAAGTGAGAGTTACTCTTTCAAAGTCTGTAAAGAATTGTGTTGAAATTTTGATGACAATCACATCAAATCTGTAGATTCCTTGGTACAATAGCCATTTTTACTATTAATCCTACTGATTCATGATCATGGGAGATCTTTCCATCTTCTGATATCTTCTTCAGTTTTTTTATTCAGAGGCTGAAAGTTCCTATCACACAGGTCTTTCACTTGGTTGCCTGGAGTTACACCAAGATATTTTATGTTATTTATGGCTATTGTGAAGAGTGTTGTTTTCCTGATTTTTTTTTCTCAGCACACTTATCATTTGTACAAGGAAGACTATTTTTTGTTAATTTTGTATCCAGCCACTTTGCTGATGGTGTTTATCAGCTGTAGGAATTCTCTGGTGGAATTTCTGGGTTCATTTTTATATACTATCATACCATCTGCCAATTGTAATACTTTGACTTCTTCCTTTCCAATTTGTTTCCCCTTGATCTCCTTTAGCTGTGTTATTGCTGTAGCAAGAAATTCAGATACCACATTGAAGAGATATGGAAAGAGTGGACAACTTTGAATTGTACTTAATTTTATTAAAATTGCTTTAAGTTTCTTTTCATTTAATTTGATGTTGGCTATTGACTGTATATTGCCTTTTTTGTGTTTAGGTATATGCCTTGTATCCCTGATCTCCCCAAAGACTTTTAACATGAATATGTGTTGGATATTTTCAAAGGCTTTTTCATTGTCTAATAAGAAGATCATGTGTTCTTTTTCTTTCAGTTTATTTATATGGTGAATAGGATACTATTTTTTACTATGTTAATCCTACAGATCCACTAGCATGGAAGATCTTTCTATCTTGTCATATCTTCTTTAATTTCTATCTTCAGTGAATTGAAGTTTTATCATACAAGTCTTCCACTTGCTTGGTTAGACATATTTTATATTACTTAAGACTATTTGAAAGGAGTTGCTTCCCTGAATTCTTTCTCAGACCATTTTCCATGTGAATATATTAAGGCTACTAATTTTTGTGAGTTAATTTTGTATCCAGCTACATTGCTGAAAGTGTTTATCTGCTGTAGCAGTTTCCAGGTACTACTTGTTGGGACACTGTATACTATCCTATCATATGCAAATAAAGATACTTTGATGTCTTCCTTTTCATGTTGTATCCTTTCAGCTCCTTCAGTTGCCTTATTGCCCTAGCTAAGATTTCAAGTACTGTATTTAATAGGTTTAGAGAAAGTGGACAGCCTTTTCTTGTTTCTGATTATAGAGTAATTGTTTTAAGTTTCTCTCCCTTTGGATATGGACTTGCTGTAAACTGTCAATATTATATTAAAGTATGTCCCTTGTATCCCTAATATTTCCAGG
The DNA here is from genome assembly GCA_028551405.1 of Uromys caudimaculatus. NCBI lineage: Eukaryota > Metazoa > Chordata > Mammalia > Rodentia > Muridae > Uromys > Uromys caudimaculatus. The sequence continues at coordinate 8,453,406 of CM052702.1, forward strand.
ACTTTTATCATGAAGCAGTGTTGTATTTTGTCAAAAGCCTTCTCTTTATCTAATGAGATGATCATATGATTTGTATGTCTGTTTATATGGCTGATTACATTTATGGATTTATGTATGCCAAGCCTTCCCTGCCACTCTGAAATTAAGCCCTTTGATCATGGTGAATAATTACTTTGATATGATCTTGGATATGGTATTTTATTGAGGATTTTTGCATTTATATTCATATAGGAAACTGGTCTGCAATTTTCATTTGTTTTTAGGTCTTTAGGTGGTTTGGGTATCAGGGTAACTGTGGTCTCATAAAATGAATTTGGTAATATTCCTTTTGTTTCTATTTTGTGAAATAATTTGAGGAGTGTTTGCCTTAACTTTTCTCTGAATGTCTGCTTGGGTTTTTTTTTTTTTGTTTTGTTTTGTTTTTTTTTTTTTTTTTTGAGGTGAAGAGACTTGTTGCTATTTCACTAGAATCTATAGGTCTGCTTAAATTACTTTTCTGATCTAGATTTAACTTTGGTAAGTGGTACCTATGGAAAAACTATCCCTTTCTATTAAATTTTATAATTTGGTCTACTACAGGTTTCTAAAGTATATCACTATGATTCTCTGGATTTCCTTGGTATCTGTTGTTATGTCTCCCTTTTTATTTCTAATATAGATATTCTCTCTGCCTTTTAGTTAATTTGGACACAGATTTGTCAATCTTCCTGACATTTCTAACTACCTCATTGATTCTTTGTATGTTGTTGTTGGTGGTGGTGGTGTTACAATTTTACTAATTCCATCCCTGTGTTAGATTATTTATTGCCATCTACTCTTCCTGGGTATGATTACATTTTTTTCCTTCTAAAGGTTTGAGGTCTGCTATTAAGTTGCTAGAGATTCCTTGAGAAGACACAACCCACTCCAGCTGAGAATCAGGCAAGCTAATAGCAGGTTTTCGCCTCTCTGCCTGTCCCTTCAAATGTAATTCCCAAGTCTCATCTCCAGCTCTGCGACAGAATACCTGTGACAACTTCCCTTCACACCTGCCTCATCTCCTGCAGATCCCACAAATCTTCTGCTCCTAATACCCCCACCACACCAGTTCATGGCTTTATCCCAGCTTCCAACTCCCTGAAAATCCACAGCCCACTCTTGCCATGGAAGCAAGTAAGCTAATCACAGATCTTTACCTCTCTTCCATTCCTCCAAATCCAAACCTCTAGTCACATTCCCAGCTGTGTAGAATTAATATTTCTTAAAACTGTTACACAAAAATATTATGATATATTAACTAATATTTTAAGGGTCTGATACTTAAAGGAATACCATAAAGAATAGAATTTTCATTTCCTAATTTTTCTTATGGGTTCTGACACTGTTCCATTCATGCATAAATCAACACTTGGCTTGTGTTTTCAACTAATTTATATCTTCAAACCTATGGCCAAGAGTACAAAGCAGCCACACTGCAGTCACTATCAAGTCAACCATGCAGGCAATATTTTTGGCAGTGCCAGGTTGTAACTACTCAAGTGACATAATGTAAACTACACTATGTAAAGTATTATGTTGTGGTGTGGAGAATGAAATGTAGGTATTTGGAAAGAAAGTTGGAAATATCTTGTATCAACAGAAAACATGGTGAAAACTAGATCTCAAGGTAGAAATGAAGAAAAGTGAGCTGAAGTGCAGTGTTGTTTGATGGGTTGGGTTTTAATAACCAACTGGATTCACACATTGATGAACTGGATGAGGAAAGGAAAAACAAAGGAAAGGAATCATTGACTGATGCTTTCTCAGACAAGGGAAAACCACACAAGCAGATGTGAGAACAGGTAATTCTTTGGAAAAGTTAAGTTTAAAACACTTTGCATATCCAGGTACACATCAGTGTTTCCAAATTTAAATATTTATTTTAAAAATGCATATTCATGTCTTCTAGCCGACTACCGAGTGTAGTGATAGCATGTGTTTTATTGTTATAAACATACAGGAAGTGCTAATATTATTGGGAATGGAAGTGAAAAGAGCAGAAATTGTTGTTGTAGAACATTGTTGAATCATCTGCAAGCTTATGTTCAAATCAGGAGACTTTTATAAGCACCTGCCATGATCCAGGTATTATACATCATACTACAAAGAGACAAGATGAGGATATCAATAGCAGTGTCTCCCCTTTCACAAACCTTCAGGCAAATTATAGAAGAGGATAGACTGTTAAAGAACAGAAACTTGGAAGAAAAATAAAAGGGGTTAACTTGGTGAATATTTTGTTGGACATGAAAGAAGATAGAGGAATTTACAGAAAGCTTAAATAAGAAAGGAAAGAACCAGCATGATATACCCTAGATAAGCTCGGCATCTCTCCCACCAGAGTGGGTATTTCAACAGTGGAGACTTAACAGCAGTATTATTTAGAAAGTTAGAGGTGAATCAAATCTAAAATTACATTGGAGGATCTTGTGGGGGAAAAAAACACGGGGCTGCTAGAATCAAGGCAGAAAGCATGGAAGTGGCAGTGTCATCTGCTGTAAAGATCTCATAGTAGGTGTTTAGCAAATTAAAGTAGAAAAGAATTAAGCTCATTTCACAGAACAGGACCTAATATGTAAGACAAGCTATCACAGGGATAGCAAGAGTAGACAGCAAAGATTTTCAACCTTGTTTTCTGTTAGAAGGAAGATATGGTTTGAACAAAGATATGCCCAAAGCAAACCAGAAGAACTAGCAACTGTCTATTTCTTTCTCCACACTTCCTTCCAGTTATATATTCTATATAATTTATGCAAAAATATGCTCATACCTACATATATATATATACTTTTTGTTTGCCTTATGAAAAATTTGGATGAGGGTAGCTGAAATATATGATTATAGTCTTATAAAGCACACTGTATTTTATGTTATCATAACTCATACTTCTCTCCTAATAATATATTGCAGTAATGTTTTATTGTGAATTCATGAGAGCCACTGAATGCTGATTCTTCATTGTTACCTTCATCATTAATTGATACAAGCCGCTGGATAAGTAACTGAATCTTTGCAAGCATCTATCTTCTTGATGACTAAACATGGTTGGAATCTCCTTCATACTTAAAAAAAAAAAAAAAAGTTTGAGTACATCAGCCTTGTGTCACTCAATGACGATGAAAAATCTTTTTAAAACTTAAAGATAAAGCCCAACTTAAGCCTGACACTAGCACATTTTAAAAGCTGGCATGAAGATAAAGACAGACAATTTCAGCTTTTTAGTCAAATCTTCTGCTGGGGCTGCTAGGTGAAGACATAGCAAAAAATATACGGAAAATTATGATATAAGTTAATGTGCAGGATGACACATAGCCACAATCTTTTAAAGAGAAAATCTTGATTGGTGATTACACTATTAATTGATGTATTAATCTATATAATTAACTGAGTTACAGATTTAATTTAACATGCACAAATGGTTGGTAAAGGTGTATGAAGACATATTCATTTTCAGCTAAGAGTAGATCATATGTGATAGCCTACTTTTATCTTTAAGTACCATATTTTAAGAAATATTAGTCAACTTTGGTTTTTCATAATTGCATTTTTATAATTGGATGAAAGAGCATATAATATCAGGTTTCTCCTCTCTAATTTCCTCCCGAATCTCCTGAACCTCCCCACCCACAAAAATTTTATTTTCTTTTTCTCAAAAACAAAAAACAAAGACATAATACAAATCCATAAAAAACAAAAATCAAAATAATATCAAGCAGAAGACTAATAAACAAAACACACAAAAACAAAGCAAAAAGTACATAAAAATACTACTGAGTTCATTTCATATTGATTAACTATTCCTGGACATGGGTCCTGAGCTAAACTGTGATTAACACACTCAGTGAGACTGATTTTCCTTTTGACTAGAAGAAATCACCAGCATGTGGCTTTTTATATATATATATTTTTTTTTATTTACATTTCAAATGTTTTCCCCTTTCCAGGTCTCCCCTTTGGAAACCCCCTATCCCATCCCAACTCCCCCACCTCAATGAGGATATTCATTCACCCACCCATCCACTCCCTTCTTCACTCCCTAACATTCCTCTATACTGGGGTATTTAACACTCTCAGACCCAAGGGCCTCTCCTCCCATTGTAGGCAAACAAAGACCTCCTCTGCCACATATGTGGCCAGCAACATGGGTCGCCCTATATGCATTCTTTGGTGGGTGATCCAGTCTCTGGGAGCACCTGAGAGCCTGACCAGTTTACACGGTTGCTCCCTCCCCAGGGAGTTGCAAACTGCCTCAACTACATAGGGCCCTTATCCAACTCCTCCACCTAGGACCCCAAGCTCAGTCCAAAAATTGCTGTGAATTGAATCATGGGTGTTCTGAACTTTTGGGCTAATATCCACTTATCAGTGAGTACATACATGGTTTGTTCTTTTGTGACTGAGATACCTCACTCAGGATGATATTATCAAATTCCATCCATTTGCCTGTGAATTTCATGAATTCATTGATTTTCATAGCTGAGTAGTATTCCATTGTGTAAATGTACCACATTTTCTGTATCCATTCCTCTGATGAGGGACATCTGGGTTGTTTCCAGCTTCTGGCTATTATAAATATGGCTGCTATGAACATAGTAGAGCGTGTGTCCTTATTACATATTGTAGAATCTTCTGGGTATATGCCCAGGAGTGCTATAGCTGGGTCCTCAAATATTATGTCCAATTTGGTCCGCCAAATTGATTTCCAGAGTGTTTGTACCAGCTTGCAATTCCACCAACAATGGAGGAGGTTTCCTCTTTCTCCACATCCTCGCCAGCATCTGCTGTCTGCTGAATTTTTGATCTTAGCCATTCTGACTGGTGTGAGGTAGAATCTCAGGGCTGCTTTGATTTGCATTTCCCTGATGACTAAGGATGTTGAGCATTTCTTTAGGTGTTTCTCAGTCCTGCGAATTTCCTCAGTTGAGAATTCTCTGTTTAGCTCTGTTCCCCATTTTTTTGACAGGGTTATTTCATTCTCTAGAGTCTAACTTCTTGAGTTCTTTGTATATATTGAATATTAGCCATCTATCAGAGGTAGGATTTGTAAAGATCTTTTCCCAAGCTGTTGGTTGCCATTTTGTCCTATTGACAGTGTCCTTTGCCTTACAGATGCTTTGCAATTTTATGAGCTCCCATTTGTTGATTCTTGATCTTAGACCTTAAGCCATTGGTATTCTCTTCAGGAACTTTTCCCCTGTGCCCATGTGTTCTAGACATTTCCCCACTTTCTCTTCTATTAGATTCAGTGTATCTGGTTTTATGTGGAGGTCCTTGATCCACTTGGACTTGAGCTTTGTACAGTGAGATAGGAATGGATCAATTTGCATTCTCCTACATGTTGACCTCCAGTTGAGCCAGGACCATTTGATGAAAATGCTGTCTTTTTTCCACTAGATGGTTTTAGCTCCTTTGTAAAAGATCAAGTGATCTTAGGTAGTGGGTACATTTCTGGGTCTTCAGTTCTATTCCATTGATTTACCTGCCTGTCACTGTACCAATACTATGCAGTTTTTAATCACTACTGCTCTGTAGTACAGCTTGAGGTCAGGGTGGTTTCCCCAGAAGTTCTTTTATTGTTGATAATAGTTTTTGCTATCCTGGGTTTTTTTTCTTCCAAATGAACTTGAGAATTGCTCTTTCTAAGTCTATGAAGAATTGAGTTGGAATTTTGATGGGGATTGCATTGAATCTGTAGATTGCGTTCAGCAAGATGGCCATTTTTACTATGTTAATCCTGCCAATCCATGAGCATAGGAGATCTTTCCATCTTCTGAGGTCTTCTTCGATTTCTTTCTTCAGAGACTTGAAGTTCTTGTCCTACAGATCTTTTATTTGTTTGGTTAGAGTCACACCAAGATATTTTATATTGTTTGTGACTAGTGTGAAGGGTGTCATTTCCCTAATTTCTTTTCAGCCTGTTTATCCTTCAAGTATAGGAAGGATACTGATTTGTTCGAGTTAATTTTATACCCAGCCACTTTGCTGACATTGCTTATCAGCTGGAGCAGTTCTCTGGTGGAGATTTCCAGGTCACTTAAGTATATGATCTTATCATCTGCAAATAGTGATATTTTGATTTCTTCCATTCCAATTTGTATCCCTCTGACCTCCGTTTGTTGTCTAATTGCTCTAGCTAGAACTTCAAGTACTATATTGAATAGATTGGGAGAAGAGTGGACAGCCCTGTCTAGTCCCTGATTTTAGTAGGAATGCTTCAAGTTTCTCTCCATTTACTTTGATGTTGGCTACTGGTTTGCTGTATATTGCTTTTACTATGCTTAGGTATGGGCCTTGAATTCCTGATCTTTCCAAGACTTTTATCATGAAGGGATATTGAATTTTGTCAAATGCTTTTTCAGCATCTCATGAAATGACCGAGTGGTTTTATTCTTTGAGTTTGTTTATGTAGTGGATTACATTGATGGATTTCTGGATATTGAACCATCCTTGCATCACTTAGATGAAGCCTACTTGATCGTGATGAATGATCATTTTGATGTGTTCTTGGATTCGGTTTGTGAGAAATTTATTGCGTATTTCTGCATCGATATTCATAAGGGAAAATGGTCTGAAGTTTTCTTTCTTTGTTGAGTCTTTGTGAAGTTTTGGAATCAGTGTAACTGTGGCCTCATAGAATGAATTAGGCAGTGTTCCTTCTGTTTCTATTCTGTGGAATAGTGTGAAGATTATTGGTATTAGGTCTTCTTTGAAGGTCTGATAGAATTCTACAGTGAACCCATCTGGTTCTGAGCTTTTTTTGGTTGGGAGACTTTTAATGACTGCCTCTATTTCTTTAGGCATTATGGGACTGTTTAGATGGTTTATCTGATCCTGACTTAACTTTCGCATTTGGTATCTGTCTAGAAAATTGTCAATTTCATCGAGATTTTCCAATTTTTTTTTAGTATAGGCTTTTGTAGTAGGATCTAATGATTTTTTTAATTTCCTCAGATTCTGTTGTTATATCTCCCTTTTGATTTCTGATTTTGTTAATTTGGACACTGTCTCTGTGCCCTCTTGTTTGTCTGGCTAAGGGTTTATCTGTCTTATTGATTTTCTCAAGAACCAGCTCCTGGCTTTGTTGATTCTTTGTATAGTTCTTTTTGTTTCTACTTGGTTAATTTCAGCCCTGAGTTTGATTATTTCTTGACTTCTACTCCTCTTGCGTGCATTAGCTTCTTTTTGTTCTAGAGCTTTCAGGTGTACTGTTAAGCTGCTAGTGTATGCTTCCTCAAGTTTCTTTTTGGAGGCACTCAGAGCTATGAGGTTTTCCTCTTAACACTGCTTTCATTGTGTCCCATAAATTTGGGTATGTTGTACTTTCATTTTCATTAAATTCTAGGAAGTCTTTAATTTCTTTTTTTGTTTCTTCCTTAACCAAGTTATCATTGAGTAGAGCGTTGTTCAGCTTCCACGTGTATGTGGACTTTCTCTTGTTTTCGATGCCATTGAAGACCAGCCTTAATCCCTAGTGATCTCATGGAGGCATGGGATTATTTCAGTCATCTTATATATGTTGAGATTTGTTTTGTGACCAATTACATGGTCAATTTTGAAGAAAGTGCCATGAGGTGCTAAGAAGAAGGTATATTCTTTTGATTTAGGATGAAATGTTCTATAGATATCTGTTAAATCCATTTGATCCATAACTTCTGTTAGTTTCACTGTGTCTCTGTTTAGTTTGTGTTTCCCAGATCTGTCCATTGGTGAGAGTGGAGTGTTGAAGTCTCCCACTATTATTGTGTGAAGTGCAATGTGTGCTTTGAGCTTTAGTAAAGTTTCTTTTATGAATGTAGGTGCCCTTGCATTTGGAGCATAGATGTTCAGAGTTTTTCTTCAGAGATTTTTGCTTTGATGAGGTTGAAGTGTCCTTCCTTATCTCTTTTGATGACTTTTGGCTGAAAGTCGATTTTATCCGATATTAGAATAGCTACTCCTGCCTCTTTCTTGGGACCATTTTCCTGGAAAGTTGTTTTCCAGACCTTTACTCTGAAGTAGTGTTTGTCTTTAACACTGAGGTGCATTTCCTATATGCAGCAGAATTCTGGGTCCTGTTTATGTATCCAGTCTGTTAACCTATGTCTTTTTATTGGGGAATTGAGTCCATTGATATTAAGAGATATTAAGGAATAGTGATTGTTGCTTTCTGTTATTTTCAATGTTATTTTTATGTTTGTTTGGCTATCTTCCTTTGGATTTGTTGAAAGATTACTTTCTTACTTCTTCTAGGATGTAGTTTCCCTCCTTGTGTTGGCGTTTTCCATCTATTATCCTTTGCAGGGCTGGGTTTGTGCAAACATATTCTGTAATTTTGGTTTTGTCATGGAATATCTTGGTTTTAGCATCTATGGTAATTGAGAGTTTTGCTGGGTATAGCAGCCTGGGCTGGCACTTGTGTTGTCTTAGGGTCTGTATGAGATCTGTCCAGGATCTTCTAGCTTTCATAGTCTCTGGTGAGAAGTCTGGTGTAATTCTCATAGGACTGCCTTTATATATTACTTGACCTTTTTCCCTTACTGCTTTTAATATTCTTTCCTTATTTTGTGCATTTGGTGTTTTGACTATTATATGATGGGAGGAATTTCTTTTCTGGTCCAATCTATTTGGAGTTCTGTAGGCTTCTTGAATGTTTATGTTCATATCTTTCTTTAGTTTAGGGAAGTTTTCTTCTATCATTTTGTTGAAGATATTTACTGGCCCTTTAAGTTGGGAGTTTTCACTGTCTTTTATACCTATTATCCTTAGGTTTGGTCTTCTCATTGTGTCCTGGATTTCCTGGATGTTTTAGGTTAGAAGCTTTTTGCATTTTGCATTTTCTTTGACTGTTGTATCAATGTTTTCTATGGTATCTTCTGCACCTGAGATTCTCTCTTCTATCTCTTGTATTCTGTTTGTGATGCTTGCATCTATGACTCCTGATCTCTTTCCTAGGATTTCTATCTCCAGGGTTGTTTCCCTTTGTGATTTCTTTATTATTTCTATTTCCATTTTTAGATCTTGGATGGTTTTGTTCATTTCCTTTGCCTGTTTGATTATGTTTTCCTGTATTTCCTCTTTAAGAGCTTCTAGCTGTTTACCTGTGTTTTCTTGTGTTTCTTTAAAGGAGTTATTTATTTCCTTCTTAAAGTCTTCTATCATCATCATGAGAAGTGATTTTAAATCTAAGTCTTGCTTTTCTGGTGTGTTGGGGTATCCAGGTCTCACTGTGGTGAGAGAACTGGGTTCTGATGATGCCAAGTTACCTTCGTTTCTGTTCTTTATGCTCTTGTCCTTTCCTTTCGCCATCTGGTTTTCTCTGGTGTTAGCTAGACTGTGGCTTGTCCCTCCTGCAAGGCTTTGTGTCAGTACTTCTTGGAGACCAGCTCTCTCTGAGAAGAATTTGGGTTTGGAGAGCTGTGGTACAGGGTCAGCTCTGGGGTGCAGACAGAAACCAGAAGGATCCTGTTCCCAGCTGTTCCTTGGTTCCTGTGCCCTTATGGCTCTTCGAGGGTCCCTCTAGTTTGAGGAATTTGAACAGAAGTGCTGGTCTTCCTGTACTCGAAGGTGTGTCGGCACTCCTTGGAGACCAGCTCTCTCCTGGCACTGAGTATGGAGCCCTGTGTCACAGGATCATCTCCCTGACCTCAGAAGGAAACCGGAAGGCCACTCCTCAGTCCCTGTGTCCTGAGGGTTCTGGTCGGGTCCCGCTGAGCAGAGGTGCTGGCCTTACCCCTGCCTACAGGCTTGTCCACACTCCTGGGAGGCTAGCTTTCTCCTGGCCCTATTTGGCTATGGAGCTCTTTGGCACAGACTGAGATTTCCAGCTACAGAAGGAGCATGTGGCTTCTTGATTATAGATGGTACCATTCCCCCCTCAATATGTGGACTTGATCTGGCTTAAATTTATGCAGGCCCTGTGTATACTGTCATTTTCTTGTGAGTTTTTTATATGTGTATCAGTCCTTTTCCATCTAAACAACTTCATTTCCTTAGAGTCATCTATCATCTCTGTCTCTTACAATATTTCCATATCTTCTTCTCTGAACATTGAGAAGAGGGATTTGATTAACAGAATCCATTTAGGAGAGAGTCCTACAAAGTCTCTTTCTTCACATTGTTTAGTTGTGGGCTCCGTCCATTGCCATCTATTGCAAGAAGAAGGTGCTTTGATATGGAGTGAGCAAGGCACTGACTTGTGGATATAGTAATACGCCATTAGAAGTCATTTATTGCTACGTTCTTTTAGCAGGATAATAGTGGTACATTTTCCTCTAGGCCCATGATCATTATAGGCTTAAATTCTTGGCCACTTTAACAATGTCAGGTATGGGTTCCATCTCAAGGGATGGGCATAAATCCAATCAAAAAGTAGTTGGTTGTCACATAACATTTATGCTAATACTGCACTAGTATATCTTGCAAGTAGGTCACTGGTATAAGTCACAGGATTTGTAATTAGGTGATATTGATGATCACCTTTCTCCTCCAGTAATAGTGGATGTACTGTTCAGTACCATGAACATTAGTTATTAGGGATGAGACTCTCACTAAGCACTAGAACACCTTCTCCATGTGTGATGACATATGTAAGCATTGTCTTCAAAAACAGCCCTTATCAGTGAGTGCGTACCACGTGTGTTCTTTTGTTACTGGGTTACCTCACTCAGGATGCTATTTCCTAGTTCCATCCATTTGCCTGAGAATTTCATAAAGTCATTGTTTTTAATAGTTGAGTGGTAAGGTGGGAGTGGGTGGGTGGGTGGGGGAGCACCCTCTTAGAAGCAGGGGGAGAGGAGGTGGGATAAGGTGTTTGCAGAGGGGAAACCTGGAAGGGGGATAACATTTGAAATGTAAATAAATAAAATAACCCATAAAAAATTTTTAAAAATGAGTCCTAACCATTAGATTATGGAAAGCAACCAATAGCGTTGAGAATAGCCTGTGATTTTGGGGGGGAGGAGTTCATGGGACCCCTTTGACCAATGACTCAACAGATGTAACTATTCCTAGCTCTGACAGTTTTACTTGATGAACTTGATGTCTAGTTATGGCATTGTCTCCTATTATTTGGTGACTCCATTATATGTCTACCTTCTAAGATGCTTCTACAATAGAAGGCTTCTAGATGGTTTTGCAAATGACTTTTAGGGTTAGTTGTCCCTCCCCATATTTGCTCCCTTACCCTTCTCTCCCACCTTCCTCCTATTTAGTCCTCCAATTTTAGTTTCCCCCTTGTCCATAACAGTATATTCTACTTCCATTTCCTTGGTAGATCCTCTCCCTCACTCTTAATTCCTTACTAGGTACCAAACTTCTGAGGCTATATAGATTGTAGCACATAAATTAAAAGTTTAAAAGCTAAAATCTACATAGAAGGGAAAGCATATAATATTTATCTTTTGGGGTCTGGGTTACATCACACAGGATGAATTTGTCTAGCTTCATCCATTTACCTGTAAAGTTTAATTTTATTTTCTTAATAGCTGAATAATATTTCATTATGTAAATATGCCACTTTTATTATCTATTTCTCAATTGATGGATATCTGAGGTATTTTCAATTTCTGGCTATTATCAGGAAAGCAGCAATGAACATGGACAAGCAAATATATCTGCAGTAATATGTACAGGCCTTCAGGTATATGCTCAACAGTGGTATAACTAGATCATGAGGTATACTAATTTCCAAATATCTGAAGAACTGCCACACTGTACACTCCCATAAGCAATGAATAAGTGTTCTCTTTGACTGTATTCTTGCCAGTATGTGCTATCATTTGCTTCATTGACCTTGGTCATTCTGATACATATAAGATGAAATTTCTAAGTAGTCTTAGTTTCTGGTGCTAACCTTGAGCCAAGTATTGTTCTAAAATGCTTTAAAAACATTAATTCAGTACTAAAAGCTTAAGAGGCAAATAATAAACCCCATCTTAGAGATGAGAAAGTTAAACATGGAGAGGGTGGTGAGCAAGCCAAGATTTTCCAGCAGCCCCAAAGAGTGGAGGGAAGTTGTTGAGGCTGACTTCCAAATAATTTGTTTGACACACGGTCTTCTCCCCAGAAACTCACAGCAGCCTGGTATAGTACTGATAGAACAAATGACACGGTACTAAAACAGGAGTATGGTTCTGCAGGTACATGGAAAATCGGAGAAAGTGTATGGAGTCTGTCAGCAAGGGAGCAAATAAAAATAAAAGGTTTCAAGACTTGAACTAATTAGGAGATAAGATGAAGGAAGGAAAGAAGATAGTAGAAAATCAGAAGGTTCTGATTCAAAGAACTAGAGGTCCTTATCAGGCTATGGAAGACATGCAGTAAGTGAAAAACATAAAAAATCGTGAGCCATAGTCAGCTACTAGGATGTTGAGATATGAGAGATACAGTAGTTCTGTGTAACAAGGCTCTAAAGTATCACCCAGTAAATATGACAAGGATTGAGCAACATAGAATGGAGAAAAGTATCAGATAGGAAGTACGTCGCTTTTAAGTCAGTGGGTTACTGTTCAGAGAATAGAATAGGAACTGAATGGGACAGAGTGTTGCAAACAGAATTGCATGTGCCTGCCCTTTCTGGGTCCTCTTACCCCCTCCAGAAATTATTCTAGCTCCAGGATGACAACAGGAATGTGAAATGTGGTTGAGTTTAGATACTCATACGAGTCTTTAGTACTAAGAACCAAGAAGGCAAAGGTCCCCAAAGGGTCTCCTGAAAGCCAGGGGCTCTTATCCAGGCCACCACACAAAGCTGAAGGCCTGTCAGGTGCTGTGGTTTCTACATAAATAGAGAAGAAAGGGGGACTAATGTTTCCTCCCATACTTGCATAAATCACAAAGTCTTTATCCAATCAGCCATTTGAAAACTATTTACTGAGTGCCAGCTATGTGCCTGGCACACAGCACTTAGAGGACAGATGTCCCTGCTCATCAGAAGCTCAGGCCTGGTCTCCAAGGATTTTTAGAACTACCATCGCAGCCTGAGAGCAGAATGATTCATGTCTGTTCTAGTCTGAAGAAGACTCAGCATTGGCAATGTACATAGAAAATAACGAGGACTCTGTAAAGAGATGAGCAGTGTCTTGCTTTTTACTGTTGTTTTTTTACCAATACATTGAAGGTAAGAATGAAAGTCAGGCAACATACATTTGCAAATCATTTGTATGTGTGAAAAAATTTCTCCTTTTCTAAATACTTAACACTCAGAGTTTTAATCGTATAAAGGAAATCTTTGAGCACAGGTGAATAATTATAATATTATGTATGTAACTCAAATAAGTCAACATTTATATGAAAAATTTTTAAATCTACTATGTAGAATGTGAGACCATACACACATGGTCTCACACACACACACACACACACACACATTTTTATTTTTCAATTACTTGCCCAATAACAAACCAACCTACAATAGTAAAAAGAAATTATTGACTACAATTTATCATTTCAAAAAAAACTTTCCTGAAATTGTTTGCTAGTAGAATTATCCAAACACCTCTCTTTTGCATTGAGAGTGGGTTTTATTTTAAGAAAATTTTAAATATGTAGTTCATTAAAAATCTTTGGTCTCAGCAAGCCTGAAATATCAAGATAATTTCAATGCCAAAAGATATCACAAAAGAAAGTAAAATAGTTCTGATCACACCAGCGTGTCAGAAGCAACCTTTTAAGCTACTGGGAACATCCAATGCTCTCTCACTGTTTGCTTATCATCCTATTTATCAAAACCCAATTTGAATACATTATTTTAAGTTAGACCAACGTTATTTGAACAGACTGTGATCTTCTATTGAATAAGATGTATAAAAACTATGTTCTCCATAAAAATAATGAGAAAGAACCTCATCTATATGTATGTAGACATATGCATCACAGACACTGGATTTAACACAAGGTCTTATTTTTATTTATTTTTTATTTTTTTAGATGACAACAACCTCTAGCTGGGTCCCCTAGCACTGCAACACATTAAATCCTTTAGGTAGTTTCTCTTGGACCTGATACTGCTTGTTTCTTACTTCTGCTTTAGAACCACACGTTAGTGTACATGCAATTTCCACAGAAGCGGAAATGTGTTTGCTATGGGTCAGTGAGCATTCCTTTCCAGGGTGCTTCTACGATGAAGCCCCATGATTAACACAGGGTCCTTAATGATGGGCGGAGGATGAAGCATTCCAAGATTGGCCTGGATTCCTGCCAGAAGGGAGAGAAAAGGGTCTTTGTGTGTGGACATCTGAAGGGCGGGCATAAACATGTTAGTTGATACTTAGCACCCAAACCCAATGCCAAAACCGTTAGCTCCCCTCATTCGCCTCCTCTGGTCTCAACTGTCTGCAACAGTGGAGTAGCCACCTCCATGTACAGGACTTGCTCATCACAAAGTTTGTGCAGCCTCAAAACAACAGCTGTTAGAAGCCAATGGACTCTGGTTCACTGACTTATGCACACTTTTTAATGTTCTTCTGGAGACACGTTGCTTTTTTTTTTTTTTTTTTTTTTATCCCTACTGGCTCTTTGCATTTTTAATAATTACCTTGTCAATTATGTGGTTCAGTCCCCCAGGCACTTGCAGAAGAGGCCCAGGAAACTCATATGAAATTGTTAGCTTTTACAGTAAGAGGCCCAGATAATTTGTGTGGTGATTTTTTTTCAGACATTTCCCTCTGGTTTTCCTTTCCTGCTATCCCCACTCACATTCTACTTCCAGACATTTAAGAGATTCTGAAGAGCCAGCAGCAACTTCCCCAGAGACAGATGTGTGCAGATGCCAGGCTCACTCCTCTGCTAAGGAGTCTGGCCATGTGTGCACCTCAGCAGAGCTGGCTCTCTCAGAATTCCCTCTGGGGTCCCCCTTCCACCACAGCTGGATCTAATCTCACACCTTCAATACCTGTTATGCTCAGTTTAGTTTCTGACAGACAGTTATCTGTGTCATATAAACCCCATGGGAACATGAGAAAACCTCTATCTTTACAGAGAACCACTGGCCAGACAGACTGCCACAGTGGCAGTTCCGCTTATAAGTAGCCGTGTGTAGCCAGATAAGAGAATAAAATGGCATGTGTGGAGTTCAAAGGATTTGAGTCTCTTCTCCCCGCACTTATTCATGCAAAATAATAACTCTACCTTAAAGGCCATTGGGCAATTTTCTTATATGAAGAGCAATCCTATACCTGGCAGATGATTAGCATATTTTCAAATGAGCCAGGGCTCAACTCCGAAACATTTGTTTTCATCCAGCAGCCCTGATCTGACCAGTACAGGTCAACTGAAGTCAGTGTGGGTGTCTGTAGTCCTAGAGCAGTGCACTTGTTAGTATCAGAAGTTCTAATTAGAGAGTAAGTTCCAGTGAGGAGATTGTTTAATGGGGGCAATGACAAAAAATTATTAAATGTAAAACTATTTAACACACTTATAAAACACATTCAGTAGTTTTTAAATGGCAATCTGATAGTCTTGGACATTCTGAACTTTATTACACTACATTTTATAAGGTTCAATCACCAAACGCTGTGATATATTTTGTAAAATAATAGTGTGTAGAGATTTATATTTAGAAACATTTATGTATTTGGAGTCGAGGAACAGTGGTGCTTTGAGAAGTGATGCATGCATGCCTGAAAGAGCAAAAGCTTCTGAGAAAAGTGAAAGTGTCATTACAAATATAACCAGCCTTTTGTACATCCAAAGTGCATTAGAATATATTAATACAATTGCATGTTATAGGTTTTATGTATCATTAGAAAGGTCATCACAGATTTGTGTTGAATTGCTGAAGGAAAACGATTGCATTACCGGTATTCTTTGAGGAGCTGAGGATGAATACACTTCGCTTCATTAGAGTAATCTCACTGTAGCTCAGTATCTTTTCTAATTTTAGAGTAAGAAAGGATCATAAGAAACCTCCAGATTCCAAATTCCCTGCATATTTTTGCACCAGAACTGTATGTCTCAAAAACACAAAACTAGCACAATCAGCAGCTACTAATATACTTGTTCTTCTGCTTATGATCAAAGACATCAACCCTACAACATGGTAAATCATAGAACTCACTCCCCAAAATGTACAGTGCTTTGACTTCTGAACTGCTGTTTTGTGAGATCTTATGCTATTTTCAAACACCACAATCTTATATCATGGAGTTATTAGTGAAGTAAATAAATGACAAAGTTCTTAGATATTTGCTGAACTTAGAAACACAAGGCCCAATAATATTTAATTGGTGTTACTTATAGATTCCCTAAGTGTCTGTGTTTCTTCTGCTGATGACAATTGAGAATGAGTACACACAACAATTTTTGCTGGTAAGAATTTCATTAAGGTTCTTAATTTCTACGAAGTTATAATACAGTGCCTTTTCATTTAATCTCCAAATTACACAGGTAGATCTTTGTGTTTAGCTCTTTTTAATTACAAAGAACGAAAGCATGTAAATTGCCTTCTACATTGAGCTTTAGGAATGATCAAGAGAGAAAGGAAACATTACAAACTTCTGAGGAAATACCACACCACTTCCAGTGTCTTGGAGAAACCAAAGACATCACAAGAGTCTCAGGGGCCTGCATTTGGATGCTTTGATTTCTACTCCTCCTTCCCTCTATCTCAAGTCTTCTGCTTTCCTTCTTAGGAATTGCTTCACTTTGAACAATAAATTCATTCTACACACACACACACACACACACACACACACACACACACACACACACCCCTAAGACAAAGATCAAAGATTACACATACTTGAAAACAGATTCTTCTCTCAGGCATGCACACACAAACACACACACACACACACACACACACACACACACACACACACACACACACACACACCTCGCTCTTCTGCAACCTACTACCCCTCCATCTTCCATCAGGAAAGACCAGGCCTCCATGACACAACAAACAAACACAACAAAACTAAATACAATAAGGCACGGCAAGAGCCCTCACACCAAAGCTGGACCAGGCAAACTAACAGGAGAAAAAGATCCCAAGAGCAGGCAAAAGAGGCAGAGGAACATCTTCTCCCACAGTTAGGAGTCCCACAAAAACACCAAGCTAACAGCCACAACATACATTAAGAAGACCTGCTGCAGACCCCTTCAGGTCTTACCACTTCAGTCTCTATGAGCCCATATGAGCCCTGCTTATTTGAGTCTGTGAGCTATGTTCTCCTGGTGTCCTCCATCTCCTCTAACTCCATGAATTCTTCTGCCCCCTCTTCTGCAGGATTCCCTGAGGTCCAAGGGAAGGGATACAGTGGAGACATCTGATTTAGACTCTCTCCCTATACTGTCTGGCTGTGTACACACGCCCCAATCTGCTGCCAGAGGTAGCCTGTCTGATGACCTCAGGACATGATCTATGACTACAAAAGAATATCATTAATAATCATTTCAATGATGTTTTTTAGACCAGCTGTGTTTAGGTCTCTGGGATATCTAGGCTCTGGTTCCTGGCCATGCAAGCAGTGTCAGGCATTGAGCCTTAAGTTAAACCAGACACTAGTAGACACTCCTACAAGTTAAGTACCACCATTGCCAGAGTACATTTTGTAGGCTGGACAGACTGATGTTCAAATGTTTTGTGGCTGGGTTAGTGTCCATGTTTCTCTTTCATTCACTTGCAGAGTACCTTCCCATATCAAAGAGACTAGCATGTAGGCATGAATGCTCCACTTAAGCCTCAGTTCAATATCCTCAATATTCTTTATTTTTATTTTTATTTATTCTTTGTGAATTTCATGTCATGCACCCCAGTCCCACTTATCTCCCCACTGCTTCATATCCACCCTCTGCCCTTGCAACCTCCCTGCACCCAAAAGAAGAAAAAATAAGACAGAATAAAAATAAAATCTTGTTGAAGAAGCAATAGGATGCCACTGTATGTCATACAATAGACCCTTTTGTCCGAACATCTTTACTTGCAAATGTTCATTGAAATGAGTCATTGATTTGTGTTGAGACCTCTGACTTCTATTACATCATCAATACTGGATCCTCATGGACACTTCTTTTGGATATCCTGTTATTGCCCTGAGTCATGGAGATCCTGAAGCTTTGGTTCAGCAGGACTGACCCTTTCACATGCTCCAGTAGCTCACAGATGAGGTAGATGTTGGGGTGGGCCAATTCAAAGCCCTGAATCTGAGCTTGGGAAGTATCTGAGCTAGTTAGTCCATCAGCTTTCCTATGCTGCCCCAGCTAGCTCAGCCAATGCTGCAGCCAACAAGGTCAGCTCTCTTGCTTTCATGTCCTGGAGGCAGCACACCAGGGCCAACTCTACTATGCTGCCCAGGTGAGATGCATAGCTCTCTCTCCTCCAGTTCATGGGACATTAGGGTCAACTCTCTGGCCTGCTGCTGGTGCAAGTGGCAGGAAAGGGATGAAGGGAAAGAGCATTTCTCTCTTACTCTCATCATTTCACATCAGACAAGGGGTGGGGCCAGCTCTCCCTCACTCATGCCCTCATCCTCTGCCATCAGGGTCAGCTCTACCATGTTACCCAGGCAAGGGGCGGAGGCACCTGTCCCCAGTGTGGTGGCCAACAAGGGGCAGGGTCCACTCAGCACAGTGTTTCAGGTGGCAGTCCACACCAGGCATATCTGCATGTACTTTGATGGTAACACAAGCCTGGGAAATCAATACAGACCCCAGCTGCCATAGGACCATGGATGCCCCCATGGCCTCAGATGGCTGCCTGGGTCACACAGATCATTATGTCCCACCAAGCAGCACAGCCCTCAGATATTTACATGGTCTCCAGTGGCACCCCAAACCACAGATATCTACTTGGCCTTTCATCCCCACCTCCAAAGAGCTATGCATATGTAGTTCCTCAGCAATAGGGCCCCTCTGTCAATTTGTGAAGAACAACCCTCTGTCCTGGCATCAGCCTGGGTTGTTTAGGGATCTCCAGGAATCCCTTGACCAACAATTCTACCTAATGCAACCCACTCCCAACACTGCAAGCCTTGCCTGGCTACAAGATATAGGTATCTGAGACTCCTTATCTTCTTCTATTATGAGAAGTTCTCACTAGGATCACCCTCATAGGTTCTAGGAAGTTTCTACTGCACAGGGTTTCCACACTGCCCCCAAATGCCTCCCAGTTCCACCTGTCTCTGCCTATGCTTTCTTTATCCATCCCATCTCTTCCTCCCAGCCCCGTCTGCACTCAGTCCACCCACAAAATCTATGCTATTTTCCCTTCAAAGGGAGATCCATGTGTCTACCATAGACATTCTCTTATTTATTGAACTCTTTGGGTCTACAAACTGTAGTTTTGTTATCAATTATTTGATAACTAATATCCATTGATAAGTTAACACATACCATTTTTGTCTTCTGGGTCAGTGTATCTGGTTTTAAGTTAAGAACCTTAATCCACTTGACTTGAGTTTGTGCAGGGTGGATAAATATGTATCAATTTGCATTCTTCTACATACAGATTAACAAGCACCTTTTTTTGAAGATGTTGTACTTTCTTCAGTGTGTATTTCTGGCTTTTTATCAAAAATAAGGTACCTATGGATATGTGGATCTAAGCGTGGCTCTTCAATTCAGTTACATTGATCAATATATCTATTTTTATTCCAGTATCATATGGTATTTATTACTATAGCTCTGCAGTTAAACTTGAAATCAGCAACAGTAATAACTCCATTGTGTTTGTTTGTTCGTTTTTAATTTTTCAGGATTTTTTAGCTATCCTGGATTTTATATATTTCTATATGAAGTTGATCATTGCCTTTCAAGATCTGTGAAGAATTGTGTTGGAATTTCAATGGGAATTGCTTTGATTCTGTAGATTATTTTTGGTAGGATGGCCAATTTTTTATTCCTTTTTAAAAATATTTTTATTCATTTTACATTCTGATCACAGTCCCCTTCCCTCTTCTCTTTCCACTCCCACCCTTATAGGTCCCTTCTCCCATTGCCTCCTCCCCTTCTCCTCAGATAAGGGAAGTCCCCCCTTGGGTTCCACTCCACTGGGCATCTAGTTCCAGCAGGTCTAGGCACAGGTGGGATGGCCATTTTTATGATGTTATTACTAACAATTCATGAGCATGAGAGATCTTCCCATCTTCTGATATCTTCTTTAATTTTCATCTTCAATGACTTGAAGCTTTTATCAAACAAGTTTTTCACTTCCTTGGTGAGAGCAACACCAAGATATTTTATATTGCTTGAGACTATTGGAAAAGGTGTTATTTTCCCTGGTTTCTTACTCAGTCCTTCTGATATTTGTATATAGAAGGGCTGTGGATATTTTTTAGTTAATTTTGTATTCAGCAAGTTTCCTGAAAGTGTTTATCAGCTGTAGGAGTTCTCTGGTAGAAATGTTAAAGTCATTTATGTATACCAGATTTCTCTTCATTTAATTTGATGATGGCTTTGGGTTTGCTGTAAATGTCCATTATTATGTTGAGGTATGTCTCTTGTATCCCTAATCTCTTCAGGACTTTTATCTTGAAGGAGAGTTGGATTGTCAAAGGTCTTATCTACATCTAATGAGATAATCATGTGTTTTGCTTTTCTTTCAGTTTTTTTAAATGGTAGATTACATTTATTGATTTTCATATATTGAACCATTCCTGTATCTCTGAGCTGAAGATTGTTTGATTCTTATGGATGATCTTCTTGATATGTTCTTGGATTGTTTTGCAAGTGTTTTATTGAGTATTTTTGCATCTATGTTCATAAGGGAAATTATTCTGTAATTTTCTTTCTTTGTTGAATATGTGGTTTGAGTATCAGGGCCTCTTAAAATGAATTGGTCAATGTTTTTTCTGTTTCTATTTTGTGACATAATTTGAAGAACATTAGCACTAACTCCTTTTTGAAAGTCTGGTAGAAAATCTGCACTAAAAACATCTGGCACTGGACTTTTCCAGGGGAAGGGGGTAGGGGTGACTTTTAATGGCAGCTTCTATTTCACTAGAGGTTATATATCTGTTTAAATTGTATATCTGGTCTTGACTTAACTTTGGTAAGTGGTACCTATGAGGGAAACTAGCCATTTTGCTTAGATTTTCAAATTTGGTGGAGTAGATGGTTTTAAAGTATGTCCTTATGGTGCTCTGGATTTTCTTGATATCTGTTGTTATGCCCCCCTGATCTTCTCTGATTTTATTAATTTGAATATTTTTCTCTTCATCTTTTACTTTGGATAAGGCTGATCTTATTGATTTTCTCAAAAAAATAAAAACTCTTTGTATCATTGATTCCTTATATTGTTGTTTGTTTCTATTAGTGATTTCTGGTCTCTAATTATTTCTTGTTATCTATTTCTCCTTACTTCTTTTTGTTCTAGAGCATCTAGGTGTGATGTTAAGTCGATAGTATGAGATCTCTTGAATTTTTTATGTAGACAATTAATGCTATTTATTCACCTCTTAGAATAGCCTTCATTGTGCCCCCATAAGTTGGATATGTTCTGTACTCACTTTTATTGAATTCTAGAAAATCTTTAAATTTTGGTTTTTATTTATGTCTCTACCCATTTTTCATTCTGTAGAAAGTTCCTCACTTTCCATGAGTTTGTAAGCTTTTCCTTATTTTTGTTGTTGTTGATACCCAGCTTTAATTCATGGTGGTCTGATAAGATGTAAAAAGTTTTTTCAATTTTCTTGTACCTGTTTAGATTTGTTTTGTGTCTGAGTATATGGTCAATAATGGAAGAAGTCCAGTGAGGTCTCACTTCCTGAATAATGTCTCACTCTTCATTCCCATCTTCTGTAGGAGGAAGTTTCCCTAATGATGGGCAAACAAGGCCATCTGTTAGAATAACAGAATATCAGTAGGAGGCATTTTGTCACTACATCATTTTTCTTTTTACACAGTATTATTTGGTTTTGCCCTACATCTAGTCTAAAGATATAGCCCATTCAAGGAGTGGTGGATATGGATTTCATCTCATGGAGTGGAAATTAGGTCAAATAAGTTATTCATTGCTTACTCCCTCAAGTTTTGTGCCGCCATTGTCCTAATATATCTTACAGTTTGTACACCATTTCAAAGGATATGTGGCTGGCTTGTCACTTATATTTCCCCTTTGATAGCATGCAGAGTTCCTTCCTGGACTAAAGATGTTGGAACATAGGGGTGAAGGCTCTATGTAGGCACCATCTTGATATCTCCATGCTCAGTGAGTTGTGTAGGCGTTGTCTTCGTCAATGCAGTCTGGTCAGATTGTGGAGAGCAACCTATAGTCTTGACAATATCCTGGATTGTTTGTGAATTCCAGTGAGGTCTCTTTTACCAACGACTCAAATAGATGTCACTCAATCTAGTGCTGGAAGCTGCATTTGGTGATAAAAGGTGGCCAGTTGGGACTCAGTATCCTCCATTATTTGATGATTTAATTTAGATTACTTTCATATATGTGTGCATTTTAGGAAGTTCTATTTTATGATATTTCCATACTTCTCCTAAAGTGCCCCTTAATTTTAGATGTTTGTCCCTGTGTTTCCTCCCAAAACTCTTCTCCCTTCACCCTTTCCACCTGGTGCTCTAATTCCACCTGTCTTCAATCCAACTCTTTTTTATTTCTCTTTCCTAATGAGATGTATCTGGTCCCTCTAGTCCTTACGGTTTACATACCCTTTGTGGGACCGTGGACGGTAGGTTGCTTATCATTAACTAAAGTACATACATACCATATTTGCCTTTCTGGCTCTGAGATACCTTACTCAGGATGATTTTTTTTTCTAGCTCCATCCATTTCCCTCAAATTTTCACCATGTCATTTTTTTAATAGCTGAATAATATTGCATTGCATAAATGTACATTTTAAAAATCCATTCTCACGTTGAAGGACATCTAGATTTTTTTCTAATATCTGGAAAATATGAGTAGAGCAGCAATGAACATGATTGAGCAACTATGCATGTGGTAGAATGATTCATTCTTGGGGTATGTGGCTAAGAGTACAATAAATGAATCTTGAAGTAGATCAATTCTCACCCTTCTGGGTAACAGCACACACATATATTCATACTGGATATACAAGTTTATACTCCTGACAGCAATACATGTTACTACACATCCTTGAGTGCATGTGAACTTGTTTTATTGATCTTTTATTGATGAAATCTCAAAGTAATTTTGAGTTGCATTTTACTGGTGTCTGAATGTAGCTTCTTATATTACGATGCTAATCATGTACCCCAAAAGCTGTTTGTACCAGAGTGCCTACACATAGCTTCTGGGAACCTGCCACTAGTTGGTTCTGATTGGTAAATAAAGATACCAGCAGCCAATGGCTGGGCAGGGCAGACAGAAGTGGAACTTAAGAATTATCTGGACTTGGAACCAAGGGAGAAGAGGAGAGGAGTGACGGAAGGAGAGACATGATATCTGAGAAGTAAGCAGGACATAGAGGCATGGCTGTCATGTGAAGGAATCAGGAGTCAAGAGAGTGTGGCCCAAAGTGATGGCCCTGTTGGGCAGCTTTCTGGGTCCAGAGCAGCCAGGTAAAATATAGAATTTACTAAGTAATAACTCAGGATTATTGGCGGGAGGTGGATTAACCACATGGAGGTTAGGAAGTGACCCAGCTATTGGGCTGATTAAAGCATGTCAAAATATAAAGACTGTGTATATGTCTTGCATTAGGGAACCCAGAACATTGGGGCAAGTAGCGGAACCACCCGCCGATGGGATTTTATTTTTTAAATATTTAACTCTACAGCTGAGGATGCTGGACATTTAAATCTTTCTTAGTCAGTCAAGATTCCTCTATTGAGAATTCCTGTTTAGAAATATACCACACTTTTAATTTGTTTTCTTGATATCTTGGTTTTTAATTATTTTTATATGTTAGCCCTCTATCAGATGTGTAGTTGATAAACATCTTTCCTCATTCTGTAGGCTGCCTCCTTGTCTAAATAATGATGACTTTGCCCTGAAGAAGCTGCTCAGTTTCAGGAGGTCTGATTTATTAATTGTTGATCCTATTGTTTATGCTAACGGTGTTCTTTCTGTTCAGAAAGTCTTTTCCTGCGCCAATGAGTTCAACCCTATTCCTCACTTTCTCTTTCTCTCTCTTCTATCAGGTTCAGTGTCTCTGGTTTTATGTTGAGGTCTTTGATCCACTTGGGCTTGAGTTTTGGACAGAGTGATAAACATGGATCTACTTATATTTTTCTACATACAGACATTCAGTTTGAACAGAACCATTTTAAGAAGATGCTGTATTTTTCCAGTTTGTATTTCTGGATTCTTTCTCAAAATTCATGCATCAATAGCTCTGTGGATTTATGTGTGGGTCTTAACTCAATTCCACTGGCCAATGTGGGTTTCCGTGCTAATATCAGGCTGGGTTTTATTTTGTTTGTTTTGTTTTCTTTTATTTTGTTTTGTTTTGTTTTACTGGAGCTCTATAACATGATTTGAAATTAGGGGTGGTGAAAACTCTAGCAGTTCTTTTTTTGTACAAAATCGTTTTAGCTACCCAGCGTTTTTGTTTTTCCATATAAAGTTGAAAAATGTTCTTTCCAGGTCTGGGAAAAATTGTGTTGGAATTTAGATGGAGATTAAATTGAATCTGTGGATTGTTTTTGATAAAATGCCATTTTTTATTATGTTAATACTACAGATCCATGAGCATGAAAGATCTTTCTATCTTTACATATCTTCTTTAATTTCTATCTTCAATGAATTGAAGTTTTTATCATACAAGTATTTCACTCGCTTGGTTAGAGTTATCCCAATATATTTCTTATTATGTAAGACTATTGTGAAAGGTGTTGTTTCCCTGACAACTTTCTCAGACTACTTGTCATTTGCATATATTAGGGTTACTAATTTTTGTATCCAGCTACTTTGCTAAAAGTTTTTATCTGATGTTTGAGATTTTTTGGTAGTACTTTTTGGGTCACTTATCTATATTATCCTATGTAGAGGGATTTTAATTCAGAGAACATGGCTGCTCTGACAAGGGATCACATCCAAAGACCTAGATCTTTGTGATCTGGCTGGAATACAGACATTGCACAAACCTTTAATCCCTCTAGATGGAATATAAACATGCCTTTAGTATGCCTCTTTAAGGTAAAATTAGTTTCTAGAAGGAAACAGCCATGTTTGAAATTGACATCTAATTGAGGGGTAAAATGATGAATCAGAGAAAGATTTTCAGAATGAGTCAATAGTCAGCCCAAATCTCAAGAGAACAGATAGGAAAGAGAGGCTATTTAAGAGCTGTCTGGGGAGAGAGAGTCAGTCAGTTCTGTTCAGTGCTGTAGAGATGAGTTTGTTTGTGAGTTATGCAGTTCAGTGCATGTCAGCAGAGGCAGTGGAAGGCAGAGAATAAGAAGGAGCCAGAAGATTGGAACAAATTGCCAGAGTTAGTTTGAGGCCAAGTAGGCAATTCAATGAAAAGCTGAAAGAAGCCAGATTGAATCAGTCAGTGTGGAGAGGAGGTTGAGCCAGAACAGCTGTGTCTAACCAGCCAGCGAGAGCTCAGAAAGAACTAGAAAGAGTAAGCTTATTTGCCAGTAAGCCTCCAAGATGACAATTATATGAGGCAAATAAAAGTTACTTTTACAATCCTGTCCTCTGCAAATAAAGATACTTGGACTTCTTCCTTTCCAATTTGTATACCTTTGATCTCCTCCAGCTATCTTATTGTGCTAACTAAGATTTCAAATACTATATTAAACAGAGAGAGAGAGAGAGAGAGAGAGAGAGAGAGAGAGAGAGAGAGAGAGAGAGAGAAATATTGTGGACAACCTTTTCTTGTCCCTGATTTTAGTTGGATTGCTTTGAGGTTCTCTACATTTAATTTGATGTTGGCTATGGGTTTACTGTAAAATGCCAATATTATGTTGAGGTAGGTCCCTTGAAGTATTCCAAATCAATCCAGGACTATTATCATGAAAGAATGTTGAGATTTTTGTCAAGAGTCTTTTATGCATCTGAGGAGATGATCCTGTGGGTTTTGTGTTTCCATTTGTTTATTTATTCAATTATATTTATTGATTTGCATATGTTAAATCCTTCCTGCATCTCTAGGATGAATCCTACTTGATCATAGGGGTTGATCTTTTTCATGTGTTTTTGGATTTGGTTTGACAAGTATTTTATTCTATATTTTATATTTTATTATTATTTATGAATTAATTTTGATCCCTTAAATAAATGAAAAGTATAGAAAGTGATTTTTAAAAAGATATATATATAACAAACTTTTTAAAAGTTTAAAGTTTTTAAGTCAGTATATTCTTGTGGCTTTACTAAGGCACAAAAAAATCACATTTTACTTTATGATACATTTCCTTTTTATTTTATTGCAAATAGATTTTTATGCAATAAAATCTGATTATACTTTCCTCCCAGTCCCTCCCTACCACTGTCCAACTCAGATCCACACCCTTTTTGTCTGACTTTAAGAAACAAACAAGCGTCTAAGAAATAGTAGTAAGACAAAATAAATCAAAATCGAACAAATTGGAATGTCACAAAGCAATCAATAAAAAGAACCAAAGAAAAAGCACAAGAAATACATATAGATGTGGAGACAAAAGTGTTTCAACACACAAGAATCTCATAAAACCTCATAAAACTGGAAGTCATAATATATGTACAGGAATCTGTAAAGAAAGAAAGAAGAAACACTCCAATTTAGTATTATGAGACAAAGAACCTCCAAAGATATGTTAGGCTCAATTTGTGTTGATCAGTTACTGCTGAGAATGTGGTCTACCCATAAGAGTGGTTTTTCTCCAGTAAAATTCCCTTGACCAAAATTAATTTTTTATTTACATTCTCCATCAACTAGATATATATAGCCTTAGGCTTAAGGATAGGGGTATGTATCCCCTTCTTTCTGCTCTGGGATCCCATCGGGCTTGGATTGATGCAGGCCAAATGCCTGCTGCCACAGTCTCTGTAAATTCATAGATAGAGGGCCTTGACTTTCTGGTGTACTCTGTCCCTTCTAAATTTCTAAAAGAAGCAACGAAGGTCCCAACATATGAAAAGTGGGATAGTGTGCCATCAACCAAAGACCATACATGTACTAGACCAGGCCCCCTACATCTATGTAGCAGATGTTTAGCTTGGTCTTCATGATGGTCACCTAACAATTGGAATAGTTGTTGTCTCTGACTTGGACTCTGTTGTCTGCCTTTGGCTGGGCTGCCTTGTCTGGCCTCAGTGGGAAAGGATGCATTTAGTCCAAATGAGACTTGATGTTCCAAGGTTAGTTGGTACCCATGGAAGGTGTGGGGGCTTCCTTTCTCTGAAAAGAAGTGAAAGGGGAATGGAAAAGGGGGTAGGAGGGTGGAAATAGAAGGAAAAGACAGAGAGGGAATGCAATCAGAATGTAAAGTGAATAAATAAATTAATTAATGAAAAATAAGAAAGAAAGAAAATGTGGTATTATTCAGAAGATTAAAATATGACATAATGAATTTTTTATGTTTTATATATATGCTATTATTTTTTGATACTTTATTTACATTTCAAATGCTTTCCCCTTTCCAGTTCTCCCCTTTGGAAACCCCCTATCACATCCCACCTCCCCCTGCCTCTATGAGGGTATTACCCAACCTACCCATCCACTTCCATCTTCCCTCCATGGCATTCCCCTATACTGGGGCATCTAACACTCTCAAAACCAAGGGCCTCACCTCCCACCGATGGCCAACAAGGCCTTCCTCTGCCACATATGTGGCCAGCACCATGGTTCCTTCCATATATATTATTTAGTTGGTGGTCCAGTCACTGTGAGCATGGATGGGTCTGACCAGTAGACACTATTGCTCCCCAAACGGGGCTGCAAACTCCCTCAGCTCCTTCAGTATCTTCTTCAACTCCTCCATCTGGGACCCCACGCTCAGTCCAAGAGTTGCTATGAATTGAATCATGGGTATTCCGAACGTTTGGACTAATATCAGCTTATCAGTGAGTACATATCATGTTTGTTGTTTTCTGACTGAGTTACCTCACTCAGGATGATATTTTCAAGTTCCATCCATTTGCCTGCAAATTTCATTAAGTCATTGTTTTTAATAGCTGAGTAGTATTCCATTGTGTAAATGTACCACATTTTCTGTATCCATTCCTCTGTTGAGGGACATCTGGGTTGTTACCAGCTTCTGGCTATTATAAATACGGCTGCTATGAACATAGTGGAGCATGTGTCCTTATTACATGTTGGAGCATCTTCTGGGTACATTCCCAGAAGTGGTATAGCTGGGTCCTCAGGTAGTATTGTATCCAATTTTCTGAGGGTCCGCCAAACGCCAAACTGATTTCCAGAATGGTTGTACCAGCCTGCAGTCCCACCAACAATGGAGGAGTCTTCCTCTTTCTCTATATCCTCGCCAGCATCTGCTGTTACCTGAGTTTTTGATCTTAGCCATTCTGACTGGTGTGAGGTGGAATCTCAGGGTTGTTTTGAATTGCATTTCCCTGATGACTAAGGATGTTGAGCATTTCTTAAGGTGCTTCTTGGTCATTCAATATTCCTCAGTTGAAAATTCTTTGTTTAGACCTACTTTTATTTTAAATTATAATTATATTATTGGCCCACTTGCCTTTCCTGCCTTCAGCCACATAAATGGCATCCTCTTACTCCAAATTCATGGCTTCTTTATTCTTAATTGCTGTGATATACATGTATATCACCCATATATGTCACATACACACACACATCACATACATACCTCTAAATACATACATGCAACCTGATCAAATCGTACATTATCTGCATATATATTATCTCAGGGTAGACCATTTGGGGCTTTTCTCTGAGGAAGACCATTTTTCTCATACTCTTAGTATTCCCCAGTTGTCTGTAGTTCTTTGTCTAGGACTGAGTCCTTTCCCCTTCATGCACACTGGTATTCTTGTTCTTCAGGAATCCATGTTGATAAGACATCTTGGGTGTAGCTTCTCTGTTATTTCAAGGTGACATCATCTCACAGAAAACTCCACCACTGCCATGACAACCACCACCACCACCACCATCACCACCACCACCATGACCTCCTCCTCCTCCTCCTCTTCCTCCTCCTCCTCCTCCTCCTCCTCCTCCTCCTCCTCCTCCTCCTCCTCCTCCTCCTCTACTACCTCTTCATTTTCTTGCTTCTTCTCCTCCTCCTCTTCCTTTTTCTCTTCCTCCTTTGGGTTTTTGAGACAAAGAGTTTCTTTGTGTAGTCCTGGATGTCCTTAAACCCACTGTGTAGATCAGGCTTGCCCTGAACTCAGTGACCAAACTCTTGAGTGCTGGGATCACAGCCAACTTGTTTCTCTGACTCCCACAGCCACCCCACCCTCTTGCAGTCATCCCTCTAGTCTTAGGTACAGGAATACATCAGTTGGGACTGGCCACCACACAATCTCTTGTTATCTACATTTTGATTGGTTGTGGTTTTCTCTGATGGTCTCCCTCCATTACAAAAAGAAGCTTCACCAATGAGGGCTGAGAACTACTTTTGGCTGTGGGTATAAAGATAAATATTTAGAGTGTACTTAGGAACTATGTTTGTTTAGTAAAGTAGCAGTTATAGGTTCTTCTCCAAGATCCATGATTTCTCTGTCTCTAGGTAATTGGTTAGTTTTCCAGTACCAGGAATTCTTTCCTTCTTGTTGATCAGGCAAGTCCAGCTAGCAAGTAGTCTGTTATTGGCTAGGTACATGCACCACTACTGCACCCCAGGGACATTGTGCCAGGTGAAAAGCTGTTGGGGTTCACAGGCATCACAGCTGAGTCAGGCTACTGGTTGCTTTCATCTTTTGGAAGGTTTCATGGGAGGGTTCTGGTAGCATGAAAGTTAGTCATAAAGGAGAAGGCTTCCAGGTCAGATACAGCTAAGCCTTCTGGCCCCTATATCTGAAGTGCATGGAATTTTCAGCACTAGGGACTTCCCTTCTACTCCTGGGAGACAAATCTTATAGACCATAGTCTATACTGTTTTGGAAATCTTTTGAGCAACCCTGGCCAACAACTCATGCTTGTTGGTGGGATTTTTGTTAGTCCATGGCTCTTTGAGAGAATATTCATCCCTCAGATTATCACCCACATGGAAGATTAAGATTCCACTTAATCTTAATGCATACACAGATATGATATGAGTCCTTATGACACTCTCAGACATGCTTATTGCTCTTTTACTTTCCTTCTTCCTTCTTCTAAATTTATCCCTCTCTAATCCTTAATGAATGTCCCCCACAGTTCCTCCTTCAAACCACATGTAGCTTGTTGTTCTCTCTAATACTTCCCACCACAATGCCCTTATAGCTTTCTGGTTTCTGCTGTTATTTCAGGTTATGCATCTACATAGGAAGTGTTGCAGCTATGAGTTGGAGATGAAAGAGAATGTTCAATATTTATCTTTCTGGATCTTGACTAATTTCATACATTTATTTGAATTTTTGTGGTTTTTATTATTTTTTTTGGGGGGGGGGTTCAAGACAAGGTTTCTCTGGGTTTCTCTGTGTAGCCCTGGCTGTCCTGGAACTCACCCTGTAGACCAGGCTGGCCTCGAACTCAGAAATCCAACTGCCTCTGCCTCCCAAGTGCTGGGATTAAAGGCATGTGCCACCACTGCCCGGCAAATTTTATTTTCTTCACAGCTGAATAGTATTTCATAATGTGTATGTACCACATTTCATTATCCATTTCCTGGTTGTAGGACATTTAGGTTGTTGCCATTTCCTTGGTATTGTGGCTAGAGAAGTAATAACTATGGCTGATCAAGTTATCTGTGAGGTAGGTTGTTGAGTCTTTTGAACATATAATGAGGAGTGGTATATTGGGTCATATTGTAGATTTATTTTTAGCTTTTGGAGCACTCTCCACGATGATTTCCAGAATGGCAGTAGTAGTGTGTAATCCCACCAATAGTGAATGAAGGTTTTCTTTCCCTCACAGCCTCTCTTGGCTTTGATGCTGATTGTGTTGTTGATCACTGCCATTCTGATTGAGTAAATTGAAATCTCAAAGTTGTTTCCATTTTCATTTCCCTAATTGCTAGGGATGATGAACTTTTTTTTTTTTTTGATACTTTATTTACATTTCCAATGTTTCCCCCTTTCTAGGTCTCCTCTTTGGAGACCACTTATCCCTTCCACCCCCCCATCTCTATGAGGGTTTTCCACCTCCCACCCACCTGCCCTCCCACTCCCATATTCCCACCTTGACATTCCCCTTTACTGGAGCCTCTCCTCCCCCTGATGGCCAACAAGGCCCTCCTCTGCCACATATGTGGTCCGAACCATGGGTGCCTCCATGTGTATGCTTTGGTTGGTGGTCCAGCCTCCAGGGAGACCGGGGGGGGGGGGGTCAGGCCAGTTGACACTGTTGCTCCCTTCATAGGGCTGCAGACTCCCTCAGCTCCTTCAATCCCTTCTCCAACTCCTCCATCTGGGACCTCACTCTCAGTCCAGCAGTTACTGTAAAGTGAAAGTTGGGTATTCCGAACTTTTGGGCTAATATCCACTTATCAGTGAGTACATACCATGTTCGTTCTTTTGTGACTGAGTTACCTCGCTCAGGATGATATTTTCAAGTTCCATCCATTTGCCTGCAAATTTCATGAAATCATTGTTTTTAATAGCTGAGTAGTACTCCATTGTGTAAATGTACCACATTTAATTCTTAACCAGTTTTATTTCTTAACTGGATAATACCCTTCTCATATCCAAAGCAATTTTTAATTAGTTTTTGACTTTTTAATGAGTTTTTTTTATTAATTTTTTGGCTCTTTGTTTTTTTGAGTTCTTTATGTATCCTAGATAACAATTCTCTATTAGCCACAAAGCTGGAAAAGATTCTCTACAATTCTGTTGTTTTTTCCCACTCTATTTTTTTTTTTTTTTTTTTTTTTTTTTTTTTTGCTATGCTGGAGTTTTTAGATTTATGGAGTACTTATCAATTTTTGGCCACAATTCTCAGGCATATAAAGTCCTACTTAAGGAATAATTTTCTATACCTATATCCTGTAGGATGCTGTCTATTTTTTCCTAGTAGTTTCAGTGTTTTATGTTTCAAATTTAGGTCTTTAATCCATCTGTAGTTAGTTTTTGGTCAAGATGACACATAAGGGTTTAATGTGGGATACCATGTTTCCCTCAACATTGTTTGTTGAAAATGCTGTCTTTTCAGCAGATGCTGGTGAGGATGTGGAGAAAGAGGAACACTCCTCCATTGTTGGTGGGATTGCAAGCTGGTACAACCGCTCGGGAAATCAATTTGGCAAACCATCAGAAAAATGGACATAATATTATCTGAGGACCCAACTATACCACTCCTGGGCATATACCCAGAAGATGCTCCAACATGTAATAAAGACACATGCTCCACTATGTTCATAGCAGCCATATTTATAATAGCCAGAAGCTGGAAACAACCCAGATGTCCCTCATCAGAGGAATGGATACAGAAAATGTGGTACATTTACACAATGGAATACTACTCAGTTATTAAAAACAATGACTTCGTGAAATTTGCAGGCAAATGGATGAAACTTGAAAATACCATCCTGAGCAAGGTAACTCAGTCACAAAAGAACGAACATGGTATGTACTCACTGATAAATGGATATTAGCCCAAAAGTACGGAATACCCAAGTTTTACTTTACAGTAACCACTGGACTGAGAGTGAGGTCCCAGATGGAGGTGTTGGAGAAGGGACTGAAGGACCTGAGGGAGTTTGCAGCCCTATGGAGTGAGCAACAGTGCCAACTGGCCTGACACACACCCCTGGTCCTCCTGGAGGCTGGACCACCAACCAAAGAATACACATGGAGGCACCCATGGTTCGGATCACATATGTGGCAGAGGAGGGCGTTGTTGGCCATCGGGGAGGAGAGGCCCTTCGGCCTGAGGGTGTTAGAGGCCCCATTAAAGGGGAATGTCAAGGTGGGAATATTGTAATGGGTTGGCGGGTGGGTGGGAGGTGAAATACCCTCATAGAGGCGAGGGAGGAGGAGGGGATAGGGGGTTTCCAAAGAGGAGACCTAGAAAGGGAGAAATATTGGAAATGTAAATAAAGTATCAAAAAAAAAAAAAGAAAAGAAAAAGAAAATGCTGCCTTTTCTCAGTGTATATTTTTGTCACCTTTTTAAATATTAAATGGTTGTAATTATGCATATTCATGTTTTGTTCTTCAATTTCTTCCATTAGCCTTTTTTTGTGCCATCACCATATTGTTTTTGTATTATTATTATTATTATTATTATTATTATTATTATTATTAATTTACTTATTTTTTTCTTTTTTTACACTCCAGATTTTATTCCTCTCCCAGTCCACCCTCTGACTGTTCTACATCCCATACCTCCTCCCCACCCCGTCTCCATGAAGATGTCCCCCCACCCCTACCAGACTTCTAAACTCCCTGGGGCCTCCAGTCTCTTGAGGGTTAGGTGCATCTTCTCTGACTGAACCCAGACCCGGCAGTCCTCTGCTGTATATGTGTTGGGGGCCTCATATCAGCTGGTGTGTGCTGCCTGGTTGGGGATCCAGTTTCTGATAGATCTCAGGGGTCCAAGTTAATTGTGACTGCTGGTTCTCCTACAGGGTCGCCCTTTTCCCCAGCCTTTTTCAGTCTTTCTCTAATTCAACCACCTGGGTCAGCAGCTTCTGTCCATTGGTTGGGTGCAAATATCTGCATCTGACTCTTTCATCTGCTTCTTGGGTCTTTCAGAGGGCAGCCATGATAAGCCCCTAGCTGCTATAATTCTGTAGTATAGTTTTGAATCTGGATTAGGAATGCTAATCCCTTCAGTGTTCTTTTTCCTCAGGATTGTTTGGTTTTCCATGATTTCACAACATATGGCATCTATTGTGAAACACACAATTCTTCTGTATTTCCATATGAATTTAAGAATAGTTTTTCCTATTTTTGTAAAAATAAGATGGCAATTTTGATTGAGATTTCATTGAATATATAAATGGTTTTGGTAGAAGGTTCATTTTCATTATGTTAATTGTATAAACCTAGGAGACTGAGATGTTTTTCCATTTTCTAATATCTTTCTCTTTATTCAGATATTTAAAGTTTTTGTTGTAGAGGTCTTTTATATCATTGATTAGGTCTAACCTTAGACATTTTGTTTGCCTTGGGATTATAAATGGGGTCTTTAGGCATATGCCAATGAGAATCCATGATCACTTTCTATGTTTGCAATTGGTATATAGAAAAACTAATGCCTTTTGCAAGTTGATTAGGTATATGTTCATGTTGCTGAAATTGTTGATCATTTATTAAGATTTTCTGGAGGAACTTGGAAGGCCCGTGAGTGGGGTTGAGGGGAGCAGCACCTCTC
>CM052702.1:8494190-8534190 GCA_028551405.1 Uromys caudimaculatus
GAAGAAGACCTCAGAAGATGGAAAGATCTCCCATGCTCATGGATTGGCAGGATTAATATAGTAAAAATGGCCATCCTGCCAAAAGCAATCTACAGATTCAATGCAATCCCCATCAAAATTCCAACTCAATTCTTCATAGACTTAGAAAGAGCAATTCTCAAATTCATTTGGAATAACAAAAAACCCAGGATAGCAAAAATTATTCTCAACAATAAAAGAACTTCTGGAGAATCAGCATCCCTGATCTCAAGCTGTACTACAGAGTAGTAGTGATAAAAACTGCATGGTATTGGTATAGTGACAGGCAGGTAGATGAATGTAATAGAACTGAAGACCCAGAAATGAACCCATACACTTATAGTCACTTAATCTTTGACAAAGGAGCTAAAACCATCCAATGGGAAAAAAAACAACATTTTCAACAAATGGTGCTGGCTCAACTGGTGGTCACCATGTAGAAGAGTACAAATTGATTCATTCCTATCTCCCTGTACAAAGCTCAATCCAAGTGGATCAAGGATCTCCACATAAAACCAAACACACTGAATCTAATAGAAGAGAAATTGGAGAAAATTCTCGAACACATGGGCACAGGGGAAAAGTTCCTGAATAGAACACCATTGGTTTATGCTCTAAGATCACAAATCGACAAATGGGACCTCATGAAATTGCAAAGCTTCTATAAAGCAAAGGACACAGTCAATAGGACAAAACAGCAACCAACAGATTGGGAAAAGATCTTAGCCAATCCTATGTCAGATAGAGGGCTAATATCCAACATATACAAAGAACTCAAGAAGTTAAACTCCAGAGAACCAAAAAACCCTATCAAAAAATGGGGAACAGAGCTAAACAGAATTCTCAACTGAGGAAACTCATAGGGCTGAGAAGCACCTAAAGAAATGTTCAACATCCTTAGTCATCAGGGAAATGCAAATCAAAACAACCCTGAGAGTCTACCTCACACCAGTGAGAATGGCTAAGATCAAAAACCCAGGTGACGGCAGATGCTGAAATGAGCCTGATATATCTGTCTCCTGAGAGGCCCTGACAGAACTTTACAAATTCAGAGGTGGATGCTCACAGCCAACCATTGGAATGAGCATGGGGTCCCCATAGGAAGAACACAATATCAACCAATCAGGACCCCCCCATGGAAACTGTACCCTGCTATACAAGTCCTGGGCATATACCCAAAAGATTCTCCAATATAGAACAAGGACACATGCTCACACTATGATCATAGCAGCCTTATTTATAATAGCCAGAAGCTGGAAAGAACCCAGATGTCCTTCAACAAAAGAATGGATACAGAAAACATGGTATACTTACACAATGGAATACTACTCAGCTATTAAAAACAGTGACTTCATGAAATTGTTAGGCAAATGGATGGAACTAGAAAATATCATCCTGAGTGTGATAACCCAATCACAAAACAGCACACATGGTAACACATTCACTGATAAGTGGATATTAGCCCAAAAGCTCTGAATAACCAAGATAAAATTCACAGACCACCTGAAGCTCAAGAAGAAGGAAGACCAAAGTATGGGTGCTTTGGTCCTTCTTAGAAAGGGAAACAAAATACTCACAGGAGCAAATATGGAGACAAAGTGTGGAGCAGAGACTGAAGGAAAAGCCATCCAGAGAGACTGTCCCACCTGGGGATTCATCCTGTAGACCAGTCACCAAACCCCGACACTATTGTGGATGCCAAGGAATGCTTGCTGATAGGAGCTTTATATAGCTGTCTCCTGAGAGGCTCTGCCAAAGCCTTACAAATACAGAGGCAGATGCTTGCAGCCAACCATTGGTCTGAGCTCGGGGGTCCCCAATGGAGGAGTTAGAGAAAGGACTGAAAGAGCTGAAGGGGTTTTCAACCCCATAGGAAGAACAATATCAACCAACCAGACCCCCCAGAGCTCCCAGGGACTAAGCCACCAACCAAAGAGTGCACATGGAGGGACCCATGGCTACAGCTGCATATGTAACATAGGATGGCCTTGTCGGGCATCAATGGGAGGAGAGGCCCTTGGTCCTATAAAGGCTTGATAGGTGCCCTAGTGTGGGGGAATCGAGGGCAGTGAGGTGGGAGAGGGTGATTAGGTGGGGGAACATCCTCCTAGAAGCAAGGGGAGGGGGATGGGATGGGGGTTTCCAGGTAAGGCAAACCAAAGAAAATATCCAATCATATAGATAGATAGATAGATAGATAGATAGATAGATAGATAGATAGATAGATAGATAGATAGATAGACAGATAGATATAGATATAGATATAGATATAGATATAGATATAGATATAGATATATATGAAAATGTCTTAAAGTGCTTCAAGATTCCATTGGTAGTGTTATCCTATAGCTCAGTAAGCTACAGTAAATAATTTCTAATCTAATGTGATATGTAATAACAGTTATTATAGACTCTTTGTCCAGTGTTCTTCAACAGTATTTTGCCTGTTAATGAGTTAGCGTTATACTCTTCAGGCCTATTCCAGCATCTCTACCAACACTCCAGGTTCAGGATAAAAGGAATATGTTGGTTCAAGAACAGGAACTTTCTCGGGTCGAGCTAAAGAGTCATTCCTGCTAACTTTCCAGACACTTTCTCTTTGTAACATATACAACACCTGTAAGTCTTGCTTTCTTCACTCCATAAACTGCAATCATTTGCCATAACCACTAATCCAGGTAGCAGCCTGCCTCACGAAGCCAGAGAAGAGCATTCAAAGCAAAAGAAATTTCCAAGTGATAAAGGAGACTCATAAGTTTCATATCTCCCTGTAATAAAGATGGAATCATGTTAAACACCAAACACACTTATCTAATTACATCAGAAAATAATGCTCTGGTTTGCTGATGAAATGTGGGGTTGTGCTTACACAGAGCCAAAACAACATGAGGATGCACAATTCTAATTACAAAAAGGCAATCGGTAAAATGGCTGTATGCTTTGAACGGCAATAAAAATTAATAAAATTATGTAAATATAAACACAGTGAAAATGTGGTACTCTAATTTTAAAGAAGCCATGGGACATAATGACTTAAGGAACTTCAAATCATTTTTAACCTCATTCTCCTCACAGAGACAAGACTAATGAGAAAACGTTTGTCTAAAAGGCTAATATTTGCTTTAATAGATTTACTTCACTGATCTGGTATGAAAGCCACCCCATTTCCTTTTGGCAGTGAGGGTAAAATCTTGACTAAATGAATCTGTAAGCACAAAATTTCCTTCCAAGAGCATTTTGCAATCTCCCAGAGAAGTCGCTGTTGATACATTCATAACTGTTGTAATGGCCTTACTCTACAGAATCTTGTTATTATGCAAGAGCCAGAGGACACACAGAACCTCTTTACTCTACGCATCCCAAGTTATAAGAGAAGGGAGGCACCAGGCATCACTATGTACACAGCAAACATGATTTGACCTCTGTGATCAAGTCCATGCTGTAACCGGGTTCCTTGTAATAGGTTATTATCACGGCTGGTACTTAGTGATTCTCTACAATAGGCTTTGTTCTGTGCTCCTTTTTCATTCTGAAATCCCTTCATAGCATTCGTGTTGACTCAAGAAATGCAGTGTCTTTAAAATTAACCTTAGGAATATATATTCTATTAATTTTTTGTATAATTTAAACATGAAACCCATTATTAAAATTCATATAGCCTATCCCTACACCTTAATTCTTTAAAATTAATGTTTTCAGTGGCTAGAACAGGGATCAGTGAGATGACAAGCTTTCTAGCTTTCATCACTTAGGAAGTGAACATGACTCTAAACCAGACAAGCAATCTTAACTCCTTCAAATGTTGTATCTCTGAACCATCTGAATAAATGCCGTATCTTTATCAACAGTCTTCAATGAGAAATGTATGTATTCACAATATACTTATTCAAAGAGTTGTAAAGGGACCAGAGATGATTTAAAATGTCCATACTTGCTTTAGTAAGCAAAAAAAAAAAATACTAGTTCAAGTCTGGAAATATATAATATATACAATGAAGAGTATATCTTCCATTTTGTTCTGATTATTTTTTTAATTTACTGTGAGTTAATATAAAGACACATATCTTCTGTGCTTCTCTATAGGTAAATTCTCCACTGAGGATCATATAAAATTTATGCCAGGTACAGAGGATGTGAATTTACTCTGGCAAAATTTTGACAAATACACAATAGAGGTTATGTAAGTAATTTTTGGAACGAAAATTGGGAAGATTTTTATTTTCAGTCTTTTTCAGGATGCAATTATGTCAACAGTGAAGGGCTTAATCAATACAAATATATCATTGCTTTTATTTTTATTTAAATCTTTCTTTTAAAACTTCAA
This sequence comes from Uromys caudimaculatus, assembly GCA_028551405.1. NCBI lineage: Eukaryota > Metazoa > Chordata > Mammalia > Rodentia > Muridae > Uromys > Uromys caudimaculatus. Next base: position 8,498,533 of record CM052702.1, read on the forward strand.
ATATCTAATGCATTGTGACAAAATAGAAGTTGTATTTAAAACGCCTCTATTCACCATCTAGATGATAAATATTGCATGACACGGCGCATCTGTCCTTTGTAGTGTTTTCTTCTAATGCAGGACAGGGCAGCATCTCAGCAAACCAATTCAAACATAAGCATCTCTGCAGAGCAACAGCTCTTGTCACTGTTTGCGATTATCTAATGGTATATGGTCCAATCATAAAGGACAGCTGACAGGCTGGTATAAGAAATGGATTTTCTTCCTCCTTCAGGCACATCAGTGTAAAGCCCCCTGCTGTACTGCAGAAAATCTTTTATGCAAAAAGAATACACCATCTTTCAGCACATGATTACTAGTCAGAAGATTCTGATTAGGTTTTATAGTGCATTTTTTAAAAAAAAAAAATACTCATGCAAAATTGCACAGAGCAAACTAGATCTGGGCTTATGCCATATCACCCCCATTCAGTTGTTCTGTGGCTTCAGACAAACTTTCTTTTCCAAAAGCACTTCCATTCCCCATCTTTGAAATGGGACTGAGTATTATAAGATGTGTTTCCTGTACTAAAATAAGATGAAAATTAATGAATATTTATTAAGAAGTTTAAGTCTATGAATAGACGTGACATCATCCAAGGTGTGTTAAGGAAATAATGGTATCTGTTCAAATGTGGAAGAAATAATGACCATACTACAAGCCCTAATCAAAAGTAGAGCAAACACATTACATATCATAAAATATTTCAAATATGTATTCAAATATTGTTGAAAGATTGTCAAAATGAAAACATTTTATTCTCCTTGGGCAAAGAGATCAAACAGCAGACTCACTGGCAAATCCACGAAGAACACTGCCCGTAAGTAACAACAATTGTCCATCTTTCATCTGGTGCTCTCAACTTCTCTGTCAAGTAAACACCATTATTATGCATGAGGGAGCTGGAGCCTAAAGAGAGTTTTTACTGTTTGCTTGTCACAATATTCACGGACAGAAAGATGCTAACTTTTGCTAAAATATTTGTACCCATAATGACAGTACTATGCTAATATGCATTTATTTATTTGTGGAAGTGGCCAATACATTTGGAAAAGATGGAATTGTGGAGGGGAAAAAGAACCAGATTATTTTTCCTAGACAAAAGATTGGCACAGCTAAGACAGGCAACCTCAGTTCTCTCCATAAAAGACTACAGAGAGTGACTGCAATTGGAGAGAGACACTTAGGTGAGTTGAGGGGCAGGTGGGAAGGAATCTCACAGCAGGCAGCAGGCGGTCCTGGGCCTCACTGAAATTGGTGTGAGACTCAGGGAAGAATGAGAGGAAGATCAGGCAGGTGGGCTTCCCCAGGGAGACCCAAGTACGATTAGACCAATAATAGAGACAAGGCAGAGGGTGGAAGGAAAGCTAGAGGCACGCTAGTCACCTGGGAAAGGGACCACAGAAGGGAAGAGGCACTAATGAATGTGATTTATGTGAGTTCATGTTCATGAGGCTGTATAAATGCAAGTTGTTATTGCTTGAGGGGTCTTCATTTGCTAGAAAGAGTTACATAAGACAGACCTAGGAATAAGATATTCTGTGCAAATTAACTGAGGTTGCTATGCTGTGGCTAAGAACATCCTACTTCTGTATCCCATTACCTAGTCTGAGGTGGTCAGAGAATAGATTAATGATACTTTTCAGAGGAAGACAGAGAGAAGTCTTTACGGTATACGCTGACACTGTCAAAAGTGATACAGAGGTTCTTAAGAAACAAGGAGCTGCCGCCTCCTCCTCTTCCTGAGAAGAAGCCCAAGTTGCAACAGGAGTTATTAAAGGGAGCATCTAATGAGAGGAGAGCCTCCAGGAGAGGCAGGTCTTGGTGCAAGTGATCATAGCAGACATCACAATTGAACCAAATGCAAAGTCAATGATTCTTGAATTGGGGACAACAGTATATTTTTGAAGAATCTGAGAGTTTTTATTGAAGAAAACTGGTTACGTACTGAAATCCTTTCAGACGTTATCTAATTCTTTATAAGAGAATTCCAAAGGTCCTTCTGGAAAAATAAATTTTAAAACTATGAATAAAAAGTATACATGAATAAATTTTGTTGTACCTTATAAAGGTAAAAGGAAAGATAGAACACAAAGGTGATCTCAAGGGAGAACGGGGGATAGCGAGAAGGTGTAAGTAGGGTGGGATGATGATGGAGAGAGTATGGGGAGCTATAACTAATGCTAAAACATTTGAAGAATCCTACTACTATAGAAGGTTCCTAAAATCTATACATACACATACACAGGAAAGAGTTTAAGGAGCAACTTTATAATAGAAAGGAAAATGCCTTTCTCAGACACCATGGGCTATCAAACAAAACACCCAATGCCAGACATGGGCTACCTCTTTTAGAGTTGTTGGTCAGTGATGTCCTATAGACTCTCATACATTACAGGCTATTGCCATTGCCTTAGTTACCCTGCTGAATGTGACAGGAAGACCCAGTTGCTGAAGGCACCACATACTTGAAACATATAACATGGGGAAGTCAATCTGATATTCATATGGAAACCTCATCCCTACTACATAGCTTTCGTAGGGATGGAAAGTTGTACACATGCTAGCAGGAGAGATAATCAATCCCCAGTCTTACCCAGCTGTGAATCCTGTGAGCTACAATAATGACCAGTCCGACAAGATATGCCTACTGGTGCAATACTGGCGTGAAAGTTATGAAAGTAATCAACCACTTTATCATTGAATTTAATGTCCATTCCACAAGATGGAAGCCATGTCTGGCACTATTAGTGAGGCTAAGAAACAGAGACAACAGAGGTTATAGGTCCCATATGGAAACAGTATTTAACTGACCCCTGATGACTTAATGTTATCTGTAGGTTAGTGCAACTATCAACCTTCATCAGAGAATTTCTTTTAATATTGATTAACACAGAGACACATAATTGGCTTATTGCAGAGAACAAAAGACCTTATAATGTTTAGCCCTAAATGGGACATCCATATCACATTCCATATTCCAAAAGCTCAAGAATCATCAAGGAAGACTGAAAGAGCCAGAGATGGTGAGGAGGGCTCAGCCATTTGTGATGGTGCCACCCCTCGTGGGTAGTCCTCCTGTGAATAAGAAAGCAGGAAGAGAAAACCATGAGGATCAAGCCAGTAAGTAGCACTCCCCCATGGCCCCTACATCAATTTTTGTCCTGTCCTTCCCTCCCTCCATGATGCAGTTACCTGAAGATCTAAGCAAAATAAACCCTAGCCTCCCTAAATTGTTTATGTTCTGGTGTTTTGACACAACATTAGAAACTCTAGTCAAGACATAAATTCATATCAAGTCATGGAGTGCTGCTGGCATTGACCTGACCGTGTGCTTTTGAGGGGATTAGGGAAGTTATTTGGAACTTTGGGATAGAAAAGTCGTTGAGAGTTCAGAACTTGAACTATTCTGAGAACTTGGGCAATAATGGTGAGAGCAATACAGATGATAAAAGTGTTGGTTGTAAAGTTTCAGAAAGAAGAAAAATTCTACTAGGGTCATTTGTGTGATATTTTGTGTTAAGAAGGTGTAGTACTATAGTTTCTCATTAGCATATGCTGGATAATCTGCTATGCTTATTAAGAGATCAGCACCACTGAAGTAAAATCTTTGCTGAAATCATGAATACTGGTCAGCTGGAGAGGATAATTAAACATCACTGAAGCAGAGTCTTCTGGAAAGTGTTTTAGGGGGAGTGTCAACACAAAAGACTATGGCTTAGAGGCTGCCACCTCTATACCTCATGATGGCAGCCCAATTTGGTAACTCTTCCAGGTGGTACTGAACATGAAGACATGAGAAGTCATGGAGAGCAGCTAATGTTTCAAAGCATGAGAGGCCACTGGTGTGTGTGTAGCCTCAGTTGAAGTAGAAGTGTCAGGGTTGAAGACATCACAGAGAAAATTTAAGGCTTGGCACCATGTAGCAGGGTTAGGGCTCCTGAAGAGAGTACATGGGAGGTTATTGGTGAAAGCGCAGTTGCAGCAGAAGACCCCAGGATGTTTGGAGATGCCAAAACCATGGGGTTACAGGCAAACAGAGAAGAATCCATGAAGTAAACAGCCTGAGAGCCAAGCTGTTTCTGCTTCAGACTGCAGAACCAGAGCTATGGAACTGTGGTTGGAAGCCCTTTGAAGCTCAGAGAAGCATGAAGGGGATTGAAGAAGTCTGAAACTGAGCTTTATACTCTCAGACTTTTGCTTTGCTTTCATTCAAATGTCATGGTGCCTGATTTTTCCCTCTCACAGTAATAAAATACCTAAGGTATTTTTTAATTTACAGGAGACCACTTAATATACCATGGAGTCTTATAGATACTTTAGAATTGTTAAAGAGACTTGGGAATTTTATAAAGACTTTGGATATTTTAGAGACTTTGGGTATTTTAAAGGGGCCAGAATTTTAAAATGAACGAAGACATTTTTCAATAAAAGTTAATTTTTAAATTAAAAAATAAAATGTTTGCTCTCTTCTCCAGCCAAGCAAGATGTCTAAAGGAAAGAAGGACAATGGGGAAAAGGTGGCACCACCTCTCACTATTGTTAAAAAACAGGAGGCCAAAAAGTAGTCAATCCTTTGTTTGAGAAAAGGCCCAAGAACTTTGGCGTTGTGCAGAATATCCAGCTCAAAAGAGATCTCACACACTTCTTCAAATGGCCCTGCTACTTCAGGTTGCAGCGGCTAAGAGCCATCCTCTATTAGCATCGTGAAGTACCTCCTACCATTAACCAGTTAGACCAGGCCCTGGAAGGCTCAGCTTGTGGTGATTGCCCATGACCATGATGTAGACCCCATTGAACTCGCGGTGTTTCTACCTGCCCTGTGTTGAAAGATGGAGGGAATCATCAAGGGAAAGACCAGGCTGAGGAGGCTGATACACAGGAAGACATGCACCACCGTTACCTTCACACAGGTTAACTTTAAAGAAAAGGGTGCTCTGGCTAAGCTAGTGGAAGCCATTAGGACCAATTATAACCACACATACGATGAGATCCTCAGCTGCTGAGTAGGTAATGTCCTGGGTCCTAAATCTGTGGCTAACAATGCCAAGCTGGAAAAGGCAAAGGCTAAGGAACTTGCCACTAAACTGGCTTAAATGCACACTGCCAAGTTTTCTGTACATAAATATAATTACAAAATTATCTTCCAAAAAATGTTTGAATTTAAAGACAAGAATTTAAAAACTTATATTGTGATATTAATATGCCATCTTGGGGACAAATGAGACAGAAAGAATAAAGTTGAATAGCTATGTGTTCTTGTCAAATCAGCAAGAGATCAACTGTTTTGAAAAGTCTATGGTCAACATGACATAAACTAGAGTCATCTGAGAGGAAGAACCCTCAATTGAGAAAACGCCTCCATAGTGTTAGCTGTCCCTCTCCGTATTCCTGCCTTCACCTGGCCCTCCCATCCCCCTACCTTCTCATCCTCTTAAATTTTCTCTGTGATGCCTTCAACCCTGAGACTTCTACTTCAACTGAGGCTACACACACACCAGTGACCTCTCATGCTTTGAAACATTAGCTGCTCTCCATGACTTCTCATGTCTTCATGTCCAGTACCACCTGGAAGTTACCAAGTTGGGCTGCCATCATGAGGTATAGAGGTGGCAGCCTCTAAACCAAAACTATTCTAGTTTTTCTTTTATCACTTTATAACACTATTTTCTATTTCCCCTTCCTTGAAAGATCTCTTCATCCCCCCGATCCCTTATCAGCTACCTAACTTATGTGGTTATCCAGATTGAAATGCACATATATAAAGCTTAAAAGGTAACATCAACACATAAGAGAAAGCATGCAATACTTGGGGAGTTGGGGCTCTTGGTTACTTCACTTAAGATAATTGTTTTAGGCTCCATCCATTGACCTGAAATTTTCATAATTTCATTTTTCTTAACAGCTGAATAATACTCTATTGTATAAAAGTGCCATGTTATTGTTATTCATTTATTCATCTGCAGATGGACATCTAGTCTGTTTCCAATCCCTGGCTATTATGAATAGAGCAGTGATGATCATAAGCAAGTAAATGTAGAGTCTTTTGGGTATATGCCCAAGAGATATAAAATCTTACTACTGTATAAGTTTCCTAAAATACAGGAAAGGAATTTAAATGTAGTCAAAATATAATGAGAGAGACAATGTCCCATCTAGACATCTTATACCACCAACTAATGCCTCTGGTGCCAAGATTGTTACATATTTATTGAGTCATCTGTCAAACAGGTCCCATAGAACCCCCCTGAGTCAGGGCAGGAAATTTTACCTAGAAATGTAAGCAAAATAAACTATTCCCTCCCCCAAGTTGCTTATGGTCATGTTTTATTATAACCACAGAAACCCTAAGTAAGACAGACCATAATCAGAAATTAGCATGTGTCTTCAAGTGAGGGAATCACAACATTGTTAACCAGAAACATCTTTATAGGCACAGTACTTTCTCACTACTGCATCCTTTCATCTGAGCTGTTCCTTAAATACAAATAGTAATCAAAGTAAATTAAATTGTTTTTTCTGAAGAGGAAGAGCACTGCACAGGGAGACCAACAGCGTCAACTAACCTGGACCCTTGGGGCTTCTCAGAGATTGAACCACCGATCAAAGAGCATGCACAGACTGGACCTAGCCTCCCTGCACATGTGTAGCAGAAGTGCCGCTTGGTCTTCATGTGGATCCTGCAACAACTGACTGAAACATTGAAAAAAATATGACAACCTTCCCTCAACAGCCACTAACTGCCAATCATCCCTCAGAAAAAGATGGGCTCTCACGGATCCCTCCTCTTCCTAAAAACTTGACAGCCCCAGTCTTACCGACAACCACGGCTATAGTGAGTCCATGAGGGCAACAGCTATGTCATACCCAGAAGATATCTATTTGCTGCAAATCTCTCCACCCTCTGGCCCTTACATTTTTTCCACCTCTTCTTCAATATTCCCCAAGTCTTGTGAGATGTAATATAGCTGTCAAGCACTCTATCATCTGCATTAACCATTGTCTGATGCAGTGAGGAGCTTCTCTTGTGAAGGCTGAGCACAGCTTGTGGTATAGACAGAGCATTTAGAGCATTTAGAAGGTAGTTTGGCAATGGAACCATTTGGCAAAACCAGAATAGTAGGATCCCTTCTAGTGTGTGTGACGTCCCCAGCCACAAGCTCCTGACCAGGTTTTCAGGACCAGGTATAAGTTCTCTTCTGGGAAGTAGAATCAGAAAGCAGTTGGTTAACACCATAACATTTATGCCACTATTGCACCAAAGAACACAAGTTGCCTGACTGGTAATTATTATAGTTCACAGGATTCACAACTGAGTAAGGTTGATGGCATTCCTCCCTTTGCAGCTTGCATGACACCTTCTGACACTTTGAAGGCTCCTCAACAGAGAGGAACACACTTCCAGTCACTTGCATCTTGGGTCTTCTTTGCTCTGTTACCATCTTGTGCAAAACCAAGAGCAATGAGACTGTTCTGTGTTTGTCTGAGGCTCTGCACCCTCACTGGCTGACTATGTGTAGGAAAGTATCAGCACCTGATGCTGACATGTTCATTTCATAACTCACAGCTTCTGGAGGAGCATTATCTATGCATGGAGGTTACTTCTGTTCAAACCAGTTTTCTTAAGATATGATTTTTAATAAGCATACCTCTCTCCTATTTCCTCCTATTTCTTCTTAAGCTTCCATTTGGAGTATGTTCATCATTTTCCTCCTTTACGTCCTCTTTCTCCCATGACTCTCTCAAACTGTTGCTTTTTAGCATTCTGTCCATTATTACTATCTCTCAGTGTTACACAAGCTATTCTAAAAATCCATGCCTGGGATCCTCAAATGAGGAAGAACATGTCGTGTCTGCCTAACAATATCTTACTCAGTATAGTATTTTTCATATTCTTCCATTTTATTGAAAATTTCATATTCATTGAAACTTTTATGCATTGAAATCTCGTTCATTTTTATGCTAATAGATAGATAGATAGATAGATAGATAGATAGATAGATAGATAGATAGAAAGATAGATAGATTGCTGGACAATCAGGTTGGTTGATTTTCTTGCTACTGCGAAGAGACCCATATGAAAACGGAGGTGTGGCTCCATCCACTGTGATGTGGGGAATCCTTTGGGTACATGCCTAGCCGTAGTACAGTATGGTGTCTCGACTTTCAGCTTTTGGAGAAACCCTCATGCTGATTTCCATGATATCTGCCAGGAGTGAATAAAAGTCTCTTTCCCCACATTCTTGAAAGCATCTGTGGTCATTTGCTTTCTTGATAATAGCCATTTTGACTGGATGAAATATTGAAATAGTATTAATTTTTATTTCTAGCCATGAATGCTGAACACTTTTTAAAATATTTATTAGTCACTTATTTCTCTTGTTTTGAGGACTGTCTGTTCCACGGACCATTTTTAATCGAGTAGTTTTTCTTGGAGCTTCATTTTTTGAGCTCTTTGTATATTCTGGACACCAGTCCTCTGTTGATTATGAAGCTGGCAAAGATTTCCTCTGATTCTGTACGCTCTCTCAGATAACAGTTTCCTTTTCAGTGCAGACACTTTTTTTTTTTTTAGATACTTTATTTACATTTCCAATGCTTCCCCCTTTCTAGGTCTCCTCTTTGGAAACCCCTTATCCCCTCCCTCTCCCCGCCTCTATGAGGGTATTCCACCTCCCACCCACCCGCCCACCCACTCCCATATTCCCACCTTGACGTTCCCCTTTACTACGGCCTCTAACACCCTCAGGCCCAAGGGCCTCTCCTCCCCCTGATGGCCAACAAGGCCCTCCTCTGCCACATATGTGGTCCGAACCATGGGTCCCTCCAATGTGTATTCTTTGGTTGGTGGTCCAGCCTCCAGGAGGATGGGGGGGGAGTCAGGCCAGTTGGCACTGTTGTTCCCTCCATGGGGCTGCAAACTCCCTCAGGTCCTTCAGTCCCTTCTCCCACTCCTCCATCTGGGACCTCACTCTCAGTACAGCGGTTACTGTTAAGTGAAACTTGGGTATTCCGAACTTTTGGGCTAATATCCACTTATCAGTGAGTACATACCATGTTCGTTCTTTTGTGACTGAGTTACCTCGCTCAGGGTGATATTTTCAGGTTCCATCCATTTGCCTGCAAATTTCATTAAGTCATTGTTTTTAATAGCTGAGTAGTATTCATTGTGTAAATGTATCACATTTTCTGTATCCATTCCTCTGCTGAGGGACATCTGGGTTGTTTCCAGCTTCTGGCTATTATAAATATGACTGCTATGAACATAGTGGAGCATGTGTCTTTATTACATGCTGGAGCATCTTCTGGGTATATGCCCAGGAGTGGTAAAGCTGGGTCCTCAGGTAGTATTATGTCCATTTTTTTAATGTTATGAGATCGCACTTGCCCATAGTTGACTGAACTTCCTGAACACCTGGACTTCTATTAAGATACCCTTATACATACTGATAAATTTCCCCCTACTTTATCCTAAAGGTTGTCTCAGAATTTCAGGTTTAATATTAAGAAATGTAATTATTTTAATTAGCATTTATTCTGTGTGAGATATAAGAATCAAACTTCATTTTTCTACTGGTAGATTTCAAGTGTGTTGAAGAGGCTATCTCTTCTCTGGTGTCTATATTTTTTGCTTTGGTGTCAAAAATAGGTGGTTATCACTGAGTCTTGATGAGCCAGGGTGGGAGGACAACCAGGGGAGTTCCCCATCTGCTCAGGGGAGAAGGGATGGGGACATAGGGGAAATAATTATGGTATGGGTTATTGGGAGAGAGAAGTGAGAAGAATGTAAAGTGAATAAGTATAATAATAATATTATTATTATTATAAAAATAAGGTGGCTAGTGTATTCTATTCCATTGATAAATGTGTTTACTTTTGTGCTTTTCTGATTTTATCGCTATGACTGTGTAGTTAACTTGAAATTAGATATTATCATACCAATTCAAGTGTTCTAAGTGTTGTTTTCATTACCCTTGATCTTTTGTGCCATTAGTATAAATTTTAAGATGATTTTTTTCTATTTCTATGGGAAATTAAGTAAGTATTTTGATTAAAGTTGTATTGATTATATATATATTGTTTTTAGTAGGGTGACCATTTTTACAATATTAATTCTACTGATCTCTGAGCATGTAGGCTCTCTACATCATCTAGTCTCTTTTTCAACTTCTTTTTTTAAATTTTTTTAATACTTTTTTACATTTCAAAGGTCTCCCCTTTGGAAACTCCCTAGCCCCTCCCCTCCCCCTGCCTCTATGAGAGTATCCCCCCTCCCACCCACCTACCCACTCCCTTCTTCCCCCTTGACATTCCCCTATACTGGGGCATCTAACACCCTCAGGCCCAAGGGCCTCTCCTCCCCTTGATGGCCAACAAGGCCCTCCTCTGCCACATATGTGGCCAGCACCATGGGTCCCTCCATATACATTCTTTGGTTGGTGGTCCAGTCTCTGGAAGCACCAGGGGCCTGACCAGTTGACACTGCTGCTCCCTCCCCACGGAGCTGCAAACTCCCTCAGCTCCTTCAGTCCCTTCTCCAACTCCTCCATCTGGGACCTTCATGCTGAGTCCAGCAGTTGCTGTGAAGTGAATCTTTGGTATTCCAAACTTTTGGGCTAATATCCACTTACCAGTGAGTACATACCATGTTCATCCTTTTGTGACTGAGTTACCTCACTCAGGATGATATTTTCAAGTTCCATCCATTTGCCTGCAAATTTCATTAAGTCATTGTTTGTAATAGCTGAGTAGTATTCATTGTGTAAATGTACCACATTTTCTGTATCCATTCCTCTGATGAGGGACATATGGGTTGTTTCTAGTTTCTGGCTATTATAAATATGGCTGCTACGAGCATAGTGGAGCATGTGTCTTTATTACATGTTGAAGCATCTTCTGGGTATATGGACAAGAGTGGTATAGCTGGGTCCTCAGGTAGTATTATGTCCATTTTTCTGAGGGTCCGCCAAATTGATTTCCAGAGTGGTTGTACCAGCTTGCAATCCCACCACCAATGGAGGAGTGTTTTCCTCCACATCTTTGCCAGCATCTGCTGTCACCTGAGTTTTTGATCTTAGCCACGAACACATAGGCACAGGGGGAAACTTCCTGAACAGAACACCAATGACTTATGCTCTAAGATCACGAATCAACAAATGGGACCTCGTGAAATTGCAAAGCTTCTGTAAGGCAAAGAACACTGTCAATAGGACAAAATGGCAACCAACAGATTGGGAAAAGATCTTTACCAATCCTACATCTGATAGAGGGCTAATATCCAATATATACAAAGAACTCAAGAAGTTAAACTCCAGAGAACTAAATAACCCTATCAAAAATTGGGGAACAGAGCTAAACAGAGAATTCTCAACTGAGGGCTGAAAAGCACCTAAAGAAATGTTCAACATCCTTAGTCATCAGGAAAATGCAAATCAAAACAACCTTGAGATTCCACCTCACACCAGTCAGAATGGCTAAAATCTTCAATTTCTATTCTTTTCCTAATGAGCCAAGAGTTTTCACTGGTAATTTCTCTGTTTTAACCTGTAATTTATTAGCTTGGGTCTTCTCTCTCTCTTCCACTTTACAAAATGATGTCTTAGTGAGGGTCCCTATTGCTGTGACCAAACACCAAGGCAACTAATGAAAGCAAGCATTTGACTGTGCTTATAGGTTTAGACAGTTAAAGTCTGTGATGTTTGAGCAAAGGCATGGTGGCAGGAACAGCTGACAACTTCCAATTTGATCTGAGGTGGGAGGTAAAGAAAAGAAACATACTGGCAATGTTATGAGTCCTTTGAAACCTCAAAGCCCACCCCCAGTGATACATCTCCTTAAACAAGGCCACATGTCCTAATCTTTGCCAAACAGTTGCACTAACTAGGGACCAAGTTTTCAAACATGTGAGCCTAAGAGGGTCTTTCTCATTCAAACAACAAGAGATGAGCTAAAGTGTTGCCTGTGATTTATTTTATTTCACTGTTGAAGAATGTTAACTTTTTATACTCTTAGGCATTATTTCATTCATTTCTTTTCTGATCCTTAAGTTGTAGTTATTGTTGCTGTTTACTGATTTGGGTTTGACTTGTTTTAACTAAAAAGTTGAAGTGAATCATTGAGTTCTTTATTTGAGATTTTTCTGATTTTAATGTACACAATCATAGCTATAACATCTTCCCTTAAACTGTGATTGCTACCTCCCAAAAGTTCTGTTAAATTGTGTTTTTATTTTTACTTGATTCTAGAATTTTTAGAAATTTTACCTTGACTTCTTCAATGAATCACTAATTATTTAAGTGTATTCAATCACTGTGTATCTATACAGTATTATAATTTTCTCTTGCTATTTATCTATAGGTTTATTCTAATAAAACACAAGAAATTGTTTCTATATTTTTTTATTTGTTAAGGCTTGTTTTATCATCTAAAAGGTAGTCTATTTTAGGTAAAGTTCCATGAAGTCCTGAGAAAAATTTGGACTCAAAAACACGTAAGTGGAATATTGTTTGGTGACTGTTAAGTACATTTGATTGATAGTGTAATTTACCACTGAAGATTTTTTTGTTTGGCGTGGTTGGGATTGCATTAGTTTGTTCTGAGTTATTTATCTATTAATGAAAGTAGAGTATAGATGGCATGGACTATTATTATTGTATCTGAACCTATCCATCCTTTTACATCCAATAATGTTTGTTCTATGAAACTGTGAGAATCAACATTTGGCACATATATATTTACAATTCTTATATTATCTGGAACACTATAAGCTTTGTATAGTTCCCCCTGAATAGCATTGTTGATTTCATGGTATTGTTGATTTCACTGATGACAGGCCAATCACAAAACTGCTTGTCTTAGTCAGGGTTTTTATTCCTGCACAAACATCATGACCAAGAAGCAAGTTGGGGAGGAAAGGGTTTATTGAGCTTACACTTCCATGCTGCTGTTCATCACCAAAGGAAGTCAGGACTGGAACTCAAGCAGGTCAGGAAGCAGGAGCTGATGCAGAGGCCATGGAGAAATGTAACTTACTGGCTTGCTTCTCCTGGCTTGCTCAGCTGGCTTTCTTATAGAACCCAAGACTACCAGCAAACAGATGGTACCACTCACAAGGAGCCCTCCCCCTTGATCACTAATTGAGAAAATGCCTTACCACTGGATCTCATGGAGGCATTTTCTCAACTGAAACTCCTTTGTGATAACTCCAGCTTGTGTCAAGTTGACACACAAAACCAGCCAGTACACTGCTACTCAGAAACTCACTTACAAACTGAAAATTTAACATACATGGCACCCAGTAGTCACTGTCTGACTATATAATAAAAACTAATTTTAACATGTAAAATACGGAACTTTATATAACTGTCCATTTACTGATTCGCCTTAACTTGACTATAATTGCTGACAAAAATTGTAGTATATTTTCTAACATATGATGAATGAATGCCACTCAACTTGGTTGTTCCTGTAACTGTAATGGCAAATACAAATAAGTCCATTATAAAGCAACAAGACTATTAAAGAGTTAAAAATTCATATTCTTGTCCTCTATGAGCTTAAAGTTTAGACCATATACTCACCACACCACTCGGAGACAGAATTGCAGCAAAGGATGGTGGAATGCTAAATAATTCTTAGTTACTTCAAGCATTCCACTTTGTGCAGGATGTAAACCAAATGCATAGCAAATTGAAATTACTAGAGTCAACCAAACATCGAAAAAAAATTGGAGAAACTATCCCTATTTAGACAACATCTAAATTCTGAAAGATTTACTTTGAATGGCAATGGTCATCTCCTACCATGGTAGACTTTCTCTCAACCTCGATGGCTCTGTCATGCTGATAACTGTCCTAAGCAGTGAGTACAGTAGGGACAGAAAGGGGTTTTGTGCACAGCTATATACATATGTGTGTTGTGTGTGTGCTGTGTGTCTGAAAGCACAATAGTCGGTGCTTGTTTAGTTCTCTCCTTTGTTTCTCATGTAAACAACTTGTGAAAAAACAAAATTATTGAAACTTATGGCATCAGAGATTCAGTCCATACTCCTGGTTTCCTTTGCTTCTATGTCCATGGTAAAATAGAACATCATGGTTATGAGAATATGTAGCAAGAGATGCTCACCTCATGGTGAACAGAAAGCAGAGAATTAAAAGTGACAAGCCCATAACAAAATATAACTCTTAAGGGCATGCTGCCCATGACATGCTTTCTTCAGCTAGGTTTTAAGGTTTCCTAAAGAAGCATTGGAGGTCAAGTAGTCACACATGAGCCCATAGAGGACATTACATAGTCTACCCACAGTATTCAGGTACAACAAAGCTATAGCTTACTGTTCGCTTACTCCAAATCCCTATCTGTGTGTAAAGGGATAAGCTTGTAAACTCATCACATGAAAGCCCCCACTAACATGCTTTCAAACCTTCTGCTAAAGCCTTAGAACCTGAAAACCTAGAAAATAGTATGTTCTAAGAGCTACATCACCTCCCCTCATAACTGCCTAAGCAAATGAAATCCCACTTTCATTACAAACAACCTAATAATGCGTCACTCATTTCTCTGACTGAGCTGTAGAAGAATTACATTCTAATAAGAAAGCAGCGTCCTTGAACCACAGAAATCTAACAAACGTAAAGCAATTTAATACGGCCAAAATATGTAGAATATATTCATCTGTCTAAAGTGACATTTTGGATGATTCCCAGCCAATAATGTAAATTGATAATCTGTGTGATAGAAACTTCTGTAGAGCTTTGAAAGATCTTTTATTTTTTACCATGATTATTCAGTCATTAATAAATACTGGCTTACCCATTTGAACTAGACACTGTCCTAGACCCTTAAGATAGACATATAAAACTATAATCTACGTTAAGAAAAAATCATTTTCTTCAGTAGAGACTCATTGGGTATATTTATCACAGTTCAGGATAGTTCCCATCCACAGTGAATTCACAAAGTTAATTCAATGTTACTTTTGGATTGTTTGTCTCATATCACTGGGGTTGGCATTATTTATCTTACTGGTCTTTTGCCTGTATATTGTGGTTTCCAATTTGGGGAATGCTGGTTTTGGTTTTTGGGGGGCTATCTATGTGTGTCTGTGTCTGAGTGTGTGTTGCATGTGTGTTTCTTATGTTTTTTCCCTTATTTTGATGATATTATTGTTTTTTAATTCTGGCTTATTTGTTTTCGTTGTTGTTATTGTTTTGCTGTTGTTGTTGATTTTTAGGTTTGAGGGGGGTTTGCCTGTTTGTTTGTTTGTATCTTTGTTTTCTAAAAAGGGAAAGGATGAAGGTGGTTGGGAAAGTAGGGAGGATCTGAGAGTATTTAGAGAAGTGAAAACTGTAGGCTGTGATTTTTCAAAACCTACTTTAATAAGGGTTTTTAAATGCTTTCACCTCCCTGCTAGCCCACTACCCACCAGAGGTAGCAGAAATGTTGATAGGGTAAAGGAGGATGTGGCCCTGTTTGGAAATAGTTCTTTGGGATGAATCCAATCTGCATTGTTAGGATATCAGCAGTTCAGATTGATCCACTCACAAACACCATTCATGAATCAGCAAAGGCAGTTCAATCCAGAAGAAAACTTTTTTTGTTTTTGTTTTTTTGTTTTTTGAGACAGGGTTTCTCTGTGTAGCCCTGGTTGTCCTGGAACTCACTCTGTAGACCAGGCTGGCCTCGAACTCATAAATCCGCCTGCCTCTGCCTCTCCAGTGCTGGGATTAAAGGTGTGCGCCACCACTGCCCGGCCCCAACTGCCAACTGGCCCAAGTCCACTGAAAGGACAAGAAGCCTCTGGAACACCACCAGAAGTTCTTTGGTGACATTTCTCTCTATGAAGTCATGACAAATGATGACTAACAAAGAATTGCAAGGCTAACTAATTCCATATAATGTCATCAGCCAAGATCAGTGCCAGCAAAAACTAACAAAGGCTGGCAAAGAACTGTAAGGCAAACCAATACCATCTAGCGTTGTCCACTGTCTGTTGAGTTATACTTATACCCTTTCCAAACATCCTGTGTTCTCTCAAGCATCCACTGTAGCAAAATGTCACGTGCCCTTTTTCCAGTTTGCTTCCAGAAAAAATATATCTATTCTCATCAAAATATCCCCCACATATATCTGCTTCAGGAAAAACATCCTCTGATAAGACAGTTTCCAGAAAAACATCTTCAAAGAAACTAGAAATTTCCACTTCACAAAACCATGACCAGAATAAATCATATGAAATTTTTCAATGAAAAATAAAAGATAAGATGGAGAATGATCATGAAAGACACCTGATAGTACCCTCTTGAGTTCATCTGTGCATGGGTAAACAAATGCATAGTCTCACACATGTAAAATTATATGATTGTATATACTGTATAAAACACACTCCCACACAAGAACTTGGTTGTTGAATGAGAAAGGTTTAGTCTTTAGAGTCCTTTCATTTTAGGCTTGCATAAAGGAATCAATATCTAGTACCACTTATCTTGGAGATGATCTTAAGTTTATCTTTTCTAATATTATTTAGTCACTCCAGCTTGATTAGCATGGAACGTGTTTCCCCACCCTTTTGCTTGTTAATCATTTCTATTTTTTGTGTTAGTGCATGCTTCCTGTACACAATATATACTTGTGCTTCATTTCTTACTGTACTCTGCCTTTGGCAACATGAAGACCACTTGTATTTAGTATATTTACTAACACGTGGTTTAGCTCTACCACTCGGTATTTGTTTGATATATGTCCAATATTTTTGTCAGTTTCTCTACCCTTATTAGGTCTGAGTACTCTTCATGATATACTTTTATCTCTGTTACTCAACATTAATAGATAAAACTTGCGGACTGAAGAGATAGATGGCTCAGAGGTTATGAGCACTGACTGCTCTTCCAGACGTCCTGAGTTCAATTCCCAGCAACCTCAAGATGACCCACAATCTTCTGTAATGAGATCCAATGCCTTCTTCCAGGTGTCTGAAGATGGTGATAGTCTACGCACATACATTAAATAAATAAATAAATATTTTAAAGAGCAAATAGATAAAGCTCTTTGCTACATAGTTTTAGTGATTGCTTTAAGGTTCATACTATAACTTTTCACACACTACTTTTGAGTGACATTATACCACAACCTTTGTAGTAGTATGCTTTTCTCTCTCCCATGAATTTCTTCTCCTTTCCTAAATTATCTTCTAATTAAACATTAAGTCCCCCAATACATTAATATTTTGTATTAAATGATTTTCTCTGACAGAGATAAAATATCTTGCATTTCTTTACACAGTGACTTATTTAGCTGCCTCGTTTCCCTCTATGTATCCAGATTCCCATCTGTTATTATTTTCCTTCTGCCTAAATGTCTTCCATAAACATTTTTTTACAGTCTAGATCTGCTAGTGATGAATTCTTCCAGGCTTTCTATGTCTGAAATAGTCCACAGTTCACCACCATGTTTAAGAAATATTTTCACAGAGTGTAGAGTTAGACAAAATGCCAAATTTTTTCTTAAATTCCACACCATCCTGTGCTGTGGCCTGGAAATTCTCTTGAAGAAGTAAGCTGGGGCAACTGCTGGTCTCACTTTCAGAAATTAATCTCCTATATCACTTTATTTCAAAGCCTTGAAATTTGTTAGGCTTTATATATATATATATATCTTTGCCATTGTTTAATTTAGAAAAGAAAAGTTAAGCCTGGTCTTTCTAAATTGATTTTCTCACTACTCAGAAAAAAAGAGATAATATTATTTTAAATGGCCACTTAGACTTATTCTCAACTGATAGCCTGTTAAGGAATTATCTAGGGAAGAAAAAAGAAAAAATTTAGCAGTTGTGTTGAGTCTTCTATTAAGAAAATAAATCTTCTCATTGGCTAATTAGCTACATGAGATTGTCAATTGATTCTTTTCATTTCTACTGAAAATCAGAATGTGAAGACAAAGACAAGAAGGAGAGAGAGATGTGGGACTATATTAACATATTAATATGAGACCAATATTACATTCTTGACACATATTTCTGATCATGTATTTCTAAATAAAACTACAAAATTCATACCTTTAGTACGCTGTATTTGCTTTCTTTAACATTAGGACCAGTTTCTAAAGTTTAAAAGATATGACATGTCATAGAATCTACTTATATCTTAATGATACGGAATGTAGGTGAGGGATGTAGTGATATCTGATGTAAAAATGACATTTATTTTCAAACATTAACCAGTTAGAAAGATTAAGTAAATCCAGTGTGGTAGTTTGGATGAGAATGCTCCCTTAGGCTCATATATTTGAATGCTTGGTCCACGTGTTTGTGGAAATGTTTAGGAAGGATCTTGTTGAAAGAGGTGTGTCATAAAGAGTAGGCTTTGAAGTTCCAATAGCTCTGCTATAGTTCCCATTTAGTTTCTCTGCGTGCTACTTGCAGATAAGGATATGAGCTCTCAGCTACTGCCCCAGTGCCATGACTGCCTGTCTGTGGCCATACTTTCTACCATGAAGGCCATGGACTTACCCTCTGAAACTGTAAGCCCCCAATAAACTCTTCTATAAGTTGCTTGGGACATGGCGTTTGTTACAGCAATAGAAAACCAAAACAATCAGTTAAATATATTTGTATATCTATGATATAGTGACTTCTAGTTTTATTGAATATTAATACTAATCTCCCCATTGTGGGGGGAGGGAATCTTTAACTAAAAAAGTTGCAATGGTTCCCAAAGTTTGTAATTTGTTCTTAAGAAAACAAAAACTGAGTTCGTTGAGATTATAAGGTAGTAATAAAAGGTTGTATGTCTTTTGACTTGGGACAGCATTATAACAGAAGAATAGTTCATACATTTGTTGGGAATAAACTCAGCTATTACATATATTTTAAATAAATTTATATTTTCTTAAGAAATGTGAATTTCAGTAACAGAGATTTAAGAGGTAGTAGAAAACATTCTGCTAAATTAGAAATGCAAAACTAAATTTATGAAATAATTGTGGCAGTAAATTATGCTTTTTCAGCAGAGGTGACATCATCCTGCATCTGTGTTGCCTAGAGGACACCAACTTCACCTTGTATGGTGAATCTATCAACTTTGAAATGCAAATTTGAAAAGATAACATGAAGATTACATCACCAGTAAAACATATCTGATCCATGCTATGAAATTTTCAATAAAGGTAGGCATTTTAATCTATAAAAATTCTTCAAGATTATCCTTTTTAATTAATTTATGTATATACACACATTGAATCAAGAATAGCAGAATTTCTAGGAAAATGAAGAATATGGCATAATAGGATTAATAATTATTATGTTTAAAATTATTGTTAGTAAATCTCACTCTTTGTCTTTAGGCTACTCTCTACATTGTAAGTATGGAAGGAGACATAAAGGACATACATATTAAGCTTAAAGCTTAAAGATACTTTGGTCTCAATTATCTAGATATTCTGAGGAAATACCAGATGGCTTTCTCATTTTTCACTTTTTGCAAGAAACAAACAGCCTTTGCCTTATTTTCAGGAAAAACTTAGCTTTTTATTAAGTCCCGGACAAATTTTAAAACTATAAAGTGGCTTAGAGATAAATCATCATGTCCAAAAGACTGGAGATAAAAATAGTTTTCTCCTCAAAGATGAACTTCTTGATGGCTGAAGAAAAAAAAAAAAAAAAAAAAAGGTCTGGTCCTTTCCTCTCTGATCCCATCCACAAAGAATCACAAAGTACCTTTCTTCCCCAAAGTACCTTCCCCGACTTATACCAGTATCCCAGTCCCTAACACCTGCAGGCATTCCCTGGAAACACTGTGTTGAGCAGGCCAGGGAAACAGGTAAGACTTTCATCACTCCCTCTCTCTTGCAAAACCAATGGCACATTCTCATCCCTATCTCTTTCACAGGCCTGCTGAAGCCTTTCTTCTCTCTCTGCTCTCACCTCCTATGGATCTCCCAGACCTTACCCTCCAAAACCTACCTCTCCCCACTTGTTGCTTTTCTCCAGATCCCAGCTCCGCGGGCACTCTCAGCTAACCCACTCCTGCCAGGGATAACTGTTGGCTGGCTGTACATCTTGCCCTCTGCTTCTGTTCCTCTAGCTCCAACTCCCCTCGCCAGCCAAGTTTTATCCCCAGAGCTCTAGCTGACCCTCTGTTGTGACTTCTCTTCCCCTGTTTCCCTCTTGTTTTCAACTAAGCAACAACTGTGATTATTTAAATGAAGATTATTATGTCCTGTGTTTAAACTGCCCAATGAGGCCAAAATCAAAACAATCTTTAAACGAGTTTAAGGCTGGTTCTGAAAGTCCAGCTGTGATAGACTAAGAACCAGCTGCAGGCAAGTTAAAGCAAGAGTCTTTGCTCACCACCACTGAGGTTTCTTACTGGAGATGTCCAAGGGGGTGAGTCCTAGTAATTTACATCTTAACAGATGTCTAGAGGATGCTAGTAAATGTCCATGCCAAGCCCATTCTCTCCCTGTCCCTGTACTGTCCCTGTCCCTGACCCCTCTCTCTCCATAAAGACTACGCTGACCTTGAACTCACAGAGATCCCCGTCTCTGCTTTCTGGGTGCTGGAATTAAAGGCATGCACTAGCATGCACTGCATTGCAACTGATCTCCTTGCATTAGTCACTCTTGCATTCCTTCAGCCAAATATCTACCAAAGACAACTAAAGGGAGAAAAGATTTATTTTGGCTCATGGGCTCAGAGAAGTTTAGTTCATCATGCTGCAGAAATACCTCAATCTGTAGCAGAGACAAGTAGCCCAGGCTGTGGCTATTCTCAGAGTAGCCCAGGCTGTGGCTATTCTCAGCGCAGACCAGGAAGCAAGGAAAACAGGCCAGAACCTGAAGCACATAAAACCTAAAAGGCCTGACCCTAGTGACTTATTTTCCCCAACCATGCCTCACTAAATATCCCAGAGCCTCCCAAAATAGAATCACCAACTCAGAAGCAAGTACCAAAAACAAGAGTCTATGGAAGCTGTTTCAGACTGCTAACTCCTACTTTAAGACTGTCTGTTTCTGTTGTTTTTATTGGTTTGTGCTGTTGGTGATGAAACCTACAGCTTCCATGAGTACTCAAGAGAAGAGTTCTATCTCTGAGTTATGTCTCCAGACTAGAACTGTTGTCCCCTGGACAACCTCATGTCTACTCCCTCCTTTGACCTCCTATAAGCTCTTTTGTGAACACAGAATAAATAACTAACATAAGTACGTTTACATGCCTGGCCTTGTATGAAGAAAAGCCCAGTCAGAGTAGATAAAAATAAAGGCCTTCCACTCTTTTGCTACTTGCTTCTAATGGCTGTGAGTCACATCTGGTGTGGAGAATGACGTCTGGGTTTCATTTTCTTGAGCTAACTCCTCTTACCCCTTCTCCTTACGTTACATTCTTCACAGAGTAACTACAGTGTGTCCCATCCTTCCTTCTTATGAGGAAGAAATATTCATTTACTTGAAACTAGTGTACCCCCTACGATGTCAGAGACCTGAACAGTCTTTTCCCCCCTGATTCTGAGGGAAACTCACTAAAGACAAAGCTGAGAAAAAAAATGTGTTCTTAAATGAAGCAATTGATTAACATTGGGGGCACTATTGTTCCAGGATTGCATGATGTGTAGAATGTCTTAGGGTCCATTTGCGATGATGAAGGCCACTTATAAAAGGAAGCACATCACTGAGGGCTTGCTTACAGTTTCAGAGGGTTAGTCCATAATCATCAGGGTGAGGAGCAGGTCCCCAGAGCTGAGAACTTATATTATCTTCCAGGAGGCTGGGGGAGGGGAGAGGAGACTAGGGCCTAACATGGGCCTTTTGAAACCTCAAAGCCCACCCACCCCCATAACACATCTCCAACAAGGTCACATCTCCTAATCCTTCTTATGAATTCACCAACTGAGAACTAAGTACGTGAGTATATGAGCCTATGGGGTCTATTTCCATTCATACCACCACCACATGGGACAATAGGACTTTCTTATTGTTAGGACAGTTGGGTTCAGAACGGAGTGTCACTTGTTGTATTCTTTCTGATACAGAGTGACATGTTTGATGCTATAATAATAATATATATTATAATAATATAATGTTATATGTCTTGACCATTATATGATAGAACTAAATAGTAAAATGTGACATTATACACCACAAATAATTACAATAGCCTAGTTTCATACATAATTTTTATATTGGACAAGATGCACATCTTACATTTAACCTTATACCCTAGACCATTTCAAAACTTCATAAAATGTTTCCTCAAAATCAAATGCCAAAAGTAGGGTGCCTCACACTGAGTGATCCCTGTTAAAACTGAGTTTGGCCCAGTCTTTCTGAGATATAAAGACCAGGCATGTGGTACATAACTGTAATATCAACACTCCAAGGATTGGGGTGAAAACTTCAATCAAGGAAATTTCAGACCAGAGAGTGAGATCTGCCTAAAACACAACAGAATGTAAGAAGGCAAGGAAGAAAGAAGAGAAGAGAGGAGAAGAAGAGAGAAGAGGGAGTGAAGGAGAGAGGTTGGGAGGGAAGCCTGCTCACACGTATAAACTCCTGGGTGAAATAATTAGATCTCGTTACATATTGAACAAAATCAGGAATTACTGATTCTTAGTTATATAAACTGAGATCATGAGCTTTGAACAACCATTTCCTACAGCCAGGCTAATAGCATTTCACAGATACCAATAAATCTGTTGTGAGGCATTTCAAGGAGCCCTTACTGATACGATTACTTCGGATTGTTCTGACACTTTTAAATTTGAGACAATCACATTGTAACCAATATTTCACTGGCATCTTTAAAAATGTTTATTCTTTCATTAAATACTTGTCATGGTGAGGGTTTTCTTTAAATTCATTTTAAAAGCTACATGTCCCCTGGAATCTCTCCTTGTCACTAGATTTCTGTTTCAGTCTAGCACAAGTCGTAAAATTCCTGTTTACCTCTTGCTTTTTCTATCAGGTCAAGCTTTCTCATTTTAGCCAGAGCTGCAATGGGACAATGTTCCTAGGCTTTTGCTTAAGAGTCTTCACTCAGCAAACTCCAAATGGATCCTGCAGTGGGTCTGCTTCTTTCCTTTTCTCTTCCAATTTAAACTTGCCCTGCACAGCCTCACTGATGTATAAAACATCAGTACAAAATGTTGATAAGTTATTTCATTTTCTGCCTATGTATACTGTTTTATATGATGAGCTGGGATGTTTTTCCACAGGCAAAAGTTTTCCTAAAATAGAACTATAAAAAAAAATAAAGTAGAATAATTTAAATATAAAATTTGCATTTGGATTTTTGCTGCTTCCTGCCTAAGAGGACGCTGTGAAGTCTCTGGAGAAGATGTTTTTGAAAATGTCTGAGGCTGGTCACATGACACGTGCTATAACATGTCAACAATGGATCACTGTGGGTCAGATTATCAAAGAGCATCTACCCCAGACTCCAGAGTTGATTCACTACTCTCGTTTTTTAGGTTAAAAATAAGCCATATAGTTTAACTGTGACAAGTGGATATTATGAGAGACATAGGAATCATAATGTATAATTGCCTTATAACAGGTATCTGGTCCAGTAAATATTTTGAGAATACAAATGTGAATATTTATTGTTTAATTCTTCACTTGAAATAGTTACAATTTCATACAAGAAATATTTCCACATTAGAATGTACAGATCCTATGAATTTTCTTACAAAATAATGAAAATAATTATTTTATTATTTTCTGGTCCCAGTTCTTGCCTTCTCTTTTTATTGGAAGGCATGGTGTGATGGTTTAGGTAAATCTAACTTTATACTTTGGCACTATTACTCACTAATCTATGATTCCACAAGCAGACTAGCCAGTTCTCATTAAGTTAACTGAAAGCTGAGATTGATACCTGTTAACACTGGCTAGGTTTTGAGCTCCTGACTCCACCGAGCCAAAATGCAGAGAAAGGGCTTAGCCTAAGGCACTCTACGTGTTAGTTTTCCTAATGCTGAGACAAAAATAAAGCAACTTAAGGATGAAAAGGTGTGTTTTGTTTCAGTTTGCATCATGGTAGTGGTAGGCAAGGCACAGTGGCAGGGCTAGAGGAAGTCAGAGTGGATCTCCAGGAAGCAAAGAGAGATGAAAGCAAGCACTCCGCTAGCTTTCTTTTTATGAAGTGTAAAGCCCCAACCTAGGAAATTTCTTTTGCTGTGAGAAATATTCTCACAAAAAGCAAGACAGGGAAGAAAGGGTTTGCGTGGCTTACAGTTCCAGGCAATTGCCCATTACTACCAGAAAGGCAAGGCATGAACTTAAAACATTATAGCCACAGTAGAAAGCAGAAAGACAATCCACACATGGGCCCTTGCTACTCGCTGCTTGCTGCTTGCTGCATATGCCCAGCTAGTTTTCTTTATCCTTGAATGGTTTAGGGCCCAGCCATACTCAAATGTGCCTCCCATACTCAAGTATGCGTCTCTTCACACAGTCAAGACAATTCCCCACATTCACCCCACCCCACCCGGGAAGTACAATTATTTTTCTCTAAATTGGGTCTTCTCTAGTATTTTAATTTGTATTTCCTTAATTGCTAAGGATAAGGAACATCTTTGTGGTATCTATTGGCCATTTTTATTTCTTCTGTTGAAAACTCTGTGTTCTCTAAAGATTCCTAGCTTTTTAAAAAAAAAAAAAAATTGGGTCATTTTTCTTGACTTTTTGAGTCCTTTGTGTATTTTGAATATGAATCCTCTATCAAATGAGTTCTCTTCTGTAGATTTCATCTTCACTCCATTTATTATTTTTTTTAACTGTTCAGAAGCTTTTTTAGTTTTATGAGGTCCCATGTGTCAATTTTCTTTTACCTTAAGTCTCATAACTGAACATCCAGAAGATGAGGTTTGTACCTCAATATAATAAAAATGAAACTGCTTTCACTGAAGCTTCTTCCTCTGGCTCTCATTATAGGGCTAATTCTCATTTGACTTGATTGATCTGTTTAAGCCAACTGTCTTCCCTAGAACAATCACAGCAGGACTCAACAAGTTCATTGGCAAATCATAAGCCATTCTTCCTAGACTAGGGTCATTTCCACTAAAAATGGTACTTGGAAAAATTAGAATAAATTCATCAATGCGGCAACAATCTCAGTAAAATGGTTCCAGCGCAGCTCAGTCATCAATAACAAATTCAATGGCACAATTTTTGCAATAGGAATGTCATATCTTAGTAGCTCACAGAGGTAGAGAGCTGGTCTTAAAAGAGAGGACAAAGAAGGTGACTCATGGCCATGTGGTTATATTTTAAGAAAGCTGCAAACTCCTTCTGCCAAAAATATCTTTTCCATCTGCCAACTACAATCTGAAGCTCCAACTGCACTACAGAGATTGTTGTTTGGTCTTTAGTGTGGACCTTTAAAACTTCTTCGGGAAAATAGACAAATGCCTTTTAGCAAATCTCTCAGCTTGTAAGGCCTTTATATTGATTACCTTATCGGACTGATGATAGGGAAGAAGAGCGTGAGCTGTCATCCCGAGGAATATGTTTAATTGCTTGAAAATGTCACAAAAGGAGGACCTGGAGTCTACGTGTCCGATGTAATAGGCAAGAATAAGGAGAAAGTGGCAGGTGAGAGGGCATTTCACACACACACACACACACACACACACACACACACACACACACACACACACACACATTCTGCTTCAAAAACTCCCTTGGTAATAACACGTGCCATACGCCACCTTAGTTCATCTTAGAGGGAGGCTCTGTGAGAAGAGGCTCCAGAGGTCCCAGCAAGACAAGTTCCTTACCGGAGATGCTGCTCTACAGTGGCACCTGTCCTGGTCTACAGCATGGGAGGGGATATTGATTATTGCTCACCAGGAAGAATATCAGTCTCTAAGAGTTCACTGGAAGTATCTTCATCTGCTACTGTCAATCATTGAGCAACTGAGTCTGTGGGACACTTGTTGATCTTCTCTGATGACACGGAAGGGACATTGTCTGGTGCAGCAAGAGCACTAGAACAAGATCTCATGACCAGCTTCCCTGTTTGTGGGCCCAGGTTTTGGTCTTTCTCTGTACTGTCTTTCTTTATAATATCTCTCTGTATACTAGCCTAGTTTTGAACTCATTAGAACTAAGATTTCTATCTCATCGGGCATTGTTTTCTTAAGTAGGGACTATAACAACATACAGCAATAAAAATAAAATCTTCCCCAAAGTTTTAACAAACAGATGACCAAGAAAAGGGTAGTAAGGAGAGAAGAAAAGGAAGAAACTCACTTAAACTAAAAACTATTTACCTTCGGGGAAAGGCTATGCAGGTAAAAAAAACACTTTTTAAACTTTTCATTCTGTATATTTTATTGCTGTTTGCCTTTGATAACAGTATCATATATTCGTGAAAATTTTGTAAAAATCTGGGCCTTAGTAAAATGTCGATTTGATTTTGCTAACATTTATCCTTATATTTAGAATTAACGGTGTGGGAGGGGGGAAATCATCTCTGTGGCCCAGTTAGCTGCTAACCGCACGGGGGGGGGGGGGATGGTGAATAAATATACTCTAAAATTCTCTACAGCCTGAATTAAGCTTAATGTTCACATGATATAAAACCGAGCCGAATAAAAATGGAAACTATTTCTAGTTTTTGTTAACATTCTTTTTTCTATTTTCCAAAAGAATGAGCTACTGCTGATTTTCAACGTGTCCTAAAGACTTGGTGGGTTTCGCGGCTCTGGATGGTTTTCCTTCAGTGATAAAAGGTTTTCTGGGCGGTTTGTTAAAGCTCTTATGTAAATAGGAAGGCTTACATAATGCTCTTTAAACTAGAACTTTGAAAGAGGCCTGCAGCAAGCATGCAAAGTCTGTCTCTGCTGCAAATAGCCCCAGCCAAAGTCATCCAAAACTCCTTTACGAAAACAGAAGGGTAAACGTGGTGTAAGCGTCCATCAGGTCCATCAGTTCGTTTGAGCCCCCAGTACAGACAAAGAGCAAGTTAGAGGTGTTTCTCCAGACTAGCGCACGGCCTTCCGCACCGTCTTTTGAGGAGCGCTCCCGAGTGTCATTCATTTTGCATTTCCATGTAAATTCTAAAGGGCGGACGCACCTAGGGCCCAGAGCCCTCCAGGGCTCCTCCCAGTGACTTCTTACAGTGCGTCCTCTCCAAGAAGATAGTGAACTAGTATTGAATTTGCAATTTCTGGAGTGGCTCAGGCACTCTCTGGGGCTCCGCAGCGGAGGCGTCCTCTCGCTGAGCAGAGCATCTCTCTGACTGTCTGCTCTAGGAAAGGGGAACCGGGGCAACCGCGGAAGCCGCAGCTTACGCCGGTGTGCAGAGGGGCTGGAAAGTTCGAGCCCTGCAGCGGTGGCAGTGGGAGTCTGCGGGGTTTGGGGAAGAGGCATCTTTCTGCCAAAGTCTTCTTAGGAGAGATTTTGAGAATATAGAAGGATCCTGGGCGGTTGGTTTCCTATACCACCCGATGCTCGCAACTGCACTTGGTGGGCGACTCGAAGCGCGCTAGACTGAGCCTTAGGTCACCAAGGCGGCCGCTGGCCCCGCTGGCCCCGCCCCACCGCTTGCTGCGGGGGTAATCCGGGCCGGATTTGACAGCCCTTATCCTTACTCCCCTATACCCTGGCGTCGCCGCCACCTGAGAAGCCCATTACCACCCTGGAAAGGTACTCCTTCCCAGACAGCCACTACGTTTGACCAGCCACCATGAAGTCCTAGCGTGCGCTGAGCAGTGCGCGGGGAAGCCAGGATCGCCGCTGGCCCCTACCCTCTTCCAAGTTCGGTTGGACTCTCCGGACAGTTCCTCCCGGTGGGGTCTGGGGCGGGTGGCAAATCTCCTCCCCCACTGTTCACTTTCTCTGCTCGCCCCTTCCCCCATTCACTGGGCCGCGCAGAAGCGCTCTCGCTTGCATGCCCTTTACCCCTAGAAGCCTGAAGGTAGCTGAATGGAAACACTGACACGTGAAAACTCTATTCTGAGTGACTTAGAATTGGCCTCCTTGAGGTTTTAATCTTGCCCCTCTGGTCCCGCCCAGCCTTAAGAGCAGCTGTCCTAATGGTCTGCGCAGCCTCTACAGTCCTTGAGGAAGGTGAGGGCGTTGGGAGGCGCACTGGGACTTGAGCGACCCGAACCATACACTGTATCTAGGAGAAAACTCCACAACCTAAAGGAATTTAAGTCCTCGTGTATTGTTTCGAAACCAGATTCGCACGACAGCTTTCTTCTGAGCCCTGAGACCGTCAAGTCCCGATTTAGAAACCAAGAGAATGAACCGGCCATCACCAACCATCTGCTGGGGGTGGGGGTGGTGCCCTTCCTCCCCCACCCCCCATTCTGGCCTTTTTTCTGTTCCCTCTCTAAGTGCAACTGGTTTTCGCCTGCTGGAGACGTGCCCTCCCCCATCCCAACCCT
The DNA here is from genome assembly GCA_028551405.1 of Uromys caudimaculatus. NCBI lineage: Eukaryota > Metazoa > Chordata > Mammalia > Rodentia > Muridae > Uromys > Uromys caudimaculatus. The sequence goes on from CM052702.1 coordinate 8,526,960, forward strand.
ACCCGAGGGCAGTCACTGAGGCCGAGGCCAGGTCAAGCAGAGGCTGATGTGCTCAGGACAGCCATGAGTGTCTGTGGTCAGCATAGGTGGTATTTGGAAATGTCAGTGTACCACCGACCTCTTCTAAAACTCTTCAAAAGAAACTCATCTCTATTGTTTGTCTTTTGGTTGTCCCTCCCCTTCCCCTTGAGGACCACTAGGTGCATTGTGTTTACTGTCTCATCTACATGTTGAACCAACTTGAGACCCTGCACTGTAAGCTAAGCGATTTCTATTTTTAAAGAAGGGGCCATGATGTTTGTTAGCTGGACCTTCTGTTTTGCTGACCTGAGAGACTAGCTGATAATCCACTCTACTCTTGGGCTACCACAAAAGGTCCCTCTAGTGCTCCAGGTCCACCTGGGGACCGCCTGCCAAACTCCCTGCCCTCCAGCCACCATTATCAATGCAAGGTCAGAATGAATTTAACTCTCTTTCTTGTGACCTCCTGTCTTGGTTCTCTGCCAGTGAATGTCTAAAAGGAAAACTGACCACAAATAAGGAAACTTCTGTGCACTTGCCAAGGTATCCCTGAAACCTGGAAATGAAAAAGAGAACTCGTTTGATGTATGAGGAGATGTTATCTAATTAGGATGTAAGAAATTTAATCTTTCTAGCGCGCAGGTCATATAATTAATGTTAATTTAACGCTCAAATTCTCAGTCATTAATTTTTATTCTCTTAAATGCAGTTTGGCAGGGGTCTCTGATCCAGGGCAATAGATTTTACTGGATGTGAGAGCACTCTTGGTATTAGGAGTGACTCACTGCAAACCTCCCTACCCCAATAACAAGATCACATCATGTATGCATTATTAAGCTACATAATTGAACAGTCTATAGTTTGCATATCAGACTATTAAAATAATGTGTTTTGCTTTTCTCTGAACACGTATTGTTCAAGCCTCTGCGAATATGTGGTGATTCTGATAATTATCACCAAATTACAGCAAATGTTCTCTTCATTAACATGATTTCTTTCAAGCATTTTTAAAATGTGAATATCATTATGAATTAAAGGACTTCTTCCAAAGTTATACAAACTTTTATTTAAAAGTCATTAGAAGAGAAAGGGTGTGTTTTAAATGGTGGAAGTGGGGAGATACATTTATTTGACTTTAAAATGTTTTCCTCTGGCCAAATAAAAGTTTGCCTTTTAGCTTTCAGTGAAGCTTCTGGGATAGAGACAAAGGGAATGAGAAAGGGAGAGGGTTGGAAGGAGGGGGAAAATGTTGAGCTTTAGACGTTACTGTGGAGTGAGAAGTCTGTTAAAGCCCCTAATTCTTTGTAGAAAGCTAATGCCACCAGGAAAATCTTGACTGCTTATCTGCTCTATCATTAACAGTGGCTCTCACTTTTTTAAAAGTATAAGCTCAGAATTTTCTGAAGCTAACAGTTTATTACCAACTAAACACTGCTATTCCCAGTCCTGAGCTGTACTGTTGGAGAAATGAGACACACGGGAATAAAACCAAAAAGACTTCATTGCAGCCTTTCTTCACAATTTCTTCAAAGCTGAATAGCACGGTTTGTTTCGTTGTTGGTCTCTCTCTTTTTAAAAAACTATTGCAAAATAAAAGTCTTTTTTAATGGGAAAGTTTTACATGGTCATCGACTTTACTTTTGAGTGAACTTTCCCTTTGAGTGACTCTGAAACTCTTATAAGGGAGCAGGGTGGCCCAGGTATTGCCGCTGCATCTTGGTAGGTTTTGGAGCTCTCCAGCCCTTTTCAGAGCCGCCTGCAGAGCCATTTGTTGCTGTCAGTTCTGGTGAGGAGGGGGCTTCAGCCACAGTGAAAGTATTAGGAGTTTGAGAGAGTTTAGGGTTTTCTTTCTTTCTTTCTTTCTTTCTTTCTTTCTTTCTTTCTTTCTTTCTTTCTTTCTTTCTTTCCTTTTCTTTCTTTCAAACAAAATAAGGCAGGAAAAGTAAGGGGGTGAACATTCTCTCAGAACCCGCAGTAAGCGTCGTGGCTGCTCCTTGCTAATGGACACCACCACCACCCCCTTGCTTCGCGCTAGGGTCCCCGGGGCCCCTCTTCTGGAGGCTGCAGTCGGTTCTCTGGTAAAAAGTGCCAGGCCTTCGGCGGCACTTTTATTTTGGCTGAGAAGAGGGAGCCCTGCTCCCAGGACCAAGGGGAGCTAACTGAGCCCTTCTGTTTGGATTTCCCTGCTCGCTATAGCAACCAGCAGCGTCTGGACAAAAATGCGCCCTCCCTGGACAATGGCCCGGCCTCCCGCTTCTCGCCCTTGTCTTCCTTCCCGGAAAGCAGCCAGGACCTGACTCGGCGATCGGCAGCCAGGGACCCCCCTCTTCTACGCCTTCCCTAGCAGTCCCCGCGGAGGTCCGGACTTCACTCCGGGGACGCTGCAGCCCCTTTCCCCACACCCCTGCTGATCTCACGTGCAGGCGGAGGCCAAGACTGCAGGACCCCGGCCGAGATCCCCAGATCCTACACCAAACTTCTCAGCCAGATTGGGGGAATGGGATGGTGGTGATCCTGTGAAACAGAAACGCCAAGTTTTTTCAGGATTAGAAATTAATTGGGGTTATCCATGAAGTAGACTTCACCTGTATGACAGAGAGCGCGCACGCGCGAACACTCACGTAAATACAATCATCCTACGTCGCATCCTAGGCAGGAACCCCCACTTTCTTTCACTCTTCCAAGGTTAATTAAGTTCCCTTCCAAGAACTAAACTCCACGCCTATTCATTATTCTCTTCTTTTGACCTAGGGCATTAAAATAATCGGGCCTGTGACTCTGCCCAGTACTCTATTTTGCATGCAATGCTGGAGCCAAGACTGCCCTAGATTACCATAGAAAACTCTCAGAAAAAGCGAGCAAAGCAAAGAAGTCTCAGAATTCTCTCTACCTACGTTTTCCTTTCCCCAGATCTTTACCAGGCAATGCCGAACACTTTACAGACCAAGGAACCACATTCTGAAAATTCTTGCTTAGAAATAATTTCGTCCTTAACTTTTAAAAATACATATCCAGAGGTTCATAGAATGACAGAATTGAAAGTCGGGGACATAGGGTAAGGTCTTGGAGAGTATTTACTACCACTGTGGTTTAACTACTCTCAAGAAAACATCTCTCTCAGTCACCACCCCTCCCCTGCTGGCTGAGGTCCCCAGTACCGATGGCACAATTGCTAAGTGTACTTGTACAATTTGGAAGAGATTTGTATTCATGCTTTGTGCTGCCGGAATAAGAAAACAGAAGTCTAACTTCAACTGAAAGCAGCCTGTTTCTTTCCGGGACAAAGAACCAAAACCAGTCCTTGGCTTCGGCGAAGAACTGATAACTCTTCTGTGAACAGGTGTGTTGCTGACCTGGCTTGCCTTCTTCTTCTCAGTCTGTTCCAGACTGCTACAAGAACATTTCCAAATGCTTTAGAGCCTAGAGGGTTTCTGTTCAAGTCCCTTTAACTTATCGAAGTGTTGTCACCCCCTCCTGGTGGCCATCCATCCACCTGCCTTAGGGTAAATTAGAGAAAACACACACACCTTCAAGTTTCATTGTTAGAAATTTATTTAACCTTTGGTACTTTGACAATGAAATTTCAAGGAAGTGAGCCAAAAGGCACAAAGCCCTTCATGTTCTTTTCCTGAGATTTCAGCTCCTCCACAAGGGTCTGTCTAGCTTGTTCCTGCAATGTATCCTTTATGTATATCTTCTTCTGGCCTCACAGTCCACACTCAAAACTTAGCCGGCTTCCTCTGATAAATTACTCTAAGTAATCCCGGACACAGCTTACACTGCCTGGGTGATGTGATGTGAAAAGTCTTCACACCTGTTTATAAAATATTCACTTTGGGACTACAAAGAGTGGGTCATTTTAATAATGAGCTCCATAGCTTGAAGAAGGGAAAAGAAATTAATATCCATGAATCAAACAATTTCGAATCCAAACAATGTCAAAAACCACTGAACAGATCATCTCAATGGACTACTTGGTAGTTAAAAATAAATAGAATTGTGTGCACAGAAGCAATCAACAAACTAACTTGCCGAGTGTAGGAGTTAAGGTGCTCCACCTTTCAGAAAGCATAATTGCTTCACCTTTCTTTCTGTTTTGTTTTTCCATGGATAGGAGGACAGAAAAACATTTAGCAATTTGCAAAATGCATTTATAGATGGAGCATAAAATTCTAAATGGGGGAACCTTTATTCAAGAGACAATGCCTAGCTATATAATGAAGATTATTAATTTCTTATTTTTTTCAGGTAAATTTTATTTTGTATCCCCCAAGAACATACAGCTTGGAAATGCATTTTCTCTGCTCCTTATAAATGTACGCCCCAAGGCTTCAGTTCTTGGAGCTTAAAGGCAGTTTTCATTAAAGCAACCAGCTGCCCCTTTGTGTGAGGTGGTCCTTAAAGCTGTAACCCTGGGGTGGGAGCCTCAGTTTTGACATTCTGTAGACTCTGGGCAAAGACGTTCCATTCAGATGTGGGGAGGAGAGGTCTCCATCAAGCAGCTGCTAGGGCTAGAAGAAGAGCAGAAGGAGGAGGAGGAGGAGGAGGAGGAGGAGGAGGAGGAGGAGGAGGAGGAGGAGGAGGAGGAGGAGGAGGAGGAGGAGGAAGAGAGGTTGTAATCCCATCCCAAGGTGGACGCACCATTTTCTTTAAAAAGCAATGATCAATATTACATAATTTTAAAGCAGTTGTCACTTCTACTCTTTCCAATGGCCACCTAAGAAAATTCCTTTTGTTTTCTGTTATTACCTGATTTCTACTTTACTGAGATTGCATAAGGAGTCAAAATTTAAATCTATCAAATGAATGGTATCTCTCCTGTTTGAGTAACTGTGTGTTTTCAGTTCAGTGCAGGAAAACGGTTAGGTACACCTTCGACCAACTCCTAGCCTAAAGAAATGCATAAACAACATTCTATGTACGACATGAGAGTGTGTGCTAGTTAACAAGCTAAGGTTCAAGTGACGGAGCTGCTCTTCTGAATGCTAGTAAGGTGACGATTTAGGGACACTTGCATCAAGAGTCTGTTTGCCGTTTTCCAAACCCCGGCATAGTTTCTCAATGAGCAGGAATGAGGGGTGGGGTGTGTGTGTGTGTGTGTGTGTGTGTGTGTGTGTGTGTGTGTGTGTGTGTGTGTGTGGTTTTTAGCGTTGTGTATCTATTCAGGTTGTTTTCCCTCTACCTAGTCCATTCTAACATCAGGGAGCCACTTCAGACCAGTGCAACCACAGTACCACTGAATAACCTCCTTCCAGAAGATCTGAGAGAACCTGAGGTGCAGTTTAAGACAAGATCTCTCCATTGTGGCGCACCAACTCCTGCAGTAGGTCTCTGGGGGTTGGGCAGTCCTCGCCCCTGGAAGAGAGGCCAGCACCAAGTGCTTGCTCAGCCATTGTCCTAGCAAGTGCTCTGGAGGAGCTGGACTGGAGTGAAGCAGATAGCAAGGCACCTTGTCAGTTCAAAGCATGTTAAGGTTGTTTGAAATCCTCTCCACGGCATCGTATGCAGCCTCAGTATTTGAACAGCTGCTTTGAACAGTGAAAAAGAACAAGCTGAATCAAAAGCCAAAGGAGTCTACCCAAGACACCTTCAACACACTGTGTTTCAGGCGGAGACTGGCGGGCAAACAGGCGATCTCTTCCCTGACTTGGTCAGCAAGAAGAACGGTGTCAGTGACCATGAGACCAGAGAGCACCCCCAACCCCAATCTGGAGCTAAAACCTGGGAGAGCTAAGGTGTCTGGAATACCCGAGCTGCTACAAGCCGAGGCGGCGCGCGGGGCGTGGGAAGAGGAGAGGACTCCCAGATACTCCGAAGTCCCGCTTTCGAGACAACCAGGCCCCCAGCGACAGGCGGAGGCAGTCTTGGCTCTTTGAGGGGTGGAGAGGGGCGGTGCTCCAAGCGGAGCTCCGCTCCTCGCCCTGCCCTCCCCTCCACTGGCCCTGCACTGACTGGAGGCGGAGTGTTTGTGTGTGTGTGTGTGTTTGTGTGTGTGTGTGTGTGTGTGTGTGTGTGTGTGTGTGTGTGTGTGTGTGTGTGTGTGTGTGTGTGTGTGTGTGTGTGTGTGAAGACGGAGGCTGAGGCCCCTTGGCGGGACACCATTTAGTATACTCCGGGGATTCAATGATCATTCTAACCCGGGTACAACCCCCCACCCCCAGCTAGACCAGTTGGGGAGCCACTTCGAGCTAGCCCGTTCGCACGCCTGAGAATGAGGCGGGGCTGGGGGTGGAGTGTAGATTTAGGACGTCAAAATAGGGAGGATCTGCTGGCACTAACCAACAGTGGAGTCCCATCACAATAAGTTCTGATGTTCACGTGCTGCCTCCTTGCCACCACCAGCAGGCACATCCTATGCCCAGGGTACCCCAGGGGAGGGAGTTCTTAACCTGGGTAGCCACAAATCCATCGGGAAAAAAATCTGGAAATTTAATTATTCCCGTGAGAGTATATCATCCTACAGGCTGTGAAGAATCTTCTAAAAGCAACAACCAAATAAATAAATAAATAAATAAATAAATAAATAGGAACAGGAGGTCACCTCTCTTTACCAGGGGAGAAGGGAGACGTTCTCCGCACACTGCCTTAAGTCCTTTCAAGCAGCTGAATTCTTCCGCGGGTTGGAGGTTTGAACTCCTGGGGAAGCAAAGCCAGGAGGGCTCGGAAGGAAGACTGCTGGGGAGAGGCCTGCACAGTTCTCAACCCAGCAATATCCTACTGGGCGCCGAGGACGCGCCCCCAGAAGACCGGAGGCAGTTGCCTCTCCCGCCGTCCCCGGCCGGGGGCGCAAAGTAAAAATCACCCTCACCAGACACTGAGTCTGCGCACTGAGAAGGGTGGAACTTTTCAATGTTTCCCGGCCCTGCAAAGTTAGTAAATTCCTAACAGCTCCTAAGTGCGCCGCCTAAGTGGCTGTGCGTTCGCGATGGGACTCTCAGCCGCGTGCAACGTAGCGAGCGGGTGTGCGCGTGCAGGTGGAGGTCGGTCCTGCTGGCTCCGGGTGGGCTCGCCCCTCCCCTGGCCGTTTCTGTCCCCTCCACACACGTTCATAAACACAGAACACGTGGAGATTCGCAGCCAAGGCTCCTTGCCCGGGCGGGTGCTCAGCCGCAGTGATTTATAAACAATTCAGCCACTCCCGGAAGAGCACCGCTCCTCGTTAGTCGTGATGAATTTTTCTGGCCCGCTCCATTCTGGTGTCTAGATTAAG
>CM052702.1:8539190-8558198 GCA_028551405.1 Uromys caudimaculatus
GCACAAAAGGGCGCTAAAAGGGAAAACACTTTTTTATTAACCTTAAATGTTTGGGGTTTTACTTCTTTGTTAGGTATCAGATAAATGTTATTTTAAAAAATTAAATTCTCACTACCATAAATTTATGGTTCAGCATCAGATTAGCACTGCACTCCATAGTTAAGGTTTTTAGGAAAAATGCTTTATCCAGTATTGTCTTTTCAAACACCTGTGATTGTTTTATTTTCAATGTTTTTACAAGATAAATGGTGACTTATAATGGGCATATTTATTTGCCTGTATTTCATTTCCCCCAATGAATGTCACAGGAGATGCCATAGAGCTATTTCAGGTTATCTCACACTGCTTGTTCCTGATGTGCGGAACTGGCCTTCACTGAAGCAATCCAGAGGAGGGCAGATAGCCAATGGTGAAAGGAGGAAATGAATTTGCAGATACTTATTACCAAGTAGGTAAGGTCAGAAGCTGGGGTTCCGGGGATGTGCCTACATCTTCTCTTGCTCTCTTAGGCTTACAAAAATGAAAGTTACCACTGAACCTTACCATATGTATATATGTTTAATATCTGTCTTTTGAAATGCAGAAATAGTTTAAATGTTTCTTTGTCTATTTTTCTTTTTGTTTTTTTAATGCTACCCAGGGAAATATTTTCATATCATTTTATGTGGCCTGCCTCAATGTATATTTATTTCTTTGGAGCAAAAAGGTTCTGAAAACTGGCTCTCTGTAGCTTTAAATGAGTAGGTAGCAAGATCTATATGGGATGTCATTTTTTGTTTAGTTTCTTTAAAAAAATGCTTTGTTTTGATACATTTGGTTGTGCTTGTGGGGAAAATAAAAGTGCAGAGATCCTTATATATTTATGTTAAAGTAATATTTTATTATTACATAAAACAGAAATGCACAATACCTTCATAGTTTGTTCTAATTATTGAAATATCTTTATTTTATTTTTAAAGATAGTGCCAAGTTCTAAGAGGTGAGGAAGCCCTACCTAGACCTTATACTGACTGAGCTGAGTTGTGTATAAAATACTTCCCTTCCTTTATACTTCATAAAGTTTTGGAATAAATTTTATGCATATATTTCCAGCTTTCATGTTTATAACTTAAAGAGGCATTTCCTTGATTTCCTTGTTTTGTTTTGTTTTGTTTTTTTAAATGAAGACTGTTCAGACTTTTCTTTGCAGAAACTATCATGGGGCCCAAATATTTTCTTCACCGCCTTGTAGGATTAAATCAAAGCAGCCATTGGGTTTCAGCTTCAGTTTGCTTGCCATTTCCTGAACAAATGAATAAACATACTTGCCTTGTAAATAAGTACATGCCCAGGTCCCCTACTCCTTTCCTCCGGGTTAGCTGCACCTTTGCCAATGGATTGTTAAGGAAAAGCATCAGTGGAAGTAGATGGACCTTAGCCTCTGCCACATGTCCTTAGATAATCTGAGACCTTCAGAAAAGTGAGGTTAGACCGAAATTATGATGTATAATTAACAAATATCTCTCAGCAATCAAAGTCCTGACAATATGCCATATATATGTTTATCAACTGATTAAAAGTAGGCACCACACATTATTCCTCTTAGGTTTACAGGGAAAAATACTTTTTACAGAGGGTTTTACAACAGTGTATTTCTCTCATCAGGCAAGCAAACAAACAACAACAAGCTTTATACTAAAAGAGGAGGGAAAGAAGATACTGGAGAGATTCAAGCCATGGTGCTAATGGTTTGTTTCAGAAGGTTTTAGATAGAGCACTGCACTTAAAAAACAACAACAACCAACAAAGAGATAGTTCTTAATGGTAGTGAAGTCTTCAATCTGTGTTGGATTAGTTTATATATTTGTTGGTGTATTTAAAGTCCTCCTTCGAACACTGACTTAAAATATAAATGTCCATTTAGGAAATTAGTTTCTGGGCTTATTACATCTGATCATCTTTTCTAATTCCTAGTCAATATTACATGGGTCCCAAACAGATTTTGCCAAATGATCTTATCAATAGTCTGAACAAGAAGTGACAGAAAGAAGAAGTGTTTTGTGACCACAGACATGCTGATGGGTAAAATGTTTAAGCTAGGTATAGATTTGAGTTCTGGGTCAATATCCCTCCTCTGAAGGAGGAAAGCAAGCCGCATCTGCCCTCTGCAGGGCGTTTCAGTGGACCTTGAGAAGGCATTTTCGTTCTTAGCCACAGGCACTATGAACAGACCTGGAAACATCATATATTAAAGAGACACACTATGTTCCTGACTCATGCTGGCCATTCAGGTCCTAAAGCTGCTCTGGTAACTTCCATGCCAGTCTTAGAATGTATACTTTAAAAAAGACTGCAGAGTCACTAATACAAACCTGTGGGGCAATTGTCAGATACCAACAAGCCATCTCTAGCCTAAAGACAAGAATGCAGTGTTTGTGTTTGCTGAAAACATGCCATATTTTAGATTTATGATATATATACGGGGGAAGAAATGATCATATATGAAAGAATATGTGAAGGTCATAAGGATGGAATGGCCAAAACTAATATTATGCTTGGTGTTTCTTTTTTTTTTCTAAATTCTCAGTTTCCTTGAAGAAATGTCCTTTATGTTTCAGATAGTAGTAGTAAAAGCACCCTCTCCACCCCTCTCCCCTCCTGCTCCTACAGAGGAGGCCACACACTGTCAGAATTTTCTGGTGAAATGGTTTTGATGAAGGCACTCATCTCTCTATCTTATTCCTTCAAAGATAACCAATAAAACAATACAACAGCAACGGTGGGTGGCTCTCGCATGCATTGGTCCCAGCCTTGCTTCTCCACTGGTCCTTTAGTTCCCTGATAGAAGTCTGGATGGTGCTGGGGGCCTAATGAAATCATCTTATTGCTCCTCTCTTTGGTTTGTCTTTGTTGATTTTTTTCAACCAATACATGGAACTGTGCTCTAGATTCTACTGAATTCCTATACACATTTTAAAATGGGACAGAGAATGGAGTTTGTACGGGCAAAAAAAGAAGGTTGGTTCAGTGAGGGTGTCTTTGGTTATCCTTGTATATTTCAGTGGGAAAGCAAAGGAATGATGTTTATTTCAAATGAAAGGGGGACCTGCATCAGGAAATACTGTGAATCTTGACAATGTGACTCTTCAGTTGGCTTTTAGATAAATATTTTCTCTTTTGGGAAAGTTTACTTTTTAAAATGATACATAGTCTCTGACTGGGGTTCCAATAGTAGCGACAGAGCACTGAGGCTTCTTACTGCTATTTCCACAACTTGATTCTGGGTAGGAAAAAACAAAATAAACAATAACACCCCCCCCCCAAAAAAAGTGGCAGGGGTCTCACAAATTCATGGAATCAATTGGGCCACATTCCCAGAACTTGGTCCAATGTTTTTTGGTTTTTTTTTTTCCAATGTGCATTCATCTAGAGACAAGTACTGGAGTCAAGGAAATGTCTTTCAGCTGCTTCAAGGCTTTGCTTGGGTGTGGAGATAAACAATCAAGGTTTTCACATTGTTCTAGCATTCTGTGGGGGAGGGGGAACCGTACCATTTATCCCCTTCTTTTAAAAAAGTTAATCAACTTTATTCCTAATACCTTTCCTGGACCTTAATGACACTGCTGCTTGGCTTAGCTGTTAGAGGTTATTAGAAACAATATCATATCCCATCCAAACAGTCTAGTCTCTTATTGTTCCTAGGATTCTGATTGTTGGTAACATTAAGATGTATTTCTTTCCTCTAAAAACAAACAAAAATGTCTGCTGTGTTATTTAATACACCAGTAAAAGTGCATCTATATCTTAAAGTCCATTCTTCCCGTCTTTTTGAGTTTTTATAGCTCTTTGTCTGGAATGGGGAGGGGCAGGGGAGCTTCCATAAGTGGTATGTGCTAAAGAGCTCGGGCTCTGGAAGGGTCTATAGTTGGCCACATATGTCTCCCCCTCTGAAGAATTTTGAGTTGTCATGGGGAGGTGGGTAGGGAGTAAAGGCTCCTAAAAATAAATAAACAAATAAAACGATCTCAAGGATTTTGAAAAGACAAGGAGTGTTAGGGCCCTTTCTGAGAAAGCTGGAGGCGAATTTGATTGTTATGAATTAACTCTCCATGTGCCATATGCGTCAGTAAGCAACTTAGTTGGGCAGTGAATTGAAACTTGAGGTCTTAAAAATCGGGGTCATGTTTTCCCTCCCCACCAGTGTTTCTTCTGCTTTTGTTGTTTAAAAAGGTAGGAGATTTTTTTTTTTTTTAAAGCTCCACTAACCAAAACACAGGGCCACAGAATTGGACAGCACAGTAGGAAAGAGAAAGTTGCTTGTACATCTGTAACACAAATTAACCATTGTAAACCTTCGGGTTTTAGGGCTCACGCAAATCCATGTGAAAAGTGTGGAGGCTCCTTCCCTCCCCCGGAGAAGAAATCTCATTCTGTCAGAGGAATTTTTATGTGACCTTTTATGTTCCACAGCATATGATTCTGGAGAGAATCATTTGACATTAATAACTTTTGTTGATGTTGTTTCCCCTAACAAATATTTCTTCAAAGTTCTTACAGCTCTCTGGGCAAGGCGGGAAAGAGGGAAAGAGAGCTGCCTGGCAGGCATCTACGTGGCTCAATGGCGGCCTTTGCTGCCTCTCCACTTAGGGGACCCTGGCAGCTGGCCTGAGCACGGATGGAATAGATGTGAGGGGAGCTGGTCATTCCCTGTACTCCCAGGCCTGACTGATGCGGCAAATCTGGATTTTTTTCTAGTCTCCAAGAGCAGCGAAGCCCTGACCTCCAAGGAAAGGACAGTTGTCGAGGTGGATCCCAAGGCTTTCTTCTCAAGGGAGGTCTGTAAGGGTGGGCGCCGTCTGGGACGACTGACTAATCGTCCTACCAGGGCCTGAAGCTAGCTAGGGGTGCTGCTTTGAGTACTGAAGTGATGTGTGGGGTGTATGGCTGTCGCGGGTGGGCAGAGAAATGCAGGCGACAGTAAAAGCAGGCTCTCTCAACAGGCAGCTTGTGGCAGGGACAGAGGTGCATGGAGTACAGAGGTCACTGGACATTTAGAGTGAAGAATGAAGCCTTCCAACTTTCTGCCCGCCATCCTTTCGCCCTAGACTCGACAAAATCCCAGGGCGTCTGCTCGGGAGAAGCAATTGTGAGAGAAGGTGGCCCAGAGTAAAACAGGTTGGCTTCAACAGCAGGCATAGTGCAGGCAGGACAAATGGCTCCCTGGGAAGTCACTTGGCCGACTCCTAGCTTTGTGGAGATTGTACTTTGAAGGGGAGCTACCGAAAGTTGGAAAACAAAGTTCTAAACATGTGCTGCTCCTCCTCTTACTGAAGGAACTTTTGATAGTTTCTGACCTCCGCGGTCAGCCTCCAGGGGAGAGCAACCTTGTCTTCTGAGCGCTAACGCAAGGAAGAAAAGGGTTCTCTAACTCCCCAAACCTGGCACTCAGTTGTGAGCCTAAAGCCCATAGTCAGTTGCTCCGAGACGCGTACGGGGAAAGAACCCCTGGGTACTCTGCGTCAGATGGGAGCCTCCAGAAGCTCCCCAAGACTGGAAACCTGACTTCAGTCTCCTGGGCCAGCCACTCACTCATACAGTGGATGCTTTCCAATCTTTAGCCTTTCTCAACCTCCAGAGAGCCTTTACACGTGGGAAGAAACTCTCAAAAGTCTCACAGAAAGGAGTTGGGGGTTCTTTCACTTCTGGGAGGGGAGGCCGCTTGAGGCGCGCGGGGCATTGGGGGTGGGTGGGGGCGGGGCGGGCTGGAGTACTAAGGGTATCAAAAACTGCGGGACTGTAGAGGCGGGGGCTGGCTGACTGTAGTGGGAAGGCGACCAACCACACTAGCAGGGACTCGGGCGGAGCGCCGGTCTGTGCCTGAGCGGGGCCTGGCTCGCCCCCGGTGCAGAAGCTTCCTGGAGATCCAGCCGCGTCTGCCTGTGGTCACTCCCCAGGCCCTGCGGCTAGCGGGGCAGGGACTCACACAAACAGGGATGCTTCTATTTACTCGCCTCTGCCTGTGGATTTCTAAGACATTCAGCAGGCACAATCATTAAACTAATTTGTATTTGATTGTTTGGGCGGACGGAGGGTAGTTTTATTGCGCTAAGCATTCAAGCAGGCACGCATCGCTGATTACCAGTATACATTAAATAAAGTTGTTTGTACACATTGTCTTACCACATATAGGCAGAGGCTTATTATTCTAATTACTCTAATTAGTGCATTGAAATGTTTTCTACTTGATTTGAGGAGACAGTGATTACTTCTATTACTTCTTTTAACTCGTATTTTATGGAAAACTATTGATGCATGCTCAAATTACTTTATTTGCCCCTCGAATATAAGGCTGACCTAAACTCAGTGAACTGCACCGCCCTTATGGGGCCCCAACTTTGATGTGGGCCTCGGCTTGGAAGAGGCGTCTCTTATTTGTTGTTTTCCTCCTACAAGCGCTGTGCTCTCCCAAAGCCAGGCCCAGTCCCCTGTCCCAGATGCGCACCCGGCCTCCTCGGACCCTCGGACGAGTAGGACAGGCGAGTCCTAAATCTTGGATGCAGCGTCTCCGACCAGCTGGCCCTCTATTTTCCTAGGCGCGATTACTTTTAAAAGACTCCCTTAAGCATATTTTCTGTGAATGTGCTTCTGTCGCCTTAACGTTACTATTAATTGATAAGATCAGCTCATCAAACATACGATTTTGATAGGGTGTTGTAATTAAAACCTTAATCCTGTTTGAGACTTTTTTCCCCTTTAAATTCCTTTTTCTTAGGGAAGGGGTACAAAGTTCACTATAAAAAAGTATTATAACAGGGAGATTAATTCGTTATCTAAATAACAATCTTTGCTATTGATCCAATGCACTTTTCGCCACCTTTTGTGTTAGTTCGGTAAGCCCTTAAAAAGGAGAATCTGACAAAGCAAAAGGTTTGGACCGAACTCGAAAGGCTACGATCTACTTGGGAGAGCGAGGAGTCTGAGGCTCTCTGCTCTCATCACAGCGGGGGAAGCAGCCCAAGTGTGTCCCGGCTGCCCTGACTGTGCCACTGGGGCAAAGTGCTGATGCCCGCGGCCGTCTCCTCAGAGTCCTCTCCCCTGGCAGAAGGAGATCTGCTCAGTCTCTAGGTAAATACTCCACTGGTTCTGATTTTACTTTTAATATTTAAACTCGGATTATCGTGTCTCTAAACGCGCGTTCCTAACCTTTGAGGGTGGCTGAGATGTAATAAACACTGGCGGGCAGCAGCTCAGCTTCTGCTGGCCAAGGCTGCCGCCTCCCGCTCCGTCCGCCCTTGGGCCCCAGTTCCCCCACCCCCTCCCACCCGCCCTCCGATCCCCTTCCCCTCCCTCCCGCAGCGACGGCAGCGCGGGAATGAAATCAGCGCCTCCCGGTAGCTGACGGCTGAGCATCCAGGGCTCTTGCAGGCGGGGGAGGCCGCCCTTTATCCCAGCTGAAGAGTCCTCGGGGTCTGCAGGAGGAGACGCGCAACCCCGCGGTGTCCCTGAGGAGGAGAGTGAGCCCGGTTTCGTGGAAGCAGCGACCCCAGACATGGGAGAAGGCATCCAGAGGCGTGGGGGACTTCCTAAGGCACAAGGTGGCTAGTCTGGGGCGGGGGGGTGGGGGGTGGGAAGGGAAGACTCTGCCCAAATCTAAGCCTCCTTTAAAAGACGTCAAGGGCCTCTGTTTGAGAAACGGAAGAATTTCTGAAGCGAAGAGGCCCGTTTGTGCTCCCTAGTCAGTTCACAGATTTTCCTCAGTTGTAAGAGTTTATCCCCACTAACACCCTCCTTCTGCCTCTCTAACAAGGTCTTCTTCCCCCACGTACAGACTTATTATGTAACAAAGTCTCCCAGGCTAGTTTAACAGGAGAATAAAGGACACCCAAGACCCCCCTCCCCCCAGTACATCTGTTCTCACCCCAAGATTGCAGGCTTTAGCCGAATGGAACTTTGGCGCCCCAAAGTGGCATGAGCTTGCAACTACTCTTGATTTTACAGTCTGATCAGTTCAGAAGTTGAGTTTCAGATTGGAGTGTGCTTCTCCCCACTCTACATGCTTGGCCTCCTTCCTCCTAGAAAAAGGTATGAAGGTGACCCCATGCGCATGACGCATATAAAGGTTTCTAAATGTCCAGTCTGGGCTCCTTAGCAGAGATTGGAAGTTTCACTGAAGAGGACAGGATATTTTATACCAAAAGTTACCGCAACAAAGGCGAGAAGAAAGAATTGTGCCCCAATACTTAGCTCCTACAAATTTATCTGTCAAAATCAAGTATTCCATTCACCAGAGAAGTCTCTGCTTGTAGGAATCAGGAGCAGAATATCAAGTTGGAAGCCACAGTTAATGATGAGGAGGGCCCGGAATATGCCATTTTAACCAAGTCAAGATTTGACCTCAGACATCTTTTTATACAGAAGGCCTGTTCAGTTCTGAGTTTAAACATGATTTTATTTAAGGCGTTCACTTGAACAGAGACTCATTTGGGAAAGAACCGTTGGAGTGGAGGAAAATGTCCACTTCCCAAATTCCCATCAGAGCTCTCAATTTGCTTCTTAGGGAGCCCAGTAAATTAGTCCTTCTTCCACACTGTGTGGTATTTTCACTGCTCTGCCTTTACCCCAGGTCATGCCAGGAGGGGACATGCATTCACAGAACTGCAGGCGGATCAAAGTTGGGGTTCTGGCTTGGGTAGGCTTGAGCACCTGTATTTGTGTAGTCCCCCCACCCCGCCCCACACTTATCAGCCAGCAAACATACAAGAAACCCCGTGGTACTTCCAAATCTGTTTCTTCATGTGCAGACTGTGCATAATAGCACTTTTTAAATTTTTCCAGTAGCGTTGATATAGCATACATGGGAGCAGTAAGTCAAGTGGAAGTCTCATACATTCAGAAAGTGGTCATTTCAAACTCCAGTGGAGGCCTCTGCTGTGAGGGCCCCAGGAAGAAATCCTTTCAACCTAAAAATAAGGCTATACATCTTTGCATCTACTGGCATTGGAGAAGGAAATGTAGAGATGCACTACCGCACTGACTACTTAGACCACCATTCACTAGACTTGTACTTAGAATGCCTAAGCTTGAGGTTGTAGTTAACACCATTATTAGACCCACCAGCACCACACTCTAACCATTGCAAGGAAGGTGGTTCCTCACTATTCTGGGGAAGACTAGCTTGGTACTCAGCAAACCATTCTATTTCTTTAATGCCACCCAACTTAACTTTAACAGCATACTTAGTGAGTATCTTTTATTGCAGCCTGAATCAGTTATGAAGGGAACACTGGGTTCATACACTCAAACCAACCCAATACAAGCAGCAGAACTGACAGCAACAATAGCCAAAGCACTGTTGACAATGCTGATGGGTCACACTCTGTTCTCTGGGTCTGCATCACACAGGAGCTCTCAGCACACTAAGTTCTAAAAGGGGAACCTTAGGAGGTCCCATTCTACTCAGGAACCATGCCCTGCTTCCCAAGGACCCTTGTGTGTAGCAAAAAGTCATTGCTGCCACTGGGGAAGAGAGACAATGGTCTGAGACAATTCTTCCCTTCTTGGCAGCACAGTCTCCAGATTCCCCAATCCTGGGAGCCATAAGGTTTCTATTCTGCTTGCAAGTGGCTGAGAAAAGTCTTAGGCAAGGCCTTTTGTGGGTCCCTGGGATGGTTGTGGGTGGCCAAGAGGGATCTGTTCAAGCTTCTATGCCAATGTTCTAGGGCAAAAGTGAATGAAGGTTTCCCTCCTGCTAGTGGTTTAGGTAGTCCTGAATCCTCCATATGCATATGGTAGGTTTGCTGTGCCAGATAGACTCTTCTCTCCTGATGTGAAAAGCCTAGAGCAGGGGACCTGTCCACTCTAACTCCTGACCCCCGGGAACAGCTGCAACTCTGAGTAACCACCATCTAGTACTCTTGGGTGAGCCAAACACTTGGATGAGAACCAGAAGCAGCCCCGGTGGGAAGAGCTCCGTGGCCTATCAGCTCTCAGCACACAATAACCCCAGCTTACACCCTATCCAGTGTTCCTCCATCCTAGATCACTAAATGAGGAGTCAGAGGAGAGGGGTGTCTGTGGTGTCTAAGACCCCCAGTAGCAATCCATCGTCTGTTGATGGAGGGCAGTAGAGGCAAGAATCGGGAGTTTATGAAGTACATAGAGCCAACATGACCTAAAGCCTGCTCACTAGAGATAATTTGAATTTGAAAGGATCAGATCACCAGTCCCAAGGAGAGCAGGATTTACTGGCAAGTGTATTAGAGCCTCTTAACTAAGGAGAGAGCTCCATCGAGACATGGGTGATGGAGGCACACACCCCATAATGTATAGCTTAAAGGACAGCTTAGGACTCTTATTTGGAGTAATCAAAGACAGAAGGGGTAACGGTAACAGTAAACATGATTTAAACAAACCAACCAACAAAACAGGAGAAAGACTGCACTTTGGATAGGAGGCAGCTGGTCCTCTGTGAGGCAGAAAAGCAGAAGACAGAGGGTGAGCAGGGTTCTCACTTTGAACCACAAACCAGGAGCCACACTTTAAGGCTGCCAAGGAAGAGTGCTGAGAGTCAACTGCTAGAGGACTTAAGGACATTTTAATTAGATTTAAAAGGCAATTAGGAGTCATTGCAGAGGGAAGATCCAATGAAAATAATGCTTTGGGGGAGAAAAAGAGCTGGCATAGTGTATAGGACGTGGTTATGGGTTGTAAGAGTGACAGAAGCCAGACTAGCTAGGAAAGAAGTAGGCAGGGCACACTCGAGTCTATGTTGTCAGCCAAGAAAGTCTGAAAGAAGGGGGTGGGTGAGTGATAATGGCGTAACGATTGCTGTAAAGGCTGAAAACAAGGAAAATAGAACGGAGAGACCATGTTCTCATTTGGATGAATCAAATGGAAAGGTGAGGCGATGAGGAGAAAGAGGGGGAGGGGAGGAGGGGGGAGGGGGAGGGGGAGGAGGAAAACAACAACAAGACAAAAAAAATGAAAGAAAATCTTTTCAGTTTTGTATGCTAGCCTGCCTCTGTCTCTGCTGTGCTCTCTCTCTCTCTCTCTCTCTCTCTCTCTCTCTCTCTCTCTCTCTGTCTCTCTCTCTCTCTGTTTCTGTCTCTGTCTATTTGTCCCTCCCACCTGATTTACTCTCCCAACTCCATCTGCTTCTCCCCACATTACCTACCTACACGCACACAACACACACGTTCAAACAACATACACATACAACACACACACACACACACTGAAGCCATTAAGACAACGTGGTTTTACTAACATCCTGTGAAATCACTCAAAGGTTGACACTAACCAAAATCACAATTTCAATTCAAGGATACTTTATTATATACCTACTATGCAGTCCTAAGTGGTGTTTCTATAACTAAGAAAGTTTAAAGGAAAGAAAAAATGAACATTACCAGAGGCCATAAAGGTTTAATACCCATAATATTGAGAAATCACCGTAAGAGAACTTCAGCCAACAAACATCCTTGTGATTCTCTACGATGCAAGCTTGATGTTTACCACTTTTCTTTAATACATCTTCTGTTTCTTCCAACTATTTTTATTAAATAGTCAGCTAGGTATAATCCTGTAGTCCAACTACTTGAAAGGCCAAGGAGGGAAGATCCTTTGAGACTGAGAGCTGAGACCAGCCTGGACAATATAAGAAGATTCCCTTCCCACTTCCCACATACTGAAAGCATAAAAAGTTTATTTGAAAACAAATATGGATACACCATAAAGTTTTCTTTTAAAAATATGTCCAGCTAACTAAAGCTATAAGGGTTAGATTTAAGAATGTACTGTTTTTTATTTACTACTATTCTCAATTAATGAACCAAGAGCCCCTCCAGGATATCCAGAGAAGAATGCTCTACTGGAATTTTTGAATTAGGAAAGAAATTCAACAGAAGCTAGCTGAATATAAGTGTGCCAATATCCTCTTGAATATGAAGCAAGGTAAATGATACTACCTAGTTTTAAGTGCAGGATGGGAGAAAATTTTATTTTCTTAAGGGATCAACAAGATAAGAATGTCCACTCTTGCCGGACAGTGGTGGCGCGCATGCCTTTAATCCCAGCACTTGGGAGGCAGAGGCAGGCAGATTTCTGAGTTCGAGGCCAGCCTGGTCTACAGAGTGAGTTCCAGGACAGCCAGGACTACACAGAGAAACCCTGTCTTGAAAAACCAAAAAAAAAAAAAAAAAAAAAAAAAAATCCACTCTTATCACTGCTATTCAGCATAATATGGTAACTTCTAACTTAGAACAATTAGGCAAAAACCTATTCAAATTAGGAATGAAGAAGCTAAATTGTCTGCAAATGACATGATCTTATACAGAGAAAATCTAGACTCCATTGGAAAGCTATTAGAGGTAGAAACTGATATCAGTAAAGTTGCAAGATATAAAATTAATATATAAAACAAAGTAACATCTCTATACACTAAGAACAAATGATTAAAAGGCAAGTGAAATTAAGAAGACAATTCCAAGCTGGGTGATAATGGCACATTAACCTTTAATCCCAGCACTCTGGAGGCAGAGGCAGGTGGATCTCTGAGTTCAAAGCCAGACCAGTCTATAGAGTTCCAGGATAGCCAGAGCTACCAGAGAAACCCTGTCTTGAAAAAAACAAACAAAAAAAAAAAAGGAAAAGAAAAAGAAAACAATTCCACTTACAATGGCATAAACTATTTAGGAATTAAGAATAAATAAATAAATAATAAACAAACAAACAAACAAATTAGCTGAGAAGGTGAAAAATCTAACCAAAAGCTTCTGATACTGGTTTTTCAAAATGAAGAAGTTACAAGTAAATGAAAATCTAACCCACATTCACATATTGGAAGAACTGACATAGCTGAAGTGAGCACATTATCTAAAGAAATCTACAAATTAAGTAACTGCCATCAGAATTCCAGTGACATTTTAACAGGAGAAAGAAAAGTTTAATTGGAGCCAAAAGAGATCCCAAACAGCCATAGTAATTTCTTCAATAACTTTTTTATGCACAATAATCGCAGCCCGTCACCCCCCACCACACCCTGGGTACAACCCTTCCCTGGGATTAAGCACATCCTTTTCCACTGAGTCCAACCAGGCAGTCCAGATCGGGGACCCAATGACAGGCAAGAGAAATAGAGAGAGAGACAACCCCTGCATCCATTTTTAGGGGATCCATACAAAAAGCAAGCTGCACATCTGCTACAAATGTTCAGGGGGCCTAGGTCCAGCCCCTGCATGCTCTTTGGTTGGTGGTTCAGTCTCAGTGAGCCCACACTGACCTAGGTTAGCCAACTCTGTAGGCCTTCTTGTGGTGTCCTTGACCCCTCAGCAATTTTGAGGAAACAAAACAAAAGATTCGAGGTACCATACTACATGGTTTCAAAATAAGCTCCCAAACTATGTTATTGAAAATAGGATGACACTGGCATAAAAACAGGTGTACAGACTAATAAAGTAAGATGGGGAACTGTGAAATAAACCAATTTATAGCTTATTAATCTTTGACAAAATTTTTAAAAACCAGGGGGGAAAAACAACATTTTCAATAAATGATGTCTAGAAAATTGGATATCCACACTCAGAAGAATGAAATTGGGTGCTCATTTCACTGTATAGATACCCAACCTTGATTGTATACATCACTTTGGGAGTCATGAGAACTCAGGGCTTCACACATGCTAGGTAAGGGCTCTTCTGCTGAACTGCATCCCAGGCCTGGATTAAATATAAGATCAGAAACACTTCAAAATAAAAAATAAAATTAAAATACTACTAAAATAAAACATATGGTGCTTCCTGATGTTTTTCTTGATGATATTTTAAAAACATGAACCCAAAAGCAGTCAATCAAAGCAATAATAGACAAATGGCACTGCATGAAAGAACAAAGCTCTTCCGAGATAAAGGAATAATTCCTTTATTGAAAAGACAAACTTTTGATAAGAGTAATTTTTTAAAAATTATTTCTTTATTTTATATTTATGAGTATACTGTAGCTGTCTTCAGACACACCAGAAGAGGACATCGGATCCCATTACAGATGGTTGTGAGCCACCATGTGGTTGCTGGGAATTGAACTCAGTACCTCCAAAAGAGCAGACAGTACTCTTAACCACTGAGCCATCTCTCCAGCCTGATAAGAGCAAAATGTATAAAACATAAATCTGATAAGGGGTTAATATGTAAAATATTTAAGAAATTTACGCAGGAGTAACGAAATATTAGATAACTTGACTTATTTTTAATGAACAAAGGACCCAAATAGAAGAAAGTATGTAACTGACCAGCAAGTATATGAGAAAACATCCAGTTGTGGATTGTCAAGAAAATAGAAAAGAAACCATAGGGTACTATTGCTTCATACCCATTAGAATGATTATTATTAAAAAGGCAAGAGACAATAGATGTTGGAAAAGTGTTAAAGTGAAAATCATTACATGTCATGGGGCGGCATGTAAATGAATTCAGCCATTCTGGACAAAGGCATGCAAATTCTCAAAAGGTTGAAAACAAACCTACATATGACCCAATAATCCTATTTTCAGAGAGGCTACCATTTCAGTAGCCAGGATATAGAATTAGTTTAAGCGTCCATCAATGGATGAATGGACAAAGAAAAAGTTAGACATATATCCACCCATGCATACAATGAGATACTCTCTACAGCATCCCAAATGAGTCCAATCTCATCTAAAAATGAAGTATTATTCAGCCCTCTAAGTACCAGGTTTATTTGTAACAACCTAGGTCAGTCACATTCAACATGGATAAACCTGAAATATAGTACATCATGGAAATAAGCCAGGTAAAGAAAGATAAATACTACGTTCACCTACAGTCAATTAAGAGAAATACACATGAAGAACAGAAAGAGAATGTTGGTTGCCAAGGGCTGGAAACTGGCAAGAAGCTGACTAAAAGGTGCCCATTCTCAGCTGTACAGACTGGAGATACGTATATGTATATGATGTGCATGTATATGTGTATGTGTATGTGTATGCGTATGTGTATGTATATGATGTATATGTATATGTACATGTACATGTATATGATGTATATGTATATGTATATGATGTGTATGTACATGTGTACGTGTATGTGTATGTATATGATATGTATATATATGTGTATGTATATGTGTATGTTTATGTGTATGTATATGATATGTATGTATATGTGTATGTGTATGTGTGTGTATATGTGTATGTGTATGTGTGTGTATATGTGTATGTGTATGTGTATGTATATGTGTATGTTTATGTGTATGTATATGATATGTATGTATATGATATGTATGTATATGATATGTATGTATATGTGTATGTGTATGTGTGTGTATATGTGTATGTGTATGTGTATGTGTATTGTATGTGTATGTGTATGTATATGTGTATGTTTATGTGTATGTATATGATATGTATGTATATGTGTATGTGTATGTGTGTGTATATGTGTATGTATATGTATATGTGTATGTGTATGCGTATGTGTATGTATATGATGTATATGTATATGTACATGTACATGTATACGATGTATATGTATATGTATATGTATATGTATATGTATATGTATATGTATATGTATATGTATATGATGTGTATGTACATGTGTACGTGTATGTGTATGTGTATGTATATGATGTGTATGTATATGTGTATGTATATGTGTATGTATATGTGTATGTTTATGTGTATGTATATGATATGTATGTATATGTGTATGTGTATGTGTGTGTATATGTGTATGTGTATTGTATGTGTATGTGTATGTATATGTGTGTGTGTATGTGTATGTATATGTATATGTCTGGATAGCTTTGTGGCTACAGTTAGTGACACTGCCTCGTAGACTTGAAGATTGCTAAGGTATTATTCTCATCATTATAAAATAGATATTTTACAAGGTAGATATATTGATTTGTTTGATTTAATCATTTCTCTGTGTGTGCCTATATCGTAACACAATATTTTATTCTGTAAAAAAAAATACAGTTTTTATTTTTAATCATACTTTAATGCAGCTTGGTGTGGGAACTGAACAGACACAGGACATGCCTTACACTTCTCTTCTGTTTCATATGACAGACCTAAAATGTCTCTATTTTCTATTTCCTGTTTAAAATGAAAATAATCAGAGGACCTTAGCTTTTTCCCTTGGAAGACCCTTAAATAATTTTGGGGGGAAAAATTTCCACCCAAAGATGTTTGTTAGAAATTAATATTTTAAAGTCTTGGGGGGAAAGGAGGGACTGTTTTGTGAAAAATTGTTGCTAAAATTTAGCTCTAAATTTGTTAAGAAAATTAAACTTTCTGGAACCATTGTCCAGACACTTGTTTCAGAAGTACACAGTGTTCCTTCATATTTTACAAAGTGGACAATGAGGAAAATAAATTGCCGGAGCAAACTCCTTAGTCTGGGGAGGCACCTGGCTGAGTCAGATGGTTTATATCCAAGTTGGAGAAGTAACTGGTTATGCCTGGTTTTCAAAATGTCTTCATTTGGGGGCAATAAAAAAATCAACATAGCTGTCTAAACAAGATCTGAACACCAGCTGGGCATGATGGCTCATGCCTTTAATCCCAGCACTAAAGAGGCGGAAGCAGGAGGGTCTGTGTGAGCTTGAGACCAGCCAGGTCTACAAAGCCAGTTCCAGGACAGCCAGGGCTGTCTTGGAATAACCTTCCCCCCACCCCGAAAAAAATGAACAGAGACAACACCAATCAATGCACATGCTAACAGGAAAGGAGTACATCAGATAGAACCTCAACCTTACAGGCAGCTAAGGGATGCAGAGAGCAGGACATCCAGTCTTCTCCAGGGAAGAGAACCAAACTGCTAATCTGACACCAAGTGGTCAGTCCTTAAATCATATATGGAGAAATAACTTCACTCGGACAGAGCAGGATGTATCTATATATTTAGAAATATATATATATATTTATATTTAGAAATATATATATATTTAGAAATATATATATATATTTACATATATATATGTAAAGTCAAAAGATTTCTATGATCTGAAGAGAAACGTGTGTGTGTGTGTGTGTGTGTGTGTGTGTGTGTGTGTGTGTGTGAACAATTAAAGAAATGGGGGGCCACGAATGTAATGATAAAAGCAAGAGGAGAGAGGGAGAGAGGTCCATGAGGAGACTGGAAGAGAGAACTATGCTATTACATATTATAATCCCTCGAGGTAAAGAGATCATAAAGATATTATAAGTTGGTACCACATAGGGAAGCACTATTTTGAACTCCAGTAAAGAAGTTTTATTTGTGAAAGGGCTTCATGTTGCATATATTTGAATGATATCTGAATCAGATAATAAATATAACATCTTCTCAGATCTTGTTGGATCTTAATTTAAAAGGTGATTAAACACAATTATGAAAACACTTGCACAGCCAGCACAGTTGAAGAGGCAAACTTTGGCCACATGCTATTCCTAGTTGTGACTCCCAATTACCTTCCCTGTCTTCCACACTGGAGACAACCTGCTGAACAGTATATTTACAGTTCCAACACTTCTCATAGTTTTGCACATATAATCTATATTCTTTAGAGTTTATCATAATCTAAATCTTTCTAAAGGTATATCACTTTTAAATAAAAAACATTTCACTAAAAAAAAAAAAACTTCAAGTGCAAAAGATAGATATTTTGTGTATAATACTATCGGACTCACACAGTGAGATACTTTGGTTCATAGGCCTACATATAATCAAAACCAGTTATGTATTCAAACTTAAAATACTCCAGAGTAAAGCAAAAGGAATAGCAATATTACAAATATAAAATAGTAACAGCAATATTCATGTTGTGCTTTTTTTCTTTACCATGCTGGGTATATAGGGTCTCACATATGGTAGACAAATGCGCTATCACCAAGCTATACCCTCCAGAGCAAAGCCTATATTTTACAATTTAATCAAATTAATTGAACAACTAAGTCAAAGAGAATAGTAGTTGCCTTGGTTATTTTTCTATTACTGTGATAAAATACCATGACTAAGGTGACTTAGTATACCCTCTCTATTTCCTTTCAAACTCATGGCCTCTGTTCTCATTAGTTGTTATTAATTCCAAGTTCTTTTAAAAATTATCTTTAGATTTACTTATTTGTGTTTTCTATGTATAGGTGTTTTGCCTACATATATGGCTTTATATATTCCTCCTGTATGTATCTGATGACTGTGGAGGCCAGAAGAAGGCATCATTATATACCCTGGACATGACCTTGTGAAGAGCTGGGAACTGCCATGTGGGTGCTGGGAATTAATTTTGTGTCCTTTGGAAAACGGACAAGTGCTTTCAGTGCCAAGCCATTTCTCCAGCCCTATTTGTATTTTCTAATTGTGGTCCCTTCGGAAATACTTACTGATAAAAAGAATTCCATGTTCATTTTTGTGAATACTTGCTTCTGTGGTAAATATCAAGGGGATTTGGAAATAAAAAGTGCACTAGCTTCTTGGTCTATTATAAACAATACCAACGGTGTGTCAGGCTGCTTCCAAAGTTTGTCATAGCGATAACTCCGCCTCATATGCTTCCTGTCATAGGCTTTCCACCCCTATCATTAAGTGGTAGGGTTAGTCTCATCAGCAGCGATGTAAGTAAGGCTGGTCCTATGCCACTTACAAGCCTAAACTTTAAAAGATCTCGAAACTTTACTTTTGCACTGTTGGAAACACCAAGAAGAGAAAGAATTGAGAACTCAACTTCACCTAAGGCCACCAGCATCAGCCACATAAGCAAGAGCAGACGAATTTCCCCAAATCCACAAACCCATGATATTAATAGTAATAAATCATTACTATCTTAATTTGAGGTAGATCCAAAGAAGGTATCATATTAATGAGTCTGTCTTGTAGATTTTTACATAATTGCATCACGGGCAAAGTCATAAGAAAACATTTCGCGTAAAGAAAGGTCTTTTGGACAGAGAATGACCGCCAGCAGCTTCCGGCGACTGCCTGAGACCTCAGCTTGGGCCACAGGGCCCCACAGCTGATCAGCGCCGGGACA
>CM052702.1:8558698-8575100 GCA_028551405.1 Uromys caudimaculatus
CCACTAACCAAAGAATACACATCTATTGACCCATGATTTGGACTACATATGAGGCAGAAGAATCACCTCGATGGCCACCAGGGAGAAAGGAGAGGACTTTGGGCCTGAGGGTGCTAGTGGCCCCAGTAAAAGGGAATGTCAAGGTGGGAATATGGGAATGGGTGGGCGGGTGGGTGGGAGGAGGAATTCCCTCACAGAGTCGGGGAGGGGGAGGGGATACGGGGTTTCCAAAGAAAAGGGTAATCATCGGAAATTTAAATAAAAAAAAAATAATAAAAAAAAATTAAAAAAAAGATCAATTCTTAAAAATGTGGAAGATGATACAGTATCAAATATTCAGCTAAGTTTTAATTCTTTATGTAAAATTAAATAATAATATTCATCTTATGGTATGTGACATTGGCTCTCAATAAAAAAATAGTTTACAGAATAATTTTAAAATAAATTTGTTTGATTATCAGTAAACATTTGACAGTATATGTGCTTTATATACCAGTATATACTTGGACTCATGTGGCATTTCTGAGGTATGAAAGGAGTCACTGGTGCAAAACTTTATAAAACTTCTGACCTAGAAGAGGATAGCCTGGACTATGGAGTGGCATCATTTGCATGTGTGCCTTTTAAATTCTTATTATTTAAACAGGGTTTCAGAGGGTATTTCTTTGCATCTTCTTAGTGACTAAATCCTTGTGTAGTTTGTAACCTTACCCTTTGGTTAAGGTTTGATACAATATTGTCCTCCTTTTAGTTTAAGAATGTATCAGGATGGGGCTGGGAGAGATGGCTCAACTGTTACTGTTACCAGTGCTTGCTAGGACTGCAGAGGACATGATTTCAGCTCCCCACAACCACATAGCAGCTCACAAACATGTGTGACTCCAGATGCAGAGAATGTGATGCCTTTTTCTGGCCTTCATAAGCACCAGGCAATGGTGAACAGGCACACATATAGGTGAACACTTATATATATATATATATAAAATGAAAATAAATATTTTTTTAAAATATCATATATTTGGTTTTATGCAGAAACAATCCTCTTCATAATTAATTAGGCCATTATTCCAAAAGCTTTTATTCATGAGCAAACCACTGGTGAGCTAGGATGGAGTGAATGGCATAAAGTGAAGCAGTTGTACATCTTCTTGGTCTTTATAGTGATAGTTTTGCGCCAGTCACAGGTTGTGGAAGCAGAACAGGTGTACATGTCTATCCACAGAGAATTTTTCAGAATTCGTGTGTGCCCAGAAAAACCTCCATAGAAGTAAGTGTTGGTTGAAACGAAATTGGTGTCTTGATAACTTAGCTTCAGGGCCCTTGAGAAACCAGTGGACAGTGTGATGGTGACGTGCTTTAAAGTTGCTAATGTTTCCCAGGCTAATGCAGAAATATCTGTTAATATCTGGAGACTTTAGTGTTTCTGAACATAGTTTGGAAAGTGTCGCTTAGCACTATTAAATGGGAATAGGTACTCACTACAAAGCTTCTAAACAAATCTGCCGAAGAGCATGCCTTGTGATTTGTTCCTAATAACGATATTTTATGTATCATTTAAGATTTAAAAGTTATTTAAAACTTTCAAGGCGTTATTCTTAAAATATGTATCTCAGTTCAAGACTGGCTTATCTACAAAGCAAGATCCAGGACAGCCAGGGGTAACACAGAGAAATCTGTCTTGAAAAATAAAAAAGAAAGAAGAGAGAAGAGGAAAGAGGAAAGGAAAGAAAAGGAAAGGAAAGGAAAGGAAAGGAAAGGAAAGGAAAGGAAAGGAAAGGAAAGGAAAGGAAAGGAAAGGAAAGGAAAGGAAAGGAAAGGAAAGGAAAGGAAAGGAAAGGATCTCTAGAGTGTGAGTGCCTGGCTCCAGTTCTAACCACAGCAAAAACAAACAAACAAACAAACAAAAAAACAATGTGACACTTCTCACTGACTCAGTAGCTAAGTTTCATTCTCATTCACATATTTGATTTTACTCTTGGTATCTTAAACCAAATCCTAGCCTGAGAGTTGGGAACGTCTAAAGGGACTTCTGCAGCACCTGATAGAGTTTACATCTCTATGTAGGATCTTGCTGTCAGGATGCTTTAATTGATATTTATGTTGTGCTAGTCCATAAGCTAATTCAATCGTCACCTGTATAATAGAAAAGAGAAAAATCTGCTTTGAGGTTTTTTTTTTTGATTGGTGACAGTTTTTAATGTTTAATATATAACATAACTTTTCAAGTATCATAAAAACAACTAACATTTGTTTTTCTAAAGTCTAGGAACCAAGGAGAAGGGCAGTTTCTTCTGAGAATTGTTTCTTCCAAAACAGCCATATTTATGCGTGGTTACAAATTGGAAATGTAAATAAAGTATCAAAAAAATAAAATAAAATAAAACAAAACAAAGAAATGTGTATACATATGCAACTAATTCAGTCTCTTTGGTAAACATGTATTTATTTTGTTAGGCCTTTTTGCATGGGAGGTCATTTCTGCAGTGATTTTCTAGAATACTTAGGAGTTCCTGATCAGATTACAACAGAGGCCCGAGAACTGTTAATTCACAGCTCTGGCACAATGTTCTTACTTGAGACATTTTAGCCATCAGATACTTTCCTTAAAGTTCATGTTCTTAAAATTTTGGTAACTTTAAGGGTTCTAAGAAGAACTCTACCCAGTACAACCCCCAAATAAATATTCCTAAGTCCTTATAATTGACAAAATCAAAAGTCTTTACAGTGTGTATACCCAGCATGTATTCTCTGTCAGTGGTATTTGAATGACCACATGCAGATGCACAGCAGAGAGAAACAAGATTCGGATCATGGAGGACAGCTGTCCTTTTTTCGAATGTGAGCATTCTCCGATTTCCACCCACACACAGCTTGCCACTGTCAAGGACCTTGTTCCCTCTTCTGGGTGCATCAGTTTTCTCAGGCCTTGATTGTAAGTGCTTCCGGCACCTTATCAGACTGCGTTACTCAGGGCCTTAAGTTCTCTGTATTTTAACAGCCACTAACATTAGTTGTCAATCCCCAGCCTGAAACCCCCCCTTCATAAACCAAATTTGGCTAATTTAGAAAGTATTTTAAACATTTAAATACCAAATGTTAAAGAATCTGTGTTGGTTAGTCTTGGTTGTTAACCCAATTGGACCTGGGATCAACTTAGAGACATGCCTCTGACTGGGTCTGTGAAGAACAAGACCTGCTGGCATGAGATATAAAGGGGTCAGAGGGAAAAGCAGTGCTCAGCTGCTGCCACTGTCACCCTGTGAGCTGACATCAGAACCCAGGTTCAGCAGATTTCAAGGCCTATTGGTAGCACAAAGGTATGTGTTCCCACAGATCACGGGGAAACCAGAAATGTTAAACCTGAGGGGTTGTCTTTTTAGAGGGAAGATATACTGCCTATTCTTCTACCCAGAAGGCTAGGGAATTGGAAGTAATTAATAGCCTGGTGATCTGCGCTTATCTGAAGGGCCAGGACATATCTTGCTCCCACAACCAGAACCAGAGATACTTAAATAGCCTAGGTGCCCAGTACATTATTTGTCTAACCAGGGCCTCCCCAAAAATTCTACAACCAGGACTAGAAGTGGCTAATAACCCAAACGACCTCTATGCTATCTGTATGACCAAGACCGTGCCAGATCCTTCCCTAGGACATTAAAGCTAATACGTGTAGCTTATATCTAAAAACCCATCTTTTTGGAAGAAATGACTTGTACTTTGAGTTTTCCTTGGTTTACTTTTATTTTTTGTTTGTTTGATTGATTTTTGGTTTTTTGAGACAGGGTTTCTCTGTATAATAGAGCCCTGAACTGACTTCAGAGAACAGGCTGGCCTAGAACTCAGAGATCTGCCTGCCTCTGCATCCCAAGTGCTGGAATTGAAGACCTATATCACCACACCTGACAACATTTATTTATTTATGTATTTTTTAAATGCAAGAGTGCTCTGTCTGCATGTATACCTGCATGCCAGAAGAGAGCATCAGATCTCTTTATAAATGGTCATGAGCTACCATGTGATTGCTGGGAATTGAGCATGGGACCTCTGGAAGAGCAGCCAGTATTCTTAACCAGAGAACCATTTCACCAGCCCACTACTTTGAGCTTTAATGTAATTATGCCTTCTTGTGCACTGGGGATTGTATTATACCAGGAAACTTTTTATGCAAATTGTACTGTTTAGATATGTTTACAATTGTATCAGACTGCAGAAGTTTGATCCAGACTGACTGACTAGGTTGGGCTGAGCTGAGGTTTCCTTCTTCCTCTTTACTTATTGTTTGACTGCACACTGATGCTTGCAGGGACAACCTTCATCGCCGTATTGGCGCTGCTGAGGCATATACCCTCGGGATCTGAGCAGAGAGCAGGTTCTCTCCCTCTCCCATTATTGGACTACCTAACCCACATCATGTAACTCAACCCAACAAATTCCCTTTATAATATTCCTTTGTAACCATTCTGTTGGTAGCTACTATTACAGTTGTGATATTGGACAGGGAGGCAGCGCCATAAGGCTCACTGTGTGGTTTCTAGACTTTTGGTTTATGGAAGAGTGCAGCTCCGAGCTACAAAAACACTAGAGACTTGGAAGCAGCACTTGTTGTATTGTCCTGGTAGGAGTGTAGAAGACAGAAATGCTCAGAGAAACATGTACCATGGAGGCTCTGCCCATGAGGTTTCTGGATGAGCAGAGATCACTAAAGAACTAGGTAGGCTAGAGTTGTGATGGCTAACACTGTTAGCTTGGTGGACTCTAAAAGCACCTAGGATATTTCTGACCATGCCCGTGAGGGATTATCTAGACTAGGTTAATTGAAGTAGGAAAACTCACTCTGAACATGAGAGGTACCACATCCAGGGGACCTAGACTCCATAAAAAAGAGAAAGTGAAACTGGTTATGGTGGTCTTCACCCAGGAAACAGAAGCACATGGGTTTCCTGAGTTTGAAGCAAGCCAGGGCTATATAGTGCAGCCCTATCTAAAACAAAGAATAAGAAGAGGAAGAGGAGCAGAACGAAGAGGAACAAAAAAGAAAAGAAAAAAGTGGAAGGGCAAGTCAGCTGATCGCAAGCATCCATTGCTGTCCAGACTGGAAAGATGTGACCATGTTCCTATCACCAGGACATCCCTGCTATGACGAGCTGTATCTTCAAAGAACGAGCCAAAATAACCCTTCTTTTTTTTTATTGCTTTTGTCAGTATATTTTATCACAGCAACAGGAAAAGTAACTAATACAGACTGGACTCCCTAGGCTTAGATGTTCACCAGTAAATGAGAATCACTTTATAAAAGAAAAGAAGCCCAGATGTGCAGGCTTACCAGTTTTTGTTATGCAAACGCTCTCATGCTGATTGGAAGCTGTCTTTGATGGAGTCTCTTAAGGCTGAAGCATGATGAGATTGAGAGGCCAAATCTTTTAAGTTCAGACTCTATTATAGAGAACCTGACCTAAGTTTAAACTCAGGTAAACTAACAGGCTGGTACCTAGCATCAGTTTCCAGGTTGCCCCCCAACAAAACCCAAGCCTAGCTCAAGTCTCTAGGCTAATCCTCAACAAGACCAGCATCTCCAGGTTATTCCCCCAACAAACCTGCACACCAGGTTATGAGCCCACTGCCTGCCTAACAACCACCAATGCAGAAGGGAGCAGAAATTAAGTTTATGATATGACTCCCAGCACCAACCAATTATGTAAAAAGCCACAGTAGCTTTCCAATTAGATGCTTGCACACTTACCCCCTTTCCCCTGCTTGCTGCTTTCTATAAAGCCTTGCCCGATAGATATTGGGGCTCCACCACCACCAAACTGTCCTGTGTGATGGTGGTGCGTTAGAGGCGCCTGAGCTAGCTGGAATACAATAAAGACCCTGCTGTGAGTTGCATCAGATCGGCTCCTGTCTGTTTTGGGGGGGGGGGGGAAATAACTAACATTTCCCTGACACTACAAGATCACAGCCATTGCTCTTCTGAGTTGGTATTAACTGGCGCCAGGACACCACTGCCAGTGAAGTTCTTAAAGATTCATCTCATAATTTCTGCGGAAAGCCATAATAAGATAGGCAGCTTTGTGCAAGTGGTGGCATTATTGGTAGTCAAGTAGCCCTTCAAAATTTCCGGAATTCTTTGCCATTGGATATATTTGAAGAAACAAAGAGAAAAATAATTCTGAAACATATTCAGTAATTATCTGAAGCAAATGAAGACGAAAGGGATGGCTTTGAAACTGTATTTGTGCTGAAATCTGCAGGTCATTGTACGTTTGTGGGCTTGTACATTTTTTTTTTTTTTGAAAAACCCCTATGTTTCCATTGTTTGAAGTTTTTCATTGACTGTGAAAATTGTATCCCTAGATAAATTGTGACATTTCCTTTCTACATGTTGGTATAATTTTACATTATGGAATTGTCAGATAGATTCATTACTCCTATTTCTAAACACAAATGACCATAATTCAAATATGTATCATGTACCAAGCTCTAAGCTACATGAAAACATTCTATCACTAATGCATTTGGAGGCACATTGATATTTATATATACAATTTAATAAGAAAAATTTTTGGTCTTGGATTTCATCTTTTTTCTTTTGTTAGCTTTCTACTCTGACATCAGGTCTTTGGTTCAGGCTTAAACAGGCCTATTTGCATGTAGCTTTCATTAGGCACAGTGAGTAGAAACCTAAAATGTCCAGAGGTATTAAACAGGGTGTCTCTTTCATAAGTGTGACATGCCTGTCTTGTGCTGCTATAGCTCCTGTACAGAGAACAGTTCAAATTCACGTAAATGTCACCTGAGACCTAGTATTGTATTGAAAATTTGGCCCTGTGATGGCAGAGAACGGAAAAGAACAGGAATGGGTCGCAAAGACTCTAAGTCATTGGTTCTCAACCTTCCTAATGCTGTGACCTTTGCTCCTTTTGTGGTGACTCCAACCATAAAATTTTGTTGCTAATTCATAACTATAATTTTGCCACCATTATGAATCATGTACATACCTGATATGCAGGACCCCAAAGGGGGATCACAACCTACAGGTTGAGAACCACTGCTTGGAGAGAATACAGTGGTTATGAAGTCTGTTTGGATTCTATTGGCCCAATAGTGTGTGGCCAAACCAGTCATTCAATAATAAGCTTCTTTTGCTATAGGGAGTCAATATGAGTCACATGCAAAGGCTTTGTTTAGGAGGCTGTACTTCTGAACAAGAACAAGCCAGGTTGTACACTGCCATATGAGTGCTCCATCTCACGCCACGTACTCAGATATGTCAACAGGAAAGGAAACAAAATTGTGATTTTTGAAATTTTTCTTTAATTGTTTAAGATTATAATTACATAATTTTCCCCTTCCTTTTCCTTCCTTCAAACCTTCCCACATACTTCTCCTTGCTTTGCTCACTTTTATACTCATGGCCTCTTTTTTCATTAATTGTGTGTGTGTGTGTGTGTGTGTGTGTGTGTGTGTGTGTGTGTCTGTGTCTGTGTGTGTATATGTGTCTGCCTGCATCTGTATATGTGTGTGTGTCTTCTGTCTGTGCCTGCCTGTCTATGTCTGTGCATATGTGTCTGTCTGTTTCTGCCTCTGTGTGTGTCTGTCTGTCTGTCTGTGTATGTGTATGTGTCTGCCTGCATCTGTATATGTGTGTGTGTCTTCTGTCTGTGCTTGCCTGTCTATATCTGTGCATGTGTATGTGTCTATTTCTGCCTCTGTGTGTGTGTGTGTCTGTCTGTCTGTCTGTGTATGTGTATGTGTCTGCCTGCGTCTGTGTATGTTTATGTGTCTACCTGCGTCTGTGTGTGTGTGTCTGTCTGTCTGTCTGTGCTTGCCTGTCTATGTCTGTGCATGTGTATGTGTCTGTCTGTTTCTGCCTCTGTATGTGTGTGCCTGTCTGTCTGTGTATGTGTATGTGTCTGCCTGCATCTGTGTATGTGTGTGTCTGTCTGTCTGTCTGTGCTTGCCTGTCTATGTCTGTGCATGTGTATGTGTCTGTCTGTTTCTGCCTCTGTATGTGTGTGCCTGTCTGTCTGTGTATGTGTATGTGTCTGCCTGCATCTGTGTATGTGTGTGTCTGTCTGTCTGTCTGTGCTTGCCTGTCTATGTCTGTGCATGTGTATGTGTCTATGTTTCTGTTTCTGCCTCTCTCTGTGTATGTGTGTCTGTCTGTCTATGTATGTGTATGTGTCTGCCTGTGTCTGTGTGTGTCTGTCTGTCTGTGCTTGCCTGCCTGCGTCTGTGTATGTGTATGTGTCTGCCTGCATCTGTGGTCTGTCTGCCTGCGTCTGTGTATGTGTATGTGTCTATCTGTGTGTTTCTGCCTCTCTCTGTGTGTGTGTGTGTCTGTCTGTATGTCTGCCAGTGTTTTGGTCTGTCTTTCTGTGTGTGCATGTGTGCTTATTCCTAAACACGTCAATGCAACCTTCTCAGTCTGTATCATGTTACTTGTATGTATGTTTTTAGGGATGACTATTGGGTATTGAATAACCAATTGGAGTGCTCTTTGGAGAAATGTACCACTAATTACATTTGTTTAAACTCAAGATTTTTAGATTTGTGTGCTGTGGGAAATAAATAAATCTGATCATCGCTGATTCTGGATGACATGAGAAATCAGGTAAAGCCTTACAAATGCTTCTGGGTTCTCACAATGCAGCCGTGGAACAGCCACACACACTGCTGTGTTCATTCTTGTCCTTCACTTACCCTGGAGTCCCAGTCTCTTCCTCTCTTATTTAAGGAAGTTGCTCCCAAGCTGACCAAGGCCACCATCACTGTAAAGTTCCCCTTCTAATGCTGATTTACTGACATCTTGTTAACAAAGCACATCCTTCTCCAATTTTTATTATGGTTTTTATTATTTTCCTTAGAATTGTGGCAGATCCGTGGAATTGTATTGTTTCTTTATTCAAATGTCACCTTATTAAAATGGATGGGAGATTAAGTAATAGCGTGATATTCCTCTTGTTTTCAATTTTAGTATTCAATTCATCCTAACTAGCTCTAAAATATGCAAATTACTAAAATACTGTTGTTACAGGGAGGTTTGTTTACATCATTACTTATAAGAAAAACCTGAAAGAGTGTCTAAAAGGTAAATTTCTAGTCCACAAACACTTTGAATCTGATGGCAGATAGGCACCCCATGCTCCAGCTGATTGGAGGTTGGTAATTTCCTTTCTAGCATACATTAACTGTTCGAAGTCGTCTGTTTCATTGCAGCAGTGCAGCAGAGGTATACAACCTGCTTTCCACTCTCCCAACCCTCAATCCTTCCTCTTTCCTCGAGCTGCCTTCTACTTTCATGTCTTCTTTCTATCAAGACTAACCTGGACCCTTGGGGCTCTCAGAGACTGAACCACCAACCAAGAAACATGCACAGGCTGGACCTAGGCCTCCCTGCACTCATGTAGCAGATGTGCAGCTTGGACTTCATGTGGGCTCTGAACAACTGGAGCGGAAATTACCCCAACGCTGCTGCCTGTACGTGGGATATGTTCTTCTGGCTAAGCTGCCTTGTCTGGCCTCAGTGGGAAAGGATGTGCCCAGCCTTGCAGAGAATTGAAGTGCCGGGGTGGGGGTGTGGCAGTGGGTGGGAGTGGAGAAGTGGGGATGGAGAGAGGGGATGGAGTAAGGATTGTGAGAGGGGGTGATCGGGAGAGCGTCAGTGAGCGAGATGTAAAGTAAATAAGTAAAAACTTTAAATTTAACTAAAAAGATTTGGTGTATGAGAGAAAGTAGACAAGATTTATCTTTCTGTTTTTCGTTTAGCATGGTGCTCTACGGTTTTATCACGTGATCTTATTTTTTGTGACTAAATACTCTATTTCATATATGCACCACATTTTCTTTCTTTTTTTTTCTTTTTGATACTTTATTTACATTTCCAATGTTTCCCCTTTTCTGGGTCTCCTCTTTGGAAACCCCCTATCCCCTCCCCAACCCGCCTCTAGGAGGGAATTCCACCTCCCACCCACCCGCCCAGCCATCCCCATATTCCCACCTTGACATTCCCCTTTAATGGGGCCTCTAACACCCTCAGGCCCAAGGGCCTCTCCTCTCTCCCTGGTGGCCATCGAGGTCATCCTTTGCCACATATGCACCACATTTTCTTAATGCATTCGTCTCTCAATGGGAACCTAGACTGATTCTCTAACTTGGCTGGTGTGAACAGGGAAGGAGTAAATACAGGCGGGATATGTGACTAAGTCTTTCCCATGCTGATGGAGAGTCTTTCTGGCCTATACCCAGGGATGGTATACCTACATCATATAGTATTAGTTCTGTAGGGAACCTAAGCAATAATTAAGTAGCTGGTCTAGTTGCAGTACTATCAATAATAATGATTTTTCCCACTCATGTGCTCTCAAGCACTTGTTGTTTTTAATTTTTAATTTTCTTAAGGAAGACCATTCTGACTGGGAGCTGGAATTTTGTTTTTCCTTCTCATTCCAGCCCCACTTGCTCCAGATCAAAGATTTATTTATTATATGTAAGTACACTGTAGCTGTCTTCAGACACACCAGAAGAGGGCATTGGATCTCATTACAGATGGTTGTGAGCCACCATGTCGTTGCTGGGATTTGAACTCAGGACCTTTGGAAGAGCAGTCAGTGCTCTTAACCGCTGAGCCATCTCTCCAGCCCCGGGGAGCTGGAATCTTAATGTAAGTTTGATGTACATTTCCCTGATGGCTGGGACATTTTTTCCTATGTACTTACTAGCCATTTATACTTCTTTTGAAAAATATGTATTCAGTTAATTTGCTCATTTATTGTTTGCATTATTTGCCTGTTCAGTATTGCTCTTTTTGTGTTATATATTTTGAACATATGCATGTATGTTGATGCTTTTATACTAATTTGTGTTTGTTTTTGTATTTAATTATTGTTTATTCACTGTCCATAGTAATAGGTTTCTTTGTATGTGTGCATGTCTGTATTTTCAGTGTATGCACTTTCAAATGTGTGACACATGCATATTAAGAGTTTTTAAATAAGGTTCCATCTTCCTTATTCTTTGAGGCAGTCTTTCATTTAACTTGGAACTCGGTGATCAAGCAAGTTTGGCTGCATGCATCCACCTCTTTCTGCCTTTCCGGTATTGCCAGTATTGCGATTAGAAGCACATGTTTACTTGTGTGACTGTGGAGGTAAATGGACATGTGCGGGGGGTGGGGGTGGGGGTGGGGGCGGTGCCTGTGCAAACGCACAGAGGTCAAAGGAGGAGACTGGAGTCCTTAGCCTTCTCACTCCACTGTTTCTCTGAGACGCGGTTTCTCATTGAACCTGGAGCTAGGCTGGTGGCAGTAAGAGCCCAGCGGTCCTCCTGCGTGTCATCCCTCCTATGACTGGGGTCAGGTGTGCACATGGCTATGCCCAGCTTTTCTGTGGATATTGGCATCCAAATTCAGGTCCTCATGTGTGTGCATAGTCTTACCCTCGGAGACATCTTTCCAGCCGTCCTCTTTGTGTGGGGGTATTATGAACTACACCTAGGGTCCATCCAGTGCATGCTAGGCAAGCCCTCTACCGCTGAGGAGGAACCCAGACCTTACTTTTTCAGGTATTCAAAATAGGGATGCCTGCTTCCTCAGTCCATTTGCTCTGGGTGCCTCCCCCCCCCCCCTTCTTTCACTCTAAAGTTGTGATTATCTTCCCCAGAAAAGTCTGTTCCTCACAGAGAACAAATAGATGAGTCTTGGTTTCCAATCTAGTCTGCCAGTTTATGGTTTTTCAAACTGGAATACTATGACTATTAACGTCAAGTCATTGTGGAAAGGTACCTGTTAATTCCTACCATTTTACTGGCGTGCGTGCGCGTGTGTGCGCGTGCGTCTGTGGGTGTGTTTGCTTTCATTTTGCTTTGTTTTTTAATACTTAATATTTTCCTACTCCTCGTTTGCTTCTTTGTTGTTCTTATGCAGTTTTTTCTTTCCTGCGGCCTCATGCATGTGCTTATCTCGCTCTCCCG
Source organism: Uromys caudimaculatus (assembly GCA_028551405.1). Taxonomy (NCBI): domain Eukaryota; kingdom Metazoa; phylum Chordata; class Mammalia; order Rodentia; family Muridae; genus Uromys; species Uromys caudimaculatus. Next base: position 8,570,669 of record CM052702.1, read on the forward strand.
TGTAGGGTTCCTTCAGCTACCATCTGTAGCGTGCTCTCTCAGTGGTTGCCAGTCGCTCCATTTTTGCATCTGTCTTGGGAAGGTTCTTTCTTGGTCATTTGGGGAGGATAGCTTTTCTCTGCACTGAGACTTGGATTGGCTACCATTGTCTTTGAGAGCTTAGTATGCACCGCTCTGTGCCATTCTGAAATTTATATTTCTGTCCGAAATTCTCTTTCTGCTGCAGTGGATTTGCCTTTATGTGGAATGGCACTTCTCTCTTGAAGTTTCACTCCTTTTCTATGATCTGTACAACTGGTATTTTAACTAAATGAACCAGGAGCTTATTTTTTCTTGTTTGTTTGACATTATAAATACCTTCTGTAACTCAGTGACTATCTCTTCCCCTATATTTGTTTTTCTGCTGTTTTTTGTTGTGTTTACATTGTAGTTCTTTTATGCTCACGATTCATAACTTTGTTCTTTTGGTGTTTGCTGCATCTCACATGTTCTGGTCATATTTTATTATTAGGTTATCTTTCTTAATGTCTGAATGTTCTAAATCATCAACTTCATTTGCAAACCGTAAGATTTAGTATCCCACTTGATCCATTCTGTTAGAGTTAGCGTTCCACTGAGCATTTTATCTGATTTGTCTAGCGTTTCATTTCTAAAATTTAAACACAGCGTTTTCAGTATATGAATCTCCTCACTGAATTGCTATTGCATTTCCTGTATTGATGCCCCTATTTCATGCAACTGTTTGTTTCTTTTTTTATAAATTACTGCAGGAGCTTATGTCTTCCTTGAGTCCCTTAATTGTTCTTATAATATTTTGAAATCATTTTTTTCTACGATCACAACTAACTCACTCTTATTGAGGACCAACTGGTAGTTTTTGGAGAAGTCGTGATGCTTTGACTTTTTATGTTTCTTGTGTTTCTGGATTGGGACTTGTACATCTGAGGTTATATCATTGGTTTGATATTTTTAAATGTCATTTTATTTTTCCCAGTTAAAACATTTACATTATTCAAGTGAGACTATATTGTAGTAGAGTTGAGGTGTATTTCCTTCCCCCTGGACTGGGTGTGAAGCTCAGTAACTCAGAACCTATGTGCTCAAAGCACCAGTCACAATCTCCAGGATCGCAGTGAGAGTAGAGTACAAACTACGGAAACAGTGGCCACTGATGAATAGGCCCACAGTAAAAATGAAATAATAGTCATCGTATCAGCTCTGATAACGTTTAGGGAATAAAGAGAGAAAGGATATTGGTGTGAAGTCCGATATTAGTTACTAACAGGAGGAATGGGGGAAATATAACTAGCCATTAGTATGGGAGGAGCAGAGAAGTGGCAGAGGAGGTCAAAGTAAAGAGAGACAGTTAAAATGTTGGGATAAATGACTGTTAATGCTATTTAAAAAAAACCCACCTTACAGTTAAGATGCAAAAGGAAGAAGATGGTGGATGAAACAAAATCAAAGTGAGGTAGGAATGAGAAGGAAGTATGTGCATTATAGGAAAGAGAAATAGATGTGGAAACTCACGGGCAGATTATAAATCGAGCATATAAAAATTCAAACAAATACCCGCGATACAACTCACAGACCATATGCAGCTCAAGAAGAAGGAAGACCAAGTGTGGATCTTCAGTGCTTCTTAGAAGGGGAACAAAATAATTAGAGGAAGTAGAGGGAGGGAGAGATCTAGAAGGGTGGGGGGAGGATAAAAGAGGGGCAGGATCAGGTGTGGGAGGAGACTGTGGGGAGAAGTTCAGAGGGTCAGGAAACTGAATGGAGGTGTGTAGCAGTGGGGGATGGGGAACTGGGAGGAGCCACCAGGAAGTCCCAGATGCCAGGGAAGCATGAGGTTCCCAGGACCCAATGGGCATGACATGAGCTGAAATACCCAACAGAGGGGAGATAGAACCTGTAGAGAACATATCCAGAGGTTAGGCACAGCCCCAGGTTGAGGGATGGGGGCTACTCACCCATCTCAAAAATTTTAATCCAGAATTGTTCCTGTCTAAAGAAAATACAGGAACTGAGTGGAGCAGAGACTGAAGGAAAGGCCATCCAGAGACTGCCCCAACTGGGGATCCATCCCATATGCAGCCACCAAACCCAGACACTATTGCTGATGCCAAGAAGTGCTTGCTGATAGAAGCCTGATATAGCTGTCTCCTGAGAGGCTCTGCAAGACCTGACCAATACAGATGTGGATGCTCGAAGCCAACCATAAGACTGAGCACAGGGACCCCAATGGAGGAGTTAAGGGAAGGACTGAAGGAGCTGAAAGAGTTTGCAACCCCATGGGAAGAGCAACAATATCAACCAACCAGACCCCCCAGGACTCTGAGGGACTAAGCCACCAACCAAAGAGTACCCATGGAGGGACCCATGGCTCCAGCTGCATATGTGGCCTTATCTGGCATCAATGAGAGGGGAGGCCCTTAGTCCTGAGGAGACTTGATGCCCCATCATAGGGGGATGCTAGGGTGGTAAGGTGGGAGTGGGTGAGTAGGTGGAGCACTCTCATAGAGGTAGGGGAAGGGGAGATAGGATAGGGGGCTTGCAGAGGGGAAACTGAAAAGGGGGACAACATTTGAAATGTAAACAAATAAAATAACCAATAAATATTAAAACAAAAGAACTGAGAAACAGTAAAATTTAAAAACATAAAGCCAAAGTGACAGAAAATCAAAATTTTAAGAACTATAGCATTATTCAATACGTGTTCCTTAAGGAATGGGTATCGTGCCAGTCCTCCCTCTGAAATGTCTTAGGGACCAAACTGGGCCACCAGAAGTGTACTGTTGGGACTGGGACATCAACCCAGCCTCAAAACCTTCTACCTATAATCTGTCCTGCCTGCAAGATGTGCTGGGTCTTTTGTCTTAAATGCTTGCCATAATGGAACTCTGGTTAGTTATCCATCAATATTTGCAGACTTAGCTTGAGGCTGGTCCACTATGTTTCAGTTCAGGTCATCTGGTGTACAGTATCATGTGATCCTGTGGTTCTCTGTATCTTGTGCTCTCTGTAGGGAGAAGTCAGGTTTGGGGTTTTGCCAACTTACTACTCTTCCTGGGAATTTGCTAGCTGCCTCTTACAGCTTGTAGGGATGTTCTGAAAGGTTTGTTTCTGATGCTTTTTTATTTTCTTGTCTTTGTTAGACAAAAGTGAGAGAGTGGAATTCTCTCTGTTCACTACTGTTTTGGTCCATGCTTTGGGTTAGAATCTATTGCTTCTATTACAAACCTTCTATTATCCTTCTATTACAATACCAAATAGCATTTGGTATTTCTGCATTTCATCTAACTTCAAAGTTGGCAGATAAATGCTATCCTTCACCCACTATGCCTTTACTTCTTTCAGAAAATGGAACATAGGTCAGTGCCGCGTACCCCTAATCTTCCATCTTCTCAATTTCTTTTCTTTTCTCTCTTTCCTCTTCTCCCTGCCCCCTCCAATTTAGATGTGGTTTCCCAGTACTGTCCAGGCTGGCCTCAAACTTACTGCAATGCTCCTACCTCAGCTTCACAAATGCTAGGAATGTAAGCACGAACTACAATCCCAGCTATAAATCCCCAGTCCACTATGTGGGGAGCAATTTTTTCTTCTATTTTGTCTTTTCACCCTGGTGTTTGTTTCCTTTGCTATGAAGAAACTTTTTAATCTTATTTTATTCATTTAGTTTGTTTAATGTGTATGTGTTTTGCCCGAATGTAAATATGTGCATCACATGTGTGCTTGGTCCAGGTAAGATTCAGAAGAGGATGTTGGATCCCCTGGAAATGTAGCTGCCCTATAGATGCTGGGAATTGAACTCAGGACCTCTGCAAGAACAAGTGTTCATAAATGCTGAGCCACTTCTTAGAGAGGAATTAAACTGCCGGCGTCTTGCAGTGTCTCCTCTGTTTCCCTTGAGCTATCTCAACGTTTCAGGTCCTGAATTAAAATCTTTAACATGTAAGTTCTGTGACCAGCACACTAAGTTCAAGTCCTTGCTCTGCTTTTTTAGGTCAATAACCTTGGACAAATATGCAGTGTCTTCCTGCCTGTAAAGTAGGGTTAAGAGCAAATAATTTAATAATTGGGAGGCACTTAAAACAATGCTTAGAACATGGTGCAGGTTAGGAATTTTTAAGGCTTATTTTGGCTTTATTGCACTTTTTTTGTGGGGGAGGGGGAGGGGAAGGGGTGTTGCTGTGTAGTCCAAGCTGTCCTCAAACTTGTTATCCTCTTGGCTCAGCCTCCAGAATACAAGGAACGCAGATGTGCACCGCCACACCCTATTAGTCTTTTGTTGGTTTATTTTTAGAAATGTTTGCTAAATTCTATTAGTTTTCCTCTTGGAATTTTGTGGGCTATGTCACTTTTTTTTTTTTTTTTTATATACATTTCCGATGATTCCCCTTTTCTTTGGAAACCCCGTGTCCCCTCCCCC
>CM052702.1:8591190-8612865 GCA_028551405.1 Uromys caudimaculatus
TCTCCAACTCCTCCATCTGGGACCTCACTCTCAGTCCAGCTCCACCTGATTTTTTTCACTTACACTTTTGGTGCTTTAGCACTAGGTAAGCACTGTGATGCTGAACTGTAATTTCAGTGTTCCTTTTCTCAACTAGCTCTCCCAATTTGTATAACAAACAAACAAACCACTTGCCGGCACCTAAAGCTTAATAATGATTCTTTACAAAGAGAGATGTGTAAAATCAACTTTATTTTTCATAAATATTATTACTTTATTTTTCAACGTATTCCCTTAAAATAAATAAGAATATTTCCATATTATTCCTTTAACATCCAATTACTGATTAAAGCATACCACTGGTCAACATAAGGGGAGACAACATCGGCGAGTCACACACTCCTAAAGAAAAGGGCCCACAGTACGTTAAAGAGAAGAGCATTCTTTACAGTTTTTACTTGATTCAATAGATAATTTTACATTTTCCTTTAAATTATATAAATGTCTTAATTCTCACTCTTATAAAAACTAAACAAACAAAAAAAGCCACTCCCCTCCCCCCCAAAAAAAGCCACCAAAGCATGATTTTAGAGACAGAACAGGTGTGAACTCACTGAGTAAAGCTCTTTTTTATGAATACTTTTGGAAAGCTTGCATTGAGTTCTAACACAGCCCTGTTATCAATCTGGGAGCAGAAGGACACGTCAAGTAGGGAAAGATCTTTGCAAGATTCCAGGAGTTTTCTCAAAGATGCTGGACTTACCATTCTTGTCCCTGTTTAAAAACACAAAGCATTTATAAAATACATCCTAATAATGAGCTCCTTTACTTTATTTTAAGCTTATGTAAGATAAATAAACTTTTAAAGCAAAGCACTTTTAAAACAAAATATATATTAAATGGTTTTGCGTGACGAAAGTAAAACTGAATATTCTCAGACAACTTGACGGTGGGAATCCAAACCTTGCCAATTTTCTCCCATCCACTCTTTCATTGCTACTCTAACGCTCCCGACTGTCCCCTCCCTTACTTCATTACCCCAGTACAGAAGGATATTCACATCTCACCTAACTTGACCCACGGCGACCGGTGTGGTGCCCATTAGGAGGAGATCCTACTATTTCATCCTTCAGTCACAACTGAGCAACTGTTCTAAAACAGTCTCGAAACCCTGTGTGTCTCCGGCCTGGGAATGGACCGATGGGCAGGACACACCTGCCGTAGGGAGCCACTGACCAGGGCACAGAAACGACCCAGCACAACTCACTGTCTTATGGTGGGTGGCTGGAAGGCAGATCAAGGATGACAAGTGACTTCTGCCTGTGTTCAGTTTGGAGTGTCATAGGATATCCAGTTGGAAGGTAAATTAATAAATTATGAAAGGCATCTAACACATGGCAGGCATTTAATAACTACCAGATGTTACATGAGTCTAAGAGATGCTCTTTATAAAATCCACGCTGGCTTAATTACAGTTTTTCTGCAGGAAAGAATCACTGTCTTAACCCATATGCTATCTTCTGACAAAGGCATTAGGACCTGGGTCGTTTTGTTTCTATAGTGCTGGGGTTCCAACCTGCAACCCTGTGTACACTAAGCAAGTGCGCTACACTAATCTCCACTCCCAGGGCAGGATAGCACACACCTCCTTCTGTGTAAGTCCTTCCCACACCCAGCGCTCTCACGACTTCCAGAGCTGTAATTATAAGGAACTTCCTGCCACCTGTTTGCACCTGGTTCCAAGCTAAATCTGCCCAGATTCCCCCGGGATTGGGATTTGGCAAAGCCTCCACTGTCCATGAATACCGATGTCCAAGGACACAGAGAGCTGGGGTGGCACTGCTGTGCTTGGCTGTGTGCCCAGGGCAGCACGGATGGCTTTTATGAGAAGAGAACAGGCATACCCAGGAGGGAAGCGTCTATCGTTGAGAACACACACTGATGTGGTGCAGAGGGCAGGGGCAGGAGGAACATGTAGGACAGGAAAGGGAAAGACTGGCAGCACACACAAGACCTTCACAGGTTCAAGTCTAATGGGGTCCAGCACTGAGAGGGAGATGAGGACACACAGGCTCATACCTGTAAGCTAAAGATTTCAGCTGATACCTATTAGCGGAGTAAAATCAACTTCCTCTAAAGGAGTGCCCACTGGACATATCAACCACACTTCAGAGCAGGCCCCATGCTTAGGAGTAGTGGGTCAACACAAAACAGACTCCTTGTTATTTTTGTGAACTTTTGGGTTCATTTTGGCTCTTTTTTTTTTTTTTTTTTTTTTGGTCTAATTGGTGTTTTGCTTATTTCTTTTGATTTTTGTTTTTGTGGGGATTTTTGTTTTGCTTTTGCTAAGCAAGTGAGTGAGACAGACGGGGGAGGGGAGAGGGAGGGAGGGAGGGACAGAGGAAGGGAGGGAGACCACATAAAGCTGGGTGGGTAGGAACATGGGAAGAAGAAATTTGGAGGAGTTGAGGAAGAAAAACATGATCAAAGAATTAATTTTTAGAATAAGAAAGAGGGAGAAAGAAAATGGCACCTGTGCCTTTTGGTGGTTGTTCTAATCCCTTCTGAGGTCTGACTGTGGTTTCTAAGCATGGGATCTGAGGGGTAAAACTGTATCTTCATAATACTTTATATCAAGTGGGCTTCAGTTAAGTGAGATCAGAGAACCTCAATTCCACTCTTCAGTTTGCTGGAAGGTTTTGTTTGGTTTCACCCTGAATGGTAACTGCTATTTCTTAATCCTGCCAATTAGAAACTTGTTTTCTAACAAATGATGATAAACAACGCAGAAAATTAGAGATTTAAATTTTAATTAGACCAAAGTTCCCCATCGTATGATTCCAAGCTCCTTGGCACTTGTTCTGTTAAGCACAGAAGACAGTTCTGTGCTCAGTGAGCTAGCTCCATCAGGGCAGGCTCCACTCTATCTTGATTACTTACCTTCTACTTTAAAGCAATGCTAGACACACTACATGCTCAAGAAATATGTAATGAATGAAAAGAAACTTGGAAAATCCCCCGATATGATCACATTTGGATTTCCATTAAAGGGATTATCCTAACACCAGATTTCTGGGATTTTGGCCTCTTCCTTCTCTAATTCAGATGCTCCTTATTTCTAAAGCTCACTAACTGGTAAGCGAGAGTCCTCTGAATCTACCCTAAGTCTCCTCACTCATTTCAGGCTCTGCAGGAAAGAGGTCATGCTGCTGACATGCCAGGTCAAATCAGACGGGCTACTTCCTGGGACAACCTGTACTGTCATCGTCTGTGCTTTTGTTTCACGCTGCTTCTTCTACTTAATTTCCTATTCCCTTTTGAACGGTATCTTCAAAGTATCTAGTAAGTTTTAAAAGAAAGCTGCTCCTCAGATTGCCTCCCCACGCCCCGAGGCACCCACACAATAGACTTGCTGAGCTTGCATTATTTCTACCCTTGTTGTCCCTCATTCTTGCTAGGTTATGAGCTCTAAGAAGGTGGGAAAACATGGCATCTTACTCAGCTGTGTACATAATGCAGGGTCTCAGGGAGGCAAGTACACCATTTAACACGCACAACCCAGTGGCAATGACAGAACTTGAACTAACAGATTCCTTATTTAAAAACCCTTACTTTAAGGATTCTGGTACTTGAGAATGAAAGAAAACCCAACGATAAAAGTAAGAGAACATAGCGGAGTTAAGCATACAGAGTAATGGCTTCATATGGTAGTTTCACATACGCACACGTCATTATACTTTGTTCTTATTTGGCCCCCTGCACATTTACACCCTCTTCACCTACCTCTTGCTGGTCTCTTTGCTTCCTTAAGCAGTGTCCCCTTTCTGTGTCCATGTCACATGTATTCTATTACTGCAAAGTCATTCTTATGTTTAATAAAGAGAAGTGGGGCCCCTGACAACTGACCTCCACTGCTCACCACAGAAGGCCACTGCTCAGTGCGACTGACTCCTTTGTGGTTCTACAGCATCTCTTTCAGACTATGAGTATTGTTCATAGTTATTATAGAGCTTATATTGTTTTTAGGAAAGAGCTGTAAAACATATTTTAAATAACAAAGTGCTATCCACTAAAGTGAGCCTTATATCTCTGTAAAAGGCCATGGCTAATGTTCATTATTCTTGAGAACCATGACAGTTTCTGAAAGTTTTCAAAATATTTCTAAATATTCTGGAAGATTTACAATATTATAAAATAACTAGGTTAAGTCAAGCAGAAGACAAGTCAGAAGGAGAAAATGAGTGGACATCAGCCTCGCACAGAAGCACAGAGACTGACTACAGGACCAACATCTCAGGTCTGCAGCTTGATTCTGTCTCTTAAGAAATGCTGGGTTTCATCTATGAAAAGACAATGCTGTAACTCCCTCAGCTGTGAAGATCAGGCAAAATATTTCACAAATGAAGCAGTTGGTCCAAAGTATATTCATTCTGTATGACTGCCTGCTTAAGGTTAGTCAGAATCAGTCATATAAGCAGCATCTATGAATGTACCATAAACCTAAACATGGAGAAATTTTAACCAAAGCCAAACCCAGATGCTGAAAAGCTTCAGGTTTTCCTTTGATGAATATTAAATACAGAGGAAAGAATATGCAAGTACTTTAGAGACAATTTTTATCAGCACTGCTGTATTGCCAAAGACAGTTCAAGTGCTGAGTTCATGTGTGTGGGCAAAATAATACCAGTGGCGGCACTGGTGCCTCTGGCATGGGTTCCTTGTGGACAAATGCAGTGAAGGCAAATGGAATTCCAAGATTCTGAACAATTCTCAACAGACCTGCCTTGTGGTAGAACAATTCCTAAAATATAGATTTGACAGGGGCAGTGATTTAATTTTTTTTTAAAATCAAGATGTAACAATAAGAAAATTAAAAATTCAAGTTGAATTCCTTTTATAAATGAATTTATTTTCTATCCTTAATAAAAATGAAGAGTACATCTCACATGAATCTTTTCTGACTAAACCCAAACTTTGAATTATTTAGAGTATGTAAAGCTTTTAGAAAGTTTAACTATGAGATTGTGTTTCTGCACTCACCATTTTACACACACACACACACACACACACACACACACACACACACACACACTTCGTATGCCAATGTATCTATCTTATACTTTCTACCAAGCATTCTTATCAGGACAAATATTTATTGCAAGTTGACTTGGCTTCCTTGCAAAAGGTCTACATTAGGTTTTAGGTCAAGGGAGCAGGCTCTTTAACAAATGTATGGAAGAAATCCTTCATATCCAACAGCAACAACAACAACACCCTAATACTAATAGAAAGAACACAGGGATAATAACTCAACCAACCAGAAGACAACCAATCAAATTAATTAGAAAATTAATTCATTAAATTACTAATTACTTACTACAATTAATTAATAAGTAACCAACCAAGAATTAGTAAGCATCTCTCACAAATAACTCACCAATGAAGAGACACAGACTGGCTAGCTGATGAGACTAAAACATTAGATTCCCCTATCTGTTGTATTCAAGACACATACTCACTGGTAAAGACACCCACAGACTAAGAGTCAAAGTATAGAAGTCAAGCAAACAAACAGAATCCAAAACCAAGCTGGTATAACTGTTCTAATATCTAATAAAATAGACTTCAAGCCAAAACTAGGCAGAAGAGATAAAGAAGACTACTACATATTAAAAAGTATGAAAATTAATATCAATAAAATATATATGCAAAATATATGCACTAAATGTTGGAACTTGTGATTTCAGAAAACAAGTGCTAATGAGCATAAAAGGTATGGTGGATACAATAAAATCACATCAGGAGACTTTCATATCTCCTGTCATCTTAGGCCAAAGTAAAAGTCAACAATGCAGCTTCAGACTTAAACTATTTAACAGATCAATTTGATTAAGTAGATATCTACAGATTCTTCCAATGGAACACAGCCTTTTCATCCACCTATGGAACAATCTAGAGGCAGTCACATTTTAGGCCACAAAGAAAATGTTAACAAATACACAGGACTTGAAATAACTTCCCATCTCATCACAATGGAATAAAACTAGAATCAACAGGAAGAAAAACTATAAAAAGTCTTGGGGACTGAACACTTTTGAGTGATAGAGTCACTGAAAAAAAAAATCAAGGAAGATTTTTTTTTTTTAATTCCTATAATCAAATGAAATTTAAAGCACAACATACCAGAACCTTAAAAAACAGCTCAGGTAGTTCTAAGATGAAAGTTTAAATATATAATTTTTATATTAAAAAAAATCCCTCAAACAAATAACCTATTGATACAATGATGCCTTAGAAGATTCACTCAAAAGAAATAGGTATCAAGAAAGACTGGAGATCAAGAACAAATTAATGGAAACTAAAATAATAATGCATAAAATCAAAGATGAAAACAGAGGTAGGAGTAATTTCAGTGAATATCAGGAACACTAGAAAATGCTTAGAAAATGTTTAAGAAAAGAAAGATCTAGAAGAAACTGACAAATTCTTAGACACGCATGATGTACCAAAGTTAAATCAAGAATGTGTAAGCAACTTAGATCCGTAACAAGAAATAAGATTGAAACATTAAGAAATAAATCTTCCCAGAAAGGCAGGCCAACGACCAGATAGATTCACCACTAAATTCAACCAAACCCTTAAGGAAATGCTAAGCACAAACACTCCTCCAAGTGCTCTACGACTTGGGAAAGAAAGGAAAGCTACCAGACTCCTATGTACAGACTATTACCCTGTTATTTAAACTGGAGAAGGCCACCTCAACAACAAAAGCCCTAGAGAACATTGTTTTCTGATGAACATAGGTGCAACAATTGCCAATTACACACATTAGAAAGAACCCTGTTCAATAAATGGTTCTAGGAAAACGAGCTACCCACCTGTAGAAGAAATGAAACTAGATTCCTATCTCTCTTCCTCCAAAATAATCAATTCTGAATGGATCACAGACCTTAATGAAAGACCTCTGAAAGTATCAGAAGAAACACAGGGAAAACACTTCAATAGATACATATAAGCAAGAACTTTCTGAAGAAGACTCCAATGTCCAATACAGAAAATAACTCCAAGGTATTTTTGGATTCTAAGATATCTATTCCAGATAGGATTACATGAAATTTAAAAACTTCAGCATAACAGAGGAAATAATCACTAGAGTAGAGACAGCTTACAGAATAGGAAGATAAAAATCTTTGCCAACTGTACATTGGAAAGGAAGTTGGAACCTATATAAGGAAATACACAAACAACACCAAAAGAGGAAGTCATCTAGTTAATCCGTTGGCTAATGCACTAAGCACATAGTCTCAAAAAAAGAAGTACAATTATCCACTAAATATCTGAAAGTGTTCAACATCTTTAATCACCAAGGAAACACAGATGACAACTGCTTTAAGCTTCTATCTACCCACCCACCCTCCACTCAGGAAGAATGGCTATCAGCAAGCAAACAAATGACAACACATGCCAGCCAATGTTGATGATGAGGAAAGAGAAACCCTTATACTGTATGGGTGAGAATGTAAAAGTGGTACAGTCACTGAGTATCCTCAAATGCTACAAACAAAGCTAACATATGACTCAACTGCACTACTCCTGAGGGACTCAGGTCAACACACAACAGACAGATACCGTCATGTCCATGTTTATTGCTGCACTATTCACAGCAGTGACAGCAACCAGCCTAGACATCCAGCAATGGGCCAAGGCATGGAGAAATTCTGGTAAGCATATGCATGTAATTTTATGCAGCTATGAAGAACCCCCCCCCCCCCAAAGTCATTACATTTGCATGAAAATGCATGCACATTTGCAGGATGCCTCTCAAGATAATTATGCTAAATAAAATAAACCAGACTAGAATAGTCAAATACCACAGGTTTTCTCTCACGTGTATTCTAGATTCATGTTCGTATATATGTGTGTACGTTTAAGTAAGGATTCCTTGGATAGTAGAAAGGAGACCATGAGAAGAGTAGAAGAGATGTTAAGGGAGCACAGAGGGGAAAAAGAGTAATGGAATACATTTGACATAAAAGCAAAAGCAGGTACTACTTCGGGGAAAGTAGAGCCCAGGAAGGTGGCTATGGTGTAGAAGAACTTTTGGGAAAGGGGAATGAGTAAGAATAAAGTAAAATGATATATAGGTATGAAAATCCCATTACAAAACCCATCATTTTTTATGCAAACTTAAAAATATTTATATATTGTACTCTTACCTAATATGTCCAGTTGCTGTAATCTGGTACAATTAGATGCCAGTTCTTCTATGTCTGTGTCACACACAGACCTGTTAGCTGTAAGAAAGAGTTTCTGCAAGTTTGGGAGCTGGCGTGCCAGTCTGGCAAAGCACCCAGTGCTGCTCTGAAGGGTGGGGCACCAGCCAAGGTCAAGTTCCTCAAGAAGAACACACCCAGAAGCCAACTCTGTTATCCCATTCTCGGTGATATTCTTGCATCTCCACAGATCCAAAGTCCGGAGGTTTTTACACTTGGCTCCTATCATGCTGGCTATCACATCATAATCTTCAATCTGGAAATCAAACAGTTCCAGCGTTTTACACGTCACATGCAGAGATATAAACTGCCTAGAACATTCTTAATCATCTCTTATTGTTGCTTTCAAATAAACACACCCATGTCCTTATTAATACTCATCCATTTACTCATCCCAAATCTCTCGGTGCTTCATAAAAAGTGAGAGTAATGAGCTAAGCAGATGCCTTATCTAATTAAGAGCTTGTCATGTGCACATGAGGACTGGAGTGTGATCCCCAGAACCCATGGAGAACCTAGGGTGATGTATACATCTGTAATCAGAGCACTGAGAGAAACAGAAGAACAACTGGGCTCTGTGGCCAGCAGTTTAGCCAAATAGGTGAATTTTGGGTTCAGGGAGAGATCCTGTCTCAAAAATACAGTGAAGTTCACATACAAAGCAAAAAGAATCACATAAGATCCATGTAATAGAACTAGATAGAATATTAATCAATTAAATTCCAAAGCAATCCTCAGTCTCTCAAGAACAACCTGAGGAGTAGGTGTTATTCTTTTGTGCCTACTGTTTTAACACTGTCACAGCTACCTGTTGGCAGGGTCTAGTTTCTTCTACTTTATATATGATTAATGTACTTAGCTGGGTATTTCATCTTTCCCTAACAAAGGTGTATATTTTGGTAGTCTCTAAAACTGTGTGGAAATGCTGTAAGTACTAATTAGGATAGTAGTTTGGGATTAAGTAAGAATTTATAGACTAAACATACAATGGAAAAGGACTTTAGACTACAATATGCTAACCAGTGTTAAGGACTAAAATCTCCAGGACTTACTTCATGATACAGATAAGCATTTAGTAACCAAGGACCTACCAGAAAGAAGACAGCTTGACTAGGGATGAACCGGAAACCTAAAGAAATGCAAGCGGGTTCCAGGCAACTTTAAATTACTTCAAGGAACACCAAATAATGCAAAGAACACATGGACTCTTTTTAGTTACTCTTTAAATCACAAGAAGAAACAAAATTAATTTTAACAATACATCTTCTCTAGTTGTACCACTACCATTTCAACATGTTGTCAATATTAAAATATTAGGATATTTTACAATTTTGGTACTAAGCCTTCAAAATTTGGCATGTATCTTGTATTTACACCATACAAAATGTAAACTAGTATATTTCCAACTGGCCATCAGCTACCAGACTTGACAGCATGGCAGCAGAAGCTAGTTATGAATATAGAGTGCTCAGGGCATTGCATGTGTTCTCTCTCTATGCATTTCTTCCCCTTCATAGGCCTGTTAGGTAGAGAGTAAAGGCAGAACTACACTCATTCAAGTTTTTACTTTTATTCTCAATTCTGTTTGCTATAACGACTACTCAAAATACACACTATATTTCTAACTTTCCTATGCTACAAGGTGAGCCATATGACTAAGTTATGAATAGTAGGAAATAAATTTACAAAGGCATGATACTTCTAGAAGGAGTCCTTAAGGGAGGGTGCTGTGCCTTTGTCCAGTCCCTACAGTTTGACATGGGAAGGACCTCCATGCCAAGGTTTGACATGGCCGGAGCTCCAGTCCTAACCTTCATATGAAATGTGTGAACATACAGTCTTCAAGAGCAGAGTCTAGACTTCTCAGAGGAATGTGGAGTCATGTTCACAAATCAGCCTGGATTGTTCACCTCCTACACTCCGTTTATAGATTAGAGAAATAAAAAGTCTTGTAGGAACAGTCATTGGTAGGTTTTAATCTAATTTTAATTGTATACTTGCTTACAAATGATAATATTTTAAGATGAAAGACTGAAATGAGTTATTAAAGCAAGCTTCAGATTACTATGGGGCTTTATTGCCTCCATGGCCGCTATTTTCTATTATGATAGATAATAACACTTTAAGTTAGATGAATACGGATAGTGTCCCAGAACCTCTGAAGGGGTGCTGGCAACATGGCTTCTACAAAGCAAGTATGTCTGTGGTGCTGGCTAAAAGCACACTTCCAAAAGGAGAGGAGACATACAACTCTTCTCAGAGCTGATGTGGCTTATGCTTGAAATGGAGCTGAGCACTCGGGGAAGAGGTGTGCTTATGTTTATCAAGCAAACACAGTGGAAAAGCCTGGTGGCAAACCAAGCAAACCTAAGGAATCAGGATTCTGAAACGACCTTCCTGCCAAGGCTGCTGGACATGAGTCCATGTGATGCTGGAATGCTTGGGAATTTAAACTAAAGGAAAATAAGTAAACAAAAGTAGACCTGTGTTCTAAACACAAAACACCTCCCCAAAAGTTTAAATTAAAAAACCACTCATCTATTTAAAAATCACTGTTTTAAAAACATCAGTTTACAAAGAGAGCTAGCCCCTGAAAGAGGCCCTCAGTGTGTCAGTCACGTGGATCAGTGTAGTAGTATCTTACTGGTAACCACACACTTCATTTTAAAAACAGTTTACTGACAGCTCCAATTCCCATAGTGAGTTACATCTTAATAGATGTAATATGGGAAAGGGAGTTCGGCATTTAGGAAGACTGGGAAGCAAGAGGTAAGCAAAGGCAAATAATTTCTTTATAGGGAAAACACTAGTGTCACTTCCTAATTTTGATTAGGAATCCCTGCTCTATTCTCATATGTAAACTCTTTTATAATTGAAAATTCTTCAGGGCTAATTTTCCACAAATCAATTTTGGAAACACTGAATTCAAATACATGTAATTTTAACTATGAATATTTATGTATATATGTGTGCGTGCATACACACACACACACACACACACACACACACACACACACACACAAATTCCAATTCAAGCTGTGGCCGGAGGCCTGATTTCCCACAAAATGATGCTCCAATTTAAGTGTGGAGTGGTAATAACAAACAATAGAATATTTTGAGTAAAATTAAATAGGGCCTTTACCAATCTTAGTGGGACAGGGTAGCAACATGTAAAGAGTCAAGCAGCTGGTCTGTTGTCATAGAAACTGCCATCAAGAGCCACTGGGCTCCTCTAGAAGAGCTACTAGAGGGATCCAAGGAGACTACGAAGTAGCTTACAGAAGTAAGAATTGGACTTAAAGTACATGAATCCAGTGGGTTCCCAAGACTGACCCAGGAAACCGGGACTGTTTGGGCCCATGCTTGCACTTTATAGGACCTAAGCCCTGGGATTACAGAACACAAGATGTGAAATTACCTTGCATACATCCCTATAAAAGGTTTCTCTAGGCTATACTGTCAATTTCTGGACACCTTTGAAGCAAACGGTAAACTATAAAGATGTCCAATTAGGATTCAAAACTAGAATACCAGATTTCTCTGACTGTCTTCTTATTTAGGGCTCACTACTAAGTGGTTGCAATGTTGGACAAGTCTGGAAATCTCTTACATCTGCTTTGGCTGCAGGTACTGGAAGACATAATAGTGGATTGCTCCACAGGAAGACTTACTTCTGTACATGTGTAGGTGTGCACACACAGATCCCAGCAGTTAAACTGTCCCTTAAGTCTCAGAATAATTCATAAACCGTGGAATTTAGTTTAGATGAAACGAATTTTACTTTCCTCATTTCCTCCTCTATAGACAAGTAAAGCCACAGTTTAAATCTTAAAGGCTTAGAGTTTTCTAATCTAAGAATCAGGCATCTGGATTTCACAGAGTAGTAAAATTTAAAAAAGAACAAATAAAACAACTGAGTCCTAGTACAGGGCATCGATCTTTGTATTGTGCCTGACAAAGGACTAAAAAGCCCCACAGTAACAGCACACCTATGTCTACCAGATTTCTGAGAATTAATCTCGCTAGAGCATGCAGTTGGGTAAACAGCCTGAGACAGTTCTCTTTCCACCAAACTATACTCCCCCGTTTTGGTGATAAAGGTAAGTCCTTCAAAGACATACCCTCCCATTGAAGGGGAAAAAGGTTTGAATGTGAGGTAAAAGTATATGCATATGCACAATTTACACTTTGGTACTTGTTGCTAAACTGTTCATTAGAAGTACTGTATTGATTTGTTCTGTTATATGGAACATTTCTCTAAAATTTTCTAATAATTAAATTTTATTATTTAAAAAAAAAGTCTATGCATATATATGTGGTGGGATGGGTCAGGTAAACCTCACCCATGGGAACAAAAAGAGAAGCAAGCCATTGAGTATGAAGAATTTTCACATGCTTACCATCACACAGCTGCCCAGGCTGAGGTGCTGAAGCTCTGCACAGAAGTTCAAAATGCTCAGTAGTGCTGTTTGCTGCCATCAGGGAGCACATCAGAGGCAAAGGCGGAAAGTGAATGAATGTGAGACAAAGAGAAGGGGTCAATTAGACATTAAAGGCTGTCACTGCTTTTCCTGAAATAGAGCTGAAAACCTAGGTTACAGAGTCCACAAATGCCATTTAATGAGTCCCCAGGTGCTCCTACCATTGACTGGCTTGGTTTCAAGGTAATCATTAGCAGTCTCCATGTAAGTCATCACTTAGTATGGTTTTACATAGTCTAAAGACATCTGTATTCCCCATGGTCTATCAGTTTATTTCTCAGGTAAGCATTTGGAGTCTGCTTAAGAGCAATGGGGGAGAGACGGAGAGCTAGAACTAGAGAGAGTGTACTAGCCAGAGTGACAGGGAGGGGGGAGCAACCCCCAGGGGGCTGGTGACACTTCTGAAGAGCAGCAGCAGCTCTGACATTCACTGATCAGCTGCAGTCTGATGGAACTGCCAATAGAGTCACCCCAAATCAGGGCTGAGCTGGTGACTTTAATGTCAAAGGATTCTCTTTGCTGACAAAGATACCAACAACCATTGAGCGCCTGTCAGTAGCAGATGCTGACGGAATCATATCCAACATGCACTTTCTAGTCATGTTTCTGCCATTTAATCCCACCTGTCCTCTGCAATGAAAATGTCTGACCACTAAACATCCAAAGGTATGCTAGATGGCTGCATAGTCCCAATAACTAGAATACATTTTCACTTGTGTGTGTCTTAGGTGTGGGCACAAGTGCCCACAAATGTACATGCTGAGGCCAGAGAAGGGTTTCTACTTTCTTCCTCTATCCCTGCTCTCCACCTTACTCCCTTGAGACAGGGTCTGTCACTGAACAGAAGCTCGTCATTTCAGCTAGGGCTGGCCTGGGATCTGCCTGCCTTCTCCTTGCTCTACCCCAGTGCTGGGGTTCCAGACACATGCTCTGCTGTTTATATAGGTACAGAGGTTTGAACATAAGTCCTCATTCTTGTGCATCAAGTGCTCTTAGCCATGGTGCCGTATTGTAAGACCCGAAAAATGTATTTAAGGTGCCAATTCATCTCATGACATGCCTACCGTCAAAAACTGTTAAGAAAGAAAGAAAGAAAGAAAAAGAAAGAAAGAAAGAAAGAAAGAAAGAAAGAAAGAAAGAAAGAAAGAAAGAAAGAAAGAAGAAAAAGAAGAAAAGTGTGTGTGTGTGGGGAGACATTCTAGTTTCTCTTTTATTAGAAAAAAACTATTCAAATGTGATACGCATGGCAAACATTCTTTTTAAACACTTAACCTAAATTGTTTTTGTAACAAATTAAGCTATTAACAAATTATTAGATCTTACATGTATTCAGAAAGGGAAAAAGATCAGTGGGGGAGGGGAGAGAGTCTGGATAAACCCAGATAATTCTCAATAGGAATGTGGTAATAAAGTACTTCATACAAAGTAAAATCACTTAAAGCAAAAGAAAATACTAATTACAAAAAGCATTAGAAAATACTAGACTTCAGTCTGTTACCCCACTGAGTACGTTTTAAAGCTAAGCAAAAGTTTATCTTGGTTTTATACCTTGTTTCTAATATAACATGGTATTTGTAAGATGATCTTATGTAATTTTTAGAATGTGAACACTAGACAGTCCACAAGAAGATAAGTTAACTTTAAGGGTCTCTGAAGTACTTCATCATATCACCCAACTAGCAGTGCAATGACGTCACATTTGTCTTCACTGATGTACTGTGTCTTTTTAACAAGTTTGTATTATCTACTATCACTTCCAATACTAATTCTCTGACACTCCTACTTCCTTTCTTCTGTAACTTCTGTTCAATAAACACTAGACTCTCTCAAGTACCAGTGTTTGTAGTGGTTTGAAAAATACATCCACATATCACAGACACCTGCCTTCTAGGCACAGAGCTGACGTTCTCTTTTCAGAGGGATCCGTTCTTAACCAACTGCGTGCAGTAGAGGTGGCTGGTGATAGGGTATGGCCGAGTCACAGGGTTCACAGATATTTGTCAAATATTACACTTGGACAAGACTAACATTTAAAGAAGTGGATGACGCGGACTGCTCGCCCTGATGTGCTATCTAATCCGTTTAAGGCAGAACAGAACAAAAGGAAGAGAGAACGGTCTGAAGAAGAATTCTGCAGGTTCCCAGGGAGGGAGCCTGGTACGTGGTTGTCCAGTCACAGTCAGCTTTGAGATGAACAGAACCCCAGCTGACAACCTGCTGCAGTCTTCCTTGAGGCCTTCTTTGGGTTCCCTTGGAGTCAAGACTACCATGAGGAACACCTAGTCATAGACCTGAGTGAGATGATAAATTTCTTTTGGAATAACTGGTAAATAATGATGTGAATGATACCGTGATTAATAGTGAGTATGACATTTATTAAATGAACAAGATTCCCTTTGAGGACTAAAAACATAAATTTATAGCAGTACCTGATGTTCAGTGTCTATAAATGAACAGACTCTTCAAACGGTGCTAATTCAGCAATTTATTCTTTGTATACCATTTGGAATTTATCTCATTTATTCACTTTAAAGTTCTAAAAAGTATCATTTATCTCCTAGACTTCAAATCAGTTCATTTTTACAAGTATGTGGTTTTGTTGTTTAACCTTGTTGTTTATGTTGTTAATTTCTAGGTTTTGTTTGAGACCTGCTCTCACTATATATACTGGCTCTTCTGGAACTTGCTCTGCAGACCTGGCTGGCCTCAAAGAGCTCTGCCTTGTCTCCAGCTCCCGCGCGCTGCTGTGTGGTGTACAAGCACCCAGCTCCGGCTTGTGTTTAACAGCTGTTTTCATTGACTTCTTGAAAGTTCACTCCTTACCCCTACTTTCTAATCTCTCAAGTTCCAGAAAAGCCAGTATACATAGTGAGATCAGGTCTCAAACAAAAGGAGGTCCCACTCTGCAAGAGTCCTGGGGTCACTGCAGAACCAGCAGGAAACTTAGTTCAGTTCTGACCATAACACATAGAATATGGTCTTTTTGGGTCTATCTGTATGGGTGTGAATCCTTTCTCTAAGACTCATTCAACAGCCTGGGAACCCACCATCACTCAGATCTGAGGATCCAAACCTAGGATCGGACAGTAATTTTCTCTTGGCACTGTTTGAGATGAACTCATTAAATCAAATTACCTGCCTATATGAGGTGCATGTGTGCAGGCCATCCCCTGGAAAATGGCCACAAAATAGGGCCAAATTCTCAAAGAAAACTGGCCCTCCCACCAAAGCCAACAACTGCCAACAGCCCCTCAGTTAGGAGTGAGACTTTTTGAGTCCCCATCTACACTGATTAACTCTTTCTTGTTCTTGTACAGGTTCTGTGCAAGAACCATGTTGACTGAGTTCATGAATCAAAGGTTCTGTGTGACCAGAAGACACTGTTTCATAGCAGCCTTCCACAACCTCTGGCTCTTACAGTCTTCCCATCCTTTGCTTAGTGGTGATACTCCATGAAGGGACTGTGACTTTAAGGCACAAGCCTAATAGCACATCTTCCTAACTCATTTTTAAAAAATGTATTGCTTATTTTTATGCTAATTTGTTTATTTTATGTGTATGAAATCAAATCCCAGGCCCTCTGCAAGAGCAGCAAGTGCTCTTTACCCCTTAAATGCATTTAGCTAGATATCTCTTCATCCTGCCCAACTCACTTTTGAGCCAAGAGTTTAATCTAGAAACATCTGAAAGCATTCTTTCTCTCAACAAAATTTCCCCCCTTTTAATTATATTTTTATTATATAAAACAATCTTTAAGTTTAAATATATTTTGATCATATTCTTCCCCTTCCCCAAGTCTTTCCAGATCCTCTCCCTCTCCCTACCTACACAACTTTAAGTTCTTTCTCAAAAGACAAACAAAACCCCAAACTAACCAAGAAAACAAAATAAAACTATATCCAAAACAAACAAACAAACCCTACCAAAGTGTAACCAAATAAAACCACACAGAAAAAACTCTGTTGTCCACTGTGTTGGCCAAGTACTCCTAAACATGAGGCCCACTGCCCTGGAGGGAGCAATAATGTACCCAGTGTCACCCCACGTCTCACAGCAGGGAAAATGACAGTTCAATTGTTAACCTTTACCCTACTGGGTAGGTTTTCATTTATTCATTCAATTAAAAACTAAACTAAAATAAGATAAAACAAAAACTACCACATCAAGGGGGGACAAGATGATCATCATGAACAAAAAAGAACCCAAGAAAAGGTACAAGAGTAAGAGACCCACTCGTTTGCACACTCAGGAGTCCCATAAACACGCTAGACTGGAGACCATGATACACACACAGAAGACTTGGTGCAAGCCCTGTGCATGCTGCTTCAGTCTCTGTGAGTTCATAAGGCCTTTGCCCATGCTGACCCAGAGGGCCTTATTCTCCTGGTGTCCTCCATCCCCATTGGCCCTTATATTCTTTCCATCTCTCTTCCTAGAGGTTCCCTGAACTCTGAGGGCAGGGATTTGATGGAAACATCCCATTTAGGGCTGAGTGTCTGAAGTGACTTTAGAAATATAGAAAAAAAGATGTCTGAATATATATATGTCCTTTGGCAAATATTTTACAAAAATTTAACCAGTGTTCACATTAAATTGGAAATTACAAAAGTTATGAATAATAGAGAAAACTATCATTTTTATTCTGACTTTAAAAAAGGAACTATCATAGAACAAAAGAAGCTTCCTGTTTAAGGACCTCATTCATCTTTGCTGAAAGAGAGATGTGAGATCAAAGGAAGACTGCAATGTAGAAGGCTAGGAATGACGACAAAGGGAGATGCTGGGAGGGACTAACGCAGATATACCAAAGGCTAGAATCCAACAGCAAGGCAGCAAATACCAATGCTCCCCACACAACCGCTAAGTGGTGACAAGCCAGGCCTAGGTTAAGGGACTGCATCTATGGTATCAGTTTATGATCTTTCTATATCTAGTAAACACGTGTCCTCACACAATAATTGTAGAACAGTCTTTGTCTATGTGCTCATATTTAGGATGTAGGAACTCCGGCTAATGCTGAAGCAAGGAAAAGAAACTAACTATTCATACAGAAGATGATCGGATTCTGGGAGACTCGGCCATTTTAGGTAAGAGTTGGCCAGCTACAACTCACAGGTAGACTATACCTTCCTAGATGTTTTTGTAAATAAAGTTCTACAGGAACAATTTCAGCATTGTCTATCAATGTTATCACACTTCAGCAATAAAGTTAACTGCCTGTGGCGGAGAACATATGACCTACAGTAGCTAATACAATGATTCTCAACGTGTAGGCCATGAGCCCTTTGGGGAGCTGAACAACCATTTCACAGGGGTCACCTAAGACTATTGGAGAGCACTGATACTTACATCATGATTCATAACAGTAGCAAAATTACAGTTATAAAGTAGCAATGAGAATATTTTTATGCTGTGGGTCACCATGAGGAACTGTATTCAGGGTTCTCAGCATTAGGAAGGTTGAGAACCAGTGATCCAAAATATTTACTCACTGGAAACAATTCTACAATAGTAACTACTTGTAACATTTCTGTATATCTACAACATATCAACAGGTGAATCAAACTACATAAAGAGTACTATTTAAAAGAAGACATTTAACAGTCAAAAGTGAAAAGTTTTATGAAACTCTTTTTAAGGCTCTAAGTACCCTTTAGGACTCTTTAGTCCACAAATTCTACTGGTTGCTTCTGCAAAACTTACTTAATGGATCCACATATAACTTAAAATAATTGGAATAGTAGCTTTAAAAATGCAAGGCAGCATGTTCTCTTTTAAATGAGTTTATAATTGTCAAACTCTAGTCAAATTGTTATGAGAAAAAAGTGTGTTAAGGAGTGACTGGAACCATGTATAATGATCAAACTGTACTTTGAGAAAATGATGTCATCTAGTCTATATTCAGAAAAGAAAGTTCTGCATTTTACCTAAAACCTACGTAAAATCAGCAGCTTCAGAATACAATGGCCCAGTATTGGTACTTATATAGTGTCAAAACTCAGTGCCAAGTTATAATAAATATGTAATTACACGTTCATGTAGATCACATGACTATTGGTACAATACAAAGTAAAGGAGTAAACCACAATGTAGTGTAGAAGTTGTGAACAGAGAGTGCATGCTGAAGGACCCAAGGTACTGACTCTGAAGGATCAAAACAAAACACCGTATTCTAGATACAACAGTGTGAAGGTTCCTTCCCAGCCTCAGTTTACGGCTGCCCGCCTCTTTTGTTTCTTCAGCAAATTTACTAATAGTGTTCTCAGTGAGGCTCCCAAATAGTCGGGAGTTGTAATGGTTACTTATTAAACATGTAACTTCAAGGAAAGTGTTGACAGGTCAAAATACAGGTAATAGATGTGAAATTTAGGTATAAGTGGACATGAAGTCTCATGTGGTTACAAAGAACTATTATAATGACATTCTGCTAGAAGACATTTATTAGCAGGTAAAATGAGGCATGGATTCAAATCTTCACTGACAGTTTTTTAGGAAAGCCCACCTCTGATGGTATTTATACGGATACGACTTTCAGGAAGTCTAGATTTATGGCTTAGTAGGAATACCGTGCACATTCCACAGTGGGTGTATTCAGTACATTTTGTTTCCTTTGATATAGCAATGTAGGCTTATAACTGTTAGACCAGCTGACACTCCCTCTTTTTAGCTTGGTGTTAAAAATTAATTGTTGTTTATCTGTAATAAAAAATACAACCTCCAATAACACACTGCATAGTGGAAGATTGGATTCGAATCAGTATTCTTTACTCTAAAGCATGATTCTTAGAAAGCATATTGATAAAGGGGTATTTAACAAGTTTCTGTATTACAGACAGAGACTGCCTAAAATATGGACTAATGGCACTCTGTGATCACAAAGGAGTGTCATTTCACTGATCATAATATATCCCAAACAGGGCAAAATCTCCAAGTTATAAATTTGGATTTTATTAAAGTATATTCGCCAAATAAAAATTCATAAATTTACATGCAGATATTGTTGAAGGAATCCTAAGAACACAGTCATTCAGTTTAAAATTCACACATACACGTGAATTTCTCTGAACTTTTTTATTTTTGAGACCAAACTCAGTAAATATGAAGAAGGGAAAAATATTTACATTTATTTAACAGGTTTCCTATAAGCTATCTACTACAAATTATTCTCTTTATAGACTTCAAATATGTAACAAAATCACAAACTGAAAATATTACCTTTTACAAACTGAATTTAAGATCAATCAATATTGTGGTGGAAAAGTTAGACTTCTGATTAAAGATCATACACGATATAAATAACGCTTACCCAGGCCTTTGATAGGGAAAAGAAATGTTCTCTAAACCTAACTATACACACACACACACACACACACACACACACACAGTTACTCTAAATCAGAGACTCAGAATTTAAATTACCAATTTCAGTACAAAGTTCAGATGCTTGCCACGGTCCAATAACCTGTATGTATACAGAAGCACAATCTATGGCTACATAGTTACACATCTGTCTTGCTTAACTCCAATCAGAACTTATTCCACCGAGGAAAATCTTGTCCACCATAAAAACTTGAATTTATCTTTCCTTATAGATAAGTAAACTGATCAGCTGCTTTTCCAACTCATATGAATGAAATCATAGAGTTGCAGTAAAAAAAAAAAAAAGAAAGAAAGAAAGAAAGAAAGAAAGAAAGAAAGAAAGAAAGAAAGAAAGAAAGAGCGAGCATGCCCATTTACACAATGGTTGGATTTTTCAATATACTGAATATCTATGTCACGTTTCCATCAAAGGATAAAGGGTTACACTGTCACCGACGCTTACAAGAGGAATCTGGAACATGTGTTATTTCACGTTATCCATCTAAACCAGTGGTTTTCAATCTTCCTAATGCCGTGACCCTTTAATAGAACTCCTCATGTTGTGGTGACCCCCAACCATAACATTATTTCGTGGCTACTTCATAACTATGGTTTTGCTACTGTTATGAATCTTAACGTAAACATCTGATATGATGGATATCTGATATGTGACTCCATGTGAAAAGGTCATTTGATCCCCAAAGGGCCTGTGGCCCACAAGTTGAGAACCACTGATCTAAATGGTTCCCAGCTAAGATTCTCTAGTCTAAAGACTTTATCTTCTTCTGAAAGCACTTCTTTCCTTTTTATTGAGATATCACAAAATAGTTTTATCAAGCCAACTACCCATGGTTGATGAGGTCATGGATTCGGGAGAAGAACTTTCTAGTGCCATTCTCTTAAGCCAGTATATTTTCTAAGTGCATTTTAAATACTTATCCTTACACCCACAAATAGTAGTAGCTCTCATCCCTCCTCAAATACATTTTGTTTTGCAGCAGATGGGAACTATTACAGAAATCAACAACTGGTCAAAATGTAGAGAATAACTAATCTTGGGGTACCCAACCCCAACGGATACGCCTACAACTTACCTATACCTATGGTTCAGTGAATATCATGGAAGAGGGGACAGAAAGATTGTAGATCCAGAGAACCATAAGATCTGCTGTGACACACTGTCTTCAATATATAGTAGAAAAAGCTTCACTCATGAAATCTCGATGATATGGCCACTTAAATAAGACCTACATAATGACACCACTTATTGACAGGCCATCCAGGTTGGGGAGGAGTTTAACAAGGCCAAACACTTAGATAAAGAGCTAAAATAAAGGCAATTAGTAAGTGGTGAGGGACAGACAATGGCCAGAAAACCCAGGTTATTAAATCATCCAGGATAATTATGGATTATAAATAGAAAAAAGGAAATGTGGTATATATGTACCATGTAGCATTATTTGCCTAGTTAAAAAAAATGACATTAAGTCATTTACAGGTAAATAGATGGAACCAGAAATCAAGGTTATAAATTAGTAGAGACTTGATGCCCCGGGGGGGGGGGGATGCCTAGGTGGGTCACT
>CM052702.1:8612965-8637271 GCA_028551405.1 Uromys caudimaculatus
GATAGGGGGGGAAGGGACAAAAGAAGGCAATGGAGCATTTTTTAAAACAAAGTACATATATGTGTGTTCACACGTGTATGAAAAGGTCATAATCCGTTGTTTTAAACCTTCAATATGTTCCCAATAAAAAAAGGCACCAGCCTCTTTTATGGTGTTGCCTTAAGAACTTTAATTCACGTATCTTTCAGTATCCGTACATCCTTAGCAAACACATCTTTTCATTTGTTTGTCCTTAAGACACACCAATGAGAGACTAGGTACCTCAATTTCCTTTTCTGTTACTTTAATAAAAGCAACTTAAGAGAGAAAAAGTTCATTCCTACCCACAGTACAAGGATGTAGTTTATCATGGCAGGTGTCCTGGCTAATTTTTTGCTAACTTGACAAAAGCCAGAGTCATCTGAGAAAAGGAAATCAAAATTGAGAAAATGCTTCAACTAAACTGGCCTACGGATGAGTTTGTGGGGTATTTCTTGATCAATGATTGATGTGAGAGGGCCCAGATGACTCAGATGACTATGGGTCATGCCAACCTTGGGCAGGGGGTCCTGTGTTGTATAAAAAGTAGGTTTAGCAGCCATACAGAGAAGCCATATGGAGCAAGTCAGGAAGCAGAGTTTCTGCTGCAATTCTTGTTTCTGGGTTCCAGCTTGAATTGAAGTCTGACTTCCCTCAGTGATGAACTGTTACCTGGAAGTGTAAGCTGAAATGAACTCCTTCTCCCCAAGTTGTTTTTGGTCATTGTGTTTTATCACAGCAAGAGAAACCCAAAGACAGCAGGTAAGTCAAGGCAGCAGGAACTTCAAACAACTAGTCATTAAAAAAAAAAAAAAGCCACAATCTGGAAGAAGAGAAAGATGAATGCTGTCTGCTGCTGCTGCTGCTGCTGCTACTCAGTTATTTTTCTCCATTTATTTAATCCAGCGTCCCAACCAGGGAATGGCATCACCAAAGTGGGTGGGTCTTCTCACCTCAATGAACACAACCAAGATAATAATCCCCCCACAGCCTTGTCCAGAGTTCCACCTCTCAGTTGAATCTAGGCTCTGTCAAGTTGACAATTAACTACCACAATGGGCTAACCTCTACTAGTGTCCTTTCCTGGTCAAAGTTCTGGAAATTTCTTATACTTGGCTTCTGGTCACTGTTATGACTATGGTCAATGAGTCTGTAACAAAGGGATAACCTTTTTCGCTGTAGTGACTAATCAGACCCTGCCACACAGACCAGGACAACCTACTCACTTAAGTAACACAAAACTAATGCTACCCAAAGCCTCAGTGTTTCCTTCAAAACGTCTACAAGGCCAATCAGGAGAGTAGAGTAGAGATATATTCTGGCCTGGAGACATATCAAGGACTACAAGAACGGTTGTTAGCTTTGTGGGCGTATTCATTATCACGTCCGTCACCTGGGAACAGTACTCTCAATCATGGCATTGCCCCCAACAGACTGGCCTGTGGGCAAGTCTTTGGGAAGCTTTCTTGATTAAAGAATGCTGTGGGAGGACCCAGTCGTGTGTGTGTGTGTGTGTGTGTGTGTGTGTGTGTGTGTGTGTGTGTGTGTGTGTGTATAAGAAAGCAAGTTCAGTGCGCCATGGCAACAAACCAGTAAACAACTTTCCTCCATGGCTTCTGTGGCAGTTCCTGCTGCCAGGTTTCAGGTTCAGGTCCTGCCCCGACTTCTCTCAAAGATGGACTGAGAATGGGATGTGTACACCAAGCACGTTACTTCTGATTATGGTGTTTATCACAGCAATGGAGAGCAAACTAGAAATGGGACAGTTCTCAAACTCTAGGGACTTCCTCCAGCAAGGCTATACCACTTAAACCTTCCCCAAAGAATGCCACCAAATGGGGTCAAATTATAATATCCCTCTGCCTCATGTTCACTAGCTAAACTAACCTACTGAAACAGACATTTTGGATGACAGTTAATGGCAACCTGCATTAGTCGACATAGGCAGGCAAAATTATTTCTTCCTAATTTCTTAATAATTTCAACTCTTGATGTTAGTCATCAGCATTGGCTCTGCCAAGAGAGAAGCCATTCCCTCACCTGGCTTTATAGTCTGTGGCTGGCTGTTAGCTGAACTGGGCCTGACAACACACAACATGCTCTAAAATTACGTAAGAAATCAGTTAGGGGACCACCCCATCTATATGCCAGAAAGCAAGTTTATGGCACGAAATCAAATCATGCTGCTTCTGAAAGACAATTCACATGTCTTTTGTGGAAAAAAAAAAAAATCAAGGCACTTTTACCAATAGGCCAGTATGAGGTTTTTACTTTGCAGATTAAAGTGGCACATGAGAAAGAAAATAGGCACTCTCTTCTCCAACAGAAGTGAAGATCAACTACTTTTCTTGCATGCTAGTTCATCAAGATGTAGGCAAAGGTGTCCTTGAAACTGTTGACACAGCCTACTATGCCGGTAAACAGCTGCTGAACTATACTTGTGGATTACTGACATATACTAGTTCCCCACAAGACCTATAATCAGTTTTTTCACTTCTTCAGATTCTTTCAATTTATGCTCTATCATTCTTGAAGTGAGGCAATCAAAACTGGATGCAGGTGTTCCATTTATAAGTCCAACTTTTAAAAAACACTCTCGGATTCCTTGCCTGCTGCTAAGCAACGGGACGGCATCCTTACTGCGTGCGATATCTGTTATTCCATTCTCATTTCCCACTCCAGACACCGCCCCCCCAAAAAGTAAACATGCTCAAAGTGTTAACAGTAACCCAGACTGCTCTAGGAATGCACAGGGCTTATCTGCAGGACACTCCTAATGCACAGATCAGAACAAGGGTAAGTGGTACAGAGATTTCAGTGCTTTCAAGAGAAGCAGCCAAGCTTTTACAGTAATTTTTCCTAAGATCTTATGTTTGTTTTTTAACAAATTTATCTTATCAGCACAGCTAGCAGACCTGAGTTCAAATCTGAATGTAAATATTGTTTTGGGCCCTATCTTCTAAAACTTCGATTTCAACATCTAGGAATGGAAACACCACCCACTCTTCACTAGAATGGTCAGAGAGCTAAATAGTAATAGAGCATCTAGGAAAGCAAACAGAACACATCACAAAACTGATCAAACTTTAGAACTAAAACATGTCTCCAAAGCCCTCTAAATCTTTGTTATACACACAAACTTAAGTTTGTGTAAGTTTTACAAAATTACACAAACATATTAAACTTGTTGATATGGATTGTATAGAAACATAAAATATAACTTTCTCTTATTATAATTTGACCTGTAGCATCAATACTCGTTAATAGAGTCAAGACTGTGATACTGATTGTTGCTTATTTTCTATTTTGCAGGGTAAAGGTTGAGGTGGCACAGTGGTGCATATCTGTAATCCCAGTTACTCAGGAGATGGGGACAAAAAGCCTTCTAGAGTCCAGGAGTTCAATGACAGCCTGGCCATCATAGTGAGAATGTTAACTTATGCAATTAGGCGTTGCAGTGTGCAGTGTACAGCCCTTTAAAAATGAAACCACCTCTCCAATAAAGCAGAAAAAGAGAGGATTGAGTAGCATTTCCAAAACTGTTAGGTCCTTTGCTATTTGACTTGCTCTTTAATATAGTATACTTTGTATAACTCACATGTTGTCATATTTCACATGTACTATAAGATGTATTAATGTGAATACTTAAGGGGTAAGAAATTTAAGTTAAATAAATAAGGGCATTTTTCCTTTACGCTTAAAAGAGGGGGGGGCAGTGACCTAACTGCCTTCCTTATCTCTGCTCATTTCCAACCACCATCATTAAGTCATACAAAGGATGTGGGCGTAGAAAGGAGGAGTGGCAAATGCTTTCGTTATGGGTCAGGCCTGGGAGGACTAGGAAGTGAGCATGACTGGAGTGCACTACATGAAATTCCCAAGAAATCAATGAAAATATATTGTTGGGGAAAAAAAAAGCCAAGAAGTAAGGGATAAAGCCAGAGACTTATTTGTAAGGGCTGAAGAAGAGCATAAGATTCTGAGCAGAGGAGAAACATGACCTGGCATGGCCATACATGTTACGTGGATCACTCAACTCTGTGTATGGAGAATGAGTGGGGTAAAAAGAAAAAGAAGCAAAGAGACTTAACAGATGGCCATTAGAGTGAACCAGGTGAGAGTCTGAGAGATGCTAGTGGGGTGGGAAGATGTGTACTTATTTTGAGTCATGTTTTAGGTCATAGATTTCTTTGGCTATATATCAACTGATTTTGTGAAAAGATTTTAAAAAAGAAAGAAGGAAGGAAGGAGTTTTCGGACTGACTGGAAAGAACGTTTCTTCTTCGCAAGCCCTACTTGGTGTCCATGAGGACTCTGGTGGAGATCCCAAATGAGGAAGTAACAAAGTGAGGAAGGCATGGACAGAGTTTAAATATATGTGGGAAGCATTAAAGGGGAACAGACTGGGGACGTTTCTCAGTTTTCACTCTACCATCTATATTACTAAAATAACATCATTTTCAGATTTTATTATGCATGAACTTTAGATGAATGAAAACCCAATATTTTTATATATACAACATTAAAAATTGTTAATTTAGCAGATAGTTCACCAAAATAGTAAGTGGGTAAGATAAGGTACTATCTAGACCTTATATAATACATCCATACAGTGAATGAGTTTACATCCATATTTAAGTAGGTGGGAGAAACTACAACTGGCACTATCTAGACCTCAGTATGTATATATAAATGCCCACTCTAGATAGGAGATCTCAATCGCTTAAGTCACACTTTAAAAAACATTCAGTCATAGTGCATCAGTCTCTTTAGGAAAATTTAAGTAAATCATAGATTAATGATTCATTGATAATTAGGTCATGTGAATATATAACATTTCAAAAGTTAATTTTCACAAATCACTATAACTGTAAGATACCCTGCAAGTTTGATTTTACCTTATTTTCTTTTCAAAGGCATTTTTAAAAATTTACTTTATATTTCAAATGTTTTCCCCCTTTCTATATCTCCCCTTTGGAAACCCCCTATCCCATCCCGCCTCTCCCTGCCTCTATGAGGGTATCCCCCCCACTCACCCACTCCCATCTTACCTCCCTGGCATTCCCCTTTACTGGGACATCTAACACTCTCAGACCCAAGGGCCTCTCCTTCCACTGATGGCCAATATGTGGCCAGCAGCATGGGTCCCTCCATGTGTATTCTTTGGTTGGTGGTCCAGTCTCGGGGAGCACTAGGGGGCCTGACCAGTTGACACTGTTGCTCCCTCCCCATGGGGCTGCAAACCCCCTCAGCTCCTTCCGTCCCTTCTCCAACTTCTCCATCCAGGACCCCACACTCAGTCCAATGGTTGGCTGCGAGCATCTGCCTCTGTATTTGTCAGGCTCTGCCTGAGCCTCTCTGGAGACAGCTTATCATGCTTCCATCAGCAAGCACTTCCCAGCATCCACAAGAACATCCGGGTTAGGTGACTGTATATGGGATGTATCCCCAGATGGGGCAGTCTCTGGATGGCTTTAATACTTAAGTATATTAGATTTCTTTTTAAAGTCAAATAATCAGAAAATTTAAAACTGAGGCATTATCTCATTTAGAGTGTCTCAGACTATATAGTACACTGACCAATAAAGTAGAGTTTTGCTTGCCTTTTTAAAATAAATATAGTTTATTAATCCAAATTATACATAGTCACATAAAATATACCACCAAGCAAATAGCATAAAGAATAGACATCAACAAGTTGTGTGTATATATGATATACAGCAAATGCAAGAATAAAAACATGGCATTTCAGAATGGATGACCCTATTCAAGAAAAGAAGGTGACAATTTTACACCCACATATCTGATGGCTCAAGGGAAGAACGGGGAGACCATAACCTCACGGCACACAGTTAGGAAGTGACCATCACCTCCCACATGCAAGCAGTGTGGCGATGGAACTAGGAAAGCAACCTAGCTACACATGAGCTTTACAACATATAGCGGTGGTAGGGAGCATGGCTCTGTGGGGGAGGGCGTGCTTTCATACTCCAGGCTCTTGGCTCAATTCCCAGACACCAATAACAAACCACAACAGAATTACCCAGCAATGTTATGGACTGAGTTACCTTAAGCCCAAAATTTTAATACATATTTTATATAATATTCTGAATTTAAATAAAAATGGTCAGAACCACTTATTAAAATGTAATGCCAAAAAGTATAAAAACAATACTGTATGAGATGTAGTCTATTTAATTCACTACAAGTTTCAAGCACCTGGAACCTATGGATAGGCAAATATTTGGTGTGACCTAAAAAAAGCAAATATGAAAGAGTTCCCACTGCATTAGCAAAACAACTGACAAATCTGTTAAAACTCTATAATTCTACATTATTTACAAAATTCTAATTAATAAGTAATACTTCAACTACTAGAAAAAAAGAAATAAAAAATAACTTCCAGATTATGTAAGTATAAGATAAGAAAATTCAAAATATGTAAATGAAAAATGACTAGAACAATTGCAACCATTCATTAAGGGGAACAAATATGAGGTAAATATATTTAAAAACCCAAATTTTCCTATATGTTAATAATAAACAGTAAAAACTAAATGAAAGAGAAAACCAGCATCTGAAAGCGCAACATGTAACATATAAATGTAGTCAGAATTACTCAGGATCTAAGTGAAGAAAACTATAGCATGCGTCAAGATATAAAAGAAGACCTACATGAGCAGATTGGAAGCTTTATCAGAGTGCAAAATGGTGTAGTAATTTCTAAATGAAACGCCCACGGAGAAATGAATGATGAGTAGAGTAAGTACCTCGATCCACCACAAGGATTTGAACAGAACAGTGAGGAAGTCCTTTCCCTTCACAGTAAAACGTGATCTACAAAACTGCTGTGACAACGTTCCTGCAACCTTCTCCCGTTGCTTATACTGCTCTAGGAAGCGCCTAGATACAGTACATGTAATTCAGTCCTCATAACGACCCAATGAGATCTGTATTTTTACCTTGGAGAGAAAAACTGAACTGCTAAGATGCTGACACCCGAGCCAAGCAAACTGAACTGCTAAGATGCTGGACACCCCGAGCCAAGCAAAGGTCCATTATAGTGAGAAAGTCATTGGTACAGCATTTGAAGAAATGTAACGCAGTTCTTTTAAACATTCACTTAGTCATTGCTCATGTCAAATTCTGACCAAATTCTATTCTAGAACCTGGAAACAGTGCAATGAAAAAGAAGGGCACACACACATACACACACACACACACACACACACACACACACACACACACACACACACTCTAATATGAAGAAACACAATACAAAAATGGAAATAATGATCCTGCTACAGCTTAGTAGGAACGTTTAAAAGAAAATAAAAACTGGGTAATATAATAGGTGCAAATCAGAAAAGAGACTTCATTTAACCACGTCAAGGAGCCATCTTTTAAAACTTAAAATGAGCTAGACCTCTGTTAATTATTAAGAAATGTAATATGCTGGGAAAACAGTGCAGATGAACAGAGATGAACAGAGCCCTGAGTTGGAATTAAGTAAGAATGTTGAATTAACCAAAGGCAGGCCTACACGTCTGGAGGAGGAAAAACGAAGAAACAGAAGCTGCTGTTTATTATGGGATCTTTGCATCACTTCTTTAATCCAAAAGTATCACTGCCCCATAGTAACAATGTTATGCAAGTGGAAGCTATCTACAGAAGACTGTCATTAGTCAGACATTTTATAAAATGAACACAGAAAATAAAATCATGATCTGTTGGCGTGCACTGTGCTAAGGTCTCTCTCTGTCCTTTCTCGGCTGCCTAAGGCCTTCTCGGATTGGCTTTAATCAAGAGCTGGAGGCCAATAGCTAGACAGGAGGTGGGAGGTGCACTTCCTGGCAGAGAGAAAGGGATAATGGGAGAAAAGTCAGAAGCACAGATTCAGCAAGTGGGCGTGGATGTGCACAAACTTGAGCAGAGAGCTAGACCGGATGAGGGCCAGAAGCAGGCAGAATTACTTTGGTTGGAGGAGCTGGGGTATAGCCCAAGCCAAAGGCCTAAGCTTTGTTAACATACAAGAGTCTCTGTGTCTTTATTAATATAGCTGACAGGTTTGTACAAGGCCAGAAATATGGTACCCAATGTTGCAGTCAATCCAAGCTTAGGCCCTGAGAAAAGTTCTGGAAGGACGGTGACGAACAAACAAGCACTTCCCACAGTTAGAAGTGGCGTCCTAGCAACCCGAGTCTCTCAGACAGGCAGAGTGTGGTAGGTGTGTGGAAGTGCGACCTCCCAGGCCACGAGGCTTGGGTTGGGGCTACTGCAGGTCTGGAGTGAGAGAAAGAGAGGTAACAGGGCACATGGCAGACATGGACTAGAATAGACTGGTTAAGTTCGATGAGCTAGCTAGGAGGTAGCCTAAGCTAGGCCTACGCTATATGAATATTAATAAGTCTCTATGTCATTATTCTTCTTCTGGCAGGTCCAAGTAATCCACTATAGTGGTCATTTAGGGAATGACGCATAGACTCAAGTATAACACGCAGTATACAGTTAATGGAAAGCTAGGTACTAACCTATACTAACATGGAAACAGGCCCTATAGATGTATGTGAAAAAAGTAAGCATATACATGACAGATTCTACTTCATGAACATGAGACCTGGGTACTATGGTATCATTAACTATTTTCCTTCTATGTCACTTTTAATACCACCCACTTTGCTTCCTCCTACTTCAAGCAAAACTCCTCCTGCACGCCACCTGCTCGCCCCTTCCTCTAAGTCGTTCTCTGCCAGCACCTGGCTCACTGCCCCACCCCTACTCACTTCTTGATCATGAGCATCATTTAAAAGTTTATCATTTAGAACCATGATACATTTCAACTCTAAAAGTGACTAACAATGCTTTAATGATTTTAGAGTATCCATATGATGTCATAACCTCTGCTTTAAAATGAGAACTCACATGAACATTTGAAAGAAATTATTCAGCCAGATGCTTCATTAAGAAAAACACAAATGAGTTATCCTTACCTCTACTTTTGTCCGATAGAGAACGAGCCTCTTGAGGCTGCGTAACTTGGCAATATGGCCAAAAGCCTGAGGTGGCAGCTTATCACAGGACGAAAGATTTAAGTCTTGTAGATTTGGGCACATTTCAGAAATAACCTCCAAGCAAGTGTCATTAAGAAAGTGGCTGCAAGATAGCTCAAGGCGTACTAATTCAGATCCACACACCTTTAGAAACCTGGGAAAACAATAACCCGTGGAAATTTTATAAAATTAAATGATACTTCTGTAAAAACTTTGAAATTATATTACCTCTTAACAGACACATAAGAGAAAAGATTTCTACTAAAGAAAATACATAACTTGATTCACCAGGTTCTTGTTCCATGCTGAAATGTTCATGGCTAACTCAAAAAAATCAAGCTGAGAAAAACAATGAATTCACATGGATTAACATGGTACCAAGTCAGCTAACATTAAATGGAAATTACGATGAGAGAGGAGATAGTTCTGCTTACCTGCAATTCACATCTGAGTTGTAAAATCTAAAACATAAACCCTAGGCTCTCAGGATATATCACTCTCTTAGCAATGCCCATTCAGAATGGGGCAATATACAGTATACAGTGTACAAAATGACAGGTTAATTAAGTGACCCTGAAACAAGTCAGATTGGCTTCTTAATCCGGAAAATATCTAGGCTGGCTTAGATATTTATTATATATATACATATATACATATATATATATATACACACATACATATATGTATATATATGTATGTGTGTATATATATCACATTTTATATTCATATAAATACATGTTAGTGTGATTTTAAAGTATGTAAATTTATGAGACTTTATCAGCTGAGTAAGCTGTACCCTCACATAAGCACCCACTATCCCTGGCCTGTGCTTATTTTTCTGTGACACACAAACAACATTAGCACTCTTAACTTCCACCAAAACTTTCCCCTAGGTCATCTAAGTATCTACCAAATAAACATTTAAAATAAAATCAATCTAAATCATATAACTCAAATTTTAAAAGGACATGAGGCTAAGCATCAAATATGGATTGTCCTGTTCTCCTCTTTTCGATTAATGACCTGGGGCTGGGGGGAACTATTCACTCCCTGTCTTAGTCATATTCTATTGCTGTGAGGAGATACCATGGCCACAGCAACTCATAAAGGCAAATACTGAGTTGGGGCTGGCTTACAATTTCAGAGGTTTGGTCAAGTCCATTAACATCATGACAGGAAGTATGGTGGCATGCAGCAGACATGATGGTGAAAGAGGTAGGTGAACGTCTTACATCTGAATCAGTAGGCAGCAGGAAAAGAGCAGCTTTTCTGAGTATTGCTGGTCTCTTCTTAATCACTGCTAATTTCTTAGCTTCTGCTAACCAGCATCAACTGTCCCAGTAACACCTTCTATTCTTGACTCTAAATTGAGAGCCACATGGCTGAAGCTGCCAAGTTCTGCAGCTTGCTGGGGCTGGAACATGCCACCCTCCTTGACATCAGCACCAGCTTTCTGTTTTCCAGCTCCTGTACTGCCTAAGCTTGGCTGTCCGGGAACTTGCTCTGTAGACTGACCTTGAATTCAGAGGTTTACATAGGCTAGGATTAAAGGCATGTACCGTGTCACCTGGACACAAGAGCTTTTCATTACCTTTTCATAAGATTTTTATAAGGTCTGGTTTGTAGTTCATTCCAGATATAATCAAGCTGACAACTGACAATAACCATCACAATACATCCCTTGTCAATTTGACACATAATCATATCTTCTTATGTCCAAATGAAAACAATAATCAGGCCATAATATAGCCTAACATGACATAACTATCCCATGTCTAACTGCAAAAGCATGAACAATAAGCTTAGCTAGGTCTGATCTTGCCCAGAGAGCACCACTCCCTTCATTCCATTCAATATCCTTAAACACAGGACTTATCCTCACTCCACTTCCTCTTTGAACCAGACATTTTATATTTTTCCTTTCTAAGCTTGCTATAGTTGATCGAAATGTTCCTCATAAGAGTGAACCACAGCGTCCTGGAGTTCGGACCACCAACCAAAGAATACACATCTATGGACCCATGGTTCGGACCACATATGTGGCAGAGGATGGGCTCGTTGGCCATCAGGGAGAGAGGAGAGGCCCTTGGGTCTGAGGGTGTTAGAGGCCCCAGTAAAGGGGCATGTCAAGGTGGGAATATGGGGATGGGTGGGCGGGTAGGTGGGAGGAAGAATTCCCTCACAGAGGTGGGGAGGGGGAGGGTTTAGGGGGCTTCCAAAGAGGAGACCCAGAAAAGGGGAAACATTGGAAATGTAAATAAAGTATCAAAAATAAATAAATAAATAAATTTAAAAAAAGAAAAAAAAAAAAAAAAAAAGAGTGAACCACAGTACAAAGTCTAAACTAGGGTTTTTTGAGACTTCCTTTGTTAATGCAATTAATCTAAATCTATTTACCTTAGCCTCAGGTAGACTCTTCTGACAATGGTAAAAAAAGCATAGTCTTCACCAAATTATCACGAAAATTATCTCTAGGCAACATACTGAAATTCTTTTCCTCTAAAACCTCTTGAGCCAAGTCCCAGAGTTCGAATCACCCTCAGCACCAATGTTCACGTCAGGACGGCCATTAAGCCCCATTTAAAGCATTCCATTGCTTTCCAAATCCAAAGTTACAGAATCCACATTTCTCCAAACAAAAGCATCGCCAGGTCTATCACAGCCATAACCTCGTCCCTGATATCAACTTCTGTCTTTGTTTGGGTTTTATTACTGTGAAGAGCCACCATGGCCAAGTCAACTCTTATAAAGGCAAACATTTAATTGGGGCTGGCTTACAGTTTTGGAGGTTCAGTCCATTGTCATCATGGCGGGAAGCATGGAACTGTGCAGGCAGATGTGGTGCTGGAGAGTTCTGTATCTTAATCTGAGTGCAGCTAGGAGGAGGCTCTTTTCCCCACTGGATAGAGCTTGAGCACTAAGAAACATCATGGAAGTGTGCCTACACACTTTCTCCAACAGAGCCATCCCCAGTACAACAAGGCCATACCTCCTAATAGGGCTATTCCCCATGAGCCAAGCATATTCAAACCGTCACACCCATGTCAGCATTTTCTCTGCTATCAAAGGCAGACTTGGACAGCACCCATCATACTGCTTCATGGTATTGAACACCAATTATATGAAAACAGTTCGGAAAGATCGAAGTACCCCACAAACACTAAAAATATAACTTAAATCTTGGCTAGCAAAGTTTTAGTCTTTGAAAAGTGTGTGTGTGTGTGTGTGTGTGTGTGTGTGTGTGTGTGTGTGTGTGTGTGTATCCAGAAGGCGACTTTGTGGAGTCAATTTTCTTTCTGCCTTTTTGCTGGTTCTGAAGATGGAAATCAAGTAATCAGGCAAGTGTAGCAAGAACTTTTATCAGATTGAGCCATCTTACAAGTCCCTACCTTACTTTTAAACAAAAAATCTGGTTGTTCCTGATTTGCTTAAAATACTGAAAAAGTCCAAGTAGCCCACACATTTACACATGATTTGCTCATCTTCTGTACTTGTTTTCCGCTCTTCTTAAAGTCACCCATTCCTTTTAAGATCTAAATTCAAATAGCCTATCTTATCAGTGTCATTGTCTGGGATGTTTCACAATGGCCCATTCTTTTTTACCACTCAGATGCTTCTGCTGTGACCCCGACCTGGATCTCCTACAGTTCCATTTCCTCTGTCAATGATATTACCTGAGCTTCAGTCTTCATCCAGCACATTCATTCACTCAGTAAATATTTATTGAACTTCCACTAAGACATGAGGGGACACTGGGAGCCATCATGGATAGTCCCCACTTTCCTAAAGCTGACTTACATGTTAGTGAGATGAGACCAGAAACAAAGAAATAAATAAAATGAACAGTATGCCAATGAGTGGGAAGATGTTGAGGGTGAAATAGAAGCAAAGCAGAGTAACCAAAGCATGCTCAGAGAAGTCTCGCAAATGAGTAAGGAAGGCTCAAACCAAGCGGAGGTAACCAAAGATGGCATCCAAAGAAGGGGCATTCCAATCAAAGAGAAGGGCAGGAGCACTGGCTGGGGCACAGTTTAACTGAGAGGAACAGGGGCAAAAACAGAGCACCATCGGGACTCCCTCCAGTTCTTAAGGAAGAGTGGACTGCCCACTGAATCCCACTGTAGTACCAAACACAGTGATAGCCAGGTTCTAGATACACTTCAAAGGCGGTGATGCTCAGTGGTGACAAACTTCCAATAACCAACCTGCAGTTCTCACATAATCTGTTTCCCACTGGTTTTCTAAACACAATTTACTTATTTATTAGCATTTTTAACTTTTTATTGGTTCTTTGTGAATTTCA
The DNA here is from genome assembly GCA_028551405.1 of Uromys caudimaculatus. NCBI lineage: Eukaryota > Metazoa > Chordata > Mammalia > Rodentia > Muridae > Uromys > Uromys caudimaculatus. The sequence goes on from CM052702.1 coordinate 8,626,337, forward strand.
CATCATGCATCCCAATTCCACTCATCTTCCCCTCCCCTTGTACCTACCCTCTATCCTTGCAACCTCCCCCCAGAGGAAAAAAATAAGAATTTCGTATTTGCTGTAGTATGTCAATGTGTCTCACAGTGTACTCTTTCGTCCACACTCCTTTGCTTGCAAATGTTCATTGAAATGACTCACTGGTCTGGTCCAAGGCCTCTGGCTTCTGCTACTCTATCAATACTGGATCCTCACTAGAACTCCTCTTGGAGCTCCAGTTGTTGCCCTGTGTCATGTGTATCCTGTAGTTTTGGATCTGTAGGACCAGACCCTTCATGCATACTATCAGTTCATCTGTGGGGCAGATAATGGGGTAAGCTAATTCCAAGTCCTGGATCTGGGCCTGAGAGCTATCTGAGCTGGTCAGCCTGCTGGCTCTCATGCTCTCATACTCTCACACCCTTGGGGTTGTCTCGCCAGCAACCCCAACCAGGGCTAGCCCTACCCTGTGCCCAGGAGAGGTGCAGGGCCCACTTTCCAGAGCGTTGAAGATGGTGTGGGACATGACCACTTTCCATCCCATGACCCCAGGACCAGTTCTACTACCTGCCATAAGATAGAGAGGGATGAGGAGGGAAGAAGGGTGTCTCTCTCTGTCCACTCCACCACCCAGCAGATAAGACACTGGGCTGGCTCTCCAGGGCTCAGGCCCTTAGTTCCAGAATATCTGCAACCCCCACATCCAGGGCCAGCTCTACTGTGCTGCCCAGGTGAGATATAGCCTGCTCTTCCAAGTGCTGCAGCAGGTGAGGGACAAGGCCTGTTCTCCTGTCTCATACCAGCTCTCCCACCTTGACCAGTGGTGAAGACAAAAGGGAGGAGAGGATCTCTCCCTAACTGACACTACCATGCTGCAGACAAGAGGCAGGGCCAGCTCTTCCACACTCACATCCTTGGGGCCGGCTTACCTCCAACCCCCACATCCAGGGTCAGCTCTACTCTGCTTCCCAGGCTAGGTGTAGGGTGCGGTTTCCTTCTCTCATGACCCCAGGGCCAGGTCTCACACCTACAAGTGTTAAGGGTCTAAGGGGGAAGGAGGTTTCTTCTTTGTCCATGCCACCACTCCAGAGAGAAGTGGTAGGGTGTACCTGAGTGGCCCCTTGCAAGGGTCATCTTCTTGGGCTAACGCCCCCCCAGGGGAGGGGCCTTCAGATCCAGGCAGATTTTTCTAGTATCCATCTTGCTTTCCATCCTGGGAGCCTGTCCAGGCATGTCTGGTGCCGGACTGGTGATCATCTCAGGCTAGCTTCCTGTCTTAGCCTCCTGGCACCAGACTGATGGTAGGCTCAGGCTTGGTTTTGATTTTTTTTAAGGGAATGTTAGGCTATTAATTATTCAGATGTTCAAAGGTCAATGTTCTGACCACAGACATAGCCTCTGTCCTCTGTCATCCACTGACATACATGTGACATAGCAGCCACACCTGCAATACCTCTAGGAGCAGGTATTTCCTAACATTTTATACTGAATTCTGTAAGCTTCTTCATAGTCTTCATCAACTGAAACAGATCCTGGCACACATAGTCCTTAGCATTACATACAGAATGATGGTTTGTATTATCTATCAGCTTTACAAAACTAGACTCACCTAGGTATGCCAATGAGAGATTATCTAGAATACGTCAGTTTTTGGGAATGTCTGTGAGGGATTACTGAGATTACATTAGCCCCTGGCACGTCTGTGGAGAATCATCTACATTAGGTTAACTGAGGTGGAAAGACCCAACTTTCACTGATGACAGCACTGTTCCATGGGATGGGGTCCTGGTCTGAATACAAAGGAGAGAGTTCACTGCAAACCAGGATTCTCTCCTGTGCTTCTTGACTGCAGGGACAATGCGACCACCTGCCTCAAGCCCTGCTGCCATGCTTCCCCTGCCATGAAACATTGTACCCTGGAACTGTGAGCCAAAAATAAACTCTTCCTTCTGTAAGCGGCTTTTATCAGGGTATTCTGCCATGTAGCATCAAAACAAGTAAGAAATGCATGTGGCATTTTAAAAGCAGTTGAGTAAATCTTCCAATTAAAAAAAAAATACTCCATAAACTTATCTTTCATCTTTTTATTGAAAATAGACTTTTTCATATATTCTGATCAATTTCCCCTCCCCCAACTCCTCCCAGAGCCTCCCACTCTCCACCCACCCAAATCCATACCTTTTCTTTCTCTCCCTGATAAAAAAACAAACAGGCAACAACAAACAACCCAGAAACAAACAGAAAAAGGAGCCAAAGAAAGAGCACAAGAAACACGTATAGCCATAGACATACACTTTCACACAGAAATCCCATAAAAATACAAAATTGAAAACCATGATATAGAAACAAAAGACCTGTAAGGCAAAAAAAAAAAAAAAAGTCTTGAGTTCATTTTGTGCTGCCCATCCAGTGCTGGACATGGAGCCTGTCCTTAGGTGTGGTTTGTATACCCAGTGAAACTGCAGTGAGAAGATGAACTTTTCCTTTGCCGGCAGCTGTCAGCTGGAGACAGCTTCTGGGTTGGGCAGGGGAGCTGGTGTCCACTTCACTCTCAGTGCTGGAGCCCTATCTGACTTAGACCTATGCAGACCCGTTCTAAACGTAAGTTTTAGTAACTAAAGGTACGTTTCTGTTCATGGGATCAAGCTACTCCCCCAAATTGGACAAGTTACTCAAGTAGTTTTGGTGAGTCGTTCATTTATACATTAGCAATCTAAGAATGAATGCTGGCTTTCAATGAAACAAAAATCCTATTTTTGATTTAATAATTTTAAAATGTTGACTTCACAGAAGTAAATGAAGTCTAAGAACTAGAAGCTTAGTGTTACCTCCTGATGGTCTTTGCTACTGGGCAAAGTACGTTTATCTAGATTGCCCTCTCATATTTGAGTTAGAATGACTTGGCATTTCTTTTCTTTCTTTGCTGCCATCATGGAAAACTTTCCCTCCAAATAATTTATATAAAGGAGTGTCAAACTAGTCGCCCTAACCGTCATCACTAGCGAACAGGAGGACTTCAAGCTGACCTGGATGATAGAGTCAGAAAGCACAGTGAAGACATGGCCACCCTGATACTGCCATTTCACTTTTGCTTCTCCTCCCTCTAAGACTCAGATACAAGTATTTTCACTCTGAGCAGGTTACCTAATCAATACCCTTACATTCTCTCTTCCCAACTTTACATAATATATTGATCTCATAAAGGCAGCAGCAACAGACTCACTGATCATACATGAATCATTTCTTAATGGGCCTCGTGGAAGTTTTATTTCAGTGCAGTTACATGGCTATTTTTCATTGATCACCTAGTTACTCACTTCCATCATGAATGAGTGGGTCACTTGGAAGGAGAATAACTTATTTCCTCCAGCCTGTTTGTTCTAACCTGTGAATTTTCATCTACTCTTACTTGATATTGAGGGTTTTATTTACTTTTTTTTAGAACTTCCCTTTTAAAAATCTCCCCTTTTCTTACAATATATTCTTTTCTCATCTAATCTACCCTGATGACAGTTTTCCCTCTCTACTCCTCCAAGTTCCTCCTCACCTTCCTTCCCATCCTGATCCACTCCCTTTCTGTGTCTTATTAGAAAAGAACAAGTTTTGAAGAGGTAACAACAAAATAGAATATAGTAAGATAAAACAAAAGCTATCACATCAAAGTTAGGACAAAGCAAATCAATAAAAGGATAAGAGCACAAGAGAAGTCTGAGAGGCAGAGCCCCATCTTCACACAGTCAGGAGTGCCATAAAACACTAAGCAGAAGCTAGGAGTATGCAGAGGGCCGGTGCAGTGGCCTTAAGGCCTATACATGCTGCTGCTGCTCCAGGCTGTGGGCTCATATGAGCTTTGCTCATGATGATTTAGAGGCTTGTCTTCTTGATGTCCTTCACTCCCCCTGGCTCTTATACTCCTCTTCTACGGGGTTCCCTAAGTTCCCTACAGGGGTGGGATATAGACATCCCATCTGCTTCCTCCAAGGTATCTCTAAGAGTTGTATGAGCCTACATTCAGATAAAGAATCCTGAACTAGGTCTGCTGCCATGAAAAACGCAGTCGGTGCTGTTTGGGAAGGTTGTATAACCTTTAGGACATAGAGCTTCACTGGAGGTCTCGGGCCACTGGCCTGGTGTTGGGGGAGCAAGGGGTTACAGCTTTTTATGTCTCTGATTTGTATTCTCTCTACTTCCTCAGTGTGGATATGCAGCCAGCTTCTCCTCCTGCTACCATGCCTTCCCCATCTACTGCCATAGACAGGCTGTGCCCCTCGGAAAATGGAGAACAAAATAACCCCCTTTCCTCAAAAGGGCATTTTAGCAACAAGAAATCAACCAAAGCAATTTATTGACAAGGTCCTTGAATCTAAAAAGCACCCAAAAATGTTTCCTGACAAAATTAATAGGAGGGGGTAAAATCATGCATAGATGGAGGAGTATTAGAGAAACTCAGCACCTACTGAAAGAAAAACAGCACTGCTAAAATGGACCCTAGGCTTTTAAGCAGAATATTATGATGCAATTTAAAACACAAACAGGCAGGGAGGCAAGTGAATACACAAGACCTAAGAAACAGGGATGTATAACCAAAGAAGAATTAGATAGAATTGATTTTAACAAGTAATGGTATGCATGGGCAGTACTCATAAATTTGGGGCTAGAAGTAGGTTTTAATAACTGATCAATTTTTTTCTTTATTCCAATTTAACCAATTTGTCTGTTCTGATGATAAAAGTTCCTAAAAGTTCTTTAAAATCTACCCAACTGTAACTTTTACAGGTAAGGTTTTTAGGCCACAAAAACAACAGCAAGCTTCTTCCCAAACACTCATCTAGAACAGTTTATCAGAGGTCTCTACTGTAAAATGTGCTTTTTTTCTTTGAAATATTATATAAAGAAATCTTCAGAGTAATGTGTATAAATAGACCACCACTTATTCATAGATGATTCATTAATAATCAAGTCATGCATATTTATTGTTTATTTTGAGAAGGCTGCCTCCGAGTCATAATGACTGTCACTTTAGTCAAGTCAAGGAGCCCAAAGCAATCAGCAGACAAAGATCCAGCATGCCCCCCAAGAACCCTTTCTTTTTGTATTTAAACACACTTCTAAATGTGAACAGGGGCTGCGGCTGAAATGAATGCTAGCAGAAATGTGTGGCTTGACTGGCTAAAACTCCACAGTAAAATCCAGGTAACGACGATGGATATATTACCTCTGTGACCATGCAGATGGCTACAGAGCAAGGAATCCAGGTGAACTGGAAACCAGAAGCAGAAGTGCTATTGACAATGCAGACTGGAGCTCTGACTGACACACAAGACCTTATCCACTGCCAGTCTAAATGAACAGGACTGCTGAGATTTCTCCTCACAGCTGATGCTTCTTTGCTTTCTTATTCAAGCTACAGAGTTTTTAAAAACTTGTTTAATATAACGTTTAGAGTGTGCTCGCTCTTGTCATGGTCACAGACATCAATATGCCATAGTCAGACCTCACCACCACTGTCTTCCTTAGCCTCTATGGTCACGAGCTGCCACCTGTCACTTTTATGAAAGTAAGCAATATGTTTATCTTCATAGTTTTTCTTCTTCATAGAACGAAGGGCTGTATTAGACATCACAAATATCCTTTTACATGGTCGACAATTCCTGCTACCATGCCCTGATCCATAGGGTGAAAACAGTAAGGACCCATTTAAAATTGTTTTTATTACACTTATTTACATGAGTTTCCATTATGTGGATGCATGCATACCCTGGCACCCCTGAAGATCAGGGGACAACTTGACAACTTCTACCTTGTGGATCCCAGGATCCAACTAAGTTGTCAGCTTAGACAGCAAGTGCCCGTATCCACTAAGTCATCTTGCCACACCCTAAACTCCTAATTTTAAAAATAGAAAATTAATTTCTCTAGTGCAAATCAGTGACGCAAGAGCTAGACCTTTATAACATGAACCAATGTTTACTGACACCACTCGTCTGTCTCTTATTGTTTACCTTAGTTTATGGTCAACAATACATGCTCAAAACAGTTGTAGTTAGTTTTAGTTCTTAATGGTCTTATTAGCAGTGAGAAAATTTTGCAGATAGAATGTTTTTGAAGCAGAGAGAACTAACACTAGACTAAGGCCCCACTCAAATTCAAGCACCCCAATACAGAAACCTGGGCTGCAAAGTACTTTGGAAGGGTGGTGGAAGATCTCAGAGGTGGCCTCAAAAGCAAAGTCTATCTGGCTTTCTCCTGCCCACTGGTCTCTTCCCTCTTTCTCACATGGACTGAGTCACAGAAAGCAGCATTCCTCTTGCCCAACACAATTTAACATCACACCCGCCCCCAATTCAAACCACAAAGCATAAACCTATTATGCTAACTTTTCCTTGCCTTCCTGCCATAGAAAGTTCTTTAGCTGGACCTTGTAACATATCCCTGTTATCCCAGCTGCTTAGGAGTCTGAAGCAGGAAATTCCAAGACAGATTTCTACTTGGGCTACAAAGCAATTTCAGGGCCAATTGGGTTACTGAGCAAGGTCTTGTCTCAAAGCAGAATGTATGCAACAGTAATAAAAAGATCCATGCAAGATAAAGGAGCATTTATTAATTGAAAATAACAGATATTGTCTCCAAAGTTTCTACTCCATGTTTGACTTTATGAACACGATGGAGTCATGTAGCACATACAAGAACAATTATCAAAGTTAAGAGCAAAGCACCTGTTTGTATCCTAAGAAAAATTACTATGGCATTACTAAATGAATATGCACTTTTGCAAGCTTTCAAATGTTTAACAGGTGACATTTAATAGTAAGGAAACTAAATGCTTAAATAGAAAGGAGCAGAAACACCTGGGCAGGTCTGCAAGCGTCGTCCTCTATTTAGCATGCAATTTCATTTTCAACATAATTAGCTTAAATGAGCTTCTAAATTTGGGTGATGTATTGCACATGTAATTAAGATTTAATTAAAAATGTTCTGTAATAAATTGTTTTCCATTTCTGACAAATCACATTAGAGAGGTAGATTTTGATTTGGAAATAGTTTTTTAAATGTGTTAATCATCTGTGCTGAAAATATGAGAAAGAAAAAAAGCAGTTCGGTTGAAAGTCACTTGGGATTTAAATAAGAAGTAAAGAATACAGCTGGCCCTTACATCATTATGAAGTTTAGCTGAAGAGGATGGTTAACATTCATTCATTTTTATAAATATCAATCTTTTTATTCTTATGAAATTATACAAAAACAGTTTAAAAATTGTATTGTGAACATTCTTATATACAAGTCTAGTGTCTTGATAAAAAGCTTCAACAAGCTTTGTACCTACCTGCTAAATCCTGATACAGAGATGAACCCTCTGTTGCCAGTCCAAGACAGATTAAGCCACTGGACAAGAGCACAGCGAGCCTGTAGGAACTCCAGTGAAGTATCGTCTAGCTTGGCCCAGTATGGCTGCAGGTTGAGGTGGATATACTGTAGAGGATCACAGCAATGCTGGTGGAGGAGCCTGCAAGTCTGTGCTAATCTACACAGGTCTGGTAGTGAAAGATGATTCAGAATCAGTTGAATGAGCTATATAAAACAGAAAGCCAAGATCACCAACAGTGAAGGACAGTATCACTTTTTTTTTTTTTTTTTTTTTTTTTTTACAACACAGAATGTGGTCTAATAAAGAGCAGTGTAATTGTTTCAAACATTATCTTCACAAAGTAGATGAATCAACATTTACCACATTATCCAACACATAGACTGCACTGCATTGAAAAATTGCTCAAATTCTCAACTCATGTTGACAACTCATTTTTATACAGCACAAAGATATACACACTGGTAACTGCTGAAATAATAAAACTTTTCATAGACAAGATTTTATTCATGCCAGATATTGGTGATACAAAAGAAAAGAACTTCCACTGTGGGTTCTGGAGGAATCAGTAAGCAGGATAAGCCAAGCACAGTTTTACTGGAGAAGTGCAAGTATACACCTTCCAGACAAGTGCCAATTAAAGGTGAGGGGCAAAGCGAGTGGGGAGAGTCTAGTGGTAAGAACGGGGTTACACCGAGCTACTGGTGGATTTATCCTGAAAGGAATGAGGATTCAAATTACAGTAACACAGTAAGCTTTGTGTTTTCAAACACAGGGGCTCTCCATGAAGCAGGAAGCAAGCTAATACAGAATCCCAGAAAAGCAGAGAGAAGACAGATCCCACTGAAGGCAGCTAGCAGCAACCATGAGGCAACATGTATTATCAACAAACTAGAAACAAAAAGATAACTTTAATTGCAATTCTTCATTTGAACTAGTCCAAGATTTGTTTTCCAGTTGGAGTTTTCTAAACTAGTTTTCAAAGAATTATGTCTTAAGTGCCCTAAACTGAACCAAGAATCAGAATTTAAAAATGCATATTTGTTTAATGATAAACATCTTCTTTAGATGAGAAGGGTTAAATTTTTTAACATAAAAACATTTACCTGAATTTTCTGCTTTTGTACATAGTTATACTCTTTAACCTAGATGATCTTCTTTAGCTTAACATAAATTCCATACTAATGTTAGATCAGATTTCACTGTTTGTGTCGAATATTCTATCATTCAAATGAACAATGATATAATCTTTAAGATAAGTTTAAAGATTATTTATAAAACATGAGCAATTGCTGATTAACATATTGTACCTAATGAGGCTTGGGGTACATTTGCTATTTCTTTTTAGCATTAGAACTAGGCTGTAAAATAAGTTACGGATGTTTGTATACCTGTGTATGTACTTATTAGAAAAACATGGAAACAGAAATTATTAGTATAAAAGCTCTGACCAAAGCTTAGTCTTTTTGCTAGACTTTCTGCCAGGCCTATCTTATGTCGCTTTATATAACCCAGCTTTTACCAAAACAAACTAAATATTGTATGACTAAGTTAGCAGGAATCCTCATCATCCTCCATGACGTAAGTACAGTTGGGTCACCTGTCTCTAAGTATAAATCTCACTATTTCAGGTCAGCTTAAACGGCCCCTGCTCCTGATAGTGCTTCTTAGCAATTTCCTATCTCCTGATCCTAAACTTGCTTACTGGCTTTAAGAATGATATATTCAACAAGAGCCCAATCCCTCTCCTTAAGTGAAAAGTACCACTGAAGAGTCTCTATCAGAAGCAAATAGGTTAACAAATTTGCATTATGTTGACATGAGCATTATTACACAAACAAAAATATGGAGGTAACAATTTATAAAAGCAAACACAGAAGTGTTGGGGTTGGTCTTGTGTGTTGTGTATTCAGATGCTGAGTTCTGTGCCCCAGGATCAGATTGCAGTCTGGACATGGGCACTGTATTGACCTGTGTGCTATAAAGAATGCTCCCCAATAATCTCTGATTGGATAATAAAAGGCTAGAGCCTGTGACAGGGCAGGAGAGAGAGGGAAGTGGAACTTGAGACGGAGTAGTGGGGTCCAAGGTAGGGACCATGAGGAGAGAATAAAGGTAGAGGAAGAAGGAGGTTGCCATGAAGAGGATGGACAATGAAGGTGGACCATGAGCATGTGGCCCAAGGAAAATCATCTGAGGACACACCTGGCAAGTAACACAGGGCCTATGGCTGGGATATACGTTAGAAGAGCTCAGAACCTGCCCAGCATAGTACCACAATTAATAAAATACAGCAACTCCATGTCTTTTATTCGGGAGCTATACAGGTTAACCTGGGGGCAAAACCCCCTATAAAATTACTTTTGTACAAAAGAAAGATGGAAAATGGTAACTACCCCCCCCAAAGATCAGCATTATTAACAGTTGGATTTTTTTTGTTTTGATTTTGTTTTGCTTTGCTTTGTTTTCTGATCTCTTCTAGATAAATGAACTATTCTTGGGTGTTCACTAAAAGAATGAAAGTATAATCACTGCTCAGCACCTTGCTTTTCTTATTTAATGATCTATCCTGTACATCTTGATCTGAACAAACAGGCCCACCCTATTCCATCTTACACATGTGACACTATAACAATAACAGATGTTTACTGATTTATTTCCTGCTATTTTCTTTCTTATTGCAAATAATACTGCAATATCATTGTATGTGTTATGTATGCATGCTCATCTTGCTAAACAAGCAATATGTTTAGGATACGCTACATACATTTAAGAGTTGCTCTTCTGAATGTTCGTATCAATTTATATACTCATAGTGTATGCGGGCATCCATCCACCTACTCACTTGACAACACTGGTATTAAAACTTTACCATCCTGTCAGGTACAAAGGCAGGGAACGTGCTGAACTGTCTCCATTCCCCCAGCCCTCTTCCTCATCCTCCACCGCCTCCTTTTCAAATTCCTTTTTAATTCTGCTACTGTTGTTAACTCAAAACTGTAATCCCAACGGCGCTGTAAATGTTTTCTTCCTTCCTCTTGGTCTGTTCAAGGACTAGCTCAGCTGCATTTGCCTATCCAGCATTCCTCTCACTTTCATAATCTCCAGTGTCAACCAAGTCTTCTGCCTTACTCTATTTGTGTATGTTAGAATGCAAGTAAGAATCATGGCCACTGTTCCAGAATTTTCTTGATTATTTTCTTTTTTCTTAGGTGAACTTTTCAAATTAAAAAAAAAATCTGTTTATATTTCAATTAGGACTTCAGTAGATACATTATAACTTTAAGAAAAAATGGCACTATGTTTGTGGGATCCATGTATTCATGGATAAACACACATGACACTTTGGCTTACTGTGTCTTTCTACTCAAGGACATTGTGTGACTTAACATTTAACACTCTTTAATGTCACAGGAGTTTCTAAAGCTCTAGATATTTATCAATTGCAATCTGTCAACTTACTTAAATTAATTTAACTTACTGTTAAATTAAACTTATATATAATAAGGAAAAACAACTTTTTATGAACTAGTATATTACTATATAAGACTAAG
>CM052702.1:8637771-8669933 GCA_028551405.1 Uromys caudimaculatus
GCCCAAGCAATAACCTAAGAGCTAAGACAAGAGACAAATCAAGCAAGATGATAGAGTAAGAGTACCCAGCAAGGTTAACGCTATCCTGGAACCAGGTATGCTACTGAGTAGCAAAGCACAAGTTAGCAAAAGCCTCACGTCTTTCATCACAGGTGTTTACATTTCGATACTAAGTGCTTAAAACATATGGGGAAACATACAGGACAGTGAAAGATATATTGAAAAGTATCTTAAACCTTTCAGTGCCCCTCTTCCTCTAAGTGAATGCTCCAATTAAGCATCTTGCTTTTGTTTGTTTGTTTGTTTGTTTGTTTGTTGGTAGCAGGCAGTGGTGGAGAGATGACTCAGCCATTAGGAGTGCATACCACTCTTGCACTGGCCTGGAGTTAAGTTCCCAGCACTCATCTCAGATGGCTCAAAACCACCTTAAACTTCAGCTCCAGGACATCTCCAGCTGCCTTCTATGGCCTCCAAGAGCATCACACTAGTGTATACAAATCCACTCCCACCTCACCCCGCTAGCATCCCTCTTCTCTGGGGCATCAAACCTTCAGAGGACCAAGCACATCCCCTCCACTGAAGCCAAATAAAGCAGTTCTTTGCTAAATATGTAGTGGGCATCACAGATTGGCCCATGTATGCTCTTTGGTCAGTGTCTTAGTCCCTGGGAACTCTGAAGGGTCCAATTAGTTGATACTGTTATTCTTCCTATGGGGTTGCTATCCCCTTCAACTTCTTCAGTCCTCCCCCTAACTCTTCCATTGGAGTCCCCCGAGTTCAGTCCAATGGTTGGCTATGAGTATCTGCATCTGTCTTAGTCAGATGCTGGCAAAGACTCTCAGAGGACAGTCATGCCAGGCTCCTGATTGCAAGTACATCTTGGTATCAGCAATTGTGCCAGGGTTTGGTGTATGCACACGGGATAAATCCCAAGGTGGGGCAAGTACCATGAATTTTTTTTCCCCTTCTCGCTTCGGCCCCACAGTACCATGAATTTTTAACACACACACACACACACACACACACACACACACACACACACACACACATCTAGGCATGTGAGATTGAAGACAAAGAAAAAAAACAAACCCAGCATCTCCAATTGTTAAAACCATAGTAAATATATGCATTTAATTTAATCAAATATTATCTATTTTTGTACAGCAGAGTACATTCACTTTGTTTTTTTTTTAAAAAAAAAAAATGGAAGATTTACAGATATCCTGCCTAGCAAAACTTCATGTTCGGTATCATGGTCTTTACTAACTAAAATGGCATAACTCTTTTAAATTCACCATGGGTCATAATTTGCATTCCAAGAAAACACATATCCTAAGAAAAGACATATCCCAAGAAAATACATAAAAATTATATTAAATTGCATTAAAATTATGAGTTTCAAGAAAAATATAATCAAGATATTTATATAGCAAAAGCTCTCAGAACCAACATTCAAAGGAGCAGTAAGGACTGAAGAGATGGCTCAGTGGTTAAGATGCTTACTGATCTTCTTCCAAGTACCTGACTTCAGTTCCCAGTACCCACCCCAGGCAGCTCTCAGCTGCCTATAACTCCCGCTATAGAGGAAGAATCAAACAACCTCTTCTTGCCTCTGCAGGGACCTACACACTACACAGAGCAATACACATAAATACAAGTGAAAATTAAAGGACACAAGACTGAGAAAAATACTAATGAATAGTTTGTCAAATCTTAATGGCCCAATATATAGAAGTATACCACGTCAATAAAAGAGGAGCACATAAAAAAAAATAAACAAAGGGTATAGTACATAACAAAAATTTAAACGATGAGAAAAGAAATACAGTCACTCAACCTTTATCAATAAGCAAAGAAATGCAATATTAAAACAATAGTAAGATAGCATTTTTCATCCCCAAACTTCCAAATGTAAAAAGTGACCATTATCTCAACATGGCGTTCAGGGGTATTTCTGCATGTCTCACACACAAGTGCACTGATTTTTATAGCAAAGATCCTTGGTAGATAAAGAAGTCTCCCTAGGAATTAACAGCACACAGTTTTGTTAACTATCCAGGAAAACAATCATCATGTCTCCATCTTCAACCAAAAGACAGGCAGGTTTACTTACAGCTCACTATGAAAGACTCAGGATTCTCCCCTTTTAACATAGCTGACTACTAGTGCTAGTGTCCTGTGGCCATTGTCATATCACCCTGTGGACAGCACAAAATGACACAGTCCGACAGTGCTTGTCTCTGATCCAGGAGCCCATGCCTTCCAAAATTATCCACAGACTCTTGGCTTCCAAGTAGGACGTAATCACAAACTTGTAACCATTCTTGACAACAATATGACAAAAGCAGCATTATAAATTGTATATACTGAGTGCTAACAGTCTTTTTTTTAAATTTACTGTTTTAGACTTATATGTTTCATTTTGTGTATGAGTATTTTGATTGCATGTATGTATGTGTACCATGTGCTTGTCTGGTTTCTACAGAGGTTAGAAGAGGGCACTGGATCTCTTGGAACTGGAGATACAGGTAGTTGTGAGGGCTAGGAACCAAACCCAGTCTCCTGCAAAAGCACTCTTAAGCTCCAACTCATCTCCCTAATCTTATCAACAGTCGTATTAAAGGGTACTATAGAAGAATCTCTGCAAATTTAAAAGTTATAAATACCCTTTCAAACAATAACGTAATCATTTGAAAATAAACTAATATGCAAATATATACAATAATGTCCCTCAATCACCAGGAGAGGTTTTGATTCCCACTGTGGTCCATGGATAGCAGAGAATGCTAGGTAGACTATGCTTCTTTATATATATATATATATATATGCACTTCCCATACATACATAATCATAAGGGAAGTACCTAATAGTAGGCTTCTCTTTGGCATGTGTGGATTTCTAAACTCAGTACTCTTGAGCCGAATTTGGCAACATTAAATTAAAAAAAAAAAAAAGTTGCTTGAACACAGTTGATCTGATAGCCAGGTCTGTTACTTAATATGTAATGGGCATATGGACTAGGCATGTGTATATATGGACATATGTATACACGGGCATATGGTGTGTAGCTGGACTAGAAGAAGATATAGTTCACAGATCAGGAAGGGATGCTCGTTCATCACACTACTCAGAATAGTGCAGGATTTAAAATTTACAAACTGTTTGCTCTTGGAATTTTCCACTTAATATCTTCAAACTAAGCCGAAGAGCAAAGAGACACAGGAAACAAGAAACAGCTATTCACACGCAGAAATGACCCACTCATTTCACTTGTAACAGAAATAAATGTGTAGTATTCTAAATACCAAGAGAGGATTGGTTCAATGTTAGGTTGCTCCTACAATAATGAACCAAAAAGGCCATTAATAGGTAAGATGTCATGTATATCTATATAAAGACACGCTCATCCATGATTATTAAGTAGACGCTGCAGAACGCTCTAGCACAGACGATATGAAACACACTTATACACATTTATATCTGGAAAGAACAAAATACTAAGCAGTGATTATCAGTTACACATCTACTCTATCAACACAGGAAATTGATTCGGTTTGGGATACCTTGTTGGAACGATGAAACTCAAAGGGATATCTGAGAGGAGCACTAAGGTTGGCCTGGACTGAAAGCAGGCATAGAATGTTGTATGGTATCACTGATAACGACTGAAACGACACTACACACATGAAGACAAGATCCCAAGTCAACAAGGATGTGTACAACAGACTTGTGAGGACTTTGACTCAACTTCTGTGTGGAGCAACTCTACAGGATAAACTTAGTGAGCAAAAAGAGGGTTTATTTAAGAATGACCATTAATTCAACTGACCAAAGGGAAGGGAAATTAATAAATTTCAAAAACTTGCAAGGCATTTTAGGGGGAGGGGCCAGGCACAAGGGAATTCGACTGGGTGCAGTGCTACATACCTTTAACCAAAGCTCTTTTTTTTTTTTTTTTTTTTTGGTTTCTTTTTTCGAGACAGGGTTTCTCTGTATAGCCCTGGCTGTCCTGGAACTCACTCTGTAGACCAGGCTGACCTCGACCTCAGAAATCCGCCTGCCTCTGCCTCCCAAGTGCTGGGATTAAAGGCGTGCACCACCACTGCCCGGCTAACCAAAGCTCTTAAGAGACGGGGCCAACAAGACCTCTAAGAGAGCCCAGCCAAGGCTACATAGTGAGCTCCATCTCAACAAATAAACACAAAAGGAATCCAACTTGCCCCCAACTAAATGTTCATCACAAAAATATTCAGTGATGTTTACAATATGCCAGACAAGGTTCAAATCACAACACACTGTAAAGCTGGAGTAACATGAGCAGCCTGGCATTACCACAGAAAGTAGGTCACTGCTATCAGTTCAGAAAGTCTCAAGAATACCCGGGCACAAGTGTCCACCATATACAAGCACTCGTCAGGAAGAAAAAGAACAGAACTCTACAAATTACGATGAAGTTATTCATTGGCTAGTAATAACCAAGAAGGTACAGCAATATTTATCTCACACCAAAATTGAGTAAGACAACAAACCATGGGGCACGTGCACAGAGGGGTTGGGGGTTATTCACAATTCACATTATGAAAAGCCAAAGAGGACTCCAAAGTTAGATCAGCAAAGATTAACTCCTCCAAATATGAGAGGACTGTGCAATAAGACTGACTTGATAAAGAAAGACCAAGAAGCTTCTATTCGATGACCATATTTGGAAGCAAACCATCAGCTGTAAACAACACTGTAAGACAGCAGCCACAGGATCACAAACAATCCCGGTCTTAGGCCCTGACCTCTCTGACTTTGAAAGCAAAGGCAGAACAGGGTTCAAAAGAGCCAAAACTTGGGGCAGGAATTTTTAAAATTGGTACTCAAGTCTGGAAATAATGGAATTCAATGAATACTCAAGACTGTCTAATACTTAGTGCCACTGGATAAGACTGCACTCCCACCCAGGAACTTACTCCAAGACGAGGACCCTATACTCACTAATCGTGTAGGGTGAGAGTGTGCAAGATAAGCAGTGTGCCTGCCTGTCTTAGGAACTCAGACCCGAGAGTGTGCCCAGGAAGCAGACGGAGCAGGTGGCTCCCAACAGAGCAGACCAGCGGGCCACTGCCAGCTAACTTCCTAATCCTTTGTGGATTGCAAGTAGAACGGATTCCCGAAAGCTCTGGGACTAAGAGCACTTAGGAAACCGAGGAAATGCAGACCCAACCCCATCGCAAAACATAGTGACAAGTGGCTGGGCCCACCCCAGACGATGGAAAGAAGGCTGTAGCCTTCTTCTCCTGGCTTAAGCCTGCCAGGACAGAAACCTTCCCACTTGAGAGGGAAGTCAGGGCTGCTCAGCCCACAGGCCCGGGGTCCGCAGCTCGACGTGACCGTGCCAGGCCCAAGAGAGCCGCGACAAGAGGCGGCGGAACCCACGTCCGGTCTCTGCCAGCACAGCAGGAGCGCAGCACCAAAGGCACGCGTGGGCCCAGAGCCTCCGCCCCGCGTTCCCCAGAGTGGCGCGCGCCCGGCCCCGCCCACGCCGAGGGGGACATGGAGACCTTGAGGAGGGAGGAAGGAAGAAAGCGCCGTACCCTGCAGGGTCCGGGACTGGGCGAGCAGAGCGTCGCCACAAGCCCGCGGCGTGGGCAGCAGGAGGCTGCTCCCAGTATCCCGTGCTGCTGCCGCGGCGGCGAGCCCGGCCCAGAGCGACCCGGAAGGAAGACCGAGGCCGGGAGGCGGGGCGGGGCCTGGCGAAGGGCGGGGCCAGGGCGGGGCCAGGGCCCGGCTGGCTGCTGCGTAACTGCCCTGGTAGTTTGAGCTGCTTGGCAGAGCCAGTAGTAATTTAGAAATGGTCTGTTTGCTCCGGGACTGGTAGTGGGTTGCAGAACTTTAAGGCACTCATCCTTCCAAAGACAACACTCCAAAAGTAATGTAGTTCTGCTGGAGCTTCTTCGGACTTGGTGACTCAACCCAGGTATTATGCAAAAAGCACTGCAGCACCGGAGCCGCAGAATGTACGTCTTAAATTCTCAGCAGGCACAATCCATCAATTAATTAGCAAATTCTTCAGCCCTCAGAAGCAAACCTTCCCTGCAGGCTCATATTTACCTAACCACCTGTGATATAAAGATGCTGTCAAGGGTCTCCCTTAGTCTCCATTTCTTTTCAAATGAACCTGTCTTTGGCTGTCCTTACATTTGCCTTTTCACAAGGTTTCCATTAATGAAAAACTTTAAGATTTATTTTAATTTTTTATTAATCTGTGAGTGTGTGTGTGTGTGTGTGTGTGTGTGTGTGTGTGTGTGTGTGTGTCCTGTTCATGTGTGCACATGCATTCAGGAGCCATGGAGGCCAGAAGAGGTCAGATATCCTGGAGCTGAAATTACAGGCAGTTGTGAGCTGTCAGAAGTGGATTCTGGGGAGCAGCACTAGGTTCTCTGAAAGAACCATCTCTCCAGCCCTATTAATGGGAAACTCAGTAATATGCTGAATCATTCATCATTTCCAATTTTCTCTTGAAGAAGCAAAATAGAAAGAATGCTTGTTACGTTCTTTTCCATCACTGTGACAAAACATCAAGGTCAAAACAACTTATGCAAGGCAGGGTTATGACTTGGGATTCCAGATGCTTAAGAACCCATCACAATTACATACCAGGAGCATCGCAGCAAGCACCACCGCTATGGTGGCACAAACAACTAAGGGCTCGTGTCTCCAACTGCAAACATGAAGTAGAAAGAACAAACTAGGAAATAGCCAACAACTGACTTCCATCAGCAAAGCCATACCTCCTAAATGTCCCCAAACAGAACAACTAGGAATCAAGTATTGATATACCCCAGCATATGAAAGGCATCTCATTCAGACCGCCACAGGAAGTGAAACAATTATGGTCTGCTGTGTAATCTACACAAAAGTGAAATTTTAATCAAGAAATTCAAACTCAATTTCCATCTTCCATACTTAACTGTGGCTCTTACCACCTGGTAAGCTGCTTCCTAAGAAGGGGATTGGAACTAGGTGTGGTATAAGATGTCTTTAATCCCAACTACTGGGAGGCAGAGGCAGGCAGATCTCAGTAAGTTCAAGGCCAGCAGGAAGGGCATCACATCTTGTTAACAAAAAGGAGTAACTATGCAGTCAACTTGTCTGGTCATCTCAATCTATTCATCACAGGGGTTTTGTAAGTCTGAACACTTATTCTACAATAAAACTTGGGTTTAAATCGTGCTAATTTATTAAAAAGTAAAAATGAAAATAAAAACTCAACCCTTTTATATTTGCTGATAAGACCTCTTTATAATGCCTATAAAGAACTCAAACCCTATTTAAACTACAGAAATTGCTCATTCTAAAATGAAGTATGTTTTTTAAACAAAGAACAGACTTTCATTTAGTCTTTTATTCACTCTCCACATTTCTATCTTTCTTCACTATATTTATTTTTTTAATTTAATTTAATTTTTTTACCCGTTCACTTTACATCCTGCTCTCTGCCCCACTCCTAGTAACCCCCACCCACAACCTTTCTCCATCCCCTCCTCCCCTCCCCCCCATGAGTGGATGGGGGCCCCCTGGGCATCCCCCAACCTTGGCACTTCTGCGAGGCCAGGCACTGAGGTCAGACAAGACAGTCAAGCTAAAAGAACATCTCATGTACAGGCAACAGATTTTTAAGATAATCCCATCCAGTTGTTCGGGACCCACATGAAGACCAAGCTACACATCTGCTGCATACGGGCAGGGGAGACCTAGGTCCAGCCTGTGTATGTTCTTTGGTTGGTGTTTCAGTCTCTGAGAACCCCAAGGGTCCAGGTTAGTTGACTCTGTTGGTCTTCCTGTGGAGTTCCTATCCCCTTTCGGCACGCAATCCTTTCTTCTATTCTTGCATAAGAGTCCCCAAGCTCCATCTACTGATTGGCTGTGAGTGTCTGCATCTGTCTGAATCAGCTGCTGGGTGGAGCCTCTCAGAGGACAACATGCTCCTCTCTGCAAGCATAACAGAATATCATTAATAATGTCAGGGATTGGTGCTTGCCCATGGGATGAGTCTCAGGTTGAGGTACGGTTTCTAACTGAAACATAAAACATATTCAGAAATGATCACAAAAAGCTGGATGTAGTGGTTGGCCATCGGGAATTCTAGCACTTGGGAGACAGAGGAAGACGATCAGGAATTCAAGGCAAATCTCAGTTACATAGCAAATTCAAAGCCTTCCTGAGATAAATGAGTTAGACCCTGTCTTCAGAAAAGAAAAAGATAAAGAGGAAAGGGAAAGGGAAAAATAAAACTGACTCGAAAAGTAACGGTACAGTTGGATAAAAATGGGAACACACTCATGTAATCAGTCTCAGATAAAAACTGGGTAATTGCTAGGGAGGAGAAGTCCCATATGTCCTGATCTTTTCCCATTGCCCCTCCCCCAAAGTTAGCATTATTCTGACTTTTTAAAAAGAGTGTTGGCCTGCATGAATGTGTGTAAATCCCATGCATTCCTGGTGCCGGTGGAAGTCAATAGAGAATGGTTGTTAGTCACCATGTGAATGCTAGCCACTGAACCTGGGTCCTCTTTAAAAGAGCAAGTGCCCTTAGCTGCTGACCCATCTCCCCAGTCCTATCCTGACTTCTAACAGATTAATGCTGTCAACTTTTGACCTTAAGGTAGATGGAATCATATATATTATCCATTTTATTTGATATGGTTTCTTTCAGCATCAGGTTGATGAGAACAATTCATGTTAAGTGTAGTGGTGGTTTCTTGAGTTACTCTTATGTTAAAAAAAAAAAAACAAGAACACTGTGTAGCCTATGCTTCATAAATATCTAACAGTTTTGTTATTTTTGATATTTATTTATTGCAAACTGCTGCTTTTAGCATTTGTTTTTATGTCTTTTGGGACATGCTCTTTGCATGTACTTCTATATACATTTTAATTTCTTCAGTTTCTACTTTTTTTTTTTTCAAAGATGTAGTTAGTGCTATTGTTTGCTTATTTTTCTTTTGGACTATGTGTTGGGGTTGGGGTGATAACGATTGAAACCAGGGATGCTATATCTTTTTATTTCAATGTTCCTTAAAATGCTGATTGCAAAATAGACCGATTTATATTTAAGAAACGAAAAAGCTCAGAGCAAAGTTTCCTTTCTGTGACTAAACGGAATTATCATTGCTCAGGCAACGCTCCCTCCAGCCTTCTCTTCCCAAGGGTCTTGCTTTGCTTTCTGGGCAGGGGCACAATAAGGCTGACGGGGTGGAGGATGAAGTGATGCTTATCAGTTAGTGGTGGCCTGATTTAGTGTGTGAACTAATGCCTGGTTATTAAATGGAATGTTTTTCAGAGCTGAAAAGCATCCCACGCTGTAATGGCACTATTAAAAATAAAATCCCAACAAGGCTTAATTGTGCATAAAGTCACCAGCTCAGCAAGTTGGTTGTGATTCATCTGTGTTAGTTTCAAAAGTTACAATGTTCTGCTGCCATGGGGAGGCGTGCACAGAAGCAGCAGGTTCAAAACTCCTCTTTGTCTTAATCTCTGGGAGCACCACCCTCCCACCACTATTCCCAAATGACTTTCTTCATGCAATGTCTACCAGTTAGATACCTTTTGGGATCGTGAGCATACATGACCATAAGATTCTATACCAGGAAGGTAAAGGCATCACTCAAAATGAAAACATCCCCACAGCGAGTTCCTCTTAGTTTTCCATCCAATTAGTTGTTCTCTGTAATCAAGACTTCTTAGAAAATGCAAGCCACATGCTTTCCATATAACTTAGCCAAAATAATCTGTGAGTCTCCTGTGTGTGTGTGCGTGTGAGTGTGTGTGTGTGTGTGTGTGTGTGCATGCGCGTGCGAACATGCACAACAGAGAGAGAGTGACTAGGTGTATGAAGGTGCCTGTGCCTGTGTGTGTGCCTGTGTATGAGAGTGTGCCTGTGTGTGTGCCTGTGTTTGAGTGTACTTGTGTGAATGTGCCTGAGTGTGTGAGTGTGCATGCGTATGAGTGTGCCTCTGTGTGTGAGTGTGTCCACATGTGTGTGCCTGTGTGTGCCTGTGTGTGAGTGTACCTGTGTGTGAATGTGCCTCTGTGTGTACATGTGTGTGTATGTGTGTGTATGAATATGCCTGTGTGTGTCTGTTTGCATATGTGTGAGTGTGTCTGGGTGTGTGGTGTGTTGTGAGATTGAACCATTGAACCCAGGTCATCATGCACACTAGATAAGTCCTCTAAAACTGAAAAACCCACTCTTCCTTTTACTTTTTATATTGAGGTGGGGTTTCTCTAAGTTTCCCAAACTAGCCTTGAACTCACTCTGTACCCTAGTCATGGCTTGAGTTTGCAACCTTCTTGCCTCTTCTTCACCCTCCTGGATAGTTTAGATCACAGGCCTGCACCACCACCAAGTTTGGCCCTGTGAATTCTTAAATGAACTAACTTGTTGAAAAGCAGAATTCAGGCAGTTATGATAGTTAGTGATTTTTAATATGTTAATGACCAAAGAACATGAATAATAGCCACTGATAGAAATCTTTTAGTCTATGATTTCAACATCATTCAGATCATAAGAGCTTTTCAATCTTAATATTAATCTTTCATGATATTAGCCTAAAAATAATCATAGTAACTAATAAGAAAATCAAAATTTTAAGCAAGAAGAAAGCCATTTTAAAACAGTCCGAAGCTCATATAGTCCAAACCTGTTTTTTACAGACCTAGAAGCAGGCTCTGAAATTAGAAGAATTGTCCACATCATAGTCTCAGAGCTGTCAATGATATCCAGTTCTCCACCTCTAAATCAAAGGGACTCTGAAAATGATAACGAATTGCTTTACAATTCAATAACAACTAATCATGTTTCCATATTACCATAACCTTGAAGTAGCTGTATGCAATAGGCAGAAAAACGAAATGAACTCAGGAGCAGGAAGACCTGTCTGTCCAGCCCTGCCATGCTTAGGAACCTGTGATCCTAGGTAAGTTATACTTTCTCTGAGCTTGTTGGCATTTCTATGAAATGTGACTAAATCACAGACACTAGAGAAATTTAAAAGAGATCATATAAATGAAAGTGCTTCGTGAGTGATAAAATAGTATGCAAATGGGTGAATATTATTAATATTTATTAAAACATGTTGAAGATCAGTAATTGAGACTCTTCAATGCAAAATGTCAGTGTAGAGCCTTCAAGATCATTGTAGTTTAACTTTTTAAATTGTTATCAGCCACAAGAAAAGCCTAAAGCGACTCAGTGATTTACAGAGATTTAGATTTGCGGCAAGTGGCTTATAAATCTGAGACCTGGATGCCAGCCTCCTTGTACCTTCCAATGAACGATTCCTACCATATTTGATATGTGAACATGAACTAAAGTCCCTAAGATGTGTTACAACAACCTGATAAAGCTATAAGCCAAATTAGTAGAGGCCTAAAAGAAACATCTTTAAATACATTGAAAAACGAAAATATAGTGTGATTGTACAGTTTTCATTCCTGCCTGTCTTTTTCTGTCACTTGCTTCATTTATTTAAATACTCACACTTAATAAAGGTTCTCAGTGATTGAGGATAATATGAGAGAGTTAGCATGGAAATGAGGGGTAAGATACCCTAGGTATTTTTCTAAGGCAGCTTCTCGCCTCTGCAGTTCTAGAATGGGTGGAGCCAGAAACTTGAGTGCCCAGGCTACAGTTCTCCCTCCAACTTTCTCTTTATGTGGTGACACTTCTGAAAGATGTATCTGCATCAATTGCATCATCTCTTCAGAAGGACAAGGTAGAGAAGGACAACAATAGAGAAACAGAGCCTTTGCACTCCTTTAATGCTGCACTGATTGGCAGACAGTTTCAGCACAGACGCTCACACAGATCAAGGGCCTCAGTGTCTCTTGGCTATTTGTCCTCATTGGAAGAGCCTTTTCATCACTGAGGATCAACCCCCAGGTCTCAAACATGATTGACAAGTGCCCTACCCAGCCTTTCAGGAGATTTGAAGAGAACTGATTATTCTGATAAACTTTCACTGTTTACCTATTTATTTGAACCCCTGTACAACTATTAATATCCCTTTTCCAAGTTAACATATCCTATTCATTTAAATAAACTCTGAAGACCATGATTTTCTGGGTTACTCATCTCCCAATACATGAAGATATATATACCCTGTTCTTTTTATTGAGTCACAAATATTTCTCCATATTCTTAAAATAAGTAATACAATTTATATTCTTAATGCAAATAATTAAAAATAAGCTACATGTAACTAAAATTAATCTTTACAGTAGTTGATGAGCTTTTATTATAAGGTTTCCCCTTAACCCAGTACCCTCTGACAATACAGTCTTTATCATAAATGAATGTCTTCCGTGTCTCTGGAAAAAGATAAATCTCACAAGAAGCTCCTCTAAAAGTACTTCCTTAGGAGATGGAAATGTCTCCGTGGTTAAGAGCACTTGTTGCTCTTGCAGAGGACCTGAGTTCAGCACCCACATAGTGGCTCACAATTGACTGTAACTCCAGCTCAGAGGACCTGACACCCTCTGCTTACTCCATGGACACCAAGCATGTACATGGTACACATAGACATCCAAGCAAAACATGCACACATAAAATAAAATGTAAAAAATATAGGAAAACTGATAAGTACACCTTTAAATGGAATCTCTTGTATATACTTGCTGCTTAGAATTTCTTTTCTTTCTGTCAGACAAGTTTTTGCTATATAGCTTAGTCTGGGTTTGAACTCAAGAAACATAGGTGGAGGTGGAGAGCTCAGATATAAATGGACAGCTAACCTTCCCATTCCTCAAAGGTTCAGAGACTATTATGAAGAGGTGGCAGAAACCAAGGGTCAGAGGTCATGGAGGACTGTGGAAACTCACTATCTTCTGGACATTATAGGACCATTGCACTCATGAACTCACAACAACTATGGTTGTATGCATAAGACTTTTAGAAGACCAAAATAGTCAACATTCAGTGTTGGTGGGGAGTGGCACAGGAGCCCCTACTCCTAACTCGGGAGCTACTGCAGTTGATGGTTACTGGAGGAGGAACAGTCACTCTTTTATAGGGGTGTAGCTCCTGGTCAGTTGACCGTGCTCCAGTAGGTAGTCCCACTGGTGTGCACATGTTGGGGGAGCACTGAATGCGCTCAGGAGGTTTAAAGGGAGGGACATGAACTTAAAAGGAGAAACATGTGGAAGAGCTAAAGGAGAGAAGTCCAGGGAGTGGGGTAGATAAAGTCAAAATACATTACTTACATCTAGAAAGTTCTCTAAGAATAAATAGAAAACGTTATTTTAAAAATTGCTTCACCTTCCTGAGTGCTAGGACTCACCAGCTTATGCTACCATGTCCAGCTTTATGCTCATACCCCAACATAATAAATGCTAGGACTTAGAGCCTAGGCAACCATATCCAGCCTCAAGTTTCTTTTCTAAGTTCTTCAGTGCCTTCCTGAGGAAAGAAAATTTTCTATTTAAAAAAATCACTAAAAGTATATTGAAAATTATTTCTAAATTGGCTTTTATTTTTCCCTCCTGGTTAAAACTTGGCAGAAGATTACCAGAATAAACAAACAAACAAAAAAAAAACAATAAGTATAATTGCGATGCTACAAGAAAACCTACAGACTCAACTAACCTGGGCCCACAGAGGCCCACAGAGACTGAACTTCCAATAAGGGAGCGTGCACAGCGCTGACTTAGGCCCTCTGCATACACACAGTTGTGCAGCTGGGTCTTCACATGAGACTCCTAACAAAGGAAGCAGGGGCTGATTCTGACTCTGTTGTTTGCCTTTGGGACCCTTTTCCACTACTGGGCTGTCTCCTTTAGCCTCAATAGAAGATCTGCCTAATCTTACTGCCAGGACTAGTTGATATCCATGGGAGGCCTCTCCCCTTTTCTGAAGAGAAAGGGAGGGGTTGTGGACACTGGGCAGAGAGAAGGGAGGGAAAACTGCAGCCAGGATGTAAAGTAAATCATATATATGTATATATATTTGCTTCTTTAATGAATATCAAAATATCACCAAGAATAAGCCTCCCTTATATTATTTTTTGGCTTATTATTTTACTCTCAATGCTGAAAGATTTGGTTGCTCTAGAACAGTTTTTTCCTCCAAATTAAATGACTCACACAGGCTACGGAACAAAAAAGGGCAAGGAGCCAGGAACTGCTACAGGCTGCATTCCTTTTTGTGACTGCTCCTGGCCTCCTGCCCCTCCAAAGCCTGCAGCTGCCAGAACAGCACAAACGGCTTGGAGATGGGCCAGATAAAATGTAATGATGGCCGGTTGGGATCAATCTGTTATGGAACCCAGCACTTTATTTACCATTTACTAAGTACATTGCCATTCATATAGTGTTGGACTGTTGCATAAGAGGAGAGATTGTAAGCTAATTTCATATTGTGTGCCTCATTGCCCTAATGATGACTATTTTTCTGTAGCCTTTGATGCAGCTGAAAGAAAACCTCAATGTAGCCACTCAAAAGTACCTTCCTAGAAGATCAACGCAAGCATTTAAGGGTAGAGTTTTGACCTACTTTCAATGAAGTCAAATCTTGATGATGGAAATCTTATTGGTTACTTCCCTTGTTGCT
The DNA here is from genome assembly GCA_028551405.1 of Uromys caudimaculatus. Lineage (NCBI taxonomy): Eukaryota > Metazoa > Chordata > Mammalia > Rodentia > Muridae > Uromys > Uromys caudimaculatus. Next base: position 8,652,365 of record CM052702.1, read on the forward strand.
GTGATGCAAAATGGGACAAGCAACTAAAAGAACAATAGTGGTTTAAATGTGAAATGTCCCTTAGAGTCTCATGTATTTGGCCACTTGATTCATAGTTGTTGGGGATGACTATGATGCCATTAGCCAGCAGGTCCTTGGTAGGTGAAATACCACACTATGGGAGGATTTTGAAGGTTTACAACCTCATCTCATTTCCTGTTACCTTCATCTACTTCCTGTATACCGATAAAAATGTCATCAGCTCACTTCCGGCTCCTGTTGCCTTCCCCTCCAGGATGGATTCGATCCTGCTGGAATAACAAGCCAAAATAAACTCTTGCTACATTGCTTTTTGTCAGGGTATTCTATTACAGCGATAGAAAAGTAGCTGATGGAAAGAAAACAGTTTTATATTGGCTACAGTTTAAGGTAATATACAGTAAATCATGTTGGAGAAGACATGTAGACTGGAGCAAGAGATGCTTGATTGCATTACACACACAGTTGGAAAGCAGGATGGGGCTATAAAGCTCAAGGTTCACCCCTCACTAGGTTCATTCACTTCAACGGCTCTATAAGCTTCCTAAAATAGCACCACCAACTAGAGACTTAGTGTTTAAACACATGAGCCTATGAGGGTATTTCTCAACCAAATAGGGTTCTTTGGGGAAATCATGAGATCAGTGGTCTACTCATTCACCATAAAAACTTGTGTTCAAGCCAGGCAATGACATAAAACAACAAAAACCTACAGGCCAACATCCCTGATGAGGATAGATGCAAAAATCTTAATAAAACACTTGCAGATTGAGTACAGTTATATATTAAAAAGATCATCCACAGCAATCAAGAGTTGACTTTATTCAGGAGATTCAAGGGGGGTTCAACATGTAAGTCAATAAATATAATATACAAACTTAAATCATCTCAAAAGATACAGAAAAATCCAACATAACTTCACAATAAAGAGAAAGTAGGATGACAGAGAACATTCCTAAACGTAACTAAGGCTATACATGACAAACCCACAGCTAGCATCATCTTAAACAGGGAAAAAAAATCAAAGCAACTCTATTAAAATGAGGAGTAAAACAGGGACATTCACTTTCCTCCCTCCTTTCAATATATTGTTAAAAGTACTAGGTGCAGTAACAAGGCAAGAAAAAAAATTCAAAGGGACTCAAATAGGAAAAGGAAAAGTCAAATTATCTCTATTTGCAGAAAATATGATATATAAGAGATTCCCCCAAATCTACCAAATATTACTGCTTTTAACTATAGACTTCTGATAGTTAACAACGATTCTAAAAACATACATCATAAAAAGACAGCATCTTTAGAAAATAGTGCTGGGAAAATTGGAAGTTCATATGTAGAAAATAACATTAGAGCTGAACCTATTACCCTGAGTAAAAGTTAAGTCCCATATAAACCATATAAACAAACTAAAAAACAGAAACCACATGATGATCTCATTAGATGCAGAAAAAATCTTTGACAAAATCCAAAAGCCTTTCATATAAAAGTCCTGAAGAAGTTAGGGATACAAAGGACATACCTCAACATTATAAAAGCAGCTTACAACAAGTTCATAGCAGACACCAACTTAAATGGAGGGAAACTCAAAGCAGTTCTACTAAAATCAGGAGCAAGATGAGGTTATCCACTCTCTTCATACCTATTCAATATAATACTTGAAATCTTAGCTAGAGAAGTAAGACAACTCTAGGTAAACAAGGGGATAAAGATTGAAAATAAGGAAGTCAAAGTATCTTTATTTGAAGATTGTATGATAGTATACATAAGTGGCCCTAAGAATTCCAGCATAAAACTCATAAAACTGACAAACACTTTCAACAAAGTAGCTGGATATAAAATTAAATCACAAAAACCAATAGTCATCCTATATGAAGATGAAAAATGGAATGAAAAAGAAATCAATGAAACCATACCTTTTTACAATGTCCTCAAATTATATAAAATGGCTTGAGGGTAACTCTAACCAAGTAAGTGAAAGATCTGTATGATAAAAACTGCAAATCTTTCATGAAAGAAATTGAAGAAGATATCAGAAAATGGAAAAAAATCTCCCATGCTCATGGATGGTTAGGATAGATATCATAAAAATAACCATTTTCCCAAAAGCAATCTACAGATTCAATGCAATGCCCATAAAACTCCAACATAGTTCTTTACAAACCTTCAAAGGACAATGGTCAACTTCATATGGAATATCAAAAAACTCAGGACAGCTAAACCAATCCTGAACAATAAAAGATGCCAGGGACCCAAGAGGTTCCCAGGATCCAACAGAGAGGGCATTAGCCGAAATACCTAACAAAGGTGAGATAGAATCTTTAGAGACCGTATCCAGTGGGTAGGCATGGCCCCCTGTTGAGGGATGGGGCCACCCACCCACCTCAAATATAATAATTCAGAATTTCTCCTGTCAAAAGGAAATGCAGGGACGAAGGATGGAGCAGAGTCTGAAGAAAAGGCCATCCAGAGACTGCCACACCTAGGGATCTATCCCATCTGCAGACACCAAACCAAGACACTATTGCTGATACCAAGAAGAGCTTGATGACAGGAGCTTGATCTAGTTGTCCCCCTGAGTGGCTCTGCCAGAGCCTGACCAATACAGATGTGGATGCACACAGCCAAACATTGGACTGAGTGTGGGAACTCCAATGAAGGGGTTAGGGTAAGGACTGAAGGAGCTGAAGGAGTTATGCAACCCCATAGGAAGAACAGCAATATCAACCAACAGACCTCCCAAAGTGCCCAGAGATTAAACTACCAGCCACAGAGTACACATAGAGGGACCCATGGCTCCAGCTGCATATGTAGCAGAGGATGGCCTTGTTGGGCATCAGTGGGAGGAGAGACCCTTGGTCCTGTGGAGACTCTATGCCCCAGTGTAAGGGAATGCCAGGGCAGGGAGGTGGGAGTGGTGGGTGGGTGAGGGAGCGCCTCATTGAGGCAAGAGGGGAGGGGATGAGGGGTTTGTGGAGGGGAAAATGGGAAGGGGAATAACATTTGAAATGCAAATAAATAAAATAACCAATAAAAAAATATGGAAAAAAACCTGCAGGAGGTCTCACCATTCCATATCTTAAATGGCTGAAAAGCAAAATGTGCAACATTCTTAGTCAGCAAGGAAGTACATATCAAAACTACTTTGAGATTCTATCATATACCTGTTAGAATGGCTAAGATCAATCAAACAAGTTACAGCTATGCTGGCGAGAACGTGAAGTAAGGGGAGCACTCATCCATTGCTGTGGGAGTGCAAACTTGTATAGCCTCTATGGAAATCGGCGTGTTCCTTTGGAAGATGTGAATTTATCTATCTTAATATCCAGCTAAACCGCTCTTTGGCATATACCCAAAGGATGTTTCTTCTTATCCCACAGACACTTGCTCAAATATGTTTATTGCTGCTCTATTTATGATACCCAGAAATCAGAAACAACCTAGATGAGCCCCAACAGAAAAATGAAGAAAAGAGTATGTAAGTGTGTGTGTGTGTATGTGTGTGTGTGTGTGTGTGTGTGTGTGTGTGTGTGTGTGTGTGTGAGAGAGAGAGAGAGAGAGAGAGAGAGAGAGAGAGAGAGAGAGAGAGAGAGAGAGAGAGAATTTAAATAATCTAAGTGAAGATACACCACTTTGGTAATAATAATTTTCCCTGCCAGAGTCATGGACTAACAAAAACACTAGTACCAGGCATGAGTTTCCTCCTTTCTAAAAACTTAGAGATAATAAGCATTCAAAAGACTCTCAAAATGATATAAACTATTGTCCTTGGTTGTCTCTAAGTGGTCAAAGTTAAGTTCCTATAGTTGAAGATACCATGCACTTCAGAGACAGGACCTGAAGGATTCATACTGTATCCTACCCAAAAGCCTCCTTCCCAAGACCCAGGTTTCCTAGGACTGGAATGTGCTATGCAAGTTGCCAATAAAGAAATCAATCAATAGCCCTACCCATATGTTCTGCCTACAGACTACAGCAGCGTTCAGCATGGGAAGATATTTCTAAAGGTGAAATAGTGGAATTTGTATCTTGGTTGTAACCAACAGTTCTCTAATTGGACTTAACACCCACTTGGCAGGAGGGAAATCGTGTCTGGTATTACATTTAGTCAACCACTCATGGCTAGTGAGGTCTTGGATCTTAAAGGAGAACACAATATTGCCACATTCTCAACTAATGTAATTCCTAACTGCATTCTAAATGCTTATCCTTATACGTACTGGTAAGTGTAGCTCTAATCCTCATTATAGATGCCTCTTTTGTAGGAGAGCAGTATCATTACAAAAAGCCACACCTGTTCAAAATAAAGATATCAAATGTGCCCTCCCACAAATAATCCATTTACAATACAGTCCTCATGCTTAAGGCTCAGCAAGCATCACAGAAATAGCAGAAAAATAAACTAGAAAGTCTGCTGTGAGACTGTGTCTTCTAGACATGAAAGGGGAGATACACCTATGAAATTTCAAAATATGGCACCCTAAGGAAAACATGAATAGCAACAAGACCATCTGACAAACTAACATGGATGGGAAAAATTTCAGAGACCCAACCCTAGATTAGAGCTATCGGCAATCCATGACTGCTAAGAGAGGGATAATTAGTCTTCTCCAAGGATGAGCTCCTAACTTAGTATCCAATAGTAAGTGGCCATCCTTAGAAACATACATATATGATAGAGGAAAGCTGATGTAAGACCAAAGTATGAGATGACGGCACAGGTAGGGATCCACTTAATCTCATGAGACATTAGCTGACCCAGTCTCACAAGTAATCAAGACAACTAGGAGCCAACATTAGTAGTAGTTAGGAAATAGAATTTTGGCATGGTTCTATTCATATATTTATTAACAATAACAATAAAGAAAAAGAGGTAGCAGAACATAAGAGGAGTTGGAAGGAGAAGAGAGAAGGAGAATGGTGTCGTTATTTCAATTAAAATAAAATTTTAAAAAATTGTGCTCACTTCAAATGAAGTGTCAATCAAATACAAATTGTTTGTTAGTATAGTCTATTCCAATATTCTGTGCCTTTAACTATGGATATGAAAATGAGCAGGTTTTTTTTTTTTATGAGTACTTTCCAGTAGTACCCAAGGTTCATGTGCTTGTGAATCTTTCAGTGAACATAGGAAAAGGAAGAATTTAATTTTGGTGTAGCAGGGTCTTCATGTGAACTTATAACAAGCTCCCAGATGACAAGAATGCAAGGAAACCCTCAATTACATCTTGAGTAAAAAGCTTAAGATCATTTGATTTATAAAATATTGTGCCTAAGACTTCCCATGAACATGTATTAATATTACAAAGCAATAAATATTTGAACTTCAGATGGAGACTGGTATGAGGCAAATGTATCAACTCGTGTTAAACGTTTATTTTCATTCCTTTAGACTGCCTTAGATGTCCCTAGAACTGGGAAGAGTCAATCCATGTTCATTTACTATGGAACCTGATGCAAAATAAAAGCTATGAGGTGATAGCTTGAGTCGGTATTCTTTCAATCTCAGAAGCTTTCACCCACCAATCTCGCAAGTAATTGAGGAGCCTAGTAGCCAACATTAGCAGAATTTATGGGGTAGAATACCTGAGTTTGATACTTTAACTTCTATATGTCAGAGCTGTGGTGCAGCAAGGTCACCTCTGCAACTGCTGTCCATCCTGGCCTGCTTTTGTTTTCAGCAAGTGTGAGCACAACCCAATACCCTGGAAATGAGGACATAAGAAAAACATTACACTTGTTATTCAGAACAGCAGCTCCAAGTCCAGACAGCTTCAAAGTAAATCTGCACAAGGACTTGCTGTGACTTTGTGACCAACGTCTTAATGTTCTCATACCATTAGTAAGCTCTGGCACTTTATCAAACCTATGATATTGACTAACCACCAGTAATTTCTGATTTATGGCCAAAGTTTCCTCAGCCTTGTTTTCTTCAGGAATCTAATATACCTTTCTCCTTTAGAAACACATTGAATTAGTCAAGTCACGTTCTCTGTAAACTTTGCTGTGTACATATATAAACAGAGGGCAGTTTGCTCTCTTTCTTGGTGCTATTGATACAATCCCACGATGTTTCACTTAAAGTTGACCACATTTTTATGCATTCATGGAAGGCAAGGAGCCAGAATATAGAACTTAGGGGTACACTGCATTTTACTGTATTTTTAAAAAGCATTTTGTCCAATTTGGGAAAGGTATTATGTATGTAGAAGGATTTCTGAGGTCCATCTAGCCCAAGGTGGCAAATGGTTTTCACTTCTAGTGCCATAGGGCAAAGAAATATGGGCAGGCATGGCTGTGATTTTTCAATCCAGAGCTAGTCACAACCCTAACTTCTAGATCATGATTGTCTTTCCTTTTCATTTCCTGCCACCCTTGACCTAGATGCATGTACCAGCTACACACCAAAATCAGGCTCATGACAAGGGCCTAGAACAGCTCCATCTCCGTTATTTACCTTCAATTCCCTATACCCAAGTATTGGGGGCTTCCCAGAGTCACCTCAAAGACAACCTTTGTTTGCCCTTCTCCCAGCCTTGAGCAGGCTAAATAAACCTTAAGTGTTTGCCACAGTTGGACCTTAACACCCAGGTGGAGTCATCTGCCTTGCTGCATGTGAAGCTTCCTACAGGAACTTAGAAGAATGGACCCTGAGCTTGCTTTGCAACATAACCCAGCTGAAACAAAGGAACAAAATCCAGCTGAAACAAAGGCTGGGGTCTGTGGGCTCTCCCTATATAACCAAAGTGCAGAATATTAAACTTTGAGCCTTGATCAGAAACTTTTGTCTTGGCCTCATTCTTTTCTCACGCCCCATCCTTTTTCATTTCCAGTCTCCCTTTCAGGTAGACCCAGTTCTCCATAGCTGCGGGACAGCTACACCTTTGTACTTTAAGGTATCTAGAGAGGCCCCTGAATGCACTGTGTCAGATTCTACAGTCATAATTGGCCAAGTGACAAAAATCCTTAAGCCATAATAGGAAGGGTTTATGATCAAACAGTCACAGCAGTTACACACAATGCACGTCAGGTTTCCATCTATATTCTTTTCTGAAGTGGGGTGGCCACATTCCTATAGAGTGCTTTAGCCTTTGCTCCCTGCTATTTCTCACTCACTACTGTGTTGCACTGTTGAGACCCTACCATAACCCGGAAGGGTCCAGGTGTACACATATTCATTGCCTTGCATGTTTCTGGGCTGGGGGCTATGCTAATTATGGCAGGATGCCTGGAGATGATTGAGATTTTTTAATGGCACTGTGACCTGGGCTGAGTTACTTCTCCTTTTTGATACTTTGTCAAGTGTAGATAATGACATCTGCTCTTAAATATGGCTAATCAAAGAAGATATGGAAAAGACCTGTGCCCTTCAACACATGAAGGGTCTAGTCCAGTAAGCATGAGGAATTATTTAGATGCTACTCTTTCCAGAGTAGGTTTCATGGGATTGAATTTTTTACCCTTAAGTGAGGATATGCAATGATGTTTCTATTGATGTGCTGATTCGTAGTATACCCATGAAGACCTATGAATAATTTTCTTGATAAACTCATAGCTCAGGACTTGCAACTTCAAACACCAAACAAAATACAGCTTTTTGAGATATTGCATCCAATATCTCAATTATTTAAGAATTAGTATAATATTACCACAGACTCCTATTCTTTGAAAATAGATGATTAGGTTACTTGGAATGCTGTAGCTAGAAAATCTTGCATAAAGAAAAGATTGATACCAATACCTTTGAATGAAAAGTGTATATTGAGAAGTCAGCTTGGGAACTTTGAGATATTCCACCAGGGTCCCCTCCCCCCTCTGAGCACATGGGCACCCCTCCCCTCCTGGAAGAAACAGGTTAGAGAGCACATAGGCTGAAAGGGAGGGGCTGATTAAGCCCCTGCTACCTCATTCCCTAAAGACCAATCAGTTTAAAAGTCACACTGCTCTGCCAATCACATTGTGCCTAATGGCTGCTGCTCTAAAATCTGTATATAAGGTCCCTGTACAGGATCCATCCAAGAGGTCGCTCTCCCGTCTTGGTATGCAGAGCGATCTCAGCATGGTGAATTAATAAATTCCTCTTGCATTTTGCATCGATCCCTGACTCCATGTGTTTACTCAGAGGGTCTCGGGAAAGTTAAGGCTTGCTAGAGTCTTAAAATATCATATTATTAGTAATAAGTAATTCCTGAATTCTTATGTGTTATAAACAATTATTGTATATATTTTCTTTCATTCCCAAAGAAAACTCTTCAATGTATCTAGCAAATATTTTGGAATAGCAAAATGCTAAAAAAAAAAAAATTAAATTTATGGTAAGTAATAAATATTAAAATTTCTTTCTTTTTCTTACTTTTCTGTTATGATGTTCAAATGTTCACACTCAGATGTTACAAGAATTTGTTAATCCTTAAGCTGAGTTAAATAGTTAACAATTACCTAGAGTGAACACTAAGTAAATGCCAAAATTTTCCCCACTAAACTTCTTTGGAAGCAAACTAGACACCTTTATGAATTTACACACAAAATGAAGGCTAAAAGATGAGAAATATAGTTTCTAGAAATGTTGTGAGAAATGGCATATCAACTTATATCATATATATATATATATATATATATATATATATATATATATATATTCCTAGACTCTTATTGATATTCAAAATTGAAATTTGTATATTATATTCTATACGGCATGGTAAATAAAACTTATAACACTACACCTTTTCATTAGAAATTTAACTCAACAAATGTGCACTGAGAATCTATGAAAACATCAAGATAAATCCTGTAAGGAAGTAAAGATCAGCAAGGAGTTTGCTATTCAGATAAGAGCATCACACATATGTGCAAATAATCACAAGAAGAAAGTCTATGAACATTGTGAACAAAGCTCCCTAAAATGAAAACAAAACAAAACAAAACAAAACAAAACCCAAAAAACAAAAAAACCTGGGAAAGACTGTTGCTAGGCCTGGCTACTTAAAGGTCTAGTCTAAACTAGACCTTTAGACACTAGTCTAAACTAGTGTCAGGATTTCTAGGCAAAGGCATGAATATAAACATAGAAAGCAGGGAAAGGGCAGGAAGCATTCTGGCACTGGTAATAAGAAAGGTATGTATAGAACAAAGAATATTGGTCCTTTTACAGTCATAGAACTGTGACCATTTTGTCTCCTTTTTCCCAATGCTGTGTAAACATTGTTCTTTAGCATGGACTGCTAAGACAAATATTCTAAATCAGAGAGTGATTTTCTTTTTTTATGAAAAAGAATATTTGTGTGGGGGTTTCTTGTAATATTTTAATTATATTTTCAAATTAGACAGTTTTCCATTGATTTGACTACCTAGATGTCAATAAATACTTAACATTAGGAGCAACTGTGGACAGAATTTTTCCAGTCTCCATCTATACCCAGGAGTTAACCCTGTGGCACAGCTCTAAGTACCCAAATCCCTGCCAGAGAGAGATGGTCTCCCAGGAGTGCTGTCACTGCTAAGTTCACAGGTGAGACCAACACTTTTGCTCCAATAACTGGCTAAACAGGGACCCACCAAGAGACTACAGAGCACAGGAACAGCAGAGCAGCTGAGGATAGGATCCTTCCAATCTCTGATCTCCATCAGTGCCTGGAGCTAACCCATTGGCACAGCTTTCTACACCAAAATCCCGCTGGGAGAGAAATGGTCTCCTAGGAGTAAGGACACACCTAAGATCACAGGCACACAGACTCGCAGGAAGAACAGGCTTTACTCAAAGACAGCAAGACCAACTAATAAGAGAGGTGACCAGATGGCAAGAGGCAAGTGCAAGAACCTAAGCAACTGAAATCAAGGATACTTGGCATCATCAGAACCCAGCTCTCCCACAACAGCAAGTCTTAGATACCCCAACACACCTGAAAAGCAAGACTCAGATTTAAAATCACATCTCATGATGATGGTAGACGACTTTAAGAAAGACATAAATAACTCATTTAAAGAAATGCAGGAGAGCATAGGTAAACAGGTAGAAGCCTTTAAGGAGGAAACACAAAAATCCCTTGAAGAATTACTGGAAAACACAACCAAACAGGTGAAGGAATTGAACAAAGCCATCCAGGATCTAAAAATGGAAATAGAAACAATAAAGAAATCACAAAGGGAGACAAACATGGACAAGAAAACTTAGGAAAGAGATCAGGAGTCATGACGGAAGCATCACTAACAGAATACAAGAAATAGAACAGAATCTCAGGTAAAGAAAATAGCAGAACAGTCAAAGAAAATGCAAAAAGCAAAAAGCTCCTAATCCAAAACATCAAGGAAGTCCAGGACACAATGAGAAGACCAAACCTAAGGATAATAGGTATAAAAGAGGTGAAAATTCCCAAATTAATAGACAAGTAAACATCTTCAACAAAATTATAGAAGAAAACATCCCTAACCTAAAGAAAGAGATGCCCATGAACATACAAGAAGCATACATAACTCCAGATAGACTGGACCAGAAAAGAAATTCCTCCCATAACATAATAATCAAAACACCAAATGCCCCAAACAAAGAAAGAACATTAAAAGCAGTAAGAGGAAAAGGTCAAGTAACATATAAAGGCAGATCTATCAGAATTACACCAGACTTCTCACCAGACACTCTAAAAGCCAGAAGATCCTGAACAGATGTGATACAGATGCTAAGAGAACACAACTGCTAGCCCAGGTTATTTTATTATACCCAGCACCAGAGATGAGGAAACCAAGATATTCCATGACAAAACCAAAATTAAACAATATCTTTACACAATTCTAGCCCTATAAAGGATAAAAGATGGTAAACTTCAACATAAGGAGGGAAATGACACCCTAGAAAAACGAAGAAAGTAATCTTTCAACAAACCCAAAAGAAGATAGCCACACCTCTAACATAATTCCACCTCTAACAACAAAAATAACAGGAAGCAACAATCACTTTTCCTTACAATTTTCTCTTAACATCAATGAACTCAATTCCCCAATAAAAATACATAGACTAACAGACTCAATACATAAACAGGACTCAGCATTTTGCTACATACAGAAAATGAACCTCAGTGACAAAGACAGACACTACCTCAGAATAAAAGAAGGAAAACTTTTTCCAAGGAAATGGTCCCAGAAACAAGATGGAGTAGCCATTCTAATATCAAATAAAATAGATTTTTAGCCAAAAGTTATCAAAAAAGAAGGAAGGACACATCATACTCATCAAAGAAGATATCTACCAAGAAGAACTCTCAATTCCAAACATCTATGTTCCAAGTGCAAGGGCACCTATATTCATAAAAGAAACTACAAAAGGTCAAAGTATATATTACACCTCACACAATAATAGTGGGAGACTTCAACACTCCGTTCTCATCAATGTATAGATCATGGAAACAGAAACTAAACAGAGACACAGTGAAACTAACAGATGTTATGAACGAAATGGATTTAACAGATATCTACAGAACATTTCATCCTAAAACAAAAAAATGTACCTTCTTCTCAGCACCTCATGGTACCTTCTCCAAAATTGACCATATAATTGATCACAAAACAAACCTCCACAGATACAAGAAGATTGAAATAATCTCATGCATCCCTTCAGATCACTAAGAACTAAGGCTGTTCTTCAATAACAACAAAAACAACAGAAAGCCCACATACACATGGAAGCTGACCTTCTCATGGAACTCTCTACTCAATGATAACTTGGTCAAGGACAAAATAAAGAAAGAAATTAAAGACTTTTTAGAATTTAATGAAAATCAAGGCATACTATCTCGAACATATGGGACACAATGAAATCACTGCTAAGAGGTAAACACATAGCTCTGAGTCCCTCCAAAAAAGAAACTGGAGAGAGAATACACTAACAACTTCACAGCACAACTGAAAGCTCTAGAACAAAAAGAAGATGAATAGATGGCAGGAAATAATCAAACTCAGGGCTGAAATCAATGAAGTAGAAACAAAAAGAACTATACAAAGAATCAACAAAAACCAGGAGCTGGTTCCTTGAGAAAAATCAACAAGATAGATAAACCCTTAGCCAGTCTAACCAGAGGGCCCAGAGACAGAATCCAAATTTTAAAAATTAGAAATGAAAAGGGACACATAGCAACAGAAAATGAGGAAATTCAAAAAATCATCAGATCTTACTACAAAAGCCTATACTCAACAAAACTGGAAAATTTGAATGAAATGGACAATTTTCTTGACAGATACCAGGTACCAAAGTTAAATCAGGATCAGATAAACCATCTGAACAGTTTCATAACCTCTAAAAAATAGAAGCAGTCATTAAAAGTCTCCCAACCAAAAATAGCCCAGTACCAAAAGATGGATTTAGTGTAGAATTCTATCATACCTTCAAGGAAAACCTAATACCAATACTCTTCAAACTATTCCACAAAATAGAAACAGAAGGAACACTACCCAATTCATTTTATGAAGCCACAATTACACTTATACCTAAGCCACACAAAGATCCAACAGAGATAAAGGACTGCAGACCAATTTCCCTTATGAATATCGATGCAAAAAAATGCTCAATGAAATTCTCACAAACTGAATCCAAGAATACATCAAAATGATCATCCATCATGATCAAGTAAGCTTCATCTCAGGAATGCAGGGATGGTATAATATATAGAAATCTGTCAATGTAATCCAGTATATAAAAGAACTCAAAGAAAACACAACATGATCATCTCATTAGATGCTAAGAAAGCATTTGACAAAATTCAACATCCCTTCATGGTAAAAATCTTGGAAAGATCAGGAATTCAAGCCCATACTTACTATAGTAAAAGCATACAGCAAATCAGTAGCCAACATCAAACTAAATGGAGAGAAACTTGAAGCAATCCCACTAAAATCAGGGACTAGACAAGGCTGTCCACTCTCTCCCTACTTATTCAATATAATACTCAGAATTTTAGCCAGAGCAATTAGACAAAAAAAAGGAGGTCAAAGGGATACAAATTTGAAAGGAAGAAATCAAAATATCACTATTTGCAGATGATATGATAGAATACTTAATTGACCCCAAAAATTCCACCAGAGAACTCCTAAACCTGATAAACAACTTCAGCAAAATGGCTGGATATAAAATGACCTCAAACAAATCAGTAGCCTTCCTCTACTCAAAGGATACTCAGGCTGAGAAAGAAACTAGGGAAATGACACCCTTCACAATAGTCACAAATAATATAAAATACCTTGGTGTGACTCTAACCAAGAAAGTGAAAGATCTGTATGACAAGGACTTCAAGTCTCTGAAGAAAGAAATTGAAGAAGATCTCTGAAGATGGAAAGATCTCCCACGCTCATGGATTGGTAAGATTAATATAGTGAAAATGGCCATCCTGCCGAAAGCAACCTACAGATTCAATGCAATTCCCATCAAAATTCCAACTCAATTCTTCATAGACTTAGAAAGAGCAATTTGCAAATTCATTTGGAATAACAAAAACCCGGGATAGTGAAAACTATTCTCAAAAATAAAAGAACTTCTGGAGAAATCAACATTCCTGACCTCAAGCTGTATTACAGAGCACTAGTGATAAAAACTGCATGATATTGGTACAGAGACAGGCAGGTAGATCAATGGAATAGAATTGAATACCCAGAAATGAGCACACACACCTATGGTCACTTGATATTTGACAAAGGAGCTAAAATCATCTAGTGGAAAAAACAACAGCATTTTCAACTAATGGTACTAAATCAACCAGCAATTCTTTCTGTTAAGCTCAATCTACATCAGTTAGGCACCACCTAGCAGTAAACATGTAGAAGAATGCAAACTGATCCATTCTTATCTCCTTGCACAAAGCTCAAGTCCAAATGGATCAAGGACCTCCACATAAAACCAGACATACTGAATCTAATAGAAGAGAAAGTGAGGAAGAGCCTCAAACACATGGGCACAGGGGAAAAGTTTCTGAACAGAACACCAGTGGCTTATGCTCAGAGATCAGCAATCGACAAATGGGACCTCATAAAATTGCAAAGCTTTTGTAAAGCAAAGATATTGTCAATAGGACAAAATGGTAACCAACAGATTAAGAAAAGATATTTACCAACCCTACATCCAATAGAGAGCTAATATCCAATATGTACAAAGAACTCAAGAAGTTAGACTCCAGAGAAGCAAACAACCCTATTAAAAATGGGATACAGTGCTAAACAAAGAATTCTCAGGTGAGGAATATCGAATGGCTGAGAAACATGTAACAAAATGTTCAACATCCTTAGTTATCAGAGAAATGCAAAACAACCCTGAGATTCCATCTCACATCAATCAGAATGGCTAAGATGAAAAACTCATGTGACAGCAGATGCTGGTGAAGATGTGGAGAAAGAGGAACACTCCTCCATTGTTAGTGGTATTGCAAGCTGGTACAGCCACTGTGGACATCAGTCTGGTGGTTCCTCAGAAAATTGGACATAGTACTACCTGAGGACCCAGCTATACCACTCCTGAGCATATAACCAAAAGGTGCTCCAACATATAACAAGGACACATGCTCCCCCTTATTTATAATAGCCGTAAGCTGGAAAGAACCCAGAAGTCCTTCAACAGAGGAACAGAAAATGTGGTACATTTACACAATTGAGTACTACTCAGCTATTTAAAAAAATTAATTCATGATATTCTTAGGCAAATGGATGGAGCTAGAAAATATCATTCTGAGTGAGGTGACCCAGTCACAAAAGACCACAAATGTTATGCACTCACTGATAAGTGGATATTAGCTCAAAAGCTTGGAATCCCCAAGATATAATTCACAGACTACAAGAAACTCAAGAAGGAAGACCAAAGCGTGGATGCTTAGGTCCTTCTTAGAAGGGGGAACAAAATACTCACGGGAGGAAGTATAGAGACAGTGTGTGGAGCAGAGACTGAAGGAAAGGCCATCCAGAGACTGACCCACCTGGGGATCCATTCCATATACAGCCACCAAATCCAGACACTAATCTGGATACCAAGAAGTGCTTGCTGACAAGAGCCTGTCTCCTGAGAGGCTCTACCAGAGCCTGATAAATACAGAGGCTGATGCTGGCAATCAACCATTAAACTGAGCATGGGGTCCCCAATGGAGGAGTTAGAGAAAGGTCTGAAGGAACTGAAGGGGTTTGCAACCTCATAGGAAGAACAACAATATCAACCAACCAGACACCCCAGAGCTCCCAGGGACTAAACTACCAACCAAAGAGTACACATGGAGGGACCCATGGCTCCAGCCACATATGTAGCAAAGGATGGCCTTGTCTGGCACCAATGGGAGTAGAATCCCTTGGTCCTGTGAAGGCTTGATGCCCCAGTGTAGGGGAATGCCAGGGTGGGGAGTGGGAGTGAGTGGGTGGAGGAACACCCTCATAGAAGCAGGGGGAGGGGGGATAGCATAGGGAGTTTGGGGGGAACCAGGAAAGGGGATAAAATTTGAAATGTAAATAAAAAAATATCAGTAATAAAAAAGGAAAATAAATAAAAATAAAAATAATTAACATTAAAAGTTGTTTATAATTTTTATTGAAAATTCATAACACATATATTATATAAACACACACTATGTGTGTATGTGTGTGTATATATATATGTGTGTGTGTGTGTGTGTGTGTGTGTGTGTGTGTGTGTGTGTATATTCTTCCTGCTTCCTCTTCCGTAGAATTGCCTGAGCTTAGACAGAAGGGATTTAATGGAGACCTCCAATTTAGACTCCCTCTACACATAATGACTGGCTGTGGTTCTCTGCCTCTATTTCCATCTGCTGTGGGAGGAAGCCTCTCAGATGATGACTGGACAAGGCTTTATCAGTATAGCAAGATATCATTAGGAATCATTTTATTGATTCTTTTTTTTAAAGACCAACAGTGTTTGGTTTTACCCTGGGTCTCTGGGTTATCTAGTTTCTGGTTCTTAGTTACCTAAGCAGTGTTTGGTATGTGTTCTTTCTCCTGGAATGGGTCTTAAGTCAACTCTGACATTGGTTGGCTACTACCATAAGTTCTGTGCCACAGCTGTCCAAGCATGTTGTGTAGGCAGGACAGGTTGTAGGTCAAAGGTTTTGTGGCTAGGTTGGTGTCCTTGTTTCTCTTTTATAGCCTGCAAAGTACCTTCCCACACCAAAAAGACTAGAATGTAGGGGGAAAGGTTCCATGTAGGAACCAGCTTAACTTTTTCATGTTCAATGAGTTGTGTGGGTGTTGTTCTAGGAAGTGGAGCCTGACTGTTAGTTTACAGAGAGTAACTTTTTGTCTTAGTGTAAGGCCTAGGTTGCTTGCGAATTTCCATCGGACCCCCTTGGCCAACAACTCAATTGAATTGAATCAAATCCCACCACTAGAAGTCTGGCTCAATGTAAGAGATGGCCAGTTGAGACTCTATATCCCCCATACTAGGAATACTGATTAGACTCACCTTCATAGATTCCAGGAAGTTTCCACTACACTAGGATTCTACACCTCCCCACAAATGACATCCCTCCCTGCTCCAACCATCTCTCCTGCACTCTCTCCCTACTCCCTATCTCCCCACCACCTAATGCCCCCACTTCCATCTCCACCTGGCCCCAGTCCACTTGAAAAAATCTATTCTATTCCTCACCCCCAACCCTCAGGGAGACCCATTTGTGCTCCCCTAGATCCCTTTTCTCTACCCAACCTCTCTGGGCCTCTGGATCATAGTTTGGTCCTCATTTACTTAATCCTAATATACACTCACAAGTGTGCACATACCATATTTATCTTTCTGGGTCTGGGTTATCTTACTCAGGATGATTTCTTCTAGTATCTATTTGCCTGCAAATTTAGTGATGTCATTTTTTAAACATCTGAGTAATACACCATTATGTAAATGTACCAAATTTTCTTTATCCATTCTTTTGTTGAAGGGCATCAAGGTTGCTTCCAATTTCTAGCTATCATGTATAATGTTGCAGCGAACATGTTTGAGCTAGTGTCCTTGTGGTATGATGGAGTGGCCTTTAGATATATGCCCAATAATGGTATAGCTGGATCTTGAGATGGATCAATTCCTAACTTTCTGAGGTACCAACATATTGATTTCCGTAATGGCTGTACAAATTTGCACTCCCACCAGCAATGGAGGAGTGTCCCCTAGCTTCATATCCTTGTGAGCATGAACTGTCACTTATGTTATTGACGATGGAATCTCAAAGTAACTTTTATTTGCATTACCCTGGTGGCTTAGGGTATGTAAAATTCTTTTAAGTGTATCTCAGTCATTTGAGATTGTGAATTCTATGTTTAGATCTATTCCCCATTTTTACATTTTTTTTAAAATATGGAACGCTTCACAAATTTGTGTGTCATCCTTGTGCAGGGGCCATGCTAATCTTCTCTGTATCATTCCAATTTTAGTATATGTGCTGCTGAAGCGAGCACTATTCCCCAATTTTAAATGGGTTTATTTAGTTTTTAGTCTTTAGTTGGAATTCTTTATATATTTTGAGTACTAGTCTTCTATCAAATTCAGAGTTAAATAAAAAAAAAATCTCATTCTCTTAGTTGCTGCTTTGTCCTA